>ML685756.1:23602564-23696452 GCA_007922175.1 Pelusios castaneus | reverse complement strand
TTGCGCAATAAAGGGCTTTATCGCGCAATAACTTTGTAGTGTGTACAAGGCCTCAGTCCCTTTACCCCTTTTCTTGCTTCTAACATGAAGCCTCCTTCTTTATTGCTTGCTCAACCTGGCTTGGTTTACTCTGAGTGTAATTTAAGCCTTGATCCCACAAGAAGCATTGCCTGGGTGCACCTTTGCATCTATGCAGAGCCTGCCCATACAGTCAGTTGCAGGGTTGAAGGCTTGAGATTGTAAATTCTTGGAGGCTAAAGTCTTTGCTCAAGAGGCAAGCAACTTTAAGCCTGCTAAGAAAGCACCTATCACAGCTCCTGATCAGTCAGGAGAGAGAATGCTGTGCTGTAAGGACAGCAACACCTTAGGCGCAATTTGCTTCCCACAGTTCCAGAACTGAGACCAAACACATCATTGTCCTACTTGTAAAACCTGAGAGTCTGGCCAAACAGGTGCTCCTGCCAGCCACAATTTATTATTTTAACTGTTGTCATTAGAGTGCTACTGGCATGAATAAATGTCGGTTTTGTCAGAATAATCTCTCATGCATTTTATTTACCTATTAAAGCTATTTTAACGTAAAAGCCATTTTAAGGAACGAGTTCATAATTTAAAATTAGGAACTGTGCTGCAAATGATATAATTAGAGCAGGAAATATCCTTAAACAAATCTATTAAATTGACTTGGCATCACTTCACGCCAGTAAAGGTTGGAAAAAGCCATATAAATAAATATCTTACAAATCCATAATATTTGTTAAAAATATGTATTTTGTTGCTTTCAAAGCAAGAATTTATCCCGTCATCTTCACTTTAGCAGATTCTAGCCTGATAAGTGGAAATAGTATATTTAAACATCAAAAACAAAAAATCTCTCTAGTATCCTATAGGAGCATATGATGAAGAAGTTGGTTTGTATCCAGAAAACTTTAAACTTTTGAAAAGATATTTCATTATCCAGCAATAAATCTCTACTTCGCTTGCAGGCTGATAGTGACAGTTGCAAAATAAAAGTACATTTTATTCTAGTCATATTCTGATGACTTTGTGCTATATCTTATTCCTGTAGAACACAGTGTCAAAACTCCTCAGACTCGGTCCTTTATATCTATTCCAGTCATAGGCCAACAGAAATATTTGCTGTATCTCAGATACTCAAAGAAGAGTCTAACAACTAAGCCCTATAGTATTCTAAAGCTCTTCAAATCTTTTCCTCTCTCTTTCTGAATAAAAAGCAATATACTGCTTTCTATAATTGGTCTTGTTTGTAAGGAGAAAAAGCAGTAAGTGGAAACTAAAGAAACTTATCTGTGAGGGTTTCCCCCAATAGCCCCAAATGAAACTAAATTATAAAGAACTATTGCAGAGAAATTGAGCCTTAGAGGAAAGCAAATTCTTTCTTCAATAGGAAATGTATACGCTGATTTGAATAAAATATTAAGATAACTATTTTGGGGGGTTTAGAAATATGGGGTGGATGGGTGGTTGTTCTCAATTCCTGTCTTTCATTAAGATTGGAAGTGAAAGTAGGAAAATCTTAAAAGATGCTGTTATCTTACTACTTGAGTTGTCCAAATTGGAAGGCAGTAAATGATGGTATGGAACGTAAAGTCTACAATAGTTTAGATAAATGTTAGGTATCCAAATCAAATATTTTTGAGGTTCACTAATTACTAATCTTCACCCACCCATTGTTGAGAATTATAATTTCCTTACTGCTTGTTCCTAAACACTAGTTTTTTGTTTTTATTTGTGATTGCCAACTGTTTTTTGTGAGATGCAGCACAAGTGTCCCAGCTTCCAGAAAATAAGAACACAGTTCCATCACTTACCTGAGAAATGTCCCGTCTGTGCTTGCAAAACACTTGTGCTCTCGTTTGCTTCTGCTTCTTACCATGAGTCCAAACAGAAGAAATACTAGTATTTGATTAGCATGGAGTTCAGTGTGATTTCATTCCATAATTTTGCTTCTGTTCCCAAAAGTAAGTAATTAACGAGAGGAAAAAGATTGCAGATCTGTCTTTACTATCAATAACCCTATATTTGCATCTTGGACAATAGCAGTTAGTAACCATATAGTATATACATTTTTTTGTTTTTCTTCTCTCCTCTTCTCCCCCCCCCCCCTTTCCTTCATTTAATATTAAAGGCCAAAGATGTGTGGAAGAAGAACTAGGAGCTGAGATTAAGGCCTGGTCTACACTTCCCATGAAGTTTGGCGGGAGTTGCGTAAGCTATGCAGACTAGCTTGCATAACTCTGTCGACTTCGTATCGCCTCTTCTACGCAGTGTCTTCACTGTGCTGCGCTAATGGGAAATGCGTTCCTGTCAATGCAGTGCAACGCACCTCGAGTGGGTAGTCTTAATGCGTCAGCTTCTGGGTTCTTTCGGGTTCAATTGAGCGTGTCTTTACTGATGCTCAATTGAACAAGAAAAATTGATCCTGCACTGTCGGCATTGCTACTGGCAGGGTACACATAGGCAAAAAGTATTGTGTACCAAAATATCAATTTTATCAATAAATATCAATATCAATAAAATATCCCTTTTATTCCCCTTCCTGAGAGATCTTCTATCTTCCCGCTATTATTGATAGTCTTAGACTAGTGTTTAATTCTTTCAGTGCATAATGTCTACTGGGGGGTAGGGTGGGGGATGGGGTGGAAGATGTAGTGGGCAGCCTTCTTGGAAATGAGCCAAAACATGTTCCAAAATAGTATTAACTTATTTTCCTTTTTATAAAAAGAAAGAAAACGGCAATGGTGAGGATTATAGAGTGCATTAGACACTATCTCATACAACTCAAAACCCAAAACAATAACAGTGCATCGATAACCGAGCGCTGTATTGACTGAAAACAGGGAATTTGCAGCTATGTGAAAGATGCACCTAAGTGGCAGCCCAGTTATCTCCACCCGGCTCACGTAGGACTAACTAGGGATACACACAACAGTCTGGAGTATTCAACCAGAATGACTTCTGCACACTGAAGTTTGGGAATCAGTAAGGGCAAGAAAGGCCAGCCCCTGTCTTCCCTTATTATCCATTCACTGCATATGCTATAGACAAACTTGAGGCTTCATCTAATACCCACTGAAGAACATGGGAGTGTTTTCATTTACTTTACTGGATCTTAAGTCAGGACTTTGAAATGTACTGCACATAATTTGTGAAGGATGTGAGCTGTTCCATGCCACATTGGTCAGCGTGAGCTCAGAAACCTGGAGAAATACCGAGTGGTTATAAAGAATGATCGTAGATTCAAGCACAAGGGCCATTCTCTTCAGACTTTTCTCTGACTTGGTATCTTGTTTTTCCTTAAGCTTGCCAGTTTGCTCAATCCATATTGTAATTTAAATTTTGAAAAGTTAAATGCTAATGAAAAAAATATTTTTATTTTTTCCCCTGTTTGAAAATTTCAGTTTTATGGTATTGCTTTTATGCTTCCTTTTAAATGGCCAGATGTTTGAGATGGTGAGTGAATAGCAACTCAACCCAGTCCATAGGTCTTCTAGTATGTTTTCTGAGAGCGTAACACCCAAGCAGTGTTGAGTGCTATAAATAGGTGTGTTTGGAGCACAATAGGGAGAACACCTTAAATATTTTGAACTTTAGGAGGGATGGATTAAAAAATGTTAAATATTTTGACAATACGGTATAACAAATTAAGATGCTGATGGTGTTTCCCTTTGACTCAGCACAGTGGACTCACTGGACATTAGGAAGTCAAAGGGAGATTTTTATTTTAATAACGTGCATATCTCCCTTCCACTGCCGCCAAAAATGGTGGGCAGTCTAGACTAGCGGCTGGGAAATTTTTTTCCCTCTTACTAGTTCATGCACATGTATGCATGAACGTGCATGTTCACACACATTTTTTTTAAATACACAAAAACAATAGTATCCATCCTTAGGTTCAAGACTTTATCTTATCTTGTAATTTTATGTGTGTGTGCATTGCTGGAGATTTTTTAGTCTGTTCCCACCCTGGGATTTAGTAAGGCATGTTGCCTATTTATTGTAAATAGTTTAGCTTATTTTTGTGACGATGCCAGATGCCTTCAAGCCTGTGCCTGGAAATTAAAGGCTGTTATTTACTGAAGTTGATCTGGACTGACACCAGACAGTCACCGGCAGAGCAGCTGTACAACAAAAAGTCTAATGAGGTTTGTGCTACACGCAGCAAATTGTTGTGCACAATTTCCCTTTCCTTTGTGAGTGGTGAAGTAACTGCAGGAGGAGTCAGAGGAGGAACACTATCTCTTTCACAGAATTCTTCAGTGTGGTTTTCCAGGCTCAGATTTAACTTGCAGCACCCTTTAAGGGAAGCTACACTTTATGGGCACACCTCTACTGGATTCCCTAACCCTTGAATTCTGCTAAGCAGAAATTTGTGATGCAAAATTACTCCTTTGAAGCACCATCGTTTAGATAAGACGTTAGCATGTGATGCATACTAAATGGATTCCACACAAATAGATGGTCTTTTTTTTTTTTTTAAACTGTTCTCAGTGCAATATATTTAGGAGTGATTTTTAGAGTGACAGAAGTATGTTAAGATGTTAGATGTGTGTTGCTTTCAGGATTTGGGTTTTGTATTATAATGTTGTAATTATGGCAATATTGTATTTCAATAGTGTACATCACTCGTGGCTCTTGGGTTTAATATTTTATATGCAATATTACAGAATAATCTTAGATAACAGTAATAATTAAATTAAATATAAGATTCATATGTTCATTTTAGTGCTCATGCACAAAGGTGTCTGAACACTTACGGAACACTTTTTAAATAAAAAGCAAACCTTAAAGAAAACTTTAGTGAGCATCTTCTAAGAGATGTATAGGAAATATCTATTATGGAGAGATAACTTTTCTGTAGTTAAGATTGCTTTCAGCTGTTCTCAAAAACTCTTATTTTATTTGTTTATAGCTTATAGTTATTTGTATAATTATTGCTTGGAAATTTGATTTGGCCTGAAGGATACCAGAGACGTTCTGAAAAATAAAGAATTTTTCTGTAACTTTGAAGAAAATTGAAATAATTAGATGGTTCAGGATTTACAGGTTATTAGAAGAAAAAAGTTACCTTGATCTGAAATGGAGACATTATTTCCTTGTTTTCTCCTTGCTAAGGAACAACTTGTTACAAGTCTTTCAAACTTCCATGCTGTGAAATCTCTGGGAAAGCATGTACACTGGTTACCTTTGAAGAAATAAATTAAACTTAAGCAAAGCTTTTCACAGTTTTTGTTGCAGCTAGTTTATGGCTGAGTGATTTGGGTGGAAGTTATGGACTTAATCCTGTTTTCTTTAATGCCACTGAGCTCTTCTTGCCTTTAATTTTAGAGGGCACCAGATCTGGCACTATGGGTTTGGTTTTTTTACACCCTCTTGCATACTGTTGGCCAATTGCTACTTACAGAAAGACCATGATTTTTTCCTAAGTGACCAGTAACTGAAATCTTCCTTTAGCTCAAGAGGTAGAAGCCTCCTATTTTTCAGATCTCCAGGACAGTGATTCCCAAACTTTACTGGTTTACATAACCTGTCTTTTTTTAAAAAAATGGTATTTGAGGTATCACATGCTCCATTTTGTGACATTTATTTTGGGCCATGTAGGCTTAACTTGAGTACTTAAGAACTCCTAGTAAAATAATCTTTGGATTTGGCTGGTGGAGATCTGCTTGTGGTAAGTTAAAATAATAGACAGTTTTGGCTGGGGGACTCTAGATGGGAGCTCTCGACCTGGCCAGAGTTTTTTAGTTAAATGTGTTTTTGGTTGGAAAATGCCCATTTGTGAAAATCAAAACTTTTGCAGGAGTATAGCAGTTTCAATAAAACATTTTGTGGGGATGGTTTCTCAGGTCCAGGATGCTATGTCTGTTCAGAACCAGAGAGTCATCCACCCTGAGGGTCAGGGTGCTTATCTGGGATGTGAGAGATCTAGCTAGGTTCAAGTCCTTTGTTTGCCTGGTTCAAACTAGGAACTTGAACCTGGGTCTTCCCCATCTCGGTGTGTTTGCCACAGCCAACAAGAGATATCCTTCTATTCAAAGGGAGGGTGAGAATCTCTTTTTCTCACATACACCATACTAGTTTCCTAACACAGGGAAACCAACTCCTGCCTTTCTCTGAGATTGGACTGAGGGTATGGATTCTGGCTCAAATGCAGGTGCTGAGTGTGTGTGTGGATTCTGGTAGGAGGGGAGGGGTCCAAAGTGAATGTGAAAGGGGTGAAGGAGTCTTGGCTGGAGATGTGGGCTTTACCTGGTCATCAGGCAGGTTCAGCTCCAATTCACTGTTGTTCCAAGTTTCAGATTGCCAGATCTCTCTGAACCAGGGAGATCTGCCACTTCCACTGCAGTTCCTAGCATCTCTGAAGAACCTTTCCCATTGGCATCCTCTTGTCCTGGTCTCGCAATTCCTTCCTCTTGGTTAAGGGGTTCACTCCTTTCCTTCTTGGGGCTGTGGAGTGATTTAGACAGGCTTTCCTAGACCACCAGTCTCCATTCTGGTTCTAGTTTCATTCCAGGGAGCTTCTCTCCTGACTCGAAGTTTCCCTATGATTCTCTTCTCCAGGCTGTCTCTTTTCTTCTCCTGGAATCACCCAACGGCCATGTTTTATCATATTAAGATATTAGCTACCTGACTAACACTTGGTCCCATAATCTGCTGATCTGTTGAATACCATTCCTTACAGGGGCTGTGTCATGGAACAGGAGTTGGCTGACTTTGGGTCCCACAACCCTGTAAAGGGGACAGACCAGCCTATTATGGTGTACCACTTCAAATAAGCTCATGTACAGCCAGTGGTGCTTGGGAACCTTTGCCTAAAGTTCTAATTCCAACGTCCAACTCTGTAGGTGTCAGTGGGGTTTTTTTAATGTGAAATTGCTTTAAAATGTTTAGGGGTAAGTCTTTTTGTAACCAGATTGAATCATGAAAATTATGAAAATAAGTATTTTTTTTTAACTTTGGCATATTCTGAATGGCTCCTTTATAGAAAAATGCGTAATGACTTTCTCTTTTGTGTCTCAGTATTGACCCCCTTAAATCACATTAACCATAAAACTCAAATAATAATAATAATAATAATACATAAGAATAGATCTAATCTTACTACCTCCAGACATCCACAGTTGTTTAAATCCATGTTCAGTGTTTAAGTAAGTACTATAGTGACTAAAGCTTCTTAAATTTCAGTATGTCTGTATTAGCAAGATTTTTGACATTGGCTTATGCAACAAGCAATTTTCAAGAATAGGAATATTAAAATTGTAAAGAAATTGCTAATATTTAAAAACGAGACATGATTCTCAGTCAAATGCAGATGGAGAAAAAGAAAAGCTGATGGTGTATTTTATTCTCTGATAGCCCTATTGTCAAAAGATTATTTCAGCAACGAAACGAAAGACACTGGTGATGTATGACTTGTACTCTGTTCGTGATCCTAAATGATTGTTTGCTGCAGCTCTTACCAGGTTTTTGGGGTAACATGTTGGTAGGCAATACATTTTTACTGCTGCACACTTTGTGAATGGCAACGCAACTTTACCAAAAAAACAAGCTTCATCAAGGGAACTAAGACTTTTGGGAAATATCCTGTCCACCTGTCCTGTCAGCAGTAGAGATGGGTACAAGAGGGCTGCAAAAGGCTGTCCCCAGCCCCTCTTTCTGTGAGCTCACATCCAGAGGTGCTTAACATTTCTGGGGTTGACCAGTCTACTTCACGAAGGCCCCCCGTGAGCCCTTTTATTCTGCCCGCTCACTCATGGTGGTATGTCAGCCAGATCCCTCCTGCTTTGCTGAACCTACTTCAATAGCTTTTACCCATGGTTGGCTTGTTTGCAAACTCTGGGGCTCTTTTCCTAACCCATTGCCTTTGCAATTGCAAGTAGGGAGGGATTTTGGTCTAGGAGTCAGAGTAATGGGGTGGGAAATCAGAACTCCTGAGAGTTAATCTTGGCTCTTCCACAGATTTTTTTGTGTCCTTGGCAAAGTTATTTAACCTGGACTTCTGAATCCTCTTTGGGGCTACCTTTTGGGCATTAAGCTAGCAGTCCGTTGGCAGCTGGTTGTTTATATAGTACTAATTCTGCTCCTTAATAACAGCCACTAAATGAGCCATTTTCTCATTATAAGAAAGTTAAAAATGTATAATATTTCTTAACTTAAATTTTCCGTGTGATCAATAGCTGCAATTTCTGCAAGGATGTGACAAGTTCATGAATGAGCAGGGTGGTGATCTCTAGTAAAAAATGGGCAGCACTTAAGAAAGATTTGTGTTAAGGGAATATAGATGTTGATTTTCAGTAGATTTGGGCAGTTGACTGAATAAAAAATAATGGTCAATTTACTGGTCAAATACTGTCAAATAATGTAAAAAATGCTCAAATTTGCTAAGCTAAGCTATCATTAGAACAGTAAGTAACAAAAAAGAATAAACCCCCATACTTTCCAAAAGACTTAAACTTAGATACTTGCACCTAATTATAAAAAACACATTAATTGAGTTACTTTAACTCAGAAAAATACAAAACACAGTGAAAAGCAAGCAAGCAGGCCAGCCGGCCAGCGTTAAGCCGCCGCAGCTCCTGCTGAGAGCCGAGCCCCGGAGCTGAGCTGGGGGGTCGGCTCGAATCGGAGCCGGTCCCCCAGCACAGTCCAGGGGTTCGGGTGGCCGCAGGAGCTCCGAGGGAGCTTCTGCGGCCACCCGATCCCCCATGGTTCCGCGATCCCAGTTAACCGAATGTACGGTTAATTGAGGACCGGATAATCCAGGTTTCACTGTATTTACAATATCCAAACATAAAGTCTTGTTCGATGAAAAGGACAAATCAGACATGTCGTCTTCAATCAGAGGCACAGTGATGGCACTTTTACTGAAACTACACAGATATCCTTCCCTTACTTTTTCCCTCAGCCCTCCCACCCCCACGCAGCCCCAAATTCCAGCATTTCATTGTAAAAAGAAAAAACCCAGTCCCTTAAATTTCTCTTGGAATAACTGTCTTAAAATATTATGCCCAGGAGGTATTAGAACCATGTGTAACACAATGGGGGTAAATCTCATAACTTCTCTCTTTTCACTGGATGTTAACAGGAAGTTAGCCATGTGCAGTGGAATTGTCTATCTTTTACTTTGAAAGATCTGGATTTTGCTCTAAATTCATTCATTTACTTCTTATCATGTCGTAATGCCTTAGATAAAATACACCATTAGTTGGAGTCCTGTTATCTTTTGCACTAGCAGTTGCTGTTAGCAAATCCACTGTTATTGTAGGTCACCAATCTCAGTTCAAACTTGCCTTCTATGTTGTAGGTTTAATACTCCGTATTTCAAACCTCACGTTGTCTATTACGCCTCTTCCTGTTTTTCCAAATTTTTAAAACTTTTTTGATAGAAAATTATTGCAACCCAATCCAGATCTTAATTACTAATTTTTAATGTTATAGTATATATTGCAGATTTATAAAATAAATATGGATAAGTTAGTCTGTCCTGTGTAGAGTGGAGCATTATTTGAAACATTCACATATAATTTGTGGGTGTGTAAACACTGGTGATTTATAGTTGGTATTCTCGCATTAAAACTTTCTCAAAACAGGTGTGTTTGTTGAACTCTAATCTGATCTTTCTGACAAGTAGCATCTATTTGGGTCTTTGCCGCTGCATCATCCATATGAGACATAGCTGTCTTGGTGAGGTCATAGAATATGATGCGTACTGTAAGGCAACCAGATTCTAATCTACGTAAATCCTTGATAGCATAGTCTATCACTCACTGTATATTTGTAAAGTTCCCATAATAATGTACCCCTAATTCTGTTCACTACCATAATAATTATTAAAGGTGACCTTCAGAAGGGAAGAAAAAGGGCCTGTGCTCTTTTTTTTAAACTTTATAGTGTATAAAGAAGGCATGAAAATGTTTTCCATTGGACTTTTTTTTTTTAGATTTTTTTTCTTTTAAAAAAGATTTTGGTTGCTTTTCCTGCTTTTTTTTTTTTTTTTTAAACCTCAGAAATTCCTGTCTCCCATGAAAGATGGTTTGAATAATTGAAGAACTGGTAGGACTATGGCATGAGAGTTGCACCTAAAGCAAAACCCTACTGAGAGGAAAAGTTATGTTAGTTCAGGCTGTTGGATTAAAGCTCTTAGTTTTTTGTTTATGTTAATACTTAACAAGCTTTAAGAAGAAAACATGTTTAACAGGGTTTCTGTGCCCTCAGCAGTTAAAGGCTCAGGGAATTTGTGGATGGTATATCTGAGACTTCCAACAAGTCCAGTAAAATCAGACTTGTCATTCAGGGCTTTCTGAAGATTAAAGAGAATCAGGGACAAACATTTTTCAGGCCTTCTTTATGCGTAATAAAGGAGGAAAACCAGCAACCAAAAAAAGGGTCAAACCCAATTTTTTTCCGTTGCAGGTCACCTTTGAGGGCTTTGTAGATCAAGACCAGGAGTTTGAATTCTCTAATGAAGCAAATTGGGAGCCAGTGGAGTTTTCAAAGCACAGGTGTGTGGTGAATTTTGTCAGCCTGTGTTGCTTAAAAGGCATGCTGCTGTAGTTGTACCAATTTCTGTCTTCAGTTGGCAGTTGCAATCATCCTCAAAGAGTGTTTCAGTAGGTACAGTTTGTCTGCTGTATCTTGGCATAAATGCGTCTCTTATCTAATATGGCTGTTCTGTTTTGGGAAAATATTGGCTGTGACCATTATTGAGAAATTGCTCATAGTACTTTTCTTCAAGGTGATGGAAAATGATTAAATAAACGGGGAAGTAACTGGAATTTGTCCTAATTCATCTTTGCACCAGTTTTCTGAAACAAGGAGGACAAAAGTAGAAATCATTTGGGAGAGATGTAACATTCTGTTATATAATAAACATGTCCTTCAAAAAAAAAAATCTAGCAAGTTTTCTCACAGATAAAACTGATCTGGTTTAATAATGATTTTATTTCTGCAGTGACCTTGGCAAGAATACCAGATCCTTAAAAACTAAAAGCACTAAAAAAACTGAATCACCACTAATTACACTTGTATAAAAAACATGTGTAACTTCATTGAAAAAATTCTCAGTAGGTGATGTCCATTAAGTTGCTCCAGTTTTACAACAGTGTAATGCAGTGATGAATCAGGCTCCCCCTGGTTACTACCATATTAAATACTTACCTTGATGAAGACTAATAAAGAACCAACCAGACAGTGATAATGTCTCAGATAACAGTCAAAATGTGGGTAACCATTTTTCTTCGTCTTCAACAGTCTACATATAATAAAATAGAACTTCCTGTAGAAAAATAAATTTCAAAACTCAACTACAGTTAGCCGTCCTTACCTTTTGAAGGCACTGATAACTTGCAAGAGTCCAAATTGAAATAAGGGAATGTAGTGTAATAGGAAAAGAGCGCCAGCTAATTTCTTCTCTTGTATCATCCTCAGAGGACCCCTTCTAAGATTGACTCTTGGGTCCACGTGGACCCTCATACCTTGAAATCCATTATCCTGAGCTCTAGCTCTTCAAAAGAGGCAGAACCTCTCTAGAAGTTATCAAAAAGAGTTCTTGTTGAAGTCCCCTGACTACAGCCAGCTTCACACTAAGACTTCTGAAATTCACTTTTTGTGTTCGTGTTCTTAGTCAGGGATAGTGATTTCCAATCATTGGCTTGTAACACAGCCACTCGTTTTTACTCTTGGCAAGAAGGCCCTGAGGTCTTCACTTCTGTTGATAAAGCATTCTTCTGGCTGCCTGTCAGTAATAGGAGCTTTTGATATTTTGTTTGGAGGCTAGGACCTGCATCCATGGGCATAAAAAACTCTGACTTCAAATCTGATCCAGATTCCAGACAACTGCAGTTGCTTGTGAGGAGCGATGATTAAGGGCTATTATTTGGGATCAGAGAGGCCCTAAGAAGACTAACACCGCTATGGAGAAACACCCAAACACTGACTAAGCCAACTTTACCCCAATTTTTGCAGAAGCTATCCAGAACAGCTGGAATTATGGTGATAGCAGTTCATGAATCTTCAAGGGCTATAATCACCACCTGTTTTGGACAGCACAGAATAATGGCATAATGGACCCCTCATGCAGCTGAGTTTGCTTTTCAAAGGAAGGAGGGTAAACTGATGCCCAGTGCTTGCTGTTTGTTGTCCTCTGGAGCATCTTATATATGTGACTGTGTTGTATATATAGAAGAAAGGAATGGTTATAATGTCTATTAGCTTGTTAGGCTTCAGTCTCATGTAATGGGTCTGTATTACTACTTATTAGATTCTTAAATATTTCTTAAAAATTGCTAATTTTCCTTAAATTATTTATATATGACAGACGATTGCAGTGTTATGAATATTTAGCATATTACTATATGTAGACATGCTAAAACAAACATTGTGTGTGCGTTAATTATTTATATTACACACAGGCACTAAAAAGTAAAACTATGGTTAGGTTTTTTGTTTTTGGTTTGTTTGGGTTTTTTTTACATTAGAAATCAAACACTTGAGTAGCATTTCATATTAGGGTATGTGTAAAACTAAATTGTTCTCTTAAATTTATGTACAGGCTTCATTCCGTATAAAGGATGAGGCTTCTTTTAGTCAAGATGAACTTCAAACAGTCATGGAACTGAATTTGTATATTAGAAACTCTTAAGAAAATAAAATTGTATGTATATATTTAACTTGAAATGACAATACTGATAAATGTGGGTAATCATAGAATCATAGAATCATAGAATAATAGGGTTGGAAGGGACCTCACGAGGTCATCTAGTCCAACCCCCTGCTAAAAAGCAGGACCACTCCCCCTAAATTATCCCAGCCAGAGTTTTGTCTAACCGAGCCTTAAAAATCTCCAAAGATGAAGATTCTACCACCTCCCTAGATAGCCAATTCCAATGCTTCACCACCCTCCTAGTGAGAAAGTTTTTCCTAATATCCAACCTTGACCTCCCCAGCTGTAATTTGAAACCATTGCTCCTTGTTCTGTCCTCTGTTACCCTCGAGAACAGCCTAGCTCCCTCCTCTTTGGAGCAACCCTTCAAGTAGTTGAAGGTTGCTATCAAATCTCCCCTCAGTCTTCTCTTCTGTAGACTATATAAGCCTAGTTCCTTCAGTCTCTCCTCATAAGTCATGTGCCCCAGCCCCCTAATAATTTTTGTTGCCCTCCACTGGACTCTTTCTAATTTGTCCACATCCTTTCTGTAGTGGGGAGCCCAAAACTGGACACAGTACTCCAGATGCGGCCTGACCAGTGTCGAATAGAGGGGAATTATCACATCCCTCGATCTGCTGGCAATACTCCTACTGATGCAGCCTAATATGCCATTGGCCTTTTTGGCAACAAGGGCACACTGTTGGCTCATATTCATCTTCCCGTCCACCATAACCCCCAGGTCCTTTTCTACAGCGCTGCTACTTAGCTGATCGGTCCCCAGCCTGTAGCAGTGCATGGGATTTTTCCGTCCTAAGTGCAGGACTTTGCACTTGTCTTTGTTGAACCTCATGAGGTTTCTTTCGGCCCAGTGTTCCAATTTGTCCAAGTCTCTCTGGATCCTGTCCCTGCCCTCCAGAGTATCTACCATTCCTCCCAACTTGGTGTCATCCGCAAACTTACTAAGCACGCAGTCTATTCCATCATCAAGATCATTAATGAAGATGTTGAATAGAACCGGCCCCAGGACCGACCCCTGGGGCACTCCACTCGTTACCGGTTGCCAACCAGACATCGAGCCATTGATTCCTACCCGCTGAGCCCGTTGATCTAACCAGTTTTCGATCCACCTTACGGTCCACTCGTCCAACCCATACTTCCTTAACTTGCCAACGAGAATGCTGTGGGAAACCGTATCAAAAGCCTTGCTAAAGTCAAGGTATATCACGTCAACGGCTCTTCCCGCATCCACAAATCCAGTCATCTCATCATAGAAGGAAATCAGGTTGGCCAGGCACGATTTGCCCTTGGTGAATCCATGTTGACTGTTCCTGATCACTCTATTTTCCTCCAAGTGTTTCAGGATGGATTCCTTGAGGACCTGCTCCATGATTTTCCCAGGGATTGAGGTGAGGCTGACCGGTCTGTAGTTCCCCGGATCCTCCTTTTTCCCTTTCTTAAAGATAGGTACTATATTTGCCTTTTTCCAATCCTCCGGGACCACCCCCGTTCGCCACGAGTTCTCAAAGATAATGGCCAGCGGCTCTGCAATCACTTCCCCCAACTCCCTCAGCACCCTCGGATGCAGTTCATCCGGCCCCATGGACTTGTGCACATCCAATTTCATTAAGTGTTCCCTAACCTGACTTTCCATCACCGAGGGCCACTCTTCTCTCCAGTCCGCATTACCCCGTGTAGTAGCCTGGGAGCTGGCCCGCCCTGTGAAGACTGAAGTAAAAAAAGCATTGAGTACTTCAGCCTTTTCCGCATCATCCTCCACGAGGATGCCTGCCCCATTCAGTAAGGGACCTACACCACCTCTGATCCTTTTCTTGTTGCTGATATACTTATAGAACCCCTTTCTGTTATCCTTCACATCTCTTGCTAGCTGCAACTCCAATTGTCCTTTGGCCTTTCTGATTTGATCCCTGCAGTCCCGAGCAATATCTTTATACGCCTCCCTTGTCATCTGTCCAAGCTTCCACTTCTTGTAAGCTTCCCTTTTATGTTTCAGCTCCCCGCAGAGTTCCCTGCTAAGCCACACTGGTCGCCGTCCACATTTGCTGTTCTTTCTGCACATCGGAATGTTATCTTCCTGTGCCTTTAACAGGGTTTCTTTAAAATACAGCCAGCTGTCTTGGACACCTTTCCCCTTCAGATCAGCTTCCCATGGGACCCTGCCCATCAGCTCCCTAAGGGAGCCAAAATCTGCTTTTCTGAAGTCCAGGGTGTGTGTTCTGCTTCTTTCCTTCCTTCCATTGATCAGGATTCTGAACTCTACCATCTCATGGTCGCTGCTGCCGAGGTTGCCATTTACTTCTACTTCCCCGATCAATTCTTCTCTGTTTGTGAGCAATAGGTCTAGAGGTGCAAGGCCCCTAGTTGGTTCCTCCAGCATTTGTACTAGGAAGTTGTCTTCAATATTCTCCAAAAACTTCCTGGATTGCCTGTGCACTGCTGTATTATCTTCCCAGCAGACATCAGGATAATTGAAGTCCCCCATAAGAACCAGGGCCTGCGACGATCTGGAAACTTCTGTTAGTTGTCCATAGAACGCCTCATCCACCTCCTCTTTCTGGTCTGGCGGTCTGTAGCAGACACCCACCACAACATCCCCCTTATAGGGTAATGCTCCTATAAACATCTGTACAATAATAGTAGAGGATATATTTTGCTCATTAATGTATTCATTAAAGTAAAATGTTTCTCTTCTCCAGAGGCTACAAAAATCAGAATTCTAATTGCATAATTTCAATCAAAAGAGCAAAGCTTGAATAATTTTGTTTCTTCTCAGAAATTTGAAATGATTACTGTGTATAGTTCTGGTTACTTCTGGTTTCTTGTGAATCCATATTTGCTGAGAGTTAAATTAATATATACAAAATTAATTATTTACAGCTATGTAATTTATTTATATAAAAATTATTGTAACATTTTAGTTCCTTTATGGTAGTGATTCTCAAATTTGTAAGAAGGTGGCCTCTTTGACAGATTCTCCCAAGGGAATCCAGGGACGCTCTGAGCAAGTAAAAGCACTTCAGAAAAATTGTTCTATTTCTTTTTATTCCATAGGAAATTATTTGCTATTTGGGACGTGGGTTGGCAAACTTTTAAATTTCATTTTTTTAATCTAGCTGTTTCATAAATTTTGCTTTCACTCAGGGCATGCATCACAAATACAACTGTGGTTTTACTGTTGTATTAATTATTTTCATGTGTATTTAACAAGAGTAGAGAAGAATCTGTTGAATACTCTGAATCTGATTTTGCTTAATATAAAGTGGAAATGCCCCAAAGAGAAAAGCAAACAAATGAAGTAGATTGCTTATTCTGAACGTTTCTGTTCCAAATGTTCTTTCTACTCCTATTAATTATTTTATTTATTTTAAAACAGCAAAAAAAAAAGTTAAGGGGCCTAAATAAGCTTCAATAATTAGATGAGGAGACTATCTTAACAAATTATCATGATTTATATTGCATCATTTAGGGGTGATGATTCATGCTGTGCACTGTACAGACACAGTATTACAATTTAGGATTAGTCTGCACTGGGAAAGGTTTGCTAGTAAACCTCTCCGAGTGCAAACAGAGCTTATATTGGCTCGAATGCTTTTGCTGGTGTAGCAGCTCATACTGGTTCCCTGAGTGAAATAACCTATACCGGCAAAAGCACTTGTTTGCCAGTATAACTGCATCTGCATAAAATGTTTGTTTATATAGTCAGACTCCTAACTGACATTGCTGTACCCACAGATGTTTTAAGGGTGGACCAGTTCTTAAACTCTGAGCTTGAGAGAACCACAGTGTGGGTGGAGAGGTACAGAGAAGTGAAGGGAGTTTTGTGGAAGCTCCACTCAGTGGGATTGGACCAGACAAGAACAGTTCTGTTGCTTTCAAAGTGTCACGAATAATGATTTAAGCATTGGACTTGGGCTATGAGGAAACCTTGATTCCCTTCACCCCACCGGACCTGTATGTTTGTTTTACAGCCTTTGACAATTAGCTGGGTTGTATCTCAAAAGGAGGGTGCTCCCATGAGTGTGTATAACTTTTATAATCCAGTTTTCACTATAAAATAGGCACCTGAGCTGTGTGTGCATGTGTTCAGATAAAAAATTTTCAGTGAAAACAACTATAAAAGATTACCAAATAGATATGAGGGTCTTTCCTTGTTGAAGGAGATGCCTCTTCTGTTAAATGAATTTGTGATCCAATTAGACAGTAAAATCTTGAAAACGAATTACTTTTAAACACAGGTTTTCTTTTTTTTTAGCACTGGCTGGACCATTCTAAACCAATTAAGAAGCAAATAAAAAGTAAGTAATAAGTCCACATGTTTATTTTATTCTTAATGTAAGAATTTGGTTTAGACTATTTGTGAACATGATTGTGAGGGTCTAAATGTTTCTTTTAATATAGTGAATGTTTCTCAAATAATGGATTCAATTTAATGTTGGGTTAGCTGAGTAAAGCTCTTTATATAAAAGCAACAGTAACAATGAATAACTGATCAATCATGAGCTCTTGTCTTTAAATATGATTTTTATTTACTACTTTTGTGGATGCCAAAAGTCCCTTTCTCTTTTCTAGGAGAAAATCCCTGCCTGAAGTTACTTTATCATTAGCCAAGGCTGGAGAGCCAGCACCAGCTTAGGTTGCTATTAATAGATTCAGCAGGCAGGTATCAGATTGGAAAAGTTTGTGTGACCTCCCCTAGGTATCCATCATGTGTGGGAGGGGAGGATTGAGGAGAACAAGAGGAGGAGGCACTCCTTTTCATTTGGGGACTTAAAAAAGGGGAAATTGGCCTGAGGCAGAAGGAATAGCTGCAGGAGGGACCTGAGGGGGAAGTTGCAGAAGTCCTTTGAGTCTCATGTCTAGGTAGCCTCTGCTGCCTCCCCTTGTCATCTTCATTGGTGAACTTACACTTGGTTTAAGGTAGAGAGCTCCCAGATATATTTTGCTTCCTGTGAGCTGAACCCTGCCATTGGTGGCTGATGGATGCCACGGGGGAAGGTCCTGAGATCATTACTAACAGGGATTGTTAACTCCTTCCTTTGGGAGAGGGCAAAGATTCCAACTATCCTTAACCTATGATTATATCCTTGCTCAGGAAACTGTCCCTTGAAACATTTGGTGTTCATCTGGTTTCTCTAACTCCATGGATTCCCATTAATCTGGTTTAAGGCCTGGTATGACATGGAGACAGCATTAGTATCCTTGGGCAATAAATGTCCGCTCACAATGGCCATGTTGATATTAAACAATCTAACAACTGTCTTGGTTATGGCTTATCACAAGGGTCTGTAAGGAGTGGACACAGGGTCTATAGGGTCTGTAAGGAGTGGACACAGGGTTGTTCTTTTTTTTTTTTTTCAGTGCTCTGTTCTTTCCTTCTCAGAGGTCTCAAAGTATTGGAGCTGCTCACCCGCTTCTAGGGGCCCTTTCATGCAAAGCCTACATGGCACCATACTTTATCTCTTGCTGCTTAATTTGTGTCTGAGTCTAATAGGGTTGATTGTGAGGAAATTTAGGTTCCATTGGCATTGATAAGATGCTGGTGCTTGACTTTACCTTGCCTTTTCATGACATCTTAACCTGCTTTTCTGGAATTGGATACATCATCAACATGTGCTAATTCTTTTGATATGTTAAGGAAAAGGCAAAATGACCTTAGAGGGAAGAACCAAATATTTTCTGAACAAAGGCATTTCCTGACAGATTTAGCTTCATTGCTTTCACAGTGTCTGGTCCAGATAGGGGATTGCATGAGAACAAGATGGCTGAGGCCCATACTGGGGAAGGCAGTGGAGAATCAGCTTTATGGGGGTTGTAATAGCTCTGTCTCTGAGCACAATATATCCTTTCCTTGCCAAAGTGGTTTGAATGTGTGGAGGATTTTGGGGCCCTCAGTTGTCTTTGGACAGTGATGCATGCTGCTTTTTTTTTTTCTTTTTTTTTTTTTTTTTTTTTTTTCATACCAGCAGCCACTAGTGTTAAGAGTCGGTGCCTTGAGGATGTAGATCTCACTAGTAAACTTTGTCACCTGCAGTTTTGACTTATGAAATGCCTATTCTTGGGAGTATCCTTAAAGATGACTTAAAAGCTTCAACTAATGCAACTTTTAACTGCCTAGTAGAACGGGTGGTCAATAAGCATTCACAGATTACGTACACCATGATGATGCTGCAAATCATTTAAGAAATATTTGTTGAACTTTTTAGATGTTTACGCTTGAGAATTGGGTTCAGGGTTTCTGCAGAAAGGGGTAGGTTACTCTTTTATGTTCATCAGAGCTTGAGATTTTTGGCATTCCCAGCACAAACCAAGGCACACCTTTTTGGACAATTATTTGCTTGACAAATGAGCCATGGCTTTAATTACTTATTAAAATGGTTGTGGTAACACATTAAAATGCCCATAATGGGCACCTAATTATTCTTGTAAGCATTTTTAAATTTGACACATAGACCAATGTTACTGTGATAAGGACACTTTAAAATATATTTTGTGTTAGAATTTTTCTTGTTCTGTGACCACGGGATCATCAAACCTGTGTAAACTTCAGTTTTGAATCTTTGTGTTTACAGTCGGCCCACCATACACTCTGCATTTTCGAATTAAATACTATTCATCAGAACCGAACAACCTTCATGAGGAATTTACAAGGTAGGAAATAATTGTGAATTGCTAAATACATGTCTGACAATGAGGTGTATTAGATTTTTGGGGCTCAACTGGAGGTGTATAATATATGTGTTTTCTAGATAGAATAGACGTGTTCAGTCTTCTAGTTGGTCTATTATAATTATTGAAGGGCCAGACCATCTTCTCTGCTTTTTGTCCAAACCTTCTTCTTTGGCCTCTCACATTATTTTGGATGGAGGGACAGTTAAGCCATAGCAGTGGTATTTCCCTCTAACTTCCTGTGTGTTTTGGGCTTTGAGAAGGGAGCCATGACTGTGGATAGGAGCAGGGCCATCCCTAGGGGGGAGCGGGGTCCAGGGCCAACAGGTCTGGGGGGCCCCCACCCCACCCCATGCCTCAGCTCCCAGCAGCGGCGCACCCTCGGGTCCCCAGCTGGGGCCAGCAGGAGCAGACCCCAGCTGAAGCTGCAGCTGCAAGCTGGGCCCAGCCGGGAACCCAGGCTGCCGCCAGCGGCGGCCTGGCTGTTAATGGGTCCTGAGGCCGCCACTGGCTGAGACCAGCCCTGGGCCCAGCTGGGGCCAGCCATGTGGGTCAGGCCAGGCTGGCCCGGCCCGGCCCAGAGAGGCCAGACCCGGCGAACTGCCCTACCCGATCCTGCCTGCTCCGCCCCTGGGGAGGGGAGGGCCGGCCCAGGGCCAGAAGCCGGGCAAAGCATCCCACCCTGCTGCCTTTAGCCAAAGGCAGTGGGGGCAGGGCGAAGTGCAGCTGTGCGGGGGAGCCATGGCATGGGCCCCGCACTGCGCTCAGCTGGGACCGGGACAGCGCGGGGCCCGGGGTGATCGCTCTCTTTGTCCCCCCCAAGGACGGCCCTGGATAGGAGCTGAAACTGTAGAAGATGACACTTTGCAGCAGGATCTCCTGCCTGACTTGTGGGGAGTTCCAATGTTTAATGTCAACAGCTGGGCCCTGTGCTCTTCTCTGATGCAAAATGTGGAGGTGATCAGATGGGTCAAAGAAGGACCAAAAAGCAGTAGAATTTTTGGAGGATTGGGAACAGAATAAACAGTTCCATCTTTTCTATCATCCTTCTCCTCTACCCCCTACATCCTGCTCACTAAACTAATGGAAGCTGCTTCAGTGGCAATGCATCCTGCAGAGGCTTTTCGTCATTGTGTTGAGGATGTGGATGACCTGTGGGGATGACCTTTGGGAAGATCCCATGTTTGATAGGTTTGGAGCTCTCCGCAATTCAGAAGAAATTCTGTATTGTGACAGTTGAGGGGGGAAGAGAGGGAGATATGGCCTAACTTTGTTTTTCCCATCCCTCTAACTCTTCTGACTAGGTCAGGCTAAATGGTCTCTTTCATTATTTTATACCTCTTCTTGCTAACCTCCTCCTAGTTTCTCCCAGTTTGGGCTACTTGAGGTTTTTTATTAATTGTTCTGCATTGCTAATCAGGCCAACCTTTTTTTCGCCATGCTGTTTAAAGATCATGTTGACCATTTCAATGGTGTTTATAGGAAACTTTTAGTCAGTAGACCTCTGTTTACTATTTCCCTGTCTACAGCAGTGATTAAGTACTACTTTGCTGTGAGATAAGGAGATTAAAGAGCTAACTGTAATCACCTGCTTATTAACTATGAAACTGCCATAGAGGAGGCCTTAATGTCCATTGTCAGGTACTGCAGCAGCAATAAAAGGACATACTTTTACTTACAATCCATAAGCAACCTATAGAACTCACTGCCTCTGATATTACTGAGTACAAGGGATCAGTAGGATTTAAAAAAAGGATTAGACATCTACATGTATAATGAGAAAATGAATACACGTTGTTACATTAGGTTATGTATATAATTATAGATTTTACATATATATATAGATTATATATAAAACATTTTAGAACAGAGGTAAGCCCTCATAGTTCAGAGATCAAGCGCAAAAGTGGTGGTAAATTTCCCCTGTAGTCAGGTTATTCCATTGTCTATCACAGAATTGTTTTGCGTTCCTTAGCCTCCTGTGGTGCTAGTCATTTTCAGAGAAAGAACCCTGGATGAAATGGATCTCTGATGTGATCTAGTAAGGCAGGTCCTATGAAGGATATAGACTTTATAAATCTACAATTTATAAGTTTCTGGAGCTGTATAATCCAATCTCTGACAATCTCTCTCTTAAAGATACTTTATTTGCTACTTCTACTTAGAAAAATATTAATTAAAGTTGCTACATTTTATTTTTAAGTGCCTTGGTAGGTTAAAATACATTAATTACCAGCTAGGAAATTTACATTTTATCAGACTTTAGGAATGAAAAAAAATACAGAACCAATTTGAACACAACTTTCACATTGTTTATATGCAAGTTATTTTTTTTCCTTTTAAATGGCAAAAAAAAACAACCTAAACAAACAAAAAAAAAGCCATCTTGAAAAGGAATTTCCATTGTCAAGCTAATTTTTTTAATTAACCTCCACTCTGCTAGGTTACATTTCCCAACAATCCATAGAATTAGGTAAGGAACCAGGACTACTGATGCAAATTTGGTGGGGTTGGGAAGATTAATAGTGAAAACAAAATGAGTTAATTGAAGAAGAAATCACACTATTTCTATTTCCTGCATAAAGATATTTTTATCAGCTTCAGATGCCTTTTGAGGCTATAAAAATAATATGGTCACAGTTAACGCTTATATAAGGAAATGATAGCAGAAATTGATATGCAGACAACAGTAAGCCTGCATAATGAAAGGAAATAACAGTGAGTCAAATTGATGTGCAGAGAGTTGCAATATTCCTCAGGCTAGCAAAGGGCTGATATTGCCTGGATTTCCTCCCCTCCCCTCCCCTCGATTGCCCCCCTCAAGTTTAGCAGCATTCATAAATCCTTGCCCCTGTCAAGTTTAGCAGTGCTCATAAATCCTGGATCAAATAGTAGGACAGATTTTCCAAGCCCTGATTCTGGTATGGTGCACCATTAATTTTACATATGCAAATATTTAAATGTACATTGCAAATAGTTACTAGTTGTATATGTAAGTTAGGCATGTACAAATCAGCCCTAATTTTAAAAAATCTGACCCCTACTCTTTTGCCATTAGCTTTCTTACAACATAGGGGACAAAAAAGCTCCCTAAACATGACTTTGATTCCTGTTCCCCTGTCTGTTTTGAACTGATTCAGTCTACTAAATATTGAAAGGTCAGTTCATGGTCTACCTAACACATCAATAAGAAAAATTAGTTTCTTACTCATAAGGTGCTGGTGACTCATGGTGCCTGATCTTTCCTATCCCATTCCCAGCATGCCCTTAAGTGCTGTTAGAGAAAAGAACAGAGATGTTTGCTACACTCTTCTTTTTCAAAGATGGGAGAGGTGCATCATGCTGCTTTGAGCCCATGTGTCTTACTTGTTCCATTCATCTACAGACATCATCTTCTTCACTTCTTAACTTACTCCTCAGTGAGTATGGGAACAGGAGAGACTGGGGGGACAACTCCCCATCCCCAGCCTCAAAGAAGGACAGATAAACTGCTACAGAAGAGCCTGGACAGGAGCCCCATAGTTGCCAGAGGAGGGAGAAGTGGAAGGGAGCAGGAAAGGCTATGTGGGATGTCCCAGGCAGCAAGGTGGTTATGATTTTTCCCAACCCACAAACCTTTGTTTTAATCAAAATAAAACAAAACTAATCCACAGATTTGGGGAGGAGTGTCAAGTGGGTAGGGCATTGGTCTGGGCCTTGGTTCAGTTACCTGCTCCACCATAGACATCTGGTGTGATCTTGGGAAGTCACAACTTTGTGAGGCAGTTACAGTATGTCTACACTGCTATGTTAGGCCAGGGTTAGTGGGACTTGAGTCAACTGATCTATTAGTGAATTCTGGGCTTGAGTGTCTACATTGTATTATTACGCTAAGAATTTTTTTTACTCGTGCTTGAACCTCAGGCTCTGGTGTCCATGCTGCAGTGAACAGACATAAGTCAGAGTAATCATATCCCAGAATCCCGACTCCTTCCCCACCCAAAATGTAGCTACTCAAGCCATAGGATGTGATGCACTGTGGGAAAAGGTCACTGCCAGTCCTGCACTTTGCCAAGAAGCAGCTGCTTTACTAAAAGCTTGATCAGTTCACTCTCCATTGCAAATCCAGGAGGCTCTGTGATGATGTGCTTGCAGATTGATGATCAGAAGAGAATGGGTTAATGAGGTGCTGCTGTTTGCCAACCATTTTCAATAGAGTGGGTTGCAGAGTGTTCGGATGAAGAGGACTGAAGAAATTGTCTTGTAGAACTGTGGGATACTTCTGACTGACTCCCAGAACTTAAGTCGAACAGGGCTGCAGCTACACTACAGAACTATTGGGGCTTGACTTGAGCTCGGACCCGAAAGCTGTGCAGGGTCATAGGACCTTGGGTCTAAGTGCGGTTACAGTGCAGACGCAAGTGGGGTTAGCCTTGAGACGGGGCTCAAGCATGGGCTTGCACTGCATTGCAGATATACCCCTCAGTACTATGGCAGTGGGGATCATGTAAGTACCCAAGATCAAAAACGAAATAGGTGCGCCTATCTCCACTTATCATGCAATCCTTTTTTGTATCTCATTCAAAGCTCTTTGAGGGTTAAAAATATAAATAAAGCCACAACTGCCTTTAGACTTCATAGCTCACTTAGGCTGCAGGACAGTATTTCAGTACGTGCTTATCTCCAGATTGGCTTCAGCAGTGTTAAGGCACACACTCAAAGTTGAGTACATGCATTCAGTGTTGTCCTGAATGCAGCATTATGATTTCATCCTGCAGTATGCTGAGCACTACTGCAAGGTGTCGAATGTTTTCAACACCCACTGATTTCAGTGAGAGTTAAGTGTATAACCATTTCACAGGTGTGTGCAATGCTCTTTAGAATTTACCCCGAAGGCTCATATCACTTAATAAACCAGTTTATGGAAATGTCTTGACTAAGAGGTGACTTTTGACGAAGGAAGGAGGGCTGAAAAGATGACTTGGTAGGCATTTGATTGTTTGCTTTATTTATTTGTTTTGTTTGTTTATATTTCTTAGGTACCTGTTTGTATTACAGCTCCGACAAGACATTCTTTCAGGAAAGTAAGTACATTTTTATTGCTTTAACCTTGCTTAAAGTATATGTAATAGAGCCCCACTATAAAGGTTGCAAGTGTTACTTTAATTCCATGAGCTCTTTCTGATTTTTTCCTATTATTTGTAGATGCATATAAGGAATTGCAAATTGCATTTATTGAGCCAGTGTTCTCTTGTATGTTTTTTCTTTTTCCATTAGAATACAGAAATGTATACACATATATGAATCCAGCGCTTTTTTTGTTTCCAAAAAAAAGAGGCCAGTACTCAGTCTTGATAATAAATTTGAAAAATGCCTCTCTCACCCCTCTTCTTCCTGCGCCACACCTCTTCTTCCAACAGTGTGCTCCTTTTTCCTGCTGCCCCGTTTCCCAGCAGGGCCAGCAAGGGAGAGGAGCAGCACGTGGGACAAGCAGAAAAGGTGCTGGTACTCCATACCCCTGCGTACTGTCGGAAAAAGAGCACTGCATGAATGATAATTAAATTTCAAAAAACTAGTGGGAAAAAAACCTTTTTGTTTAGTCACAAAGTGATGAAAACATACTTAGCTTTTTGTGTCATAGCCTTAACAGTTCATTATCCTTAATGGCTATTTCTGTGTTACAGATTTAATTGTAAATGAGCATTATGCTGTGATTAGTCATTGTTCAATATTCAGAATAAAATACTCGTACAAAATTAGTAAAATAAAAAAACTTACCTGAATCATACTAGTCCTACGTACTCTGTTATCTTACACATACGTTAATATCAGATCTGAGATGAGATTCATTCAAAATAAGACCCTTCAAAAGAGCTGAGAAGTCTGGGTTTTAACAATATATGGTGGTTAAGCAGTACCTTGTGTTCTGTATGTTTAAAAAAAAAAGAGAAAGAGACAGAGAGAGTCTGTATTGTTTTCATTTGAGTATCAAGTTCCAAAAGGAGAAACTTAATGCTTCATTTGATTTGGAGAAATAATTACATAAAGGACACAATTCTCTTAAAATTGCTCCTTTCTTCAATCATAGAATAGCATGAAAAAGATTTGGCTAATAAGTAACTAAGGAATTGTAAATGTTGTGTATCTTAGTTTTTGTGAGTCCATAAGAAGGTCTCAGTCTGAACCAGAAATTTGCTATTTATTACGGAGTAGAACAAGTTGCACATACAAATAGGGAAATAATTATACTCTGTGAAATTAGGGTAAAGAACATCTTGGTCTGTGTTATTTAAAAGGTAATGTGAGCTTGCCGTATTTGTCATTATGACATGCAAGGAAGTGGAAAAGATACTTAATATTAGATTCAATGTTGCTTTTTTAAGGCACTTGGGAAAAATATATAGGTTTTCTTCTTCGAGCGCTTGCTCGTGTACATTCCATGCTAGGGTGTTTATGCATGCCAGATGGACCAGTGTTGGAGATTTTTCCTCAGTAGTATCCATAAGGCCAGCTCTAGCATTTTCTGTAGTGGCATACGAACGCACTAGTATAACGGTACTGCCAGCCCCCTCTCCGTCAGTTCCTTCTTACTATCAGTGACGGAGCTGGAATGCCCTTGCCTCGGCTAACTTCACAGTGGTTTTCTTACATAGTAGTATATATAACTGTGAATCGAGTTCATTTAGTTAGATTCAATAGTAATAAGTAGTATCCATTCACAGGGACTTAGCTCTATGGAGGGGGCATGCCTCAGTCCCCGGGCTTCAAACCATGCACTTCTTGTAAAAAGCCCATGCTCGTGAAAGAACACTCATCAGAGCTGACAGACAGCACAGCAGCAGTGAATTATGTCAACAAGCCAGGGGAGTAAGATCCCTTGGGCTTAGAGGCACTCATTCTGTGGGACTTGTGTGGGGGACATCAGATCCACTTAGAAGCCTCACATCTCCCAGGGATCAAAAGCACATTAGCAGATCAGCTCAACTGGTCCTTCTCTTGCTACAAGTGATTCCTGCATCTAGAGGTGACAAAAATCTTCCAGAAGCGGGGAACTCCGAGAGTGGATAAGTTCATGACCAAAAAGAACAAGAAGTGTCACCACTTTTGTTCCCTGTGCGGACTCAACAGCAGCTTCTTGATAGACCCCGTTCTCTTTCAGTGATCAGAAACTTTTATGTTTGCTCTCCCACCAATTTCTCTTATCCACAGAGTCCTCGTAAAGATCAAAATAGACTAGCAGGGTGCTGAGCTAGCCCTTGCTCCAGAGCCCTAATTAAGGTGAAAGTGAAGCCCACTGGGTGAGCTGGCTGGCCAGAGAGCTAATGAGAGCAGCCGGAGGGCTCATTAGAAAGTCCCGTAAAGCTCCTGGATAGGAAGCAGAAGGGGAGGAGCGAGCAAGAGCAGCCAGCTGAGGGAGAAGCTGCTGGCAATAGAGGCATAGCTTCCCTGACCTAAGGCTGAGCTGGTAGAGTTCCTGGGACTGTTGAGCCTGTGCTTCTCTGTATATAGTTGGTGGTGGGTTACTAAACAGAAACAAACTGCATGGTGATACTTGGAGTCTGCGTGTGCCTGGTAGAGGACAAGTAGCAGATGAGTGCAGTGGGAGTTGTTTACACACAAATCATAACAACCACACCAACACTGGTTCAGCATGCTGCTAGACCTAACGGTGACAGCACTTTGGACATGCCTATTCTGTCCAGACTTGATTTTGCAGGATCAGAAAGTCCTGCTGGAGAGCAAGAAACCCTCTACTGGAGTGACTTACCTGGCAAAATGGAAACACTTCTCCTGCTGGGCGATAGAGTGTAATCTCTCCCCATCCAAGCTTCCAATACCTCTTATTCTGGAATACATACTCCACTTGAAGCATCAAGGCCTACTGCTATCATCAATCAAGGTATCCTGGCGGCCATTGTGGCATTTTGCCTGCATATCCAAAGCAGTTCAGTTTTCTCTCATGATATGACAGTCAGATTCCTGGAAGGCTTAGAAAAATTCTTGCAGGTCAGAGATGTGGCCTTACCTGGCATTTCTTCTGAAGATAGTGTCACATTTTCATGTCAACAAGGACATCTTCCTTCCTGTGTTCTTCCTAAAACTACACAGCTCTAATGAGGGAAGACAACTACACTTCTTGGATGTCATGTGAGCTCCAGCTTTCTATATAGAAAAAACTAAGTCCTTCTGGAAATCCACACAGCTGTTAATTGCAGTGGTCAAACTAATTAAACATCTAGCAGTTTCATCGCAGAGGATTTCCTCCTGCATCCGTACTTGATATGAACAGCCCAAGGTTGCACCTCCTTGCCTCTCTGATAGCCCACTCAGTGAGAGCACAAGCTTCTGAAATGACTTTCCTAGCCCAGATCCTGATGCAGGGCATCTTCAGGGCTGTGATCTGGTCTTCAGTTCACACCTGTATGTCCCACTACACCATAACATGAGATAATACATGCTTTGTCAGGGTAGTTTTGCAGTCAGCATGCCTTTTAACTCCTGGCCCACCTCCAGAGGTACTGCTTGTGAGTCACATAGCATTGAATGGACATGAGCATGCACTCAAAGAAAAGACAGTTATTAATCTTCGCTATTGTTCTTTGAGATGTATTGCTGGTGTCCATTACATGATGCAACCACCTTCCCCTCTGTCAAAGTTCCAGCAAAAAGGAACTGAGAGAGGGAGGAAGGGCCAGCAGCACATTTATGCCAGTGTATATGCATGCCACTGCAGAAGATGCTGGAGCCATCCTACAGATACACTGAGGAAAAATCTCTGGCACTGGTGCATGTAGCACACACATTCTAGCATGGAATAGGCAAAAGCAAGACATCTCGAAGAACAACAGTTAGACTTTTTTACAGACATACTCTTTTTCTAACAAATGTAACTGTGCACTTGAGATGCTTTTATATATTTTAAAAGTTGCTAAGAAAAATATTTCATTTTAAACTGGGATGTTTCCTAGAATTTATTGTAGTAATAATACCTCTTTGCTTCTTTGGGATTAATGTTTTCAGTATTAGTTTGAAGATGATTTATAGTTGAGCGCAGAGATGCAGGAACTAGGGGTTAAGAAGGTGCTGCTGACAACCAGTCTTGAAGTGGTTTTCATTTTATGCAGGATGTACAGTTTGTTTAAATGCCTCACAGTGCCCTTGATTACTAAATTACAAAATAATTAGCTTAATTACTAACTTGGAACTAAGCTTAATTAAATGGAAATGTTAGTGATTTGAATTGTCTTTAAATACAGTGCAATTTAACTGATATTTTAAAGGTAATATTTTATTTTCAAATAGACTCTTTTAGTTTCTTCTGGAGAAAGGGCCTATATCAAGTGTAAATTTAAAAAAAGTCCATATTTTTATTGTTTATTTTTCTCTTTAAAGACTGAAATGTCCATATGATACTGCTGTGGAACTAGCAGCTCTGTGTCTTCAAGGTATGTGACTGTTCAAAAATAATATGCTTAAACTTTCATTTTAAAAAGTTGATGAATGATTTCGTCACACGTTTTTCCCTTCTGTCATGAAGCAGCTCTCATTGACAGCACATTTATTTAAGTGGCAGCTTTTTTTTTTTTTGGTTAGCCATTATCATCATAAATGTGTTCAGTTTTTAAATCGCTGCATTACAGTGAGACATTTATAAAACTTTTGTAATGACATTCAGTTCAAGTTCATTGTTCTGAAATCACTTGCTGTAACTTAAACGAGAATGGGCCTAGTACTGGCCATTGTCTGAAGTCCAGTGAGGTCAAGAGGAGTCTTCCCATTAAATTCACGGGGTTTTGGATCTTGTAGATTGAGTGTTAATGGGAAGAATTTGTGGCCCTGATATAATAATAGAGACCAATTAGTGGTTTGGGGTTAGAATAACTATGAAATTTTGGGTTCAATTCAACCTAAAATTAGAAACAAAATTCAGGGCAGGCAATAATAACAATGAAGTTTCCCATAAAATTGTGATCTGTATTGCACAGTATTGTTCATACTGTGTTCATGCACAAAGATGCTAAAGGTATCGTTTTACTTCCATTTGTTTTGAGTTCATGTTGCTTCATTACCCTCTTAACATGAACCTTTGAGGGTGAAGTTCAGAGCCTCACATTGGCTTCAGATTCTTATGCATTCATTTTTTCCCTGTGGAGTCTCTAGACTATCACAAGCAGTAACTTCACCCCAATTGTAGACACAGAGAACTGATCATAGAACAGTTTTGTCATATCTGCAGTTCTGATAATCAAAGGTATGGAGAATTATATTTCTACTAATTTCCAAAGGGGTAAGAAAAAGAAAAGAATAAGAAAAACAATACAGCAGTTCATCCATTTACAGTATTACAGGTATAAAATAAATTTGGTTCATATGAGGTATCAGAACCAATATTTTAAAAACTGTGTGTCAAAACAAAGTATTTATAAATACCCCTGGACACAGTATGCCAGCTCTTCTTGTACTTGTGGGAAGACAATCCTGGTCACAGAGAAGTGCACTCTGTGCATTTACTGTCTGAGCGAGAACCACAACCAAAACAAATGCTCCCGCTTCCAACAACTCTGACTGGGATCTTGCAAAGACAGAGAGCTTCCCCCAATGGTCATCTTTATGGAGACAGCTCTCTGGCCCCAGTCCACCGGGAGAATGCAAGTCTGCCATGCAACTTTTTACATCAAAGGATAGTGGATTAAAAAGATGGTCAGGAGACTCTTCTCATAAATCAAGGAAGAGAGCCAGGAGCCCCTTAGCAAGCCCAGGAAGAACTGAAAGCGATATCTATCTCGCTTAGCATTGCTAGCACTGAGATAGTCCAGTACCCAGGCCTCTGACCGCCCAGCACCACTGATAAACCCATGGATCTTTTGGGCCCGGCACTGAAGCCACGATACACAAGATCAAGGACAAATGCCCTAAGACGCTCCCGGCACATGACTCAGTTTCGGTATCGCCACTGACAGTGGCCCATTTGGCACTGGGATGGTCAGCAAGGGCAAGGCCCCTAATTCTGGCACCAACACTGGGGCAGTCAGTACGGGCACACTTCTGGCTGTTTGAAGAATAGAAATCGTAGAGGACCCTGACTCTTCACACCTCGGTACTGGAGCTTTGGACATGCCGTAGTCATTCAAGGGGAAGCTCCCCTTGGCTGTATCATGCCCCACCATTGTTGAGCAAGGAAAAAGAGAGCAAGCCAGATGAGGCTTCCATGTACTTCTCCCAGGCTCCATATGGGACCCAGTATCAACAAGATTCAGGGATATACCACCAAATGGCACCACCACCATCCTAGTATGTGTTAGTCATCTCCACCAGACCCTGTACCACTACAGTGACCATATTGGGACCCATGGGCAGCACACCAACAACCAGCTTCGAGAGTGCTAACTATGACCCAGGATCTCCCCCCCGATACGCTCCTTCAGCCACAGCATTGTGCGCCTCGGTCTAAAACGTGGAGGAGCAAGAAGGTGAAGCAAAGGAAGAGGCCATACCTTCTTCATTCCCCAATGTGGCAGTCATACCATCACCATCATCTCTGGTGGATGTCAGACAATTCCAGGAGTTGACAAAGAGGGTAGCTGACACCCTCTATTTATGCATAGAAGAGAGGTGAAGGATGCACACAATGAGTTGACAGGCATCCTACATGCCTCAGCTACCTCCAGAATTGCACTGCCAGTTAATCAAGCCATTCTAGACTCAGCCAAGGTCAGTATCCCTGACCTGCAAGCCTGTGGACAAAAAATATTATGTCGCACTAAGAAATCAGAATTCTTCTTCACCCACCTATTGCTTTGCTCCATTGTGGTGGACGTGGTCAATTCCTACTGTCAACAACATCAGCCTAGAAACACACCATATGACAGGGACCAGAAGCGCCTGGCCCTCTTTGACAGAAATTTATACATATAAGCCTCCCTGAAGTTTAGAATTGCTAAATATTAGGCACTACTAGCAAAATACAAATAATACCCATTATAAGAAACTCAATTACTTTATTGAGAAACTGCCAGAAATCTCTTGGGACACCTTTAAGACCATCATCAAGAGGAACAATTGATGGCAAAGATGGCCCTACGCTACGATATGCCTTTGAAGCAGCTGATATGGTGGCCAGGACCATCTCTACAGTGTGGTGTTGAGGCCAGCTGTGGCTCCACCTCTTGGGACTCCCAAAGGAGATGCAGACCATAGTTAAAGAGCTTCCCTTCAAAGGTGCTTCATTTTTTGAAAGATTCCAGCCTTAAGAACTGGCACTTTCTGTGCATCATCTCTGAGTGATAAATTGTAGTTTTGTAAAGAAAAATCTGGAAAGAATATCTCTTCATGCTTTTTGTAGCTGCTTTAGAATTCTCCTGTATTGCAACTTTCCCATTATATCGTATTTAAAGAAGTTTGGTTTTATTTAGTGTAAAATAATTAGTACAATGCACTAAACTATATTTCAGGTCACACTGACACAATTCACTGCATTTAGGAGCTATTAATCAAAACCCTTAATTGAAACCAAAAAGTGAACTTTCTAATTTATTTTAAATATCTCAGTTGTCAGTGTTTGTATGATCACATTATAAAATCCTATTGCAAATTTATTTTTCTTTCTACATTAAAGAGACAATAGTATTTCTACACTTTTTAAGATACCTGCGTGGCTACCTCATTTTAAAATAACTCCACCAGTAGATGCATTTATTTTTTTACTGATCACCTACTTACACATGTCAGAACAGATACATAATTTTTAGACTATGATATTTATATAAAAAAGAACAATCTACAAAGTAAGCCCAACATACTCCTCAAGCTCCAGCAATAGCCTGAGAAAAGAGATGGGCCTTGGACCAGGCCTCATTGTCAATGAATTTGGGTTCTGTTGAGCCAGCCAGGGAAGTTAGTTGTACAAAACTTACTGCTGATTTATCCTCATTGGCATCTATATGAAAGGTTCTGACTTCTCTCAGACACAAAACAGCAGCAGAGTTACCGAAATGTCTTTATGAAAACTTGTTGACTAGGTTTTACTATTGTAATTCACATCGTAAAATACCGTTGAACAAAAAATTACATGCGATAGCTTATTTTCAGGTGCAGGTCAGTAGAATTAATTTTATTTAATATACTTAGAAATCTTAAAATTGGTCATAATTCTAATCTGTCAGATGACAATTCAATTGGGTGTTTTTTATTGCTTAAAATAAAACTATCATTTGCTACGTTCTGAAAGGTACTATTTAGTCCCTTTCAGAAGGTAACAAATGATAATGTTTTATTTTAAGTAATATAAAACACCCAATTGACTTGTCATTTGGCAGATTAGAATTATGACCAAATTTTAAGATTTCTAAGAATATTAAGTAAAATTATTTCTACTGACCTGCACCTGAAAATAAGCTATCATTTTCACATATAATATTTTGTTCAACGGTATTCCATGAAAATAGCCTTTTTAGTCTGCATTTCTGCAACTTTTATGTTTAATCTTCACATGAAGCAAAGATAGATTTTCTTCAATGGAACTGACTTTCTTAATTTCTTTGTTGTCGAATTTTTGTGGTTGCAAGAACACAGCTGCCTTATAAAGCACCAACATTAGCACATATATAGGCATATGTCGTTTGTGTGTAGTAGCATTGATGGTGCATGTTTGCTGTATATACGTTGAACAGTACTTAAGCAATTAAATTGTGAACTAGTTGTATAGGTCAGACACTCTTGAAACCATTTGGGAAATTTCTTGTAGAGGCTAAATTCAATAGGGTGTTGAGCACCTTTATCTGCCATTGAGTTCAATGGAATGTTGCTTAAGGATAGTCAGCACCTTGCAGGATCAATATCATGGTGCCAAAGTCAATCTGCACCTTCAGAAAAAAAGTCTCTTCCCGAATATAAACTACAGACACATGAAAATTGTAATAGCACTGGGGTTGAAAAAAACCTATACTCAGTTTCTTGACACTAGTTACTGTATCTTTACATTTCTGTATGTACACTATGGAAGGAAATACTGCCATAGTGAGTGATGGAAAATAAGTTTCAGTTAAAGGCAACTTTAAAATTATCTTATAAGTAAAAGTAGTGCATTTGATCTGTTTTAAACTCAAATTATTTTGAAATCTCTTAAATGCAAGAAGTAGCAATATGTGTCCTAAACTTTCATAGAGAGGAGTTTCTAGTCTGATTTGTAATCTAAGTTTGCCGAATTTAATTACTCATGCAGAAAACAACAACACATTTGTAATTCTAAACCTTCTTTGGTAAACTGCTAAATGGGGATATGGAGGCATCCTTGTTGAAGCATTTGTGTTTAATGTTTGTGGGGACTTTCTGAATGATTACAGCTGAACTTGGAGAGTGTGAGCACCCAGAACACACACCAGAACTAGTGTCTGAATTCCGTTTCACACCAAACCAGACTGAAGCTATGGAATATGATATCTTTCAGAAATGGAAAGATTGCAGGTATGTTATCTGTGTGATGGTATCAGTCTAGCAACAGTTTTAATAAAGGTATTCAAGAGCTTTTCCTCCAAATCCAAATATTGCTGCATAGACTCTTGCTTTTTGGTCAAACACTCTCAATGTATGTGGCTGTAGGAGTTTTCTAGAGCAGGGGTTCTCAACCTCTTTAGTGTTGCAGCACTGTTGCCAACTGTGCCTGACACAAGGATGCCCTCTCCGGCAGAGCCGCCGCTAAGGTTCCCCCCGCTGCCAGCACTTTCGGCAGTAGCTCAACTTAAAGTGGTTCCCACCACCCAAAGAAACCATTCTCCACAAGCAATTTCAGCAGCAGGAAGCTTGAGGAGCAGCCCCCACCGCTTGTGTAAAAAACCAGGCGCCCAGGGTGGTTTCGGCCACAGCTCTTCACTATGCGCCCCAATACTGCCGCCGAAAGCTGCCATTGCTCAGAGTTTTGGCAGCAGCTCTTAAAGGGGCAGCAGCCTGCCGCCACAGCTCTCCTCACCATGAGGGTTTCTTTCAGCAGTGGCTGGGGGGGCTTTTAGTGGCAGGCTGATTTGCAGCAACACAAGTCGCTGTGCCACAACACACTTGAGAACTGCTGTTGTAGAACTCCTTTTAAGAAGTGGCAGCCATTAACATCAAACAAGGTTGTGTGGTAAAGTAGTTGTAGTTTCAGCACTGTGACTCCATTTTTTCTTCTTGACCTGTGTTGAAGCAGCTCATTTTCCACAAGAGAGAATTTTCATGTCCTCCAATTGTAAGCATGACTCCTTCACTTATTTTTTCCTTAAGCTAATACCTTCAGATCTACACCTGCCCACAGACTCAATCTTTCAAAGATGTCAGGTCTTTGATATCACACCAGAAGTCCAACTCCAACCCTCCCACCCTGAATTTGGGTGAATTATGTGAGTAAAATTGAGACCTAAATATCTTAGCTCTGGCATCTTCATATTAAACCCAAGGCGTGGAGTCAAAAGGAACTGAGTGTGGTAAATTACAACGGTTGTATTGGCCACTATGCAATTTTTCTGAAACTTTGGAGCACTTAAAAATCTGGATCATTGCTGTAGTGCTGTACTATTTGCAGCTGTAACCAGTTACATGGCAGCAATCCAGTGGATAAAGATAGATAATTAGAGGTAATGGAAAAGGAATAACTTGGACCTTTTGAACATTTAATACTTTCATCCAAACAAATTGCTATAGAGGCAATAATGTGCAATTTTATAACCTGCTTTTCTCAGGCTGTCATAGAAACTGATCACATTTGAGAGGCATACACTTTTTTCCCCCCTAGTAAATCACTTTTTTGAGAAATATTAGTTTGGCTTAGTATATTTTGGGGGTTTTGAGCTTGTTATGGACTCTGATGACACTACACTGAAGTCATGGCATGGTTTTCAAACCAACTCTCCATTTTTGTAATATAGTTGTTCTCCCCAAACTAATTGTTGTTAAAAAGCATGAACGAATTGTGGATATAAAATTGTGCCCTCAGAAATGGAAGTCCGGTTTAAAAGTTAGGTCCCTTAACATAAAAGTAGGTTTTTTTGAGTACTAATTCCTGCGTGCTTTGCACCACGCACCTGAGAGCAGAAAATCTAGTATATAGTGTCCATTAGTCCACGTCTGCACCTTGAAACCCCTTGAGCTCAGCACCAAGGATATAAGAGGAGGGGTAGGGAATCTCAACCCAAAATGGAATGTGGGGGTGGGGAGGTCACAAGGCTATTATAGGGTGCACACCATATTGCCACCCTTACTTCCACATTGCTGCCTTCAGAGTTGGGCAGCCAGACAGCAGCTGCCTCCCAAGTCCATCTTGCTCCCCCCAAAAACCTTTGTGCTGGCTCTATTGGGGTCCAAGGGATCCTTATGCATGGCACCTAGATCCATGTACTTGACAAGAGAGTAACATTGCCACTCTCCTCCTTGATAACACCATCTGGCTTTGCAGGAATATGTGGAGGAAGAAGATGATGAGCCAGAACAGGGAGTAAAAACAGGCATATGCTCCTCCTCATCTGATGAGGCAATTACCCTATCTTCATTGTAGGCAACCATAGGTAACATCAGTAACTATTGCAGAGGGTGGCACCCAAACCTCTGATCCCAGCAGACAAAGTTCAAGATACACAGCACAATCTCTTGGATATTTTGCAGCCTACCAATCCCAATCTGATTTTCTTATGGTGATTGAGGCCAGTATGGACCAGGTAGAGTGGTATGGCATGCACCAGCAAGCTGAAACCCACTGGTTAAAAAGGCTGAGAAATACCAGTGTGTGTGTGTGTGAAAGGGGCGGAATTATAGTTCATCCATCCCACCCCCAACTTCTTGGCAGTGGTGAAGGAAGTTCTGTGCTGGTTTCTTCCCCCACTGTTTCCCCCCCCCCCCAAATGCAAATTGATCTGTTCCTACTCTCAGCAGTGCAAATGAAGGGTCGCATGGCATGTGATTGCTAATCAACTCTGATAATGCCTGCTGGAGGTGTCTCTGTTCTCATTCTGGGAGAAACCTGCTCACCCACTCCCCAGACCTATCTGGTAAACTTTCATTCCACATTTCTTTCATATTTATGTAGTCTTTTGTGTGTTCAATGTACATATGCTGTGCAAGAATAATAATGAGTCATGTGTTGTTAATTTTCGTACATGACACCCACCTGTTAGCGTTTGACATATGTTCCCTTATTTGACATGTGTTCCCTTATGCCGTCAACGCTGAACACAAGGAGTTCAAGGGTATAGGTATGGACCAACAGCCACCAGTTGCAAGACTTTCTTGTCTCAAATGCAAATGCTCATGGGAGCCTGGGTAACAGATGAAAAAGAGAGTTAGAATGTATATAAGCAGTTGTTCTGTTTCAAACTAATGAACATTTTCCATTTTATTTTCACAGGGGAAAAACCCCAGCACAGGCTGAATTGTGCTACTTGAACAAAGCTAAATGGTTAGAAATGTATGGTGTAGATATGCATGTTGTTAAGGTAAGACCCACATTGTCATTTTTCTTTTTGTGTGGCATGGAAGAGATTAAAAAAAAATACAAGAATATGCATTTCTTTATAAACAGACCATAATTTTCTGCTATAAAAACATGAAAACAGACTTTGGTAATATATCTCATAAACTAAGTTTTGAGTTACTACACTTTTAAGATTTGTGCTAGTAATGATGTATTGATTATTCTATCATGTGTTTGGTTGTAGGGAAGAGATGGATGTGACTACGCTCTTGGACTTACACCAACAGGCATATTGATCTTTGAAGGCCCAAACAAAATAGGTTTATTTTTTTGGTAATTCATTTTTGCTTTATATTTCTATTAGTTAACTGCTGAAATCTTTCCCCTTTAAAATAATGAGATTTGGCTTGGGTGGAATGTATATTGTGGTGGAATTAAGAAAGAAGGATGATTCTGCAACATCATAGGGGTTATCTTCATTATGCCACCAGATTGTTGTGAAGTATGCAAGTTACATTATGTAAGTAACGTAACTGAAGTCAATATACTTTACATCAAGTAGCCACAGTGTCTTCACTATACTATGGCGGTGGGAGATGCTCTCCTGTCAACATAGCTTATGCTTTTCATTCTGGCAGAATTTTGGGATCAATGGGAGAATGCTATGCCATCAACTGTGTGTGTCTTCATCCGACTCACTCAGCTGATGACTGCAGTGCCGATTTAATGCCGTAGTGAAGATAAGGCATAATAGATTAGATGTATGCTTCTGACCAGGTCAGTTTATATCTCAGTGAAATCTAAATGATTTGTTAAAAATGTATTTATATATTACATAAATTATGAGGGCAGATATCCTATTATTGTAAACTATATATCATTTTGTTTGTTTTTCTTCGGTTAAAAATCCTAAATTTATAAAACATCTGTTTTTTATTTCCTGTATGGTTAGGCCTAAAATCACTAAAATGGACTTCAAAAAGAGCAAATTAACACTGGTGGTCGTAGAAGATGATGAACAGGTAATTTTCTTTCTTTTCTTGGAACCTGATCTGTTGAAGTGCTGAGTACATTCAACTCCTGTTGACCAGCAGAAACTGAAGGGGCTCAGCACCTTGTTGGATCAGGCACTTTCTCTTCTGTGTTAGCCATTAACTTGTATCATGCTTGCTAACTTTCAAAGTTTTTGTTTCTGCATTTAGGGCAGAGAACAAGAGCACACATTTGTTTTCCGGTTAGACAATGCCAAAACTTGCAAACATCTGTGGAAATGTGCAGTAGAACACCATGCATTCTTCAGACTGCGAACGCCAGCGAATAGTAAATCTAGCAGATCTGACTTCATAAGGTTGGGATCACGCTTCAGATTCAGGTACTTAATGAAATAACAACTAGGCATTTGTGTTTATTTGAGGAAGACACAGCACAAAAATACAAGTATTATCCAATTCATTCTGAGATTTTTCTTTTCAGAGCAGTTTGATAGCTCTAAGTATATTTGATAAGCACAACGTAAGGGTGGAGTTAAGTTACTCACTGTTATTAAAAAAAATTTTTTAGTGGTCGAACAGAGTATCAAGCAACACATGGAGCCAGGTTACGCAGAACAAGTACATTTGAAAGAAGACCCAGCAAACGGTATCCATCCCGAAGGCATTCAACTTTTAAAGGTGGGGCTTTTATTCAACCCACTTGAATTATACATATTCATTAAACTAATTGCTAGGCTATGCTGTTGAGCACACCTGAATATTTCAGAATTTCTACTCAGCTATAGAGACCATATTACAACCAAACAAAATTATAGCTCACTATGGCTAGCACAACCGAATGAGTCAGCAACTGACAAATCAAAGGTAGCAACTTTTTCCCTGAGTCAATGTTGGTGTATCATCTTCTCTCTCCCTTACATCCTCTCCCATCCTGCACTGTTCCTGTGTCTTTTCTTCTTCCCCGTCCTCAGCAAGGGTTATGTGTTCCCCTGAGAGCTCAAATGCAGGTGAAAATGCGCAGCTGCATCGGATAAATTATTTTTATGATTGACTTGTGATTTGGGAATGTTTGGGGTTGGCAACACTTGTGATGCTTTCCCTTTCTGCGTGGGAATGAGGAGAGTCACGTGTAGAGGATCTTCTCCATGTGTGCATTTATGGGGCTACTGATCCCACTTTTTGTTTGCACTGTGCTTATGTCAGCTACAGAACAATCATCTTACAAAATGGTGGTATGTATTATTTTCTGAGTGTGGATCCAGTTTTAGATGTGCATGCACTTCATGCATGTGAGACCAGAGTCTTTTTGAGCAGCAGTTGTCTCTTGGAGCTGAACAGGCACCTGTGCATTTTCATGGACCTGAGTGATGGTATAAAGTGTGGTGTGGCCTTGACCCTTCCTTATTCCCCTTGAAGGCTTGTGGCACTGAACCAGTTCAGTATCTGACCTAGTATTTTGGCTAAACCTTCTGCAAACCTTGTGAAATTCTTCAGAACTCTGTTTTGATTACCTTGACTTTTTCGCTGCTGCGATCATATCATTCCATCTGCATCCAGTATTTATAGATAGATTCTCCACCACTCCTATGCTAATCCCATGTATATATATGGTATACAGTATATACCCTGTACAGCCCTGCCTATCTTGCAATAGGGGTACAGTAGGAGCTACTTCTATCTAGAAGAATTGCACATACTGGTGTAAATGCCATTTTTCAGTAGGACATGAGATGACACTTAAACTCCACCTCCTGGAACAATCCATGAAGAGAGCCTCAGACCTTGAGAAGACGAGTTCCAGGATCCTGCTAGAAGACAACTCAATGTCATTCAGCATTCCCCGCCCCAGCAGACAGGCTATACCTAAAACCATTGCAGAGAAGACAGCACAGGGCAAGGAATTGGCACCAGCAGTCACCCCATACATCAAAACATCATTGACATCAAGCAAGTAACAGTTCTTGTGATATCAAAGTCCAGCCCTGAGTGGAGTCTCTTTAAATAAAGAGGCAGAGACTCCAGGTAGAGGTTAGTGTTCTCCCATAAGGATAAAACCACAAAACTTCTGGACTGCATCCCTCATCATTGACATTGACTGTAGGATGAGCCTAGGGAAGACCTGGAAGAGACATCAGAGCAGAAGCACGTGCCAGTACTGATACAGACACCACTACAAAAAGCCCCCTACAAGAGACCTGCTCTTCACTGTTACCGAGGCATATGTTCTCTCTATCTTTAAGTAGTGAACTTTCTCCTCTCAGGTCATTGGCTGGCACCATGGGGAGACTTGCCAGATTCCTCAAAAAGGCTCTGCCTCAACTAGCTTCTTAGGAGTGGCACAGGACTGGACAATACCAATGATCAAGTGGTATTCCTACTACTGTAATCCTATTGGGTTACTGATGTCCATCATCTTGGGCATCGAGAAACCAGTCTCAACAGTGTTCAAGGAAGAATCACTCCCCACTTAAGCATATTTGGCCAGGCCTACATTAGAGTATAAGGAGGAACAGGATCCAGTGTTAGAATGACAGCAGCATCTTGTATTGCTATCTAATGCCCTCTCATCTCTTGTTCTCTGGCGAAGCGGTATCTTTGGCGTTTAGCTGGGAACTGGACTGCTCCAAGTTATAGTGCCTCCCCAAGTCATACATGAGCTTTCTTGATTGACTGCACCCAGTGAACATACAAAAAGGGAGCAATCCCATTCTCTGTCCTCTCCCTGACTGTTACATTAATCATCGATGCTTCAGGGACAGGATGAGTTGCTCACCTGAACCACTTGCAAATGCAACGAACATGATTTCAGAACAAACTAAATCTACATATGAACATCCTGGGACTGAGAGCCATCAGACTGAATAGAATCCTAGAAATGTGGGGCTGGAAGGAACCTTAAGGTGTCATCAAGTCAGGCCTCCTGTACTGAGGCCGGACCAAGTAATCTTCTAGACTATTGCTGACAGGTGTTTGTCCAATCTGTTCTTAAAAACCTCCAATGATGGGTATTACAAATCCTCTCCTGGAGGCGTATTCCAGTAAGTAAACTACAGTATAAACAGTGTGTTTCTACCTGTTTCAGCTGGCGGACAATTCTGTCACTTTGAGCATCAAGGCACAGACTGCGCCTATCATCTGCTTCAGAAATGTTTCTCTCTCTCAGATCTACAACATGCAGTAATCCATTGACTTTTGTGAAAAGTTATGCCTTTGACATGGTAGGCAGAGGTTATGCCAAGTTTAGGAGAACAGTTTTTCAATTGTTTGATTCAGCTAACGCTCCTCACTCCTACCATCCAAAGAGGCTACTGCATGCCGGTGAATTACAGTGAGATGCACACTGACATTCTTGAAGAGAGAAAGGTTACTGGCCCTTCAGTAACTGTGGCTTTCAAGAAGTTGTGGATCCATGATCTGTATTCCATCTTCACTTCTTAGAGTTCTTAGCTAATGGGAGCAGAGAGGGTCAACTGCACAGCCTTATATGGAAGCACCAGAAGGTACAAGGTACATGTGCAGCCCTGACAGATGCTGCTACTCAAAAAGATGTCTTGTACACATGAGGAACATTCATACCTACAATGGGATCCCCACTTAGACTTCAGTAGCTCAAAGAACCACAGTGATGGTGGGGTAAATGGTAAATGTTGATGAACTTTTTTTTTTCTTAAAGCAAACAATCCTGTGAAGGCAGCACAACTATGGTAAGTTCCAGATTCTCATTGCGTGTTCATTGTTACGGATTGGCAATGTGTCCTAAGGCCCTGTTTCTGCATCAGGGTTGACTAGCACAGAGTCCCACACCTGTGCTAGCTGATCACAGTGTATGATCAGGGGCTAAGCATGAAGCTCTGTTTAATTCTTTTTTTTTTTTTTTTTTTTTTTTTAACTCAGTGGATTTTTGTTCTTTGAAAGTGGGAGCAAAATCAAGCTTATTTTCTTTTTGATCTTATTATACTTACGTTGAGCACCTAATCCCATCTGTTGCTGTTTTGTAAATTAAAATAAACAGTCTTTTATTTGCCGCTGAATGGTCTTGATGACCATTGTGGTGCAAACAGAACTTCAGTAGCAAATTCCTAATGTTTTTGAATATGTAAAATTGGATAGAAATTTTATTATACTTCTCTTTAAAAAAAGAGCACTATATTACATAGAACTGAATTTATGGGTATTATTGAATTAGCATTTCTATGTAGTAATTCATTGTCACTTCATAATAGAGAGAAATCAGGAATAAATGGAATCATGCTAACTTCTCTAGTGCTTAATTTGTGCTATGCAGTTTTGTATGTGTGCGTGTGTTAAAAATAAAATGTTGCACTAGCAACAGTAATGTTATAGTGAAGAAGGTACTTGTGTTATTAATCCCTATTTGCAAGCAGTTTTAAATTCTGAAAAATTAGCTTTTGAGTTGCCAGTTCTTATTTAGGTAGCCAAGAAATGAGTATTTTCGGGATTTTTTAAAGTTTGATCAAACAAACGTGGCCAGATTATCTCAGAAGTGTGGAAGAAAATGTTGGTTTTCTCCGAGTAGAAATTTTTCACACTTTTTTTTTTGCACTTGATTAAATTACAAATACCTTGTATGTCTTAAAAAATAAGACCTGGCATGATCTTATCCCTAAATAAGGACAAGTGCTCTTAAAAGCTTGAAAAAATATAGTTTAGAAAAGAAACACTCTCTGCATACCTTTTCGGTACTCTGGTAAATTTGACATTTTCGTGCTCTTATTTAAGGCTTTGATCTTGCAAACGTGAATAGCTCAGCTGAAGTCAATGGGATTATTCTGTATAGACAGTATAGCTTGGGGGGAGTCTGAAATGATGTTTGTATAGCTATCATTTTCATTTTATTGTTTTTGTCTAAATATAATATGCAAGGATCTCTTAATTTGCTGGGCAGCTTTTTTACTACTATTAAAATGGATTGCTAACGGTACGGAATTTTGAAGGACTGCTGGATTAATGTTTTCATTGTTATTAGCAGAAGGCATGCGGATAGCTCTATGCTGGTACCAACATATTTCCAGTATTCCTGAAATGTTTAGGTCCCAGTCCTGCAACTGGTTCCATGAGGGCAGATGTCTCTGTTTCTCTATATCCTCGTTAGATTTGGAGGTATTCCACACAGGCACCGAGTTTTTTCCTTTGTGTAGCTAGTTGAAGGATCAGGTTCTTAATCTTGCTCATGGATATAAATAGTTTTCTTATTTTTGCCAGTATTAATTTCAGAAAAACTGTTTTTCTTTGTCTTATTTTAGTGCAAAAAATAATCCTGAAGTCCATAACTACCAGGTAAGAGTAACATTTGCTGGAGGGAATGTTGACTTTCGTTTTATTACTTTAACTGCCTATAATTAAGGTGACTCATTTTTTCCTCTCACCACCATCTTTCCTCTTGTTTTGGTTTAGTTTTTGCTCCTTTCATACTCTTGTGGTGATATCTTGTGCTGCAGCTCTGAGAAGTGTGGCACAGACCTAGCAACCCACTTTTGTTCCTTCCTGATTCTGGGAACTGGAAAGGTGCCCCAAACGTTTAGATACCCTTAGAGGGCCTCCTGGGCCAACCCTATGGAACATACCACCACCAAGAATCTATGCTGCATTGCATCCTGTGGTCCCATCCCCCACACACCTCGTATGCCAGGGCTTGTTAGGAAGTGTTTACATTTGGGGAATCCACACCAAGGGACTCCTCTTGTGGCTGCATTCAGAACTTTTACAGCCCCTTTATGACACACCTTCCCTCCTACCTGGTGTAAAGGGGCTGGAGTGGAAGTGAGGACCTTGCCCTTGTGGCATTCAGTGCTGCTGAGGGATCAAGTTGCATTTTCATCCAGAGTATGAGAAACAGAAATGTCAGCAGCATGGTGGCGTCCTTCTGGACCTTACTGCCATAATCCCCCTCCTCCACCTCCAAAGTCTGAGTAAAAATGACTTTTTTATCCATTTCCCAAGCCAACCAATAGACATGCCAAAATTATGTGAACAAGTAAAAATTGGGGTTGTGATACCTGTCCAAAAGGAGCAGCAAAAACATTTCCTCACTTTCAGTGAACTGTAACCAGGCTTATGCTAGTGCTTTGTAATGCTCTGGGTTTGAAGATTATTTCTCCAAAAGGCCCTGTGCACATGCTGAGCAACATAGGAGAGAGATTCAGTCTTGCCTTTCAAATCCTTTGGTGGCGATGATGTCCCTGGTTGAGTGCATGAGAGCTTGAATCATACCCCTGCCTCCAAGTGCAGATGTAGATGTAGGGTCTACAGTAGTAGTTCATGCTTACCTCCGTTGACCTCTGCAGTCATGATATTTGGTATATTTAGAAGACGAATCCTTAATCATGTTTTGATAAACTGGTAGTGGAAGTATTAAATAGCAATAACAATGCAGGCAATTGTAATATGAGGATGATGCAACTGAGGACAACTTTTCACTTGAAAAAGAACTCCATAGAAAATTAATCAGGTGCAGTCAGATGAAGTAATGATACAATTATATAATCAAAGCTAATATTTACTTCCAGGCACAGTATCATCCTAATGTACATCCTGGTCAACCACACTGGCACCCTCATACTCCTGTGAATGTAAGGTAAGCATTCTTTATTGTGTCGGAGGAAAAGGGTTTTTTTTCCCTTCCTCTTTATATGAAACAATCTGTTGGATCTGAATTGTGGTGAGACTGAGGTGATTTATGTAAATCATTTCAGTTTTTACTCTTACATACCATAAGTCTATTAATCTTATTGGAAGTAAGTTGATAGTTTGCTTAGATTTACTTTTAATTTATTCTTAAGAACATAATTGTAGGATTAAATTTTTCTTTTTAATTAATTTCTGTAGGTTGCATGTCTGGCAGTGCAGTGCTTAATATTTTTAATTAATTTGATTAGCATTTACTCTCAGCATTTACAGTGGCACCTTTTAGGATGGGATACATAATATGCAGCCACTTTTTTCCTGTGCTCTGAAAGTCTAAATGGAAAATTTTAATGCTTTCCTATTGAACATTGTATTAATAGATTGGTAGAAGCTTTTAAAATAACCACTTGAGAATTCAGTATCTGGTTAGCTATGAATAAGGCTGATCTTATAATTCCTGTCTGATAGCTCTAAAAGTTTTGAATTGCAAACAAAATTGGTAGAAAATCAGTCTGAACTGAAATCAGTATGGTTTTATGTGCCTATAATAAAGCATTCTCCCCTAGGTAAATGCAGCTCTTTTAAACTTATTCCAAAGAGGCAGCCATGTTAGGTTAGTTCAGCAAAACAAAAAAGGAGTCTTGTTAGTCTTTAAAGTGCCACAAGACTCCTCTTTAAAAAAAACAAACAAACAAAAACCCTTGTATTATTTTGTTTTATTGCCAGATGGTTTCTAGAACTGACCTGCACTGCTTTGACTGCATAATATTTCTGTTTACATCTTTATATCCTCTTCCCCCCTTTTCATCCAAGAATTCTTAGATGATTCCTTCACAGAGTATTTGGGTGGAGCTTGGTGCCCAAGTGTAGCTGAGCTCTAGAGTGAGGGTAGGCTGCAAAGTGGAAGAAAGGATAGTCTGCTCTGAAGGCATGGGAATGAAGAAACAGGAAAAGGGCATTGAGGTGGGGGATGCCATATTTTCCAGGTGAATGTGCAGATTATTTATTTCCATCTCATAATCCTGATATGGTCTGGCAATAAAATAAATGTTAAGATAAAAATAAAACTACACTTATGAAAAAGACTTGAAAATGTAATGAATCTTACCTAAATTTACTGTTCAAAATCTCTCCTGTTGATTTTAACAGAGAATTATTTCTAAAATGTCCAATCTCCTGTTACCTGCAAATGGCTGCCTCTACAAAGTTTTATAACTATTTTAAGTTTTTTACTGAAAGGACTTTCCATTGATGATACCAGTCTAGTTAATTCTGATATGTTTAAAGCCTAAAACTTGCCTTTAGGCAGAATAATGTTGAGATAAGAAGAGCCATGCGTTAAAATGTTTGAGAGAACATATTTCAGTGAAGATTAGTCATTGAAAAGAACTACAGTAAAATGGTTTTTGCAAAACTAAGCTTGCCAGTCCACAAGACATACATAACAGATCAATCCTGCAGGCTCGCTGTGAACTCCATCCTGAAAGATGCTGAACAGTCTGGCCCCAATCCAGCAAAATATTCAAACACATGCTTTAGCTTGAAGCATGTGAGTAGTCTCATTGAAATTAATGGGACTACGCATGGGGAAAAGAGGTTGAGTAGGTTTGCAGAGTGCTCAGTCCTGGCAGTATCAAGCCCTGGTTTCATATAACTCCGACTACTGGGCTTGCAGAATTGGGCTTGAGGTGGAGAGAGAGCTAAAGGGAGGTTAAAGTGGGATACTCTATTCTGTTTTGTGGAAAATGTAAACTCCAAAATAAGGAGGAGCAGAATCACTTTCCATCTTGGCCTTAAAAAAAAAAAAAATCCTAAGTAAAACCATTTTGGTATTACTCACTTAATATCTTACAGAATTGAATTTTCTTACAGGATCTAACTGAGTTTAGTTGTCATTATGTCATTTTAGATTTTTTTATTGCAGTTTCTCTTACCTAAACTAAAAATTAGCCTTTAAATTTTAGATTCACAATCATCACCCGGTTTCTGTAACGTACAAAGAAAGAATATTTTTATAATATTAGTGCAACTTCAGTGTATTAATATAGAAGTGTGTTTCATTATGCAATTTTTGATACATTGTTCATCAGATTGCTTAAAACAAGTGCTTCTTGAAATGATTTATAGTGATTTGGTACACAGTTCCTTCAGAAATCTTGAGAGAGTTTGGTGATGGTGGTAGTTACTATACCAGCATGCTGGGAAAATGTATTTTCCTTCCTAGTAGTTCTACAGGGTTCAGAGTGAACCTGTACGCAAACTTGTATTCTAACTGCAAGCACTAGAAATTTTGTTTGGTTTAACTAGATGGATGTGTACATATCTAATTCCATCCATGTTGAGCAAATGGCAGCATTTATAGGTAGATAATTGATTGCTTCATTAATGGCATTGTGTTTTTAATTTTTAAGCCTTTGGGAACTTTCATTAGCGCAATTTTTTGCATGATTCTGCATTTATTACTTAGCTGGCGAAGCCAATTAGCTTTTCTGCAGTTAATTCTTTTCTCCTGGCTTTTTCAGTGGGTTTAAAAATAAAGATAATCGTGCTTAAATGTTTGAAAGAGAAGATTCTAAAACCGCTGTGTACGTGATCTGATCCAATGCCCATTAAAATCACAGTGGACTTTACGTCAAGTCCATCATTTCCTTTCGTGACCATTCATTTGCCATCATTTTTCATGCATATTTTAGAGCTTATCTGATGAACTCATATTACTGTATATCACTCATAACTGTAAAATTTACTTCCACCTCTCACTAACTAATAACTGTGCAAATGGTACAGGCCACCCTACCATGATGACAGGCCATATTGGAAACCAACTACAAGTGGAGATGACCGCAATTTACAGTATATACAAGATCAGAATCAGAAGAATTTAGGAGGAATCCAAAGTATGGTGTACCAAGATAAACTCATGACAACACTCTGAGAAACTGGGTCATCCTAATTTCACCAACCATCTTAGATGACCATTACATTCCATAAGCATTGTTTGTTTGTCTGTGTGCATTATGTTAAAAGTATATTGTGTAAAAAAGTGTGTATCTTAATCGGTAGAGCCGTCTTGTTTAGTTAGTGTTCCTAGACAATCTTAAAAGAAGTATTTTCAATATTTTTGTAAAAAAAAAAAAAAAAAAAAAAAATATTGTGAAAACTAGTCAGAGTTGACTGTGGCCCAAGTCCTGAAATGTCTGTAGGTTGTTAAATGCATCATATTTTTTGTGTGACCCTGGGCATGTGTCTTTAAAATATTACACACTGCATCTTATTGTTTTATCAGCTTGTTTCATTCATGAACCCAATTTAAAAAATGAAGGATACGAAATTTAGTTTCTCAGCTGACACAAAGACAGGAGTTGTGAAATAAATTAAAAAGCGCATCAAAACTCACTTTTGAAATTAAAAATAACTTAAATGGCCAGTGATAAAGGGATCCTACTGACTTAATCAAAGGTTTAATTTTTCCCTAAAATAAAATTATAGGTGTTTATATAAAACACAAGTGTAGGGAAAACACTATAATTTTAAACTTTGTAGATTACCTTTGTTACTACTCAGATTTATTAATTAAACCAATGAGAAATTGCATACTATACCTAAAATGGTATTTGCTGCTATGAAAACAGGAATGTTAAAAAATGTTGCCTTAATAATGGGTGCTGCTGTCTGTTGCCTGATTTTTTTTTTTTAAATGAAATTATGAATGTAATAAAACTACCTTGCGAAAACTTTTCTACAAAAGGGTAATTCAGGAGGTAGCTTTTAATCAGTGTAAGTACTTAAGAGAAAGGGGAGTGGGGAGATCTTGATTAAAAAAAAAGGATGTTAGACTTCTGCGAAGTTGGATGTATACTTTACAAACTCAGGCCCTTACATAGGCATGACTGGTATTTTGATCACTTGCCTATTTTTTACTGAGAAAAACATAGTGCCATCTTTTTTCATATCTTATTAACTCGGCCTTACCACCAATCTTTTGAAGTTTGTTGGAATAAGTAATATCTTTTTAGTTGGGATATCTTAAACTGTTGTAGTTTTTTAAACTTGATTTTAATAAATATTCATTTGTAAATAGAGAGAACCCTGCATTTTTTCAAAGCAAATTTGAAAGTGTATAACTATTTGTAAAGTATATTTGTTTACAAATGCTATCATTAATATTTGTTTTGATCTTCCTTGTATGTGCTAAGTACAAATAAAGAAACATCCTCAAGCTTCTGATTTTGGTTTGGATATATCATTACTTAACTGTTCAAAAGATATAAATGTAATTTTTGTGGAAGTTAGTATAATGATACATCATTGTGTTGTTCCAGTTTTACCCTCAGTTCACACTGTTGGTACAATGGTATAATGTTGAAGTAATCCAGTGTTGATTCAGGCCCAAGATTTTCATTGGTATTCACTAGAAATTACTCCAAAGCACAGTGCACTGTGATGTGAAAGTGCCCGTGTAACATGTATAGTCTTCAATTGAGTTTTCATCACTTCAAGATTCCAAAAATCTAGTCAAATTCCAAAGGGGTAGCCGTGTTAGTCTATTGTAGAAAGACAACAGAGTCTTGTGGCACTTTTAAAGACTAACAGATTTATTAATCGCATGAGCTTTCGTGGGAGAAAATCCCACTTCGTCAGACGCTTTGAAGATAGGAAAGTTACAGAGTGGGAGGAAATTAAATGCAGGGGAGTGTATGACATAGCATCAGGTCAGGCTGTAACAGCAAATCAAAGTAGGTGTTAGGATTCAAAACACTGGGGAACAGCACATAGAGGAGGGGGAGGTCAATTCACTTGATGTAATGCGAGAAAAATCCATAGTCCCTGTTTAACCCCAAGGCAACTGAGTCAAATTTGCATATAAGTTCGAGTTCTGCAGACTCTCTTTGAAGCTCTGATTTGTTATTCATCTGTTTCAACACAGCTATTAACAAGTCGTTAAGGGAGTGAGCAGGGAGGTTGAAGTGTTCCCCTACAGGTTTTGCAGTATTGCAGTTTCTGATGTCAGATTTGTGTCCATTGATTCTTTGGCGCAGAGACTGTCCTGTCTGTCCAATATATAAGGCAGAGGGGCATTTCCGGCACATGATGGCATAAATCACATTGGTGGATGAGCAGGTGAACGAACCCTTGATGGAGTAGGTGGCATGATTAGGTCCTGTGATGGTGTCATCAGTGTAGATATGAGGGCAAAGTTGGCAGCGTGGTCTGCTGCAGGGCTGTGTTCCTGCTTTAATGTTTCTGCTCTGTGATCTGTAGTTGCTGGTAAGTATCCTTTTAAGATTAGGGGGCTGTCTGAAAGCAAGGAGAGGTCTGTCTCCCAAGGCTTGAGAGAGTGAGGGATCATCTTGTAAAATAGGCTGTAGATTTTTGATGTTGTGTTGAAGAGGTCTGGCTTGGGGGTTGTAGGTGACGACCAGTGGCGTTGTGTTGTTGTTTTTGAATCCTAACACCTACTTTGATTTGCTGTTACAGCCTGACCTGATGCTATGTCATACACTCCCCTGCATTTAATTTCCTCCCACTCTGTAACTTTCCTATCTTCAAAGCGTCTGACGAAGTGGGATTTTCTCCCACGAAAGCTCATGCGATTAATAAATCTGTTAGTCTTTAAAAGTGCCACAAGACTCTGTTGTCTTTCCAAAAATCTAGGTGGTTTTTGTTATCGAACTTCATTTGGTTTACATAAATACAATTTATAATCAGTGTTGATTCTCCCTGCAGTATTTTATTTTGTTGTTTTATGGGGAGCTGAAGTTAGAGTGAAATATCTCTCCTTAAAATGCCTCTTAACCTGAGGGTTTAAGGGATGCATTGGCCTTATGGTAGATCTTTGCATAAGAATGAATTTCAGCCTTCATGATTATTTTTATATAGCAGTTTTTATATCCTGATATCAAATGGAAAAGCACTTAACTATATTCCTTCTCTTTAGCAGAACCATGGGTACTCTCTACTGTGCTTTTTATGTGGCATGCCTACCCCTCAGTGGTCCTTAATATTTACAATAGCAGTGAGATTCGGGGGCAGGAAGATACATATTGGTAGCAACAGGGGCACATGGATTCGTTCTCCCCTTTGTTCCTTTCTTTGGAAAGATCTAAAATGGTAAAGTCTGACATTTTGCATTTGAACTTTCTCCCTGCTGATGCATCTCTGATTTCTGCCACTGCAGTGAACTAGGAACTGACTCTACCTTTTGAATATGTATTTTAATTTAAAGTATACTTTGGGATTTTCCTGAAGTTGGCATCTCTACTATTTAGAAAGTACAATTCGCTAATAAATCAGTGATACCAACCTTTGGATTCTAGAAGTGCTACTTACCACTTGAACACTGTAGAAACCTTCAGATTTGAAAGCAAAAGTTGTTGTTGCTTATTCTTCTGAAAATAGTGGATTTTGATTGGATTTTGGTGGATTTGACTGTCAAAGGTAACTCCTTTAGTTTAAAAATTACTTTATAATAGCTTTTGAAAGTCTCTGCTTGTTAGGATTTAAGATTGGAGGCTAAGTGCAGGCTCTTTTAACGTCACAGTTTTGTATTAAATTGCATAAAATACCTTAGGTCCGTTATCTATTTGAGATAAGTATTCTAACCCCATATGGTACAAATTTCCTGCCACAATTTCCCATGAGAATGCTGTATCATATTTATTTAAAGTAATTCTCAGTTCTGTTCCAAATAGATGTATTAAAGTTGCTTGTTATTTCCAGGATGCCCATTGTATGTCTAATTCCTGGAAATGTCCTTCACTCTAATTTTTCAAAGTTTAATTAAAAAATTATAATTTTCTTTGTGTTAATTGTATGTATTTTTTAGAAAACCTCTTTGAAGATTCTCTCCTAATTGCACAAGAATTGGACATGTTGTTGTAACCATGTTGGTCCTAGAATGTGAGAGACACAAAGTAGGTGAAGTATTATATTTACTGCACCAGTTTCTGTTGGTGAAATGGACAAACTTTCAAGCTTCACAAAGCTCTTCCCTAGTCCACGTTAGTCCAATAAAATACCTGCTCTCTCTCATATCATAATGATAAGAACTGAAGAAGAGTTCTGTGTAGCTCAAAAGCTTGTCCCTTCCACTGACAGAAGTTGGTCCAATAAAACATATTACCTCGCTCAAAAGTTGGAAATGGTGTGGTCACAAATGGTGTCAAAACTACATCCTTGCTGCAAATTGCAGATGCTTTTTGGTGAATAGATATCACACCAGGAATCAAAACTTATTGTTCTGTATTCTAGTACGGTAGTGGGGAGAGTCTCAGATGTGCTTGTGCACCAATTGGTACATCCAGGAAGGATGGGGCTAAGGTGTTTTTGTGCCAACTTTCTGTACCAGCTCCCCCAGTGCTGAGGGATATCTGGTCAGTTCAGTCCCAGCACAGTTCATTGCAGCCTATTTTGTATTAATAGCAATTACTGGACAGAAAAACACTAGAGTGCCAGTCTCTCACCTGCCCTGGCATTTCTCCTACACCAGAGATTTCAAGATGTATTTCAATGCCAGGTCTGTGATATAGGCCCGGTTTATGGCCTGTTGCAGCTTCAGAATATTGGCCTGGCATTGAGACTGTTGGCTGAAGATACAGGTTCTAATATTGGGGAAGGTAATATCCCTTTCAATTAATCCTTCTATTGTGGGTTACATAACCTGTTCGTTTTCTCTTTTCAACTACTTAATCATGAATCATGTTGTCAACTGAACTGCAAACTGAATGTGTTATATAATGCATTTGCACAGCTGTCAGTCTGGCATTTCACTCTGACAGAAATAAAGGAGTTCTGCCAAAATATCTCTAAGTAAGCCAAAGTGCAGGCTTATCAAGTTCAGAGATTGCTTGGTCGAAGGCTATAGAATCAGGTGGAGCATTTAGCATAAGACAGGTAAGTTGTAAAGTGTCTTTTGTCTTTCACATCCTAAACCAGTCCAGCAGAAATGTTCTTTTCCATCCCTTAGAAAAAATAGCACAAGAACTTGCAAATAATTTGGTAAATGTAATTACCACTGGTGCCAAGGAGTTAGCTGACTGAGACAGAAAAAAGGAAGAAGCTGTTATGATATGACTCCAAAGTAGGGAACACAAACACATTCCGGGTGTGCAGGAGAGATGCCCTGCAATGGAGTGAGAAAGACTGACTTCATTCTGCATTTCTTTGTGGACTTTTTTTTTAATTCTTTGTGGTAAATTCTTTATATTTAAAAATATATTATTAGTTCAATCCTTTGGAGTTAGCTAGATTTAAAGATGCTCAGCACATTGCAGCATTGCATCCTTTGAGAGAGAGAGAAAGGGTCTTTTTTTAAATTCTGCACAATCATATGTTCACACTGATCAAAATCTACTTGGTGATATATGTTCTGATCTTCTTAAGGATTTCAGAGGACCGTGATACTTGATGAGAAGACATGGAGAATACTTGTACCGCATTAGCTGTCTGAGGACCAGCCACACAACTTTTCCTTTTATTGGCTGTGTTTGAAGTAAATGAGTTCTCAACTCTGGATGACTTGCTGTTCTCTGTCGCTCTCTTCTCCATATTTTGTGGTGGCCCCTTGTTTTCCCTTAGGCTATGTCTACACTTTTAAAGTTGTCGACTCTAAGTCGACTTAATAAGGTCGACTTTAAGTCGACCTAAAATCGACCTTGTTAAGTCAACTTAACAGTAGACATAGCCGTCCAGACTGGCTTTAAGTCGACTTAATAAAAGCCCAGTGTGGACGTGGTTTTGTGTAGGTTGACTTAAACATCCTTATGTCAACCTAAGTTGCCAGTGTAGATGCACCCTTAGTGACTTGCTGTTCGGGTCTTCTCAATAGACTCAAAGCACTTCCTCTCCTAGGCAGAAAAATCTTGCGAATAATAGTTCTCCCAACCACCATGTGACTTGCCAGCGCTTTGTAGACCACCAAGGATTTCTCTGTGGACACAGTTGAAGAACCACTTTGCTGAATGATTTATTCATTGAGAGATTAGAAGAATCTCTTTACCATTTAAAGAATAAAAAGTTGAGGTGATAATTCTACGAGGAAATCATTCAGAAAGTCTCAAAATTACACTGTCATAAACCTTATTTTTGTTTACAAATTCATTAGGCTTTTTTGAAATTGCCATACCCAGTATATTCTGTATTGTGTATTTTTTGCATATTTTTTCTATTTGTTAGGGTCTGTAGCTTTGAGCTACTGTTCTAAAAACCTCAACATTTTAATTTTAAATATAAAGATAATTTTTAATTACTAGATGAAAATTCCAGAATAGAACAACTTTGAGCTACTGTTCTAAAAAGTCTCCATTTTTATTTTAAATATAAAAATAATTTTTGAATTACTATAAGAAAAATCCAGAACAGAAAAACTTTAAAAAATAGTAATCACTTGCTAAAAAAAAAAAAAAAGTTCTAAGCAATTTGAAGAGTACTTTAAAAAAAAAAAAAAAAAAGTGATTACATTTAAAAGCCACCAAAGCCACATTTGTGCCCACACAATGCTTATTACTCAATTATGTCCCCCTGAAGAATTGAAAGGAGCAGCCATGAACTTAGTTGGTGGTGAGAAATGCTGATCTAAAACAGTTCAAACACAGACAATAAGCTGTATTTAACAAATACTTTTTCTCCAATAAATTAGCTTATATCAGTTTCACGAACAGCGTACTACTTACCACACGGCATTAGTTTTTGCATTTTCTGAGAGTCATGGGGAAATGAAAATATTAAACCCTTTATGCAGTTGAACATTATACTAGAGACAATTGGCCAATTGGAGAGCAATAAAATCAATATCTGAAATTCCCAGTTTAGAGAAAGGAGAACCATGTTTGCACCCTGGTTGTATCTTCTTTATTCTATCTGTGTGCTAAATCCTAGATTGTTTTTTTAGGCAATTTAACCTGGGAGCTTTGCCAGTCTTCAGGGCCATGCCGTCAGCACTCGAGAGAGAATGTTTTTCTTTCCCTAGAGGATGAAGAAAGACCTAGAAGGTGGATTTGGGGGACTTCTCTTTTTTCTAATAGGTGACACGGTGGAAAAGGACACTCAAGATGAGACCCTAGAGTGAAGAGGGAGAAGAGAGTCTAATGTTGAGACATGTGGACAGAGGAGCAAGGAGAGAGACCCCAACAAAAGGGGGCATCTAAGGAAAGAGGAAAAGTTTGATGAAAGGAAAGATTTTAGCATTTGGCTTAGGGTGGGAGTAAAGTGGAAAAGAAAAGTTACCTGGAAGGAAACAACAATGATAGGGATCAAAAAGCTAGACAAAGTAGAAGGGAAAAGAGCGGAAAAGCAAGGGAGCATGTGTAGAACCCAGCAAATCCACAGATGCATTGCGGATATCTGCGGACCATTTCTTGCTAATGCAAATCAGACGCAGATCCGTATATTTGTATCCGCTCAAGCTCTAAACATCTGGTCTATGGAGCTGTAAGAATTTTAGCGTCTGTGTGTGGTTACCGTACCTTTAAGGAGTCTAGAAAACATTGGGTTTCTTGCTCCAAAGAGGTGTTTAAATTGGAAATGAAACTATCACATTTTTTTCAAAATTTTGAGCACAAAAAGGGGATCATTTAAAATGGTTTTTTTTGGTGGGGGGGTGGGGGTAGGTTGGTGACAATGTTTTGGTGCTATTCAACCAGCTTCTCTTGCATCTGTTTAGAAAGTTCAGGAAAAACATTGTCTGAAAAATCTCAAAATCGCTGAAATTTTATCTCCAGTCACAGCGGTAGCCATGTTAGTCTGTCTGTATTGGCATCTGACGAAGTGGTTTGCAGCCCATGAAAGCTTATGCCCAAAGAAATTAGTTAGTCTTTAAGGTGTCACAGGACTTTCATTGCTTTATCTCTAGTCAGAAACAGTTGCAGGTGGTATTGGTTGGAGGTTGACCCTAAGAAGCATCATCTCACCCTAAGTTGATTCATTTAGAAGTCACATTATTTTCTTTTTGCTGGTATTCTCTGTGTAAACAAGTGAAATTCCCTTGCTTTGAACAATGTTCTCCTTCTGTATGTAATTCTGGTTTCTGGCTTGAATGGTAAAGTATACATCATTAATGGACTTTAAACTTCAACCAAAGCTTGGCTATATCTTGGATTTCCCTCCATGGCTATACATCTTTGCCTGATTCCTTTTGTGTCCAAGAGAAGATCCCCAACCCCTTTTATCATCCTGGATTTAGAAACACCTGATCTAACCTTTTGAGCGATTCAATAGTAATTGCAATGCATCACCATGCTGGTTTTAAACTTCTGAGTTTAGGGACGCTCATCAGAAAAGCCATTTATTCCTTGTAGGGTCCTAGAAACTTTTTCCTGGTTAAATTCCACTTAGTCATTATAGAAATTTCCAGAGGGGTAGCCGTGTTAGTCTGTTGTACAGCAAAAAACAATGAGAGTCCAGTGGCACCTTATAGACTAACAGATTTTCTTCGGCATAAGCATTCGTGGACTATAACCCACTTCGTCAGATGCATGAAGTGGGTTATAGTCCATGAAAGCTTATGCCGAAGAAAATCTGTTAGCCTATAAGGTGCCACTAGACTCTCGTTGTTTTTTAGTCATTATAGTTAGTTGACATGAGTAGTGTAATGGGGTTTGAAAGACAGACAGAAACAAACCACACTTAAATAAAGGCTTTGTGGAAACTTTCTGGTAAAGTATTCCGTCCCCCACCCAAACCCATTCACTGTTTGATTGTATAATCCAAATATAGCAGAGTACTTAGGTTGCATAGATAAAGGGGGGCTTGGGAGACCTTGATACGGAATGTAAGTGTGGTATGGTGAGAGTCCTCTGTGTGCCTGCAAATGGGGAAGGAGGTAACTCGTTTGGCTCTATAGGGAGCTTCTTCTATTTGTTGTTTTACAAATGTATATCAACCTTGCAGAATTTTCCTCACCTGAGGTAATTGGTTTTGGACAGGTGATTAAAATATAATTAGTTTCCGTTAGGGAGAACAGGTTTGGTGCCTTTGCTGGTACATTTTTTGTGTCCGTTTTGCAAGACTGATTGATATGCTATACTTTTTAAAAAACTATCTGTCTCCTGGGAAATATAAGAATTCATTTCTGTCCTTTGGCTTTATTGGGTTTGGGCTTGTTTATTGGTGCTTTTATCACAGGTTGATATGGCACAGGCACATTATTATTTGAGAATTTCATATTAATGCAGGGATACACTTCTGCTTTGAAAGAAGACAAAATTGACATATTCTAAAATGCAGGGAACACCACCTGCTATTTTTATATTTTCCATAAGGAGTCTCCTCCCCGCTTCTGCCACTTTTGGGGGTGCCTAGTTATGATTTCTCTTTCCTTCCTTGTTTTTGCTTGCTGCTGCTGCTCCTATATCTCTGTAGTTGGAAAGAGTGGAACATAAGGCCCCTGGAGATGTTGTTAGGTATGAAACGGGCTCCTCCGGACCATCTCCAGTTGCTTCACACCTGTAACACAATTTTCTTAACTTTTTCTATTATGTATGCATATGGAGCAGCTTTCATACATTCGTCTTCTACACCACACAACACAACAGAGCATGTAGGTTCATGAAGCACTTCCATTCTCCCTGAAGCATACTCAGCAGTCCCATGTTAGTGTTATTCATCAGGATTCAATGTGCAGGTGCTGGCTCGGCTTTTGTTATCCATGAAGAGGTATTAGTCTCCCACTGAAAAGAGATTATAAATGGGGAAGTAAAATATATAGTAATGATCTTATTAAGCTTATGGACACTGGTCACTTTCTCTGTCAGATTCCACCCCTATGATGATACAAAGCAAAACCTTTTTAGCCCTCATCTGCTCTGTGACAATCCCCTTTTTATATTATTTGCGTGCAATGCCCTTCCCAGTTATTCTGTTCTAGCCCATGTACCAGATGTGGTAGTTGGCTAATATTTTCACAAACTAGGTTCACTGTCTTCTCGCTCATTTCCTCATTCCTATCCACAAAGAAATCATTAGTGTCACATTCTGAGCTTTACAGTGTATAGTAATATTATGCATGTGTCAGGTACTTTACAGGGTTAAAGCAGGTTTCAACCCTTAAGTAAAATAAAGGCTTTTGAGCTTTTCATGAAATGCTGGGAGAAAAAGAGAGAATTGAAATGTAAGTGTGAAGGGAGAAAATGGACCAAAAGCAATTTACTGTATGTTTTAGGGTGCCTGGTAACCAAATAGAGCAATAGAAATTCAAATTTCTAAATGACAGAACTGTAGCAGGACCTGTATAGAAAATAATGATGATCCCAAAAAGATCTGTCTTTCTCATCCCAGGTGCATGTTCCATTATTCAGTGACACAATTTGATATGCAGTGTTACAAGATATACGAGAGTCTACAGGGCCACGCAGCAACTCCCTTTGCATTCCGCAGCCTTGTGTGAAATAACCTATTGTGATGAACCACATGGTGCCTTGGAGGTTAAAAGGGAAACTTAAGTGATGCTTAGGCACCCAAGTCCTATTGAAAGTCAAAGGGCTATTGACTACCATTTATGCCTAACTGCCATTTATGCTTTTGAAAATCTCCCCCTCAAACATGCAGACATATATATATATAAGAGCGCTGACTTTCCTTAGGGAGCATGGTCAAAATTCATTTGGAGTTTTGAGAAAGTATTATTATGACAAAGTGATAGGTAAGATATCTATTGAAGAGCCGGGTGGGCGGCAGGACACTTTCAGCACACCTAATTCAAAAAATAGCATGTAGATCTGGTGCTACAGAAAGACATCCACAAGCTGCATAAACACCAAATAAGGCATTCAGCAGGCTGTGGATGGGAGGATAGAGAGGGCTGTGAAGACATGCATATGGACTGCTAAGCCTTTTTAAATAGGAAGAGATTACAGGGCTTAGTTCTGAGGGAACACAAGAAGCGGATGCAGATGTGACATTTTGTTGAAAGGCAAACAAAATATCACTCCCCCATCTAAAAGCTCATGTTTCTAAATCACTGTCCATCTGTGGGTGGGGCGGAGGGATGGAAGATCCTAGACCCACTGAATATATCAACATTCTAATGCCGGAGTAGACCTTACAGGCCCTCTAACTCCCACTCAAGCACACGTACTAAGCTGCTCTGAGATGCTGGCTTCCCAGAGGCTGCAAAACCATGCAGCACCCTACCAGTCACCTCTCAAGTGCAACTTCAGACCCGTAGGAAGCGAATGGACTGTGGCTGAGATGTTGTGGGAAAGAGAGCCTTTGCAGCCCAGCTCTGTGACATTGCCTAAAAACATTCATTTGAAATCCTCATTAGTAAGGGGAATGGGAGAATTTCCCAATGTAATGGGGATGAGTGATGAGAGGACGGGATGGAAAGACATTTGGGTGAGAAGCTACGAGTTGCTCTATGTGAGGATGGAGGCCATAGTTTGCTGAGGTGGTGATAAAACAGTGAAGGGAAGGGCTGGATGGCAGGAAAATGTAGAAGTTTTAATTGACTATGTGATAAATAAGTAATGTTTGATACACAGCTAGCTTTAGGACTAGCAATGTAAATAAGGTAAAGGGAAGGGAGCAAAGAAGTGGAAAACAATGAGTATTGTATCATCTGTCTTACCACTTTGTCTGTATGCTGCCTTTTTTGATCAAATGAAAATAGAGTTGGTGGTCAAGGACTACATACATGAATTTTGGGCTTCTACTAGCTTTGTGGAAAATACAGCTAGTAGAATAATGAGGGTCAGCTGGTGGACCAGGAGTTAACAGTGGATTAAGTTAGAATTGAAGCTTTAGTCTTCCTCCACTAGAACGTGCAGTATTGCACTACCTCTTTTCCTCTTGATGTTCAAGAAATCTGTTGTGTATTAAACTAGTACGGCTTGTCAGGCAGACGCTGAACTAGGAGGAAAGGTGGAGTGGAACAGCAGACGGAAGAGTTGCAGAAAAGCTAAATAGGCAGAGCATCAAGAAGAGATGCACTAAGAGGAAAGGGTATAGAGCAGCAAAATGATCTTTGAGAGAAAATCAAGGTGGAATTTTGTCATACTAAAGTGTCAAAGGAGAAATATAGGAGAAAATCAGGAAGTTTACTCAGACAAAATATTACTTGTCTGTAAGAATGTGAGAAGTCTGGGGAACAAATGGGAAAACTAGAGGTTTTATTAATCTAATTAAAATTTTGTTTTGGTTGACATTACATAGACAGGGTGAGAAAACACATAATTGCAATGTCAGTTCAAATAGGCAAAATACATCCAGGAGAGGGAGGGAAAGGAAAGAGGAGAAGGTAAGTCGAAAGATATTTCAATTCTCTCAGTTAAAATAAAGACAGTGAAGAAGAGAGAACACCCAGTGAGGTACGTATGCTAGATTTAGAACACACCAAATCACAGAAAGATGGTGTTCAAGGTCTGTCCTCCTAGGTTTGCCTTGATGTATGTTGGAAATGTAATGTTAAGACTTCCACATGCCTATAAATTAAATAGTGTAGGTGACATGGTATGGTAATTTGGATTTGTCGGGCCTGAGGTTTTTGATTGGGTAATTCCAAGTCTGTTGTGTGTAAGGCCAGTACACTAAGTCAGAAGCTGCAATCAGTTGTTTTCTGACTCACCAGTCTCATAAAGGGTTGTGGTTAATGTCCTATCCTGCAAATGTATCCAAGGTAACCAGCTATGAAAGCGAATTTGAATATCAGTCAGTCACTTTTGACCCTGAAGAGAAAGATAGAAGTGTATAGTTCTTTAATGTAGAGCGGGATGCTAAATTGGCTTGCCATCCAATACCTTGACCGATGGAAGCAGACACAACAAAATCAGTCTATCAGTAGTGCTTAGAAATGGTATGGGAAAAGAACCTGATGCGTGAGTGGTAAGCCACGGTGGCTACAAGTCCACTTGTCAGAGGGAAGTTGAAGCAAACTCTGCTTCCTGAGTCGTGCAGGCCTCATTCTGGGCCTTTTGATGGCTCTCTGTGGTGACTGCACCAGTCTTAACACGGCTTTTCCAACTGTGAGCAGGATTTTCTCTTGTAAGTAGGAATGCTGAGTTCTCCCTCGAGAGGAGTCCCCGTCGGTGCTCCACCTGGGTGCGCTTCGTCACTAATTGGAGATTTAAAAGTAGTGGTCATTGGAGCCGCGCGTGCGAGACAGGTGTCTCGCAGCGTCCCTCGTTGCTGTTTAGAACACATGCGGCTCCAACTGTCCATTCCCTTCTCTACTGCCGGAGTCAGTAGTCAGAGACCGGTACCCTCACAGGAAAATCGTTCCCTCAGCCCTAGGGTTTCCCTTAAAACCAGCCCAATTTGATTTAATTTAATTTAGTTTTAGCCCTAAAACCCTTTTTCTTTCTTAAAAAAAAAAAGAGAGAGCGAGAGAGAGACTTGCACTCTCTCAGCATGTCGGGTTCGCCCAGCTTCAAGAGGTGCGAGAAGTCCCGGGACGCTATACCGGCTTCAGACGGTCATTCCATCTGTATCAAATGTCTGGGAGAGGGACATATCTTGGACAAATGTCCCCATTGCAAAAACTTGAGCTCCAGGGCAAAAAAGGATAGACACCTCAGGCTTAAGTTACTATTAATGGAAAAGTCCTTGCGACCAGCACCGGACTCAGGTCGCGGACACTCTCTCTCTCCAACTCAACAGTTGGGGAAGAGACATCTTTCACCCCCACAAGGAGAGCAGAAGAAAAGAAGGCAACTGTCCTTGTCACCGGGGAAGACTCGTGCCAAAGAGGCGTCAGGTTCCTCTGGCTCAAAAAGCGGCTCTGAATCAAAAAGAAAGCCGCAGCTGCAGTCAGCAGCTCCGACCAGGCGGACAAAATGCCCGGCACTCAGAGGGCAGTCCAGGGGTCAGCGCCGCAAGGAGGCTCGGCACCGGAGAAGCCTCAGAGCCTGGAAGCAGCGGCTACTGACCTGCCGGGGCCGCAGGTTCCGATGACTCAGGACTCACCCTGTCAGCTGGAGCCGATGCAGCAGAATGCCTCCGCAGAACCGTATGCTTCAGCATCGTGGAGAGCACCTCAGGAGAGAGTCTCAGCACCGGCTCCTGTGAGAAAAAGGACTGAAAAGAAGAAACACACTGGAGCAGGGAGGGATAGATCTCCCTCTCCTGATTTCACTGGACAACACAACAGAAAGGGACAACAACAGGGCACATCTCTCCGTGACTCTTCAAGTGAGGGGGAAGCAGAAGATGAAATGCTCAGGAGCCATTCATTCCATGACCCTTACTATAGGCAAGGGTTCATGATGCCTTACCAGGACAGGGCACCATACCCCTCTTACGAACAAGGGTGGTATGGACCTCGAGCAGCTTATCCCCCTCACTGGTATATGCAGGAACGACAGCCTGCATATAAGAGATCAAAAATGTGGAGCAAAGACTCACCGCTATGCAGAATGGATGACCTACACACTTCTTCTCCTCAGTCACAGTCTCAGGATGAAGATGACCAAGGCAACGATACTCACCTACTCTCGCCATCCCAGGAGGTATCATCCATGGTGGATGAGATCATTATTCCGTCCACTGCTTCACAGTCACTTGATGATGTCAAACAGTTCCAAGAACTGTTCAAGAGGGTGGCTGAATCTATGGAGATTGCGTCGCAAGAAGCAGCCGAGTCGCATCATAAGTTCCTTAACATCATGAATACTAGAGCAGCAACAACACTAGCTCTACCTATGGACAATGCACTGCTGGAGCCAGCAGACTTAATCTGGCAGACTCCTGCATCTGCTCCACCGACTAACAAGAAAGCAGACAGAAGATATTGCATTTCAGCCAAGAATTCAGAATACATGTTTACTCATCCTGCTCCAAATTCGCTGGTAGTGGAAGCAGCGAGTCAGAGAAACAAGCAGCAATATAATAAAATCACTCTACACAACAAGGAGGACAAGAAGATGGATTTATTTGGAAAAAAATCTACACCTCATCATCCCTTCAAATGCGCATATCAAACTATGCAGCTTTGCTAACGAATTACAATCATACAAACTATTTAAAATTGACAGACTTCATAGAAGTGATCCCAGAATCAATGAGGTGACAGTTCCATTCCATAATTAGAGAGGGCCAGTTGATATCACGAACAGCTCTGCAGGCGGCCTTGGACGTAGCTGATACGGCGGCGAGGTATATGGCCACAGGAGTGGTGATTAGAAGATCCACCTAGTTGCACTCTGCTGACCTTCCACGCCAGTTGCAAACATCAATCGAAGACCTCCCCTTCGACAAGAAAAAGTTGTTCTATGAAAAGACAAATGACACAATGCATACCTCAAAAGATGACAGTGCCACGTTGAAGACGTTTGGTATCTACCCCAATATGAGCAGGACATGTATTCACAGCTATCAACCATATAACCCAAGGTTCCATTATCAATACACAACCAGACAAAATTACAGAAGACGGGACCCGCCGAGGGGCAGGCACCGAGCCCAGAGACGCAGACAGAACATGGGGCATTCTACCACATCTCAGAACCCCCCAGCCAAGCCACAAATTTGAAAGGTTGGTCGAGGGACCGTTAAACCTCAACGAAGATCCACGGGGGGTAATGAACTTTCGACATCGACTCAAAGCCTTCTACCGTGAATGGACGGCCATTACATCAGACAAATGGGTACTGGAGATCGTCAACACTGGGTACACCATTCCATTCAGAACACCTCCAAATTACACTTCCCCTTCCCCGTCCCTATTCAGGGACACATCTCATGAACAATTGCTTCAACAGGAAGTGCAGAACCTGTTATACCTAGGGGCAGTAGAAGTCCCACAGGCTCACAAAGGCAAGGGCTTTTACTCCCCCTATTTCCTCATAAAGAAAAAATGAGGAGGATGGAGGCCTGTCCTCGATCTCAGAAGGCTAAACAAGTTCATAACACAACAAAGGTTCAGAATGTCTACATTAACATCCATCATTCCTGCCCTGGAACCAAACGACTGGTTTGCATCCCTCAACCTTCAGGACGCGTATTTTCATATCTCAATACATCCATCTCATCGAAGATTCTTGAGATTCAGAGTGGGAAACATGCATTACCAATACACAGTTTTGCCTTTTGGCCTTTCAACGGCCCCAAGAACATTTTCAAAGGTGTTCTCGGTGGTAGCGGCCTGCCTAAGGAAGCAAGGCATCATGATCTTCCCCTATTTAGATGATTGCCTCCTAAAAGTGTGCTCGGAATTGAGAGCAATGGACGATCTAGACTGTACTGTTCAGCTGTTCCAGAGATTGGGACTCCTCATAAACTGGCAAAAATCAATCACAGTACCCTCTCAGATCATAAACATTATAGGAGCAAGGCTAGACTCTCAAAGAGCAAAAGCCTTCCTTCCCCAGGACAGATACGAGGCAATCAGCACTCTCGTAGATACGATATGCATTGCCACCACGGTGGATGCTCTAACCTGTATGAGGCTGCTAGGCCACATGGCCGCCACTACGGCAGTGGTCGAGAATGCTCGACTTCACATGAGGACACTACAGCTGTGGTTCTCAAAGGTCTTCAAACCACATTGGCATCCAATTCACAAGATATTATCGGTACCAGGGGACATAAAGCGATCCTTCAATGGTGGAAGTCACCTCGAAACCTCCTCGTAGGGGTACCTTTCCACCAGATGACACCCATCATGTGGATGTCAACCGATGCCTCTCTCATAGGCTGGGGAGCATGCCTGTACAACGAGATGGCACAAGGGAAATGGACTTTGTCGGAGTCCCACCTACACATAAACATTCTGGAATTACTTGCTGTTCGCAGAGCATGCGCACATTTCTTCCAAAGAATCAGAGACAACCACATACGAGTTATGACAGACAACATAGCTTGCATGTATTATATAAACAGACAGGGAGGAGCAAGGTCTCCCTCACTCTGTGTAGAAACTATGAAACTATGGAAATGGTGTGTAGCCCATGGTGTAACTATCACAGTGACCTATTTACCAGGAATCTGAAATACAATAGCCGATACACTCAGCAGGACCTTCCCTACAGATCACGAGTGGGAATGAAACCAAACGTGTGGGAGATCATATGTCAACACTGGGGATACCCAATTATAGATATCTTTGCGACCGATGAGAATCGGAAATGCCCCCAATTCTATTCCAGGGCAGGACTTGGGAGGGCATCCCTGGGAGATGCTTTCCACCATTCTTGGGCAGTAGGTCTATTATATGCTTTTCCACCACTCCCACTCATACAAAAGACTTTGATCAAGATAAGATAAGACCAAGCGAGAGTAATAATGATAGCACCTGCATGGCGATGTCGGCTGTGGTTCACCCTCCTCTTGCAAATGTCCATTCAACCGCCTATGCTCCTTCCGCTCAGACAGGACTTGCTGACACAGAGCAACGGCAAGACCCTGCATCAGAACCTTCACAAAATGCACCTGACAGCCTGGCTACTCCATGGTTCACACGAAACGAACTCGAATGCTCGGAACCAGTTCAGGAGGTACTACTAAATAGCAGAAAGTCATCAACGAGGCGTATATACCTACTAAAGTGGAGAAGGTTTATGGAATGGTGCAGATCAGAACGCATCGATCCTTTCCAGGTCTTGATCCCAACTATGCTTGATTATTTGTTGCTCCTGAAAAGAACAAAATTATCAAATAGTACGGTAAAGGTCCATCTGGCAGCTATATCAACCTTTCACTCCGACAGAGGGGTAGGAACTATTTTCTCGAACCCATTGGTAAAGAGGTTTATGTCAGGCTTACAGAACCTTTACCCTGAGATAAGACTACCACCACCAAGTTGGGATCTCCACTTGGTCCTTCAGGCGCTTACGGGACCTCCCTTTGAGCCCCTAGCAAACTGCTCTTTACTACACCTCTCAATGAAGGTCACCTTTTTAGTAGCTATCACTTCGGCCAGAAGAGTAAGCAAATTAGGGGCTGTAATGTCAGAACCTCCCTTCACAGTATTCCATAAGGACAAGGTCACGATGAGACCTCATCCAAGATTCATCCCGAAAATTTCCACATCATTTCACTTAAATCAAGCTATAGACTTACCTGTCTTCTTCCCGAAACCCCATGCCAATCCGGATGAAGCTCATCTCCATACTCTCGATATCAGATGGGCGATGGCCTTCTATATAGAAAGAACAAAGGCATTCAGAAAATCTGACAGACTATTCGTAGCAATAGCCAACAGGTGTAAGGGCTCAGTCCTCTCTTCACAAAGAATATCAAAGCTAATATCCACCTGTATTCGGGAAGCCTATAAGGCGAGAGGCCTTCCTCCACCAACTACCATAAGAGCCCACTCCACTAGGGCCATGGCGACAACTACAGCCTTTTCAAATAATGTCACAATTACGGATATTTGTAGGGCAGCAACCTGGGCCTCACCACATACCTTCATCGGGCACTATGCAATAGACAGTATGACTCGGGCAGATGCGAGACTTGGACAGTCAGTCCTAGCCGTGGTGCAGAAATGAAGCTCCGAAGCCCTGCCTTCCAACTAAGGACACTGCTCACTATACACCTCAGGTGGAGCACCCATGGGGACTTCTCTCGAGGGAGAATGGGAGGTTACTCACCTTGGTGCAGTAACTGAACTTCGTCGAGATGAGAGTCCCTCTGGGTGCTCCACCACCCGCCCTCCTCCCCTCTCTACTTCGGAACCTTGCAATAGCATAGATAGAGAAGGGAATGGGCAGTTGGAGCCGCACTTGTTCTAAACAGCAATGAGGGACGCCACAAGACAGCTGTCTCGCGTGCGTGGCTCCAACGACCACTACTTTTAAATCTCTGATTAGTGACACGGCGCGCGCCAGCGCACCAGCTGGAGCACCCATGGGGACTCTCATCCCGAAGAAGTTCAGTTACTGCACCAAGGTGAGTAACCTCCCATTTCTTGAGACCTTGCTTGACTGTGTCTCTGTATCAGAAATTTGGCCTGCCTCTGCATCACAGTTCTTAAATTTGCTATAGAGCACAGCGTTCATTAGATGATCTTGAGGCATCTGCAAGACTGAATTGGGGCCCAGGGCTGCCCACTTTTGTGGGCCCCCCCTCCACTGCGGTGGTGCCCGATCTGGGGGTGGCTCAGAGGAGCAGGGCCTGGGGCCCAGCTGGCACTGCAGGGAGAGGGGAGGAGGTATGGCTTGGCTGGCACTGTGAGGTGGCAGGGTCCCGGGCCCATGGTCTGCTGGTGCTGTGGGGGAGCTGTCCAGGCCAGCTGCCAAGGGGCCCCTCAGGACAGAGGCCATGGTCTGTGGCACTCCTGCCCTTCCCTTGGGCTGGCTGGTCTGCTGCTCCAGACCAGCCAGCCTGGGAATGGAGCGGAAGGCTAATAGCGGGTTGCGGCAGTGCACTGCTTGGTCGGGGACAGATTTTGGTGGGGCTACCACGGCTGCCCCATTGGGCCAGGGCTCAGGGCCAGATCCAGCCCTGAGCATGTCCTTCACTTCTCCCAACCAGTAATGCCTGTGAATATCTACCATACTCTAAATAAACTGTAGGCTGGTTCTTTGAAGGATCTTGTTAGTGGTGATCTGTTGGTCCCAAGTAACCTCAAGGATTTTTCTAGGAATGCGGAAGTGGAAACTGTTCAATCTCTTTTGCTACTTGGAGTATGCAACCCAACTTTCAGAACCTCAAAGGAGGATACTAAGAATACAAGTCTTATAGACTGACACCACTGTGTTCAGGGTTAGTGACTTCTTGTTCCAAACATGTGAAGTAAGTTTGCTAAAAGAGGCTTTTCAGTTTCGAGCATCGAGCTTCTTACCACGATTAAGTGAGCTGGGAAGAATTAAATCAAGATAGCAAAAGGAATCTACGTTATCCATTATTGAAATGGATTTTAGGTAAAATGTTGGTACCTTGTGAGATACCTTGTGAAATGTTTTCTTGATTACTACACCAAACTTGATACATGCATCAAAGAACTTGTTCATTGTGACTTCCAGTTCATCAGGTGGATTAGAAAGTGATGCAACATCATCGGCAAAAAGCAGATCCTGAATAGCAAGCTGGGTGACGTGCCTTCTGCTTTGGAACCATCTGATTTTAAACAAGCTGCCGTCCACCTTCAATTCAGTTAATACACCAGACTGATCATTTCCAAAGGTGTACTTAAGAAGAAGAGCGAAGACAATGCCAAAATTGGTGTGCACTAAGACGCATCCTTGAAGAAGGCTAGAAGTTTGATTCTTTTATGTAGCGTGGACCACCAAGTTAAATGGGGGATTTCACAGCTGGTGTTTGTTCTTCTATTGAATACTTTGTAGTTTATTGCTCATGGGGACCTTAACATGCATATGAATATATGTCTGGCTGATCTAACTCCTTACTTCCTTGGTTATATCTGTAAGATTGAGCCCTTTTCTCAGGTAGTAAAAAAGTGTTTCCACAGAGCTAGGCATATGCTCAGTCTGGTTGCAAAGCTGATTTAGATAGTTCACATCTCGAATCATTGCCTCCATTGCAACATGGCAGCTATTTTGCATTCATATCAACCACTGAGAGTTGATTTATGAAGTTTTGTGGTCTCGTTGATGGTGACACACAATTGGTCTCCTGTTCCAGCCAGGGTCTGTCTGCTCATCTGCAGCTATTATCATTTTTAAAGGTGTATCTCAACTCTATAGTACCTTATAGGACACTGGTTTAATGGTGATCTCTGTGTAATAAAATAGTTGAATTATTCACAGAAGTCACCTGGAATCTGATCTTTTCTATGGAACATTCACTTATGTATATAAAAGAACTCCTTCCCCCTTCCCTCCCCTCCCCACCCAAGTTAATTGTCCTCACCTGAAAAAGATTGCCTAGGGGAGCTTTTTCATTTAGTTGTGCAGTCTCATTATCCGGGACTGATTTGTCCCATAAATACATCCTTCAGTTGATTGCTGTGTTGATGATGTGGTGGTCTTGTTAAAAGGGAGATTAGTTCCAGCTTATTGGCTCCAAATCTTTGGAGTTTGAGAACTACAGGGTCATGATGGCTTGTCATCAACCAGCTATTTTTAGTTTGATTTCTAATGAAGATCATTCTCATTTTCTGTACTCCGCAAGACCCACCATTTGTGGATCTGAGCCATGTTTATCTTGGCCACTTAAGACAAGTGAGATAACTATAATGCCCTTAGTGGCATTCCATTCCAATGGCTTTCTTTGTGAGAGGTGACTGCCAACTCTCCCTAAACATGCAGAGATCCTTCCTACCCAACAAATCAACTCTTGACATTCTAGTGCTGGTCAATTGCCACCAGTCTGAAGCCTTTCATTATTAGAACAGGTTATTGGGAAGGCAGTAGTTATTGGAGGCTGCACGAAGTTACACACTTGGACACAGATTCCAAAGTAATACAACAGTGTTTATTTGCAAATGACTGGTGATTTTTGCTTTGAAAGTATGCAGTGAATGAAGGTTTTCTATCACATAACATGCAGTCTATTTGGAAATTATCTCATTTTTTGCATCTAATTCTGTAGTCTGTCTTTGAGTGTTTTAATGTTTTTCTTTTCTTTTCATAAAAGGCAAGTTGGTGGATAAATGGTGTCTCATGTTCTAAAGAAAGGGGAAAGTATCTTTTAAAAAAAAATTAATGTTCTGAGCCTAGCTACAATGATTGTATATTAACAAATTCATAAAATTATACAGAATACTTTCCAAAATATTTTAAAACGTGTATTCCACAAGGAAGAAACTTTACTTGCACTAATCTGCATATTTCATGTAAAGCACTTCTCTTTTTGGTTGCTGGAACTGACAAACAATCAACATCTGCCTTAGCCATTGCAAGTAGAAAATTCATATAGTGTTTAAACAATAATTGGGTAAAATGTGCATTAGTATCTGAATCAATACTGATATAGAATCAAGGACAAATTTTCACTGCTGTCATTCTCACAAATAGTTATATGCACAAAATGTATTTGTACTTTATAGACACAAATGCAGTTTCACTGATGGCATGAATAAATACTCAAAACGAAATAGCATTTTTTCAGAATGTTATGACGTTTTCCTATATATAGTATAATTTTCCTGAGATTATTTTCACTATTGTACCTATGGCTCAGGCAATCTCATTAGTGTGAAATCACTCTGGTCCCATTCTCTAGCTTGCTCTCTCAAGAAGTCAAACCACATTAAAGATGAATTGTTGTGATGTGGCCTGGGCATTCTCCTACCACAAATCCCCATCCGGGTGGGTTTTGATGTTTGCTTGGAGCCATACTCCAGGTCACTTAAATTTGAGTTACCATAATATTTTTAATGGAAAGCATCATTAAATGAAAACCTTACAGCTTTGCATGTAGGACTTCCATTGACACCAAAGTCAAAGTGTTGACAGAATTTGTGCCAGGTTTTTTTTTCCCCAGTTAAAATGAAATAAATTAACCTTACATGGGTGAAGTACCTGGGCCTACAAAAATTAAAGAACCTTCTTGAAAACTAGAAATTGTCCAAGAAAAGCTATTTAAATTCTCAAAAATTGCAATTGCTTTGTCTTTTTTGTTTCACAGCTATCCCTTGAACAACACTGATCTTCATCAGTTCTTTTTGTTTCACAGCTATCACTTGAACAACACTGATCTTCATCAGTTCAACACTGAAGAAAACGGTGGAACGCCGTTTACCACAAAAATGTCCGGAAGGCATCACCACCATCACCACTACCAGCATCACCATCACCACTCTAATTATGGAGTAATTGTTCCCGACAGCAAAGATATTGTTTCTAGCGTTCCAAATCCAAATAGTAAGTCTATTAAATGTAACAGAATTTCAGTAGTTACTCTAGTCGGAGATTTGGCACAGGTGAGGAAACAGCATCAAAGAAGGGGAGCTATAACATTACAGGTTTTCTCAATGAAGAGCATGCTTTCCATTATTGTCAAATTTCACGGTTGATGAAAATTAATCAGGATTTAGTTTTCTGGCTCTGCTGTGGAATATGTGCCTGTTACAGGATCTGTCAATTAATTTGAATTCTATAAGTGAATAAACACTAGATTAGCCATAGAATGAGCCACTGGGCACAGGGTGATATAGTTCCATGATGTTATTTACATGGTGTCACAAGCATGTCCTCTTAAGCTGTTTACTACTTCATGGTGTCTGGGTATGAGAAGGAAGATCACCAAGAGCACAAAACAGTTAGTCTCCATGCACTCAGCTCCAGTGCCCAGTTCCAGTGCCTCCCCGGCTGTAAGGAGAAGCAACTGCAGGAAATTGCAAGAGCTGGCCCGTGATCAGTGCAGATGAAATCTTCAAGTATTTAGCTGGGAAACTGACACCTCTACCAAACACATGCAAATGGCAATTTTCAGGGGCTTTTGTAGCACAGACAAATTTTGTGTGGATTGTCACAAGGACAGAAAAAACAGCCCTCTACTTCAGGGAGACATCCCCATCAAATTTTAAATCCATGCTCCAAAGCATGGAGATGCTAAAGCCAAATTCAGATCTCTCCTGAGCATGTATTGGCTTATCACGTGGCTAAATGTAGGTGGATTTTCATGGAAATAGCAAAAGGCACATATCTGATAATAGGGAGCTCAAGACAAATTTCACGTCCCCACTCCAATAGCGCTTTTTAATTAAACTAGGATTTAAGACTTCTTTTTAAAGATGGGGATATGCATTGATTTTCTCCTCTAATCTTATTCTCTGAAATGGCTGATCCATTTTTTGCCAAAATTTCACACAGAATTTCAGTCTGAGACAGGCACCTACCTGGAAAAGCATCAGCCTGAATGGTTAAATTTTGACAAAGTTATAAGCAAATGAAAATAGTATTTTATACTGGTACGGTTCAGGCAAACCCAATAATAGACTGTGCTTCCAAATCTACCTATATCTATACTAATATACACATATGTGCACATTAATCTCCATATACATACAGTTACATTATAAGCAAACTTATTGTGGTTCTTTTTAAACAACAGTTTTATTTTAAACTACATTTCTGGGGGGGATGAAAACTTGAAGGCTGAAACTCAAGAAGCAGATAGTGAGGTTTGCTTTTTAAAATATGGATCTATCAGCTGAAAACCTTTACTGAAGTTGTAAATACTTTTGGGTTGTTCGTTTATGGGGAAATCTCCTTTCAGGCTACTGTGCTCACGTGTTTAATTCCTTGCAATGCTGTGATTTCGCAGCTCATCCACAGGTACAGCACTACAGTGCCATGTTGGAGAGTGGATTTAAATGATGTGTCATGATTGCAATGTAACCAAGAGCAGTAAATTGAGAGGAGATTCTTGTGTGAGGTCACTGAGTTTCTATGTAGTGCTGATGTCTCATCTCTTTCTTTTAGTGCCACAGCTAAATTCTTTTTCCAGTCAAGAACGTACTACAAATGGCCCCTTTAGGCAGAGTGTAAAGTGAAAAATAGGATTGGACAAATAAACAAGTTTACAGAAACGTGGGCCTCTGTAGAATCAGGATACTATCTATTTGGACACTTGAATTAGTTGGGTCTGCACAGATTGTCAATATATCACAGGATCAACAGGATGTTTCTGGAGATGTAATGCAAAGATCTGACAGAGACAAGGCAAATAACATAGGGGGCAGCTGCAATAGCAAAAGCATATGAAGCTCAGATACAGCAGGCAAGGTGATGTGTCTTAGAGGACTCCAAAGTTATGTGAGACATTCTACTACTATTACTGGGGAAACTTCAGGCCTTGCATAATTCAGTAGGGTCCTGTATCAGGAATATAACAAAAGTTGGGGGTGGGGAAAAGAGAAAAGAGCTGAGGATACTTAAACAACAAAAAGATAGACCATGGAATATTTAAGTACAGCATTGCATTGATTGTTAAGCTATAGACAAGCTTTATGCCTTCTACCTTTCTTTACTTCAGTGACTCACAAGCCTACAAAAAGAGAGAGAGAGAGATACTAAGGCAAAAATCAGGGATAGTTCACATTTATACTAAATATTTGTAACCAGCACTGATAGGGTTAAGCCTCAGCCTGTCAAAATTTACAGTTACTCTTTTCACGTAGACTGTTGACTAAAAAAACTGCAACATGACTCCTATGACATTTCTGTTACGCCAATTACCGTTCCAAGCCTTGTGATTGCTAATTTTCCCCTAAAATGCAGAACCATGGTTTGACAACGTTAGGATTTTGTTTTAAAATCAATTAGGCCATGTACACACGATCACTTTATCGCGCATTAAGAGTCATTACCGCGCGATAACAGCAACAGCGTACACACGTGCAATAGGGCTCTTGCGCGTCAACAGCCCAGCAGTAGCGCAATACAAAAACCACCTCGACGAGGGTGGTAGCAGTTAACGCGGAACAGCTGTTGCGCCTTTCCACTCGTGTGTACACTTACCGCGTGATGATTGGCCTCCGGAAGTGTCCCAGCATTCCAAAGTCGTCCTCTCTGGTCTTCCCCCCACCCGCTCTGTGGCCGTGACGAAACAGTCCCTGCCCTGTTTCGATTCCCGGGATTTTCGAATTTCTCCTCTGTTTCACTTCCTGTTCTCCCCCTCGTGGAGGGAAGTGCAGCTCCGATCTTACCTAGCAATGGCGGCCCATCGTGGAAGACGCGCACCCATTTGGAGCACAGCAGAGGTGCTGGACCTGATCGCATCTGGGGAGAGTCTGCTGTGCAGGTGCAGCTATGTGGCAGCAGGCGAAATTTCGATACATATGGCATAATTTCTCGGGCCATGTCCAAGAGAGGTCATGAGAGAGACACTGTGCAGTGCAGATCAAGGGTGAAGGAGCTAAGAACAACCTATCACCGAGCGAAGGAGGCAAACCGCCGTTTGTGATCAGCGCCTGCTACATGCAGGTACTACAAGGAGATCGAAGCCATCCTTAGTGGGGACCCCACAACCACTGCAAAGAGTCCTGTGGACACATCGGCCCCCCCTCTCATCCACTGAATGCCAGAGCTGAGCAGGATGAGGACGTGATCGATGAGGAGGAGGGGATGGAGGATGACCTGGAAGGAAGTGCAACAACGTGTAGCCAGGAGCTCTTCTGCACCCCCGCTGAGACATCCACCCAAGACATGAATTACAGCGTGTCCTCTGAGGCGGCAGAGGGGGGTTCAGGTAAGTTTCTCTTTCGTGCAGCTATGGCTCCTGCTAAAAAATCATTGTCCGGGGTGGGGGTGCTTGCTGTCTCGGTCCCCGCTGTGCATGCTCTTTACTATACATTCATTAGAAGTGCATCAACACAAGCAGTGATTTTCAAAAAATCATCTGTATTTAGGTCGCTAAAGGTTTCCTCGATGTACTGCCAGAGCCTCCTACTCAGGTTAGATGGGATACGTATGTGTCTACACTCCCGTATAAGGATACTCGGCCTCGCCAGCTGCAAAGCACAGCACTGGGAACCATGGCAGCACACAAGGCAGCAGCATACGGTCCCGGCTGGCATACATATGTAGGATATGTATTCTAGCTGGCAGGGACACTCTGAGGAGAGAGATATCAGGTTCCATCAGTGTGCCCTGTGCAGAATGTTAGCCCCCAGTAAGGTTTCTATTAGGACGTACCTTGTCCACTTCAGCAAAGCATAGGATGTTGACTGCCTTGTACCTTCCAGTGGAATGTGCTACTGAAAGGTTACATTGATTATCTAAGCTATGTGTTAACAATAGCTTTATTATTCTTTTTTTTATTAGATTCGACCTTCACAAGGCCGGTGTCTACCCCAGCTGACCGCATGAGAAACATTCGGCGGCGTGCTAGAAGAAACAGGGAGGATATGTTTCAGGACCTGCTGAAAACAGTACAGGAATCCGTGAGGGAGAATCAAGCCTGGAGAGAGGAATCCCAACAGAGGAGGAAGAAACACAGGGACGAACTGATAAGCGTCATGAAGGAGCAAACAGAACTGTTCAAGAGCATGATTGCTCTGCAGACCCAGGCAATTAATGTACGGGCTCCACTCCAGACAGTTCAGCCGTGTCTGCCTCCCACACCCCGTAGTCCTTCAAAGCATTTCTTTGAAGGCCACCCATCCCTCTGGTATACTGCAACATCCAGTCCCTCACAGAGCTACTTTTTAGAGACCCGCAGCTACACCCACCTGTAACCCCTCCAAAAACCCCCAACCATCCCCCCTTTTTATCTTTTAATAAAAACAGTAACAGAAAATTTGAAGAGTGGCTTTATTTGTACACAGTGAAAATCTCATAAGGTGCACTTGATGCGTCCTTGAAGTGAACTATGGGAGGGCATCATTGAAATGCTCCCTGAGTGCCTCCGTTATGCGAGCAGCTCCTCGTTGGGCCCCCCTATTACTCCTAGTGGCTGGCTGTTCGTATGCTTCCTCGAGGCGCTGTGCCTCCATAGCCCACCCCAGGGAAAACTTTTCTCCCCTATTTTCACAAATGTTATGAAGGATACAGCATGCTGCAATTACAGCAGGGATGTTGTCCTCGTCCAAGTCCAGCCCCCCATACAAACAGCGCCAGCACCCTTTTAAGCGGCCGAAGGCACACTCCACAGTCATTCTGCAGCGGCTCAATCGGTAATTGAACCGCTCCTTGCTGCGATCCAGGTTCCCGGTGTACAGCTTCATGAGCCATGGCATCAGTGGGTATGCCGGGACTCCAAGGATAACTATGGGCATCTCCACATACCCCACAGTAATTTTTTGATCAGGGAAGAAGGTACCCCCTTGCAGCTTCTGGTACAGTCCAGTGTTTCTGAAAATGCGGGCATCATGCACCTTTCCCGACCACCCAGCATTGATGTCCGTAAAACACCCCTTGTGATCCATGAGTGCTTGCAGCACCATGGAGAAGTAGCCCTTCCTATTTATGTACTCGGTCGCGAGATGGTCTGGAGCCAAAATCGGGATGTGTGTGCCATCTATGGCTCCCCCGCAGTTAGGGAATCCCATGGCAGCAAAGCCCTTCACAATGTCACGAACATTGCCCAACGTCACCGTCCTCCGTAGCAGAACGCGATTGATGGCTCGGCACACTTGTGAGAGGGCTAATCCAATGGTGGACCTCCCGACTCCAAACTGGTTTGCAGCCGACCGGTAGCAGTCAGGAGTCGCCATCTTCCAGACAGCAATCGCAACACGCTTCTCCACGGTTAGGGCTGACCTCATGTTGGTGTCTTTACGTCGCAGGGCAAGGGCCAACTCTGAACACAGTTCCAGAAAGGTTGCTTTCCGCATTCGAAAGTTCTGTACCCACTGCTCGTCATCCCACAGCTGCATAACAATGTGATCCCACCACTCTGTGCTCGTCTCTCGCGACCAGAAACGGCGTTGCACCGTGTGCAGATGATCGGTGAAGGAGCTGAGCAATGCGGTGCTGTTGCTCTGCATGGCATCGATCAGCCCCTGCTCCTCGGCGTCCTCGTCTGATTCGGAGCTCATTGCATACTGAGCAACCAGCTGAGATGTATTTAGAATGCTGAAGGCAACAGTGGAGATTAGAGCAGGATCCATGCTGTCACAGTTGTGATTGCTCGCAAGTAGTGCGTCACTGCACTGTTGAAAATAAGCGCGAGTTGCTATTGGCAACGAGGAAGACGCAAGGGGATCACAGTGCACCACGGGAAAATGAGAGTTTACCCATGGCGCTTTGCATTCCTTTCCTTCATCCCAGGATTCCAAGCGCCGATTGAGGGAAAATTGAACTGTGGGATAGGTGCCCAGAATTCATTGCGCTACACCGCGATATTGCAAAGAATTCTGTTGCATTGCAAGAAGCGACGTGTGTACGCGCTCTCCCGCAATAAAGGTCACGTGTTTTTTATACCGCGATTGCCATGTTGCACTTTAATCTGATCGTGTGTACATAGTCTTAGATGGACGTATGGATTGCAAACTGTTTCCTCATACACAGCACAGTGTAGTCTCCCAATCAACCCTGCAGGTATTTTATTCTCAAATTAACTTCAAAATCAGAGATGTTTTTCTAAGTTGTGTATACAGTGTTTGTTGCTATGGATAGTGTAATCTCCCCTCCTCCCCCCACTTTACTTACACCTAATCTACACAGAGTTGTTGGTTTTTTTTGTTGATTTGGTGAAGGGTGTGATTGTTTACCTAAGCACTAAATTGGTACAACTCCTGTTCTATGAGATTAGACTATCCTGGTATAAACCGCTTTCTATTATTATAACTGTGTCCACATTAAGAGGTTGTCCTGCTTCAACTCTGCCTGTTTCAAAGTGATAGCATTAAAGGGGTATAAAGTATGTGTATAGACACACCATTGGACTGATTGGTTTCAGAAAATGGGGCCATTGTAAGAAATCAATGCATCATTAAACACACACCAATCATGCAAGAAGTTGGAATGATATCACAGTTATGAATTAACATCTTTGTGAATGAGATGTCAATTACTTCCATCAATGTGCTGCTCTGCCAGCTGAATGGAACTGATGTTGCTCCAGACCTAGATATTTCTATCTTACTCGAAAGTCCATGAAAGAAGGCTCTGAGCAAATCATGAAGATCCCTGCATAGTTCTTCTTCACTTGACCCGTTATAGGGTCTGAGTTTGTCCCCGTGACAAATAAGCTTATATACTTAGCAGTTCTGTGGCATGCCCAGGCATCTGCTCAGACACCATGTACCTCTACCAATTCTGGCCCCAGACTCCCTATTAGCCTGAAAATTTTGTAAGGTGAACAAGGGCATTGCAGGAACCTGATAAAATATGAAGGAGCTTCTTCATATCTACTGCATTAGGTAGCTTTCAATAATATTTGCACCGGAACCACTATTTCAGGGTTACTTGGGAGCATGTTTGATAATTGCCCATCCAACAAAAACAGTGTTGACTTAGCACTTGAGAAAATGGTGCTACAGTAGATAAGGATTTAATTATATCAAATTGTGCAACCAAAGGTGGTTCGTGGATACCTTGTGATCCTGCACCAGAAATGAATTATTAGAACATCTTTCATTGGACAAATTGGTCACTGTCAACTTGGTCACAGTTGGTCTGTTTGTTAGAGTATTCATCTTCCACTGGCTCCAAACTTGCAACATGAAAAGAGAATTAGTTCTGGCTGTTTCCTCTCTGATTCAAAATGTAATTTAATGGAATGCCACGTTCAACAAGCTTGATCTGCTGGATAAAAGGGCACCATTTGCCTTTTGCTTGGAGGATCTTGGTGCAAGTCTACTGACTCTATCCAAGTGGGGTGTTTCAGAGATTCTGGATTCCCTGCAAATTTCTGTGAGCAGGCTGTTTTATTGTGAGAAGCACTGCTCCCAGGCTACCATTATATGATCCCTGACCACCTGACCTAACCAATAGCTCATACCTAAACCCAGGAGTCAGATAACTAGGCACAGATAGAACTGTGTCCTACTCTCTTTAGAAGGGCACCTGTAACAAGGCAGGGCTTCTCTCTAGCTTGCTAAGAGCTCACTTTTATACTGTTTTATTGTCCAAGCTTACGTCAAATCAACAAAAACACAGGACAGATCCCATGCACTGCTACAGCCTGGGGACCAATAGGTTAGGCAGCAATTCAGCAGAAAAGACTTGGGAGTTACAGTGGACCAGAAGCCTGGTATGAGTTAAGAGTGTGTCCTTATTGCCAAGAAAGCTAATGGCATATTAGGCTGCATTCGTAGGAGTACTGTCAGCAGATCAAGGGAAGTGATTATTCCTCTTTATTAAGCACTGGGGCCTTATTTGGAGTATTGTGTCCAGTTTTGCACCTCCCTCCCCCCAAAGGATATGGGAAAATTGAAGAGTCCAGAGAAGGGTAACAAAAATTATTAGGGGCTGGAGCACATGACTTGTGAGAAGAGGCTGAGGGAACTTGTCGTGTTTAGCCTGAAGAAGAGAAGAATGAGGTGAAATTTTATAGCAGCCTTTAACTACCTGACAGTGGGTTCCACAGAGAATGAAACTAGGCTAGTTTGAGTGGTAGTAGATGATAGAACTAGGAATAATGGTGTCAAGTTGCAATGGGGGTGGTCTAGATTGGATATTAGGAAAGTCTTTTTCACTAGGAAAGTGGTGAAGTACTGGAATCGTTTACCTAGCAAGGTGGTGGAATCTCCATCCTTAGAGGTTTTCAAGGTGCAGTTTGACAAAGCCCTAGCTGCGATGGTTTAATTGGGGTTGGTCCTGCTTCGAGGAGTGGATCGGACTAGATAATCTCCTGAGGTCCCTTCCAACCCTAATCGTCTGTGATTCTATGTCTGTCTATGGTGCAGCCAGCCAGCCACATCTTAGCTGTTACTAGCCTGGATTATGAGTGACCCCAACACACCTCTAGTCCCTGGATCTTCCCCCTGAATTGTAAATCCTGTAGTACCCAGTCCTCTCCTAAGGTTGTTATTCCTTTAAGAGATTAATGTGCACACAACTTTTTACTCCAAATGGAGCTATCCAGACTCTTCAGCTTGAACTCATGGGGATAGATAGAACATTAAAACAAATTCATTAACTATAAAGAGAGATTTTAAGTTAATACAAGTAATGAGGCATAAAAGTCAGAAATGGTAACAAGAAAACTAAAGATAAAATGTTTACTAGTGCCTAACTTAAACTATATTAAATTCAGACCAAAATTCTCACCATGTTTTTTCAGCAGTCTTACTGACCAAGATTTCAGGTCCAGACCCCTCCCTCAGAATCGAATGGCTGCTTCCTTTGTCTCTTGAGGTGCAGTGAATCAGCGGGGGAGAGGGGAGGTGCCTTAGGGTATTTCTCTCTCCTTTTTATAGTTTGTCTGCCTCTTGAAAAACATTTTCAGCTGGACTCCAGGATGCCCTATTGCCATGGAACAGGCAATAAAAGCCCCACAAGCCCTCTGTTTGAACCTTTCCTGACAGGCTCATGGCCTGACTCATTTAGCTTCCCATCACTGGGGATGGCCCTTTCTAAGCCCTCTTTTTTAAAGCTCAGCTGAGGTCAGTTGCCCAGCCACAAGGATGCTAGTCCTGCTCCATCTTAAAAAGCCAGTGTCACCCTGTGAGACAGAATTTTATTGATGAAGCTTTTAAACCTCTGCCGGAATAAATTTGACAATATTGTTCCCCAATATGCTCAGTGGCAACTACAAATCTGTAAATTAAGAATCCTATGAAATTTCAGGATTGATGCTTAGTCTCTGATTAATTTTTTAAAAATTGGATTCTTCAGATCCCTATTTATATTATTTGAACTAAGAGTATTGAGTCTTGTGATAGGTCTAGGGAAAAGGCTCATCTTATCCATGTAGAAATGAAAAGGAATGTTCTGGCTTTTTACCAGAGGTCAAGGACAGTGTGTAGGGTGGGACGTGTGCAACAGGACAAACTCTTTTGCGAAGAGGAGGAAAATGGTGGTAGAGATGCCAGGGAATGAAGTGACATGGGGGTTGGTGTCTGAAAAGAGGTACAGTGAATGGTAGGAACATCTGTGAGGAAAATGCATCAAGGAACAGAGTGGTGGCTACGTTGGTGAGTGTTGCAAAGGAACAGTATGCATGCGAGTGCAAAAGTGAATGGAGAAGCATGTTGTAGTTTTTATAATAATGGAATAATATACTGGAGGTTTATCAGTGGAGGTGAGTAAAAAGGAACCTCACTGTTCACACTTTTAATCTGACTGTCTCTTAAACCTGCAGAGGCTTCTGCCTTTTTGCTTGTTTCAGATCACGTGGACTCACTTAACCCTGAATTTTGACTTTGGAGTTCATGTGAGACAGAAGTCAGCCTAATCCATCCAGATTTGTCATGCCCAGGCTGAAATCATCAACATATCGTACATAGTTTAACATAACGTACAAAATTTCACCACCGTATCCTGCAAGACATGAGGAGTGAGCTTGGGGAGTACCAACTGTTCAAGCTAGGCTGTCTCTTTAAAAGATTGTTGATATGTCAATGAACCTAAAGAGCTTGGGTGGTGTTACAGAAAAAAAAATTGCTTGGTTTTCCAGGTTCTCAGTGTTCTTTTGTTTAGTTATGGAAGTGTCATCCAATCTTGAATCTGAACGAGTTTAGTAATTCAACAAGAGATTTCATTGTTACATTTAAGGTGGTGTTCTCCTCTAAAATTTACCTATGGAGAGATGGTGTTTTCTTAACAGTGGTTCTGCTTCCTGTGTGTATTCAGAATCACATCTGCTGACTTCGGTGACAAAAATTAAGTTTTACTATGCTATATAGCTGTTAACATCCAGAGCCAAAACAGCTAAGAAAGAGGAAGCAGGATTCTATTCGTGTGTGTGTATAATCAGCAGAATTTTTTATTCATTGCCAGTTGATTATAACTGTGCAAACCCATTGATGCTAACTGGAACAGTACAGTGGTCTCTGTGGCCAGGATGTGAAGATAATGGAGTTGTGCAGGTGTCACTGAGGACATATGTTATCCTGCAGAGACTTTTAAAGAAGATAGTGAGTCAGAAGGAAAGGACCCAGCTTAGCTCTCAGAGCCCAGGCTAGATTAGCAGTTAGAAAAAGACCATCCACTTACCTACAGAGTGAGCGCACTTGATACGGAAATCAGCCAAGGGGCAATAAATGTAGAATGTTATGTCATTTTAAAAAAATTTATTTCAGAGTACAGCTGTCTTTTAAGCCAGCAAATCATTTAAAGTCTTTGTTTTTTTTAAGAGAGATTTGTTTTCTTTTAAACAAAACAGGTGTAAAGATGTTTTTTGTTGGATTTATTTATTTATGGAAGTTATTCTGCAAGTTAATCAGTGAACACAAAGCTAAATTAACTGTTTTTGTTACTGTAGCTCTCAAAAATTAACATAAAGAAACAGTTGTGCACTGTAGCAAACTGTATAAAGTATATTTGACTTAAACCCATTTAAATTATGTACTTTTTCAGTATTTTCTTTCCCAACAGGAACATAAAATGAATCTATTTATACAAAATCATCCTGGCTTATCTAAGAAGCTGCTCTAATTTATTCACCAAATACTACACTGTGATTTCTTAGCTCAGAACTTTATCACCGCAGAAGAAAATGTGATGTCAAAAATGCTGGACTGTGTCATCACTGATTGTACCAAGCAAGAGAACAGGAATGCAAGAGTCCAACCTTGGAAACAGTTACTCAAGGGCCTGGTCACCCGAAGGACTCTTATTTACTGCAGTGGGAGTTGGATCCACTCCCATGTTTAGCTAACCATCCTTAATCAGCAAAGCACTTAAGCATGTGTTTAAAGATGTATGTGCTCAAGTGCTTCACTGAGTAGGGGTGGATTTAAGTTCATGCTTAAACAGTTGTTGAATTATGCCCCATGTGATTAGTACTTATCTTCATAGAACTGTTTAATAACCTGATTCTAATCAGACAGAATGCAATGGGAAGCTTTCTGTTGATTTCAAAGGGCTTTGGATCAGACCCATTAGTTTTCCTTAGTAACTAGCATCTAATTTTTTACTAATCTATGTTAGTAACTAGTATCTAGTTCTTTTAGTAAACTACTTTAGTAACTAGTATCTAGTTCTTTTTAGTAAACTACTTTTACTTAGTAATTAGACCCCCTAACTTTTACTTAGTAACTACCATCAGTGGAAGTACAGAACAAGTTAAGGACTTGTTAAATAACATTTAATAAAACATATTTTTATATTTCTAAATAATTTTCATAGCTATCACTCCATCCTCAACGTGCTTTAAAAGGTCATTATTTACCAGAGGCTCACTCAAAAATATTTTCTTTATGCATAAGAAGTTAATTTAAAAACTTTGAAGAATAATCCGGACAAATTCCTGATGACAAACTAAGAGAGCCTGGTATACAAAGAAAAAAGGCCACTACAGAAGTTAGAAAGCCAGACTCTGATACCCTTACTCATATATGGCGTCTTAGTTCAAAGTACTTCCAGTGGATTCAGCGAGAACACTCATAGACTAAGTTGCTGTTCATCTTGGGATACTTAGATTCTGGCCCAAAGTTGGTTTAAGGCACATCAGAATTTGAAAGAAAATTGTTTGCTAACTGGAAAATGACCCAATAAATGCGTTTTAAAACTTCTTAAAAGGATGACAGAAAATAAAGGGTATATAAAACATTCACTGGGTTCCTTCAAATCCAGCTTAGTACTTTGCGATGTTCTCATAGTTTTCCTTGACATTTTGGTTTGTTAAATTTCTTTCTTTTGGGCATCTTTTTAGAATTGAGCTCAGGACTTCCCCTCCTTTATGATAACACCCCTTCCCATCTGAAGAAGATGGAAGTGGAGACTGTGAAGGTAGTTGGACCATGGCCAGCTCTGCACATCAATATAAACAAGGTATAATATCGTGGTGTATGTCAGAGAGCTCCTTTGTTACTTGATATTCAGCAGCTGGTCATACTGACCCATTGATTCAATCCAACATTTGGCTGCAACTGTTTCACTTATTTATCATCTCCCACCATTTCCTTATGGTTCTTTAAATAGTTCCTCCCACTTTCCCTTTGAAATTCAATTCAGTTAAAAGTAGGGGAAAAGGCTTAATGTGTGTATGTTTGTATATTTCTCTATATATCATATCATTCATTTGTCATCATTCCTTTTAAGGTATATTGTTCACTGTGTAAGTAATCTATGTATTCGAAATATTTACAGGATGGTAGTGAAATTAGACTAGGTTGTGGGGGACAGGAATGGGAGAAAGACTAGAGCTCAACACTATTAAATGACAAAGGATTTACGATCCTTTATTTAAACTACACTGAAGCTTAACTATGCCATTATTCTCTTTTAGTCTTTACTGTTTGTTCAGCTTGATGGCCTAAAAGTGTATTTAAAAAAAAAGAAAAGAAGAAGAAAAGGAAAAAAAGAAAGATGAAAAAAATCATACTACGAGTCTGTTATGTTTTTAGAACTACCTTGGCCTAGGTTAACGTGACGGAACCACAGAATTTGGTCCCTGATTCTATACCTATTAACTTCAGAACTCTGGTTGAAGACAAATCAATTGGGCATCTGACAAGTCTTGCAGCATCAGGTCCTTTAAGTATCAATCCTGAGTGCACTGAGGTCAATAGGAATGTTCCCTTTGAGTTAAAAAAATGAGAAATCAGGCCCTTAATGAGTAAACTAGTTGAGAGAGGAAGTAGCATTTGGAAAGATTTCTGACTCTCAGTTCACGGAGGAACCTAATTAAATGATTTTGTTAGTTTCATAGAGAAGCTTCTACATCAATGCTATTTTGGCGCAGCAGCAAAGCATAAGCAAAGACAATTAAGAGGCATCTTGATTACTGTCTAGAAGTATGCATGAGGAAGAAACACAGGATACTAGAGGGACCCCTAGTTTTGTAGGGAAGGGCATAACAAGTTCCAGTGGCTAAAAATAGAAGTGAAAAATTAGAGCTGGTGAGAAAAAGTGTGTTTTGGCTTTTTCATCCCCTGGAAATTTTGATTTCATGGTGAAAAATCAAATCTGAAATATTTTGACTGAAAAACAGAATGTGTGAATTCAGAAAATGCTGTAGCTGTGACCTGTGGGAGTTTGTAGCATGTGTGCCTCCTACTCTGATTCTCCTTTATAGACTGGCTTCCCTTCAGACTTCATCTTCCAGGATGAATTACTGTCTTCCTTCTTGGTAAGAGAAGGTTATAAAAAGGAGGGGAGCCGTGTGTCCATGCTGCATCCTCGGCAATGAAGTTCAGTGGGTGATCCCAGCCCATACAAGAGAATGGGAACTTGAGGCAAATGAACTATAACTCGCAGTGGCACTGTGGTGACATTTCCAAAGTTGACATATTTAGAGTTTTTAGCTGAAAATCAAACCCTTTTTGGTTTGTGGGTGTTTGTATTTTCCTACGATAAGCCAAATTTTTTCACAACATGGTCTGGAAAAAAAAAAAGTAAAAAAAACACTTTGATGAAAAATTTTCTAACAGCATTATAAGAAATGGAAACTGGAAATAAGGCACATATTTTTAAGTGAGAGAAACTTAGCCATTGGAATAACTTTCCAAAGAAAATTCTCCATCACCTGAGGTCTTTAATTTAAAGTTACATGTCTTTTGAATAAGTGTGCTAACTGCTGTTGTTCATATTTATTAAGGTAGTGCCTAGAGGGCCAGACACAATCAGGCATTATGTTAGGTGCTTTAAAAACATATAGTAGTTTCTGCCTTGAAACAGTTACATTCTAAATAGACAAGACCCATATGGGATAAGGGAAGAAAATACAACAGACAAAAATAATGTGCTGGCTTCAAATCACTAGTTACTGGGCTCAATGCAGGAATTAATTTGTGCAGTCTATGGCCTATATTATTCAGAAAGTCAGACCAGATGACCACAATGATCCCACTGTGGCCTCAAAATATCTAAATTTATATTTTAAAACGACCTCTTATTTGAACCTTTCTTTTCTAGTTGTTAATTCCTTTCTTAAGCAAACTGCTTAGGGGCTGAAATTTATCATACTTGGTATCAACCAAAGGGGAATTTTATACCCCCCCCAAAAGGGGGGGGAATCAAATTAGATTCAGTGCTTAGAAGTTAATTTAATTGTCTGCTACAGCAAACTCCATCTCATCAGAATGAAGAATGGTTTAGGAAAAAGAACAGGACAAATCCAGTTGGTATGGTGATTACTGTCCTTCATTTGGTGAGCACTATAAATCAGTTTCAAGATGCTTTTCAGTCTGCTTGGCACCAGTGAAATTATCTTTACCCTTCAGGGTGAAGAGGAGTATTGCAGGCATAAATATATTTTAATTTCCTTTCTCTCCTCTGTTTGTTTCCTTGTAAGCATCTCTTCTTCAGTCCCTCTCTGCTGCAGACCATTAAGTCCTGACTGCTCTCAGGGATGTCACTTATACTAAAGCTGTGTGACTTCCTGTCCCTTGCAAAGCAGCAAACCATGCAATTGCAAGTGACTTGATTGGTAAGAAAAGATGTGCAGTAGGCTGGTGTACCTAAGAATCTTCTCTCTTTAGTTACTGAGTAACCCTGGTCTCCGTTAGAAAATAAGGTGTGTTCTTAACTTGTGTTGACTAACATGTGGAAACTGATACACATTCAGAACCTAGGGAAGACAAGGCAGTTTGTAGTTAGCAGGTTGATATACTCCAGCCACACCCACCATCTTTGCCTTGGTCTCCTAACACATGTGAAAAGTACAAACCGATTTGTCTTCTCTAGGCTCTTACCTCATGTTAGTTGCTCTGTGTTAGTTAACATGATTTAAGAAAATACTTTTTTTCCTAGTGGAAGGTACACACCTTGGAGAATCAAGAAAATAAGCATATTCAAACTAGCTTAGTAGGCTAAGGCACATATCAGAAATAAATTGGGGGAGGGGTAGAACTATGGAAGTTGCTAGTTTTACCTTAGTTGGTTCCAGACAACATACGGACCTTTCAGAATAGACAATAAGGCTTGAATCCACTTAAATTTCAAGTGAAAAAACAAGATCAAAACAAGGAGAACACAATTATAAAATCTGAATATAAAACAGTACCAGGCAACATGAGTCTGAGATTACTCAACGTACTTTACCAAACACTAGTCACAGAAATGCGACCTGCAGCTGTCCTATTTTTCCCTTTTTTCAGAAAAAAAGAAATAAAATTTTGTATCAGTGCACCAGCAACGAAACCTAAGTAAACCATGCTATTGACTAATAGCACTGATGGAGTTGGTGATGGGAAACACATCAGCTACCCAAAAAGGGGGAGCATTTGTTAGAGTGATTTTAAAATAAAATACCATCTTAGTGGAATAGATCTCTAGTATTTTCTGGCCCAGCCATTCAAAAATCATGAGATTGTCTTGAAAATCATGAGATGGGGTTCTTTTTTTAATGTTAAATGTGTGGGGGGGTCACTTTTTGTCTCTTGGGCCTTGTCTACACTTGCTGCCTTTTTCAGTGGCAGTCAAATTATGTAAACTAACTTGCATATCTCTCTTTGACTCTCTAACGCTCACTTACCTCTCCGTCTCCACTGCGTTGAGTCAAAGGGAAATGCCATCTCTTTGACTCAGCACTATTCTTCTTCCAAGACTGTAGTTACTAAATCAAATTCCAGATTGACTGAGTCAGTCTTGACTGACCGCTCGAACCTGGGAGATTGAACTGATGGCGTCATTGTAGACTTAGCATTGGTTTCTGATCCTATAGAATGCACTCAGACCACATTTTCAAACTTGAAGTTGTTTGGTGTTTATTATTCTTAAAGAAAAAGAAATTTTTGTTAGCCTTATGAAGCTAGCAGCTGAGGTTTTCAGAACCCCAAATATCATGACACGATGAAATTGCAAGAGTTGCCAACATGGTATTTCTATATACTTTTTTAATGACTTCCACTTTGAAAGTGCCAAATTTACAAATTAAAACAGGATTTTAATAGCTGCCAACCTAGTCCATTGTTTGAATACAGCTGCTATTGTTATGCTTCATTCATTCTTGTAAGAGACATAAAAGATTATTTTGTTTATTATGCAGAAGGACAAAATAGACTGGAGTATAGTATTCATTTCCTCAGCGTCAATATATGGGCTATGCAGTAGTGATGGATTTTAAATTGTGTTTTGTCATAAACTAAGCAAGTATGATTCCTAGAGAACACAAAGAACGTATCTTTATTTACATCACTGAAATGCTATTTTTACCAGCTCTTTTCTGATCATAACTGTAATTTAAAAAGGGATATTGGGGAAATGGATACCAAAGTCCAGAACTAGTGTAGAAAGTGGATAACTTCATAAACTAGAACCTGGATTTTTCCATTCCTATTGACACTAAGTCGTACCTTACACCATGAGTAGCGGACTATCACCTTTTCTTTCATTAGACTATTCAGGAAGTGAGGCACCACGCAGTGTGAATGCGGGTGGCAGAATGGGTTCTTGTGTGTATACCGTTGAATGAGCTCAGGATGCATGGCAACCTTGACACTCAATATCTACTTTAAGTGAGACATGTAATCTTATTTTCATATAGATTTTTGTATTTTTTTTTTAAATTATAGGGGGTGAAATCTTGACCCCACTGGTATTGGGGTTCTCATGAAACCTTTTCAACTAAGTTCCCCAAGAACTCAGTTTGATTTGAGTCATGTCACACAGGTTCCTTTATCTGGCATACAGCAAAGCTGCACTGACTTAAGCATAGGAGGTAGGTATAGGGAATAACACACATGCAAAGGTACACAGCAAACCTCTTTATTTATATACATTTAAACTTTACATTGTAGTTACTATACACTGCATCACATATTTTGGGATTGGATTGGTCACTTTCTAGAAACCAATCTCTGCACAGCCATGCATGAGTTTTATGTTCCAGACTTATTTTGTTAATTGTTCTCTTATCCATTGTAAATGGTTCCTGGGTGTTTCTCCTTACCTTAGCTAGTACAGATGTTCTGTTTTATGTCTGCTAATCCATTTACCCCTTAATTCTATCTCCCAAGAAATGAGGCCCATGTCAAGTCAGGTCTACAATTGGCTATGGCTACATTACAATAAAAGACCTCTGGCTGACTCAGGTCAGCTGACTTGGCTCATGGGGCTTAAATTTATGGCCCCATAGCCCAAGCCCAAGTCAGCTAACCCAAGTCAGTTGCATCTGTGCCAGGGGCCTTTTTTTTTTTTTTTAACTGTATAGACGTACACACTGATGTCAACAGCAAAACTACCATCAACTTAATGGCAGCCAGAGTTTCACTATTAAGAAAAGAGAAAAGCAATCCAATAACAGCAAAAAGCTGATTGTTCCATTAATCTCCTTCCTTTGTTTTTGCTACCAGGCATCATTGTTTTAATTAGTTACGTTAGGCTAAGAGGAGAGTGGAAGTCTACTGAGTTTCCTTTTCCTTTGACGCATCCTGAAAGATCCATTATGAACTGAAACAGATGCCTAAAATCATTATAATCCTAAATAGTGAGAGGGTACCTTGTTGCAGTGAAATGTGTCTATTTGCCGCATGGAGGCATAAGGAGGCAGTTGTTTAATACTGCATATGATTGGTTTAATATTTTTGGCTAAATAGCAGTTAAGAACCTAAAAATGGCCATACTGGGTCAGACCAATGCTTGGTCTAGCCCAGTATCCTGTTTTCTGACTGTGGCCAATGCCAGGTGCTTCAGAGGGAATGAACAGAACAGGTAATCATCAAGTGATCCAGTGATGTTACTTGAGAACAGGAATTATTAGTATTGAAGGTACTGTTTCATAGCAGGAAAATCTGTCATCACTTATGCAGATTGACAGACTATTTCTAAATTTCCAAATGTACTTGGAAGTCAGCAGTTATGGGTTATGTTATAACATTAGCCAACCTAAATAAAGCAGCTGTACATCCCAGGCTGAATTCCCTCTCTTTGAACTGCTACTATGGAAGTAACAGGTTACTTTCTCCTTTGCCCCAGCTCAGCTCTGCAGACCAGTGTTTTGGGAAAGAGTGAGGTGAGCTGGGCAAAGCCAAGACTCTACCTGTTGCCTGCTTCCGACCATTTGCACACAGGAGGAGTAGCAGCCCCTCCATGTATGTCTACACTGCAAAAACAATAGACCTCTGGCATGGCTGCAGCTGGTCCACATCAGCTGATTCAGGCTCACAGAATTCAGGCTGTGGGATTATAAAATTGCAGAGTAGATTTTCAGGCTTAGGCTGGAGCCTGGGCTCTGGGTCCCTGCAAGAAACATCCAAGTTCAGATTTATTCCTGTCTCTGCCTTCAGGTGCCTAAGTCTGCAGGCCCAGGCCCTGAGACTTGGTGCCACAGGTTTTTCATTGGCATGTAGATTATACCCAAGTGAGGCTATTCTCTTGCTTTGATCCACAAGGCAATCAGCCTGCACAGGACGAAGAGTAGGCCTCAATCCTGTCTCTATGGCCAAGTCTACACCAGCCATCAAATCTGGCAGCAGTTGAAGGGAGATAAACAAACTAACTCAAATAACTTGCGTATCTCACTTTGACTTCCTAACACCTACTTACTATGCAACTCCCTGCGCTGAGTCAAAGGGAAATGCCGTCCCTTCAACTCAGCGCTACTCTTCTTGAGGGGGCGGACTTACTATGTTGACTTCTGAATCGATTATGCAAATCTTCACTGACCATTCCATTGAACCAGAAGGATTGAACTGATGGTGGTGAATTTGCCACCTTCAGTGTAGACCTGCCCCGTAAGGTTTACACTGCGTAACATAGACACAGCTACTGAACTGCAGAAAGGGGGAATATTTTGAATGTAAAAAGCCATCTGAGTCTTTAAGTATCACTTCCCTAGTTTGTACAGTGAAATACAATGGGTAAATCTGATGTGACTGAAATCACAGCGTCATCTAATTAATTTCAAGCCCTAAATCAAAGCTTGGTTTTAACACAGCTTTTAGAGCTGTCACTTTATTACAGTGGGCTGCTTGAAGTCCCTTTAGAGAGCAGTATGCATATAAGTTAACCTGCTGATGACAGCAACATTTAGACATCTTGAAGCAATGAAAACCTGTTTAATGAGCTGGTGAGATGGTTGCACTTTCCCCATTAATATTGTCCATTCAAATTACCTAAATAGTATTTCCGCTTACGAGTGCCAATGGGAAGCCCAACAAAGCTATGTCAGTGAATTAGTGTTGGATTTTTTTTTATAAAGATTGTTAAAATTCCTGTGTCCTATCTGATATTGGTGTGCAGTTCAATAGATGACTACAATATCCGCAGTAGTTTTTGTTTCAGATATTTTTTCATAGGATAAAAGCCAAAGGGCTAAAGTGAAACATGCTAGTATTTTTCCATTAACAATCTTAAATATGTCTCAGAAAATAGATGTGCAGGACTCATTAACATTCTTGCCAAACGTAGTCAATAAATCAATAAATAAATCAGGATGGATAAAATTCTAATAATCTGTCAGTTGTTCAGAAGCATAGCTGGAAGCCATAGTAGCTTGGATTCACAAGACAACTGCACCAACATTGCTTACACATAGAAAATATGATGCTGTTTCAATTGGGCATCAGCAAAGTCTCTCAGAGTGTTCACAAAATAGTTGCATGAGGCAATATAATCACAAGATAGTTATTCTACTCCTAGAAAGTATATCAAGAAAGCAAAATATTCCACCGAAAGAGAAATAGATTTGTGGGAGAAAGGGACACAGGCTTAATAGTCAGTTATACTAAAGCTCCTTTATATCACTCTGACTGTGTAAAGGGGCCTGCAAGTGAATGCAAAACATAATTCACGCCAAGAATGAGGTCCCTTTACACTGCCAATGTGATGTAAAGGGACCTAAGTATAACTGTGGAAATGATCTTGCAGACAACCCATTCTAGGTCTGGGCTATTTATCCATATTTCTTAGCACTGTACATCACTCTAGTACCCAGTGGCATCACACTTCCCCAAAGGCCTTTATCATCTTGATGATAGATTAAAATTAAGTCTTTTGAGTAATTTGCTCTCATTTAATATTTGTATCCAGTTATGAACTTGAAAACTTCACTGCGTGTTGTTAAACTGTTTTTTAGATGTGACATTTGACCTGTTCATTGTGGTAAATTGTATAATCTCTTTCTCTAATATACATTACCATGTTGTCTTTTATGTAAACCACAGGGTGAAGACAAGAAAGTTTCTGAAAAAAGTCTTCATTCCCCAGTGTCACCTTCCTCTGTACCTGATCACATGAAATGTAACATCCTTAAAGCTCAAGTAGAAGCTGCTTTTAGAGTGGGTGCCCAGGTGTGTACACCTTTTAATTTATCCTATGTATTTCCCTTTCTAATGCTATGGAAGACTTGGTGTTTCATGTGAAATAATTTCATATTCCCTTGGGAAGTGGTGTCTTATCTTTTAGGTATCCAAAATGACATATATTTCTCTAAAATGTTTCTATAGGCTGTTAGCAATTCTAGCTACTCACTGTGATTTCAGGATATTATACAACGGTCATTTTTTTTCAGAACCATCTGCTATTCATCAGTACTTTTTGGCTACATCTGAAACTGTGAGCTTTCAGGCCTAATAATGTTCCATTGCCAAAAGTTTGGAAACAAAGCAGGAGTTGAGCAGATGAAGTGTGGTTTGGTTGATTCACTTTCCTTCATCCCTTCAAATCCTAAATCCTTTAGCTTTTTCTGTTCATAGAGCAGGTTGGAATTTTACTGAGCATTCATGTTTTGGTTTTGATTAAATATTGTATTTTGGTCCTCACCTGTCATGGAAACTGTGATTTATAGATAGTGAAGGTCATATTTTGATGCTTAAATATTGTTTCCAGAAATTAACTTTATGTGCACAGGTGTGAAAATGTTAACCTATGTATTTTTGTGCTCATTTGTTCTTCCAATTGTCCATTCAAAATATTCATGTTCCGTTAATTTATTTCAAATCAAAGAGTTTTCATGAGTAGGTCAATATTCACAATCAATACATTGTGTTACATAAATACCAACATATACCCAATGTGACATCGCTGTTCTCAGCTATGCAACAAATAGATGGCATGAATTAAATGATATTATTTCTTCTACTGAAGGTACATTTCTTCAAAACCCAGAATATTCCTATGCAATTCTTTTTTAATGTAGTTAGTGAAATAAGAGTGTCATCACCTTTCATAACAAGAAAGAAAGAAAAGAAACAGGGAAAGTTATTAAATCCTGTCATTAGTTATTTCTGTAACTTTGTGGTGTGCATTAATAATCTCCTCTGAATACACATTATTTTACTACTTCCATTACTTTGGGTTTTCTTTATGCAAACATGTCAGGTCAACTTGCACTCCAAAGAATTTTCTTGTAACAACCATCTTTGAGCACTTCTCTTTGTTATTCCTTGGCAGAGTTTTCACTTGAAAGTTAAATTGCAACTCATTTAGTTAGAGCCACAGAATTTTAAGACAACTAAATCTCGTTTATTCTGTCTGTTAGATATTTCAAGAACAGGCAGTGTAAAATTTGTGATGTCTTTTTAAAAAACAGTTCTGTCTTCTCTGAGACTGCTTTTATGCAAACTGTTATGTTACAGTAGGTTTCCTGTCCAAATGACTCAATTCTTGCCATCCATTTTCATGTTCATTTGTATCTGTTTCTCAAGTATGTTGCCACACACATTGTATTTGCATTTTCTCCACATATGCTTATGTGCAATCACGTAGTTATAGACATAATAACACTGTGCTGATATATTCATAGTAAAGAATTATTAATGATTCTTATTGTTTGTAACAATCTAGAAAATTTGTGAAACATGTCTCTTCCATCTCTTCTGACCTGCCACTCATCCACCATTCAGAGGCTTTCCCAGTTTTATCATCCTGAGTTACTTTTACTTACCTGTAATGAACATGTTCTTTTACTGTAGTTATGTTGTATGTGTGTGTCAGAGAACAAAGGAAGTGTATCAATCTTATCTTAATGTTGTTATATTTTCCCCCAAAACATTAGCTCCCAGTGTGGATTAAATATGCATCACATGTTCCGGGCCTCATGATAGATCTTCTTATGAAATTCTATACAGAGGGAAAGTAGCACATGTTGCTGAAGACTGTTGACAGAGTGCTCTCCTGCTAGGGGAAGGGAAAGTGGGCTAAGTGTTGCATGATCTGTGAATTTCCCATTTATGCAGGGAGAGATAAGACTTCTGCTGCTTCCTTCCCAAAAGGATGGGTAGTGGTCAGGAAGTACAGTGAGGAGGGCAGTGGTGAGGTAACTCTGCAGATGGAAGTACAGATGGAGTACCCAATACGCCAGCCAGCCCAGGGATGTGTGCACCACTGGTTTGCCTCTCCATCTTCCTACAAGTAACTTTGATCTCTTTGAGGTGAAAACCAAGGCTGCACCTCCCAGGCACCCCAGAGAATCCTCTCAATGAGCAGGGGGAAAGTGATCTTTTCTTCATTGCTTTGGACATCAGACTTACCCTTTCAGCTCCCTGTGCTCTTCACAAGTCTCTGCTCTTACTTCTCTCTGTCTCCTATTCTTATTTTTGGCTTCATCCCACCTATCATACTGTCCAATAAACTTCAAACCATATCCCTTTCCTCCTCTGCCGCACACCTTCTCATCCTCTTCCAAGCCCTTTTTAAATCCCACATCTTCAGAAAGTTGCACCTCCTTCCTCCTCATCATTCGCAAAGTGAAATCCCCTCCTCCATTTGATCTCTTGTCCTATGTCTTCTCTTATTTTGATTGTAAGCTCTTTGGGGCAGTGGCTAAATCTCATCTATGTTCTGTAAAGGACCAAACAAATTTACAGCACTGAACAAAGATTTCAAGGAAGAGCAGCCTGTCTTTGTCATCGACAGCATGTGCCACTTCTCCGTTTGTGACATAACATCCCATGCAGGTGAGACGTTCGCTATCCTAGCAGCAAAAAGAACAGAGTGGTCTCCCTCAGACACATGCACACACACACCCTTTATCTGAAGTGAAATATTTTTTAAAAGTCTGATATTGAGATCTATCAGTTTTTGGTTTTAAAATGTCCTAAAAGATCCTGTGTCTTTCTGAGCTCCCTATCAGGGTGTACTGTACTTTAGAATATTTTGCTGGAGATCTGTATTGTACAATTAGTAGCAGAAGCAACAGCAAAACAATCATACTAATAAAATAAACAAGGAGTCCTGTGGCACTTTTGAAGACTAACAAATTTCTTTATCACATGA
>ML685756.1:23590732-23602164 GCA_007922175.1 Pelusios castaneus | reverse complement strand
CAGAGCACTCCTGGTTGATTTTGCTGAAATAGAGTAACACGGCCACCCCTCTGGAGCTAGTCTCACTAATGAGACGCAGCTGGGACTGATACCAGAGGATGCCCTATTTAATTGTTGTTTGTAATCAGTAGACCAAGAAGCTGTTCATTAGCAAAATATGTTGTTCCTGATGAGAGTGTCTTGAGGGGAGGGGAAGAAAGGAGGCATATAGGGGACACAAGAGAGAAAGGAGGAGGAAGAGAGTTTGGGGATGGAAATACTGATTTTTGAGTCATTCAGATCATTATATTCATAGCAACTAGATACCATGGTGATAGGTGCCTTAGAAACACTGAAATCATCGTTCTGACCTCTGCAATTTCAAACCTAACTAGTGGGGGGAAATTATACAATGTAGTTTGAAACAGAAGCTGAAAGGAGTTCATTCTGGAGTTATATGGAAGAGCTACTCATTTCTTTCCTGTATGGCACTTTTTTATCCTTCCTCAAAGCTGTAAATCTGAATTAGGGATACAAAATATATATGATTATGGTACAAGTTACTCACAGTTCCGCATACATTTTAGAATTCTGGAGCAGCTGGACACTAACATGAATGAGTTTGTTTGTTTAGTGAAGAAAGAAATATTTCCATACAGAAATGTTAGTTTGAGAATCAGGTTGCAAGGTGTGATGGAGTATGTAAGAGTATGTTAGATGCAGTGACATAACTGGTGACAAAGTTGATTAACCCCCCACAAATGGTGGGTTTCACTGAATATTCATCACGGTGTCTGCATTTTGATGGAAAACCAGCAACATTTCACAACAAAGCTTTTACGCTCCATCATGGGGACCCAACACTTTCCAGCAGGTGGACTTCATCTCACAGTTCTCCAATAATTAAGCATCAGGGTTGGTGCAAGTACTGGAATCTCCAGGCATCTTTTTTAAAAGAATGCTCATTTAAGGGTGAGCACTAGAAAGCCAGCAATGAAGAGCTTTATGAATACAAAAGAACAGGTTCTGGCAGCATTTCAAACCCTTACAGTTTACATGGGACGCTGCTGATATGGAGAGAGCAACCAGAGGGGTTGTCGATATCACAAATTCCTTTTGCCACATTGTTCATAGCCCAACTGATGGAAGAAACATTAGCATGCCCAGTTTGGCTCTGAGCAAATCATGACTTTCTTTAAAGTTAAACACAGACTCTTGAGTAAACTTAGAATGACCTTTCCAGGAAAAGTGTGTGTTGGTCTTATCAGGTGTTCTTTCCCCAAAGTTGCTGTGCCCAAGGAAGCTTTCTTAATTTTCCCCAAAGGCTGCTGCAAGGGAATATGTTACTATTGATGTGATCTGGGTTTTAAGGGGAGGGTGTGTGTGTGTGTGTGTGTGTGTGTGTGTGTGTGTGTGAGAGAGAGAGAGAGAGAGAGAGAGAGAGAGAGAGTGTGTGTTTCTCCAGGCCCTTTGCACAATGCTTTGCCAGAGCCATTGCTGTTAGTCACCCACATGGATGAGCAATACATTCACTCTCAAATTCCAAGCTAAATAAAAAGAAGCAGTTGTTGTGGTACTCTCAACTCCTACTCCAATGAATGTGACATCACATCAGTTATAATTGTTCATAACAATGGAATTTAAATGGCTATAATTCAAATTGGCTACATTCCATCTGTCAAAAGAAGCAGATTTGTTTAACTTTAAAAGTGAGTAGGCTGGAAATAAAGGGAGACAGAAGTATAGAGAGATAGGACTTCAGAGAGTGTAGGATTGGGAAGCATCAGGAGGGTGAATACAGCAACCGTTAGAAGAGAATCAGCAATTCTACCCAAAAAAGAATGACAAAACATGACGACAACATCTTGGTTCAGTTAAAGTAGTCAAGGAAAATTAAAAAATCTCCAGGACACTGACGGACAGGCTTGCAAAAAGTGCCCCAAGATTCTTATGACCACACATCATCAAGACTTCCATTCTGTCTCTCTTCAGAAAAGGTCTCCAGCAACTCAGTACCCACTAACATGTAATGGAACAACTCTTATTTCTTTATCATTTGCATTGTAATAGGACTAGGAGCCCCAGTCATGGGCCAGGATCCTGTTGTAGTAGGCAGTGTATAAACACAGAACAAAAAGATGATTCCTACCTCAAAGAGTTGACCATGATGCTATTCTGATCATGAAGGAAGAGTCCTACTTAGTAAAATACCAACAACACTTCTTGGAGCAGTGGGTTTCCTCGGAGGCTTCTTTTTCCAGTGACCCTGCTGTTTAGTTTGTGAAATATAATGAGCTACTCCAAGAAGTGGTCTGGCTGGATGGTTGTGTACATTAACAGGGAATTGAGAACATCCCATGTGCTTCACAGTTAGTTCCTCAGTTTCATTTCAGAATGATAGAAATGCAGGAAGAAGCATTTTTTTTCAGGCAGTGTAATTGAATCATTGCTATTGTTATGCTTGGTAGCTTCCAACATTCTGGAAACTGTGTTGCTCCCCCTCCCATCAGGAACATCCAAAAATAATTTTTCAGCATCTCCACTTCCTCAGCCAGCAACCTGACTATCTTTGCAGGGATCAGATGCTTCGGTTAACCTTTTGACTGGTTCAGAAAGTCAGAAAAAGAGACTAAGATGTTCCTTATCTGGAGCCGGCATAGTGACAACTGTAATGCCTCTTGTAATAAAGGAGAGACAGGAACAAGGTGGTGTAAACACAAAGGGGATTCATAGTGTGGGAAGCAGGGTGCACACACAAGCACAGTAACTGTTGTGGACCAGAATATAGGCAGTCTGACCTACTGGTCAAAGCAGGAGTCAGGAACTGGAAGTCAGAGATGGAGACAGAGTCAGGAGTCAAGCCATGGGTCAGAGCCAGAGTCAGGAATTACACAGAGGGTCATAGCTGGAGTCAGTAGTGGGTGTAACAGGAGGGGTGTGGAACAAGGACAGGTGGGAGAAACAAGTGGAAAGCTCAGAGCTCAGGAGTCAGGCAACCCAGAAGAGGTGGTCATAGCAGCCAGCTGGGATTCCCAGAGTTGCTCAACCACATTCTGTGCCACCTCCTGGCTTAAAGATGGACTCCTCCAGTTGGGACCTTTGTGGGCAGTGCCTATGGGGACCTGCAGGCCAACAGCACAGACTCCCTGCTGGTATCAGCGACTGCCAGGCTGTGATCTTAGGACTGCCTGAGGGCCTGGATTCAAAACCCACAGTAGCTCACTGGGTCTCTTGCTTGCATGTATAGTGGTATTACCTGACAGGTTCTACAGTGCCTGAACCCTAGTCTGAATTAGTCAGAAAGGACTGCTGACTACAGCATTGAACCCTGTGTGTTCCACCCACTGCCTTTGGCCCTTTTCCATCATGGTCAGCTACCTGCTAGGTGGATCTTCAGTCCAGCACAATAAACAATGTATTCAGGGGCTGTATTTGACACCTCCCTGGGATACAGTCTTCCCTTCAAACAATAATAGAAAAGGTCACCAGCATAATGAGGAAACTCAGGATTATGCAGATTCTGCCTGCTACGTGAGTCCTTCAGCAGCTGGGAGACATGACCTTGTTCAGGAAGCTGGTACTATGGACCAGAAAGTACTTCCAGCTTCTTTGAAGAGCTTTCCTAGTGGAACTCCCAGTGGAACTCTTAGTCACTTATTACATGTCTGTTTCCCACTTCCTCCCAGGCTGTGGTTGAGAAGCCTCCTTGTGCACAGAGGAGAAAAAGGCATGTCATGAATCTCCATACAACAGCAATGGGAGCTGTGGGTGCTCAGCTCTTCTATAAAGCAGACACTAGATTTTATTTTCGGGTCAGAAGAGCAGAATTTAATGACATTCTGGCAGATTGTTTAAGCAACTGGAGTCAAAGTTTGGTGCTTCTTAAACTTGGTGCTTCTCCCTTTAGTGTTCTTATTTTGTATCTCGATAAATGTGACTTTTCTTGGCAATCACCTGTATGTGGAAAACATGAAACCAGTGCCTCGGTCCTGCCAGATCCTTTGTCTTGGTTTCCCCAGTGATAAAGTAACTTGTTGTCTGTTGGCAATTTTATCCGCACCATTCATTGAATTGAAATCAGAACAGCAACTTCCTTTCCTTTGCCTGTGCCAGTCTCAGCTAAGGAAAAAGCCTGACATTCTGTAGATGTCATTAGGATCCATAGCATCAAAGAGCTGAGAGTACTGGATTCCCTGTTTCTCTTAATATCTGGCTGCAAGAAGGACCAGGCTGCTTCCCTTTTGGTAATAATTAAATGGATCTGACTGCGTACAAAGGAAGTGAATGTACCAGATGGCCTGGCCTGCCCCAGAGGCATTAAAGCTCATTCCTCTTACAATGTAGCTGACTTCTGGACAGAGAGTGAAACTGCCTCAATGGAGGAAATCTGCTGAGCAATCACATGCCACTGCATCCCTGCCTTCACACATCATTACTATACGGATGTCAGAGCCTCTGACAATGTAGGTTCCTGAATTTTAGTACTCCACAGGGACTACTGGCTACTTACTTATATCAGTTTCCCACCAGCTATAGGGTAGTTCTAGACAAGACTCCTTTTTTGGAGGGCTGAAGCTGGGGGAAGACCTGGTGGATCTGGATGGAGCTGAGAGAGCCTACCAGTGGATTCTGTAGAAGGGATGGAGCAGAGACCATGGATGGGGACATCGATTTGAGCTGTTCCCAAAAAACACCTACAGGAGGCCCCCATCTGGCGGAGAGTGCTGCCAACCCATCACACCCAACTTGTGCAGATATTCTTGTGTTAGCTCTTATCAAGCTAAAAATAGCAGTGTAGCCATGGTAGCATGTGCAACATGAGCAGTGGCGTTAACTAGCTGCCAGGAGTGCATTTGCAAGGGGGCTCAGCAGGTTTGTACTTGCAACAGCTAGCCCAGCTCTCTGCTGCCACACTACTATTTTTAGTGCACTAGCTTGCTGAGAGCTGGAATGAGCATGTCTACACAAGCTGCAAATCACACCCTTAGCTCCACGTGTAGATGTTGCCTTGGTGCCAGAGTATCAGGGAGAAACAGTTATTAGCCAATAGGCTGAATCCCTCCCGTTGCTGAGCACTCAGCTCATGTTGCTGAAGTCAGCGGAATATTAATAATTTCATTTGCAATTACAATTGCTGGCTTTTGTAATCTTCCTGTGCTTCATTCTCAGTAATAATACTTTATTTTCTGTTATTACATTCAAGTGCATCTTAAAATTCAGATCACTCCCCATTTTCAATTCGGTAATTTTAAAATTCAAATAAAGTTAAATTCATGGGTTTTAAAAAGTAAGAGTTTTTCAATAGTAAGAAATTAACTAATTATCATTTAACCATGCACATGCCTAAGTTCCTATCATATGGGCAGAAGAGATTGTGCATTAAGTCTCCCATGATTGCCGTCATATTTTCAATATGCACAAATACGGGTTTATGTGAAGCATAATCACCACGTGCCATAAATATTATAGAGCAGTGGTTCCCAACTTTTATGGCTCCAGGGTTGCAAGTAAACATAAGAACATAAGAACATAAGAAAGGCCGTACTGGGTCAGACCAGAGGTCCATCTAGCCCAGTATCTGTCTACCGACAGTGGCCAGTGCCCAGGTGCCCCAGAGGGAGTGAACCTAACAGGCAATGATCAAGTGATCACTCTCCTGCCATCCGTCTCCATCCTCTGATAAACAGAGGCTAGGGACACCATTCTTAACCCCTTTCTGGCTAATAGCCATTTATGGACTTAGCCACCATGAACTTATCCAGTTCCCTTTTAAATATTGTTATAGTCCCAGCCTTCACAACCTCCTCAGGTAAGGAGTTCCACAAGTTGACTGTGCGTTGTGTGAAGAAGAACTTCCTTTTATTTGTTTTGAACCTGCTATCTATCAGTTTCATTTGGTGACCCCTGGTTCTTGTATTATGGGAGTATTTAAACAACTTTTCCTTGTCCACTTTTTCCACATCAGTCATAATTTTATATACTTAACTAGGCATGGATAAGTCAGAGCCCCTGTAGTCTACTATAGATATGGAAATTCTCTAGAGTCTGTACTCAGTATTAGTAGAGTGGATGGGGACCAGGTACAATATTGTACTGGTGATATGTGGATATTGGAATCATGGCTCTACATTGAAGAATGAGTAATAAACCACTAAGTCAAATGAGATGCTCTATTGCATTATCTGTCAATTTCTTTGAAGCAATATTCCTGATGTCCATAGTTGTTTTTCCAGCATTTGTAGACAGAAGATACAAGAGAGAAGGGGAATTATGGCTTGTAGTGAAATGGTATATTGGAGAGCTTTTTGTGAAATGTATGTTAGAGACTGATTGTATGTAGAGGTATTACTTTTTCTATTAATTTTTTGGTGGCTGAATGAAGAATTATGAGATTTGGAATGGCAATTCTCTATTTAGGGTGTGACTATGCAGGCAGAAATAATCTGCATATAAATTAGTTTTGGGGAGGGCTTAAACAATTAAAATGGGTCTATATGTTTTGAAGGGTCCACTATTTATACTCCAGTATTTTATCGACTGTGTGTTTATATCAGTGTTATGCCCAAAAGATCATTTCCCCCACAACCTTATACTGTGACCTGCAGTGCTTTCTTTGGGGGGGGGGGGGTGAGAGTGCTGGTACTCATATCTTGAAAGTAAATTTGAAAAATGCCTCTCCATCCCCTCTTCTTCCTGTGCCACCCCTCTTCTTCCAGTGGGGCCGCTCCTCTCCCCTGCAATTTTGCTTTTTAAATCTGGGCACAACTGCCATTTTATGTATTGAAAATATGTTTGTACTTATAGAAATAGTTATACAGTATATAGACCATAAATATATTCTCGTTATGCTAAACTATGTCCCTTTCCATTAGCAGGTGGGGAAAGAAGAGACATCATTTGTAAATACCAGTAAGGCCTCCAGTCTACAGGACCCTAATGTAAGGTCTGTTACTTCTTGTTTGTAGGGAAAACATCAAATAAACACATTACATAATACAGCATTTTCAAAACGCTGTCTACTGTATATATGCCAAAATCCATATGTACATATCTGAATTACTGTGTGAAGTCTGGCAAGCAGCCTGATTATACAATATATTTTCTGGAAGCACGTATCAGTGTGTCTAAATATACACTATGTTCAAAATCTCAGCTTTGAAATTCAGGCAGGAGAAAGACTTGTGTAGACAATTGCAGTTTTGCAAAGGACAAGAAAAGAAAAAAAGCATTTGGGGTAGAAAAGATATATAAGAATCATAACCATTGAGTTGAGTTTGCGAAAACTCAGAGTAGCTTTAATCTTGGTTTCTGTACCATGAATCTGATTTCCACTCTGATGCCTCTTGTCAGTACACTGCTGTTTCTAAATGAATGAAATCTTCTGCTACTGTTATACTATTTGTATTATTGTAGTAGCGCCTGGAATCCTCAGCCATGGACCAGGACCCCAGTGTACTAGATATTGCACACACACAGAATTTGTTCACGCTTCATGTTTTTCTATGTCTCCTGGAATTGTTTTAACAATGGAAAATGGAACATTTGGTTCGGTGCACAGAAAATGTGTTTCTTTTAGATTTCTTGGTCTGCAGAAAGTGCTGCTTTGGATTGCATTTTTATTTCACTGGAAGCTGATTCTTCTCTCAGGCACTTTCCTTTGACAGGTAGCCATTTAAAAGGGCGTCAATATAGTGTAAAGTTTAGTCTGAACCATAGAGAATGTATTCTTTTAACAGGGTGTTTGTTTGTTTGTTTGTTTTTCCAAAAGACAACTTCACTGCATGGGATATTTGGAAGCATGCTGCCTTTAAATGAATAGGAATAGCATTGTTTTATTCATCATGAGTGTCAGAAGGGTCATTCTCAAAGCACAATTTTAGAAGGGAATAAATTGATATAGTGTGTGGTAGTCAAGCAGGCTATCAAACAGCTAATTAGGGGAGCTTGTGAGTCACTTTATTATATAGACTAACAGATTTATTTATCGCATGAGCTTTCATGAGAGAAAATCCCACTTCGTTTTCCCATCTTCAAAGCGTCTGATGAAGTGGGATTTTCTCCCACAAAGCTCATGCGATAAATAAACCTGTTAGTCTTTAAAAGTGCCACAGAACTCTGTTTTTCTTACAAATAATAATGTAACTACTTAAATTTAATAATTTGTTCCAGTATCTAGTATCTTTTTCAGGTAATGAAGTTAGACTGACTCATCTGCAATTCCCCAGGTCCTCTTTGTTCCCCTTTTTAAAGATAGGCATTATCTTTTTAGGCTTCTGGGACCTCACCTGTCTTCTATGAAGTCTCAAAGATAACTACTAACAATTCTGAGATTGGTTCAGCTAGTTCCATAAGTACACTAGGATGAATTTCATCAGATCTTGATGACTTGAATACATTTAACTGATCTAAATCTTCTTTAGCGTCTTCTTTCCCTAATTTGGTTTGCATTCCTTCTCAATTGTCATTAATATTGTGTGGGTAGCTGGTCACCATTAACTTTTTAGTGAAGACTGAAGCAAAATAGACATTAAGTACCTCAGCCTTCCTGATGTCATCCATTATTAGCTCCTCTTTTTCACTAGGCAGAGGAACTACACATTCCTCCACCTTTATCTTGCTCCAAATGTATTCAGAGAAGGTATTATTATATTTTCTTTCCCTTGCTAGGTGCATCTTATTGTCCTAGCATTACAAAGAGGGTGGTGAGTAATTGTTCTCCATGTCCACTAAAGGTATGACAAGAAGATCTTAATCTTCAGCAAGGGAGATTTAGGTTAGATATGTGGAAAAAAATTCTAACTTTAAGGGTAGTTAAGTTCTGAAATAGACTTCCAGGGAGATTATGGAATCCCCATCATTGTAGAAATCCCTTTATCATAAACCTGTCAGGGATGGTCTAGGTTTATTTGGTCATCCCTCAGAGCAAGGGGCTAGATTTAATGACCCCTTGAGGTCCCTTCCAGCCCTACATTTCTGTGGTTCTGTGTCTGTCCGGTACCGGCGAGGCTTGCGGTCTTTGGCTTCCTTAAGAATTCTAATTTTTCCTGAGGCGACAGAGTCAATGGTATTTTTTTCCATTTGTGATCTGCAAAGGGATTATAGTCTCTCCTTGTTTGTGAAAACCATAACCCAATCTCACGTACCATTGTCATTTTCAGGCCTTTACTTAGGGTTCTCTTGAGGACTACTCAAAAACCTTAGCTAGGACAAACATGGTGGCCTGCTTGCTTAGCAGAAATAGGCTAGGGTGAGGACATTACACTTCTGCTTCATGCAGAGCATTGCCTGGCCACTTGCCTGTAGATTTAGTTCATGATGTTAGTTTTGGTTTACAAATCTATATGACCAAGTAACTCCTTGGCTAAGAAACAGATTGCCTTCTTCACAATGTACCATAAAGATCCTTGAGAACAGAGATTTCAGCTCTTAACTACTCAAGTTAGGGCTTTCTTATTAGATGGTCCTCAGTGGTGGAATTCATTCCCTAGGAACTTGCCTTCAGAGTGGCCTTCCTCTTCCTTTATCAATCCTTTATTTGACCTAAAACCATGGAGTACTTTTTTTTTCTTTCTGGTATGTTGTGATGCTGTAGGTGATCTCAAACCTTACCATAACATGGACTATATCTTAATAGATTGTCTCATGGAACATCTCCCCATTCCTTCATAGTTGTATCGACCATTTCCCCTTCCTGTGTCTCAATCACATAATACCCCTGTGGGAACTACAGCAATTGCTTGCTTGGGCAAGTAACATTAGGATCTGCAAATTTATTATGTTGATTTTGTCAGGGCTGCCTGCTCTTCCCCCAGTGAAGTAACTCATATATACATCAGGATGGGGGGGAGAAGAAAAACACTTTATAATGTTTTAATGGAATTAAAACAAAATTCAGAGCATGTTTATTTAAAAGGCACTGTGTCAGAAATTGAATATTTTGAAAGCAGTCTGTATCAAAACTTCAGATTGAAAGTGTCACTTTAAAGCCTCCTTTTTATCAAATACAACAGGATTAGAGTAACTCTGCTAAATGGGTCCAAATGCAATGTTAGTCTATGATTACATTATAATAATTTCTGGTCCAGTCTCTGTGCTGTTTGCATTCAAATACAAGGGTAGGTTCCCCAACCTCATGAAGTAGTAGTAGCTGAACAGCTGAAAGGGGAAGGCAAATATTGTTATCCAGTTCATCAAGGGTAAACTTCTCAAAAAAATCTTGTGATTTAGTGCCTGTTATGGGGTAAGCATGCCCCTTCCCCCTTTTGGGGCAGGGTAGGGGTTGCTCTAGCCCTGCAGCTGTGTCTCCCAACCTCCTTAGCCTTAAAGGGTGCATCTTCAGGACCAAAGTGAATATGACTCACTCTCTCAGAAGTGTATGGCCTAATGGTCAGAGTCACCATGGCTGCCCTTCCCTCGGGACTGTGTGACACAAAGGCTAGAGTCAATATCACTGCCCTTTCCCTTATGGCTGTGTAGGCTAAGGCATAGGGCTGCTGCCTGAAGTGGGAAGCAGCAGAGATAGGGGGACCCGGGCCCTCCCTGCTCCACTGGGTCCCAGCCCAGAGCCCTGACAGTGGTAGAGTGTTCTGCCATTGGGACAGTATGGGTCTGACCTCAACATGCTGACCCTGTCCAACTTAGCAACTGATCCCCTGGACTACTTCCTCTCCTGTGTCCTTGACAGCTGTCTGTGTTTCCTCAGGGCTCATGCTAGATCCGGTCAGTCATTGGCATCCTGCATAGTTTTGAGGTCCACCTGGTCTCAGAGCTTTGGTTTCCATGGTCTGGAGGTTCTATGATCCCCTGGCTGAAATAGGCAGCCTGCATCCTCCCTCTCCAGCAGTCAGCACTGACTGAGCTGCCTGGCTCCCTCTTATACCTAGTCTGAGCCAGAGCATGCCCAGAAGGGTTGAGGGGGCGTGTCTTCCTTGGCCCACAGGGTACTCTTAATCCTTGTTGAACCAGTGCAGCATAAGTATGCCCTGTCACAAAGCCATATTTTTCAAATATTTAGGTGTCTAACTCCCATTGCAATCAGGGGATTTCAATAGGAGTTAGGCACCTAAATGTCTTTTAAAATATGGCCCTGAGATCCTAAATTCCATTCTCAGAAATGACCAAGGCACTTAGATCCTACTGACTTTCAATGTGACATAAGGTCCTAAGATACTTAGGCGCTTTTGAAAAGTTTACCTATAATTAGAAGCATAGGGCTTCTCTTAGGCTATGTACACATGATCACTTTATTGCGCAGTAAGGCTCCTTACCACGCAATAAAGCTATTAGCATACACACGATCAATTTCCCTGTTGTGCGGCAACACCGTCTTGCCGCGCAACAGTTAAACCACTCAAATCGAGAGTGGTAGCATTATTGCGGAACAGCTGTTCTGCAATAATGCTCGTGTGTACACATTTTGCGGATTAGACAGCCTCCGGAAATGTCCCAGAGTG
>ML685756.1:23495974-23590332 GCA_007922175.1 Pelusios castaneus | reverse complement strand
GCCAGCCCCCAGCTCAGCCTCGGGGCTTCGGGTGACAGCGGGGGCTGGCAACGCAGCCCCCACCGCCACCGGAAGCCCTGCAGCTGGGCTAGGGGGCTGGATGTGGGCAGTGCATGGTGGGACAGGTGCCCACCATTCACTGCTCTTCTATCGCAAAGGAGCATTCACACGGTGAATGCTCCTTTGCGATAGAAGCAGCACATGTGTACACGAGAAAGCGCCATATTTATAGCACTTTCCTTGTCCCGCAGTAACTTATTGCGGGACAAGTTTATCATGTGTACATAGCTTTAGTGATGTATATGTGTAAGATGGATAGCATTCCATATTTATCCACATGATAACATCAATAGAAGGGTCTTCTTGATCCACCATCTGAAGTAGATGCTGAGTAGTAAATCAGTGGGACTGTTTGCAAAATAAGGTGCTGCTCAGCATGAGTAAGGATGGTAAAGTTTGACATAAAATTAGACTTTCCTTTTCTTTTGTACAAACCAAATTTACCAACTTTTACAAAAGGAGTATGCTGAAATTCTTAGAACATAGCACTCAGGCATTTATTTGCCTGGTATTTACTTGTATCTTGTTTATGTCAGTGTTTTGTATAATCAGTTGTGCTAAACTACGTTGTACTGTTTTATCAGATGAAGGATTTTGTAGTTCCAGGGACAGAACTTCTCACATAAAAAGGCAAATGACTGTATTTCATTTAAGGCCCACATCCCATTCTAATTTTACTTTGGGCACCAATGAAGTATTACAGTCGGAACTGTAGGATTCAGCACGGTCTTTTACAGCGGAGATAACTGCCAAACAGGTAGATCTATTCTCTGTTTGTGTGGAAGAAAAATCACCTAGTAACAACTTGTAGTACTAAAGTAGTGAACAGCTCTCTTGCAAGCAAAGCCAATGTTCATTATGTAGGACTCCGGAAGCAGGGCTGGATTAATTGGCTTGGAGGCCCCCGGCTGCCCCCACAACGTGCAGCCCCCTACTTGCTTCCCCTCCCCCGACCATGGGGCAACCCTGTCGCTGGGAGGGGCCCTGGGGCCAGAGGACACTTCCGTTCTGGCCCTTCTGCCCGGGGGTGGAGGAGGCTCACTGGCGTGCAGTGTGAGGACCTCTGACACAGCCCCCCAGGGCCTTAGGCCCTGGAAGGCCACGCCATGAGCCAGCCAACCCTGACCTCGGGTAGAGCAAACGGGCTGGCCTGCCCTGCATCTGGGAGTGGGCCAGCTGGTCCAGGAGCAGGGCGGGGCAGAACGCAGAGCCTGGGCCTGGCCTTTCTGCCCTGCTCTGCCCACACCCTTAACCCCACCAGCACCAGCAGAACAGGAGTGCTCTCAGCACTCCTGCCCTGCCAGTGCTGAGCTGAGCAGGTGCTGGATTATCAGAGTGGTTTTAGGGGCTGGAGCCTGGGGCTTAAGCCCCTAAAGCCTCTCCGATAATCCAGCCCTGTCTGGAAGTATTCAAGTGCTGTGCATTAAGACAACAAAGAACTAAGACTGGGGGTTTGGGTTTTTTCCCAAGGAAGTCACTAAATGTTGCTTAGATTTCTGCTGTGCCCCCTGAAACCATTGCAGATAGATTCAAGAAGAACTGACACAGCTAAACCATGTATCAGTTCAGTGGACTCTGGTTGTTTTCTTGAGGTGCAAATATCAAAGTAATTCATGAATAGGGAGAGGTCAACTATAATAATCCCCACTCAAGACCAGGGCTGAGAGAATAATGTGTCAAACCAGTTTTGTTTTTCTTTCAGCTTGTGAAATGTGGATGAGCAGGTGACAGCTTTCTCATGCTGTTCATCAATACTCAGTGATGTTGGGCCAGTTATAAAAACATTTTGGAATAAGGATGAGCAAGACTCTGAGAATATTTCCTGATGGTGAAATTTACACCTGTGCAGAGAGGTGGCTCTAGAGCAATAAGCCCCTACATCCTCTCTGTTTAGAGGACTTACATGATGCATGGACCTTTGCTCACATGTGAATTGCACTTCAATTCTATTGTTCCTGCTTTCTGATCTGAGATGTATATTAGTGCTTATGGTATACAGACTTATATATGCAAATTTAAAATTCCTTTTCTGCAAATACTCAGGTAAACCTTTTTGTGAACCTTTGTACCACTAAAAAATAATTGTGAGTGTTTGAAGAAAGCAAACAAAATGGTGAGAATTCAGTTAAAAGTTTAAATCAATATTTGACAAAACTGTTTTTCAGTAGTTACCCATTTCTAAGTGACAGCTACTCTGGGGGCCTCAGTTTCCCTATCAGTAAAATGGGGATAATGGTACCAACCTCCTTTGAGATCTGCTCCTGAAAAGCTCTATGTAAGAGGCAGGGATTATTATTACTAAAGACAGTAATATCAGGGACAGTGACCTCATACCTGATTTCTGAATGATGACTGTAGCAGATATTAACAGAATGCCCTGGTTCTCCATCCCCATGACACTGGGCATTTTTTGCAGGGCATCTAGCATAGCTGAATGTGTTCTCCTCAGATCCTTAACAGAAACATGATAACCTATTGCAAAAAAAAAAAAAAAAAAAAAAAGTTACAGTGCTTTACCACCATCTTGTCTGCAACACCTTTGCTAGTCTGGTGAGGTTGCAATTCTAATGAATTAACTACTTGGACATGGCCCAGAGTCCCCTGAGGAATTATTTTAGCATCTGCCATAGCAGATTCAATTTGGCTAATAGTAGCTGTAACTCTGTGTAGAGTTAGTTCTGGCTCAAGTAGTAATCACTCATGTATGCATGGGTATGCCATAAGCTGACTTCCAATCATCTCTTTGTACATATCCCCATAATGACATGTAAACACATGTTCCTGTAAAGCAGCAACATATCAATCAGTGGATTCACCCATTTTTCTGTATGCTTGGTAAAATGTGCATCTTTCTTTTTTCACATTCAGTTTAGCCACGAAAAAAGTATATGCTGCTGAAACTGCAGTTCTTGGGACGAAGAAGCATATGCATTGCGCTTCCCTGTTCAGTTATGCAGACATGATTAACTGCAAGGCTAATTTCTAGACATCTCTGTTACCAGCAATCCTATAGTTCTCAACAGGGATTAAATTGGGGGGAAAGGGAGAGATGGGAGAGTTTAGTTCTCCCTCTGCTGATAGCAGAAGCAGGACTTCCACTCTTCTCCCCGGACTGTGATGTCACCACAGCTTCCCTTCTTTCTCAGTTACTGCATTGGGAGCTCCTCCCTCTTGTTTCAAGCTATTTTAACCATGGATTTACAGTCCTATAAACCCTGTATAGAAAAGGATTCCTAGCACAGATCTGCAAGAGCAGATCTACTCATAGAGTAGCAATCCTTGTTGGAAGGAACAAGAAAAAGAGGTTATACTGCACGCACGTTAATATGGTAACTCAAATATGCTGTAGCACCATCTTTATCATCTTTCGGGGTAAATCCAAAACAGCGTGCTAGCTCACATGTGTGTCACAGACAAATGTGCGGATGGCTGATGGATGAACACACATTGCTGACAGAATCCAAATCCAAGTATGATCTCGTCAGGTCCACAGATTATGCACAGTTTGGATTTGGATTTAGGATTTTATTATTACTGGAACCTATTGTGTGGTATTGGAGTGAATTAAATGAAAAAGATGGAATACACAGCTCATCCCATCCTTAGCTGGGGGATACGCATCTTGACATGTTAAAATGCTCATGTGTCTTTTAGGAAGATTTTAAGGTTCCAAATGGTTTATAAAAATCACTACTATCATGCAGAGGAGAGTCCCATTAACTATGTTTGATCATTGCACTTTCCATATACAATTCAATCAAGGGTCAGTATTGCTGGCTGATGATCATCATTTTCAGTAATCTGACATGCTGAATGAGTGCTTGTAGCAAAATATGGTGGTTTGAAGTTTGCAAGAGTGTAACCATTTTACAATTGTTTTGGGCAACATGTTTATGAAAATGGTTTTCTTCCTAAAAAAGTATTGGAATAAATTTGCTAATTTGGGACTGGTTTAGTTTGGGGCACGTTGCATAGTATAAATGAAGAGTTCTCCAATTTGCTGAATTTATACCATGTGGTCAGGCAGGAGGGTTGAGGAAAGCCATTTTGGCTAATTTTCCCAGAAAGAGATGTTAGGTTTTGTGTGCTTTCTCTTAGCTGTTCAGAAAAATTGTTGATGACAGCAGCGCTAAGGTACATCTCTTTTCAGAGAGGACTACATAGGCATCTGCACCCCCACTTCCCCAGACACCCAAAGGATTTGAAAGGAAGCAGTGGTTCTGCTTCTCTTTTTTGTGTGTCATTTCCTAAAGTTTTAAAAAAGCAAACACAATACAGAAATTCTATTTTCTGGCATCATGTTGACACCCACATGCTTTTGCAAATTTTTGGTCCACTGCACAGACCTCTGACTCTTAAGCTAGTAGAGTAACTGGTAGCAGCAATCAGTTGTCCTCCTCTGTGTGGACCAGGACTATCGAAGGATGGGGTGGGAGGTTTGCAAGCGGTTTTCATACACAGTTGCTCACAACAGCAGAAGGGGGAAATTCTGGAATTTGGGGATCTATTCCAGGTTCTGAGTGAGGTGTGCTCTTGTGTTCACACACTCTTCTTTTCTATTCCATTCCAGCTTTCCCTTTTCTTCACCTGTTACTCCAGCCTGATACACAGTCCTTTTTCTCCCTTGTTCCTTCAGCTCCGTGTGCCAACCGCCCACTCCTAGTCTTCTCGCCTAGACAATCCCCATCTCCAACCCCTGGCTTCTCATCACCACTCCAGTCTCCTTGCCCAACATGCCTGAGGCTTTATCTGGGCAAACCCATCCAAAACCCCATAGTCCCTCCATCCAGGCTCCTCACCCCTGTCTCCCCCAACTCTACCTTCTCATCCAGTTGCTGTTGTCTCCTCCCTCTCCCAGTCTCAATTTATTTTATAAAGCTTTCCCAAACAGTTCTTCTCGAGGCAGGGGCTTGTCCAGGAATAAAAATGTCACCCCTTTTGGAGGGGCACATTCTGTGCTGCTGCTGTGGCCCCAGGGGCTGGAGGAGTTCACTGTCCTCCACTTGGGACCCTGTATTCCTCCTTTTAGCCACCCCTCACCATGGGGTATTCCATGCTCCCACCACCACCAGGGACCCCTTTCTTGTGTGCCCCACCCCCAAAAGGCTCTGCTCACTGCCCTGCTTCCATTCATTAGGAGGACTGTCATTCCCTACAGTCTCAGCTGCTGATTAATGGAGGCAGAGAAAGGGTTGGGATGGTTGCACTCCAACACCAGTTCCTGGAGAAGGGGATCTTGGCTGCCTAGGGCTTTAGCTAAGAGCTCTGTAAGACTCTGACTCAGCCAGTGCTGAGGAGCTGGCTATCCCACCATGGTCCTGAAGCTGAAGAAGTTCCATGCCCCTGCTAATTATAAGAGGGACCTGTGTGCTTGCTTGCCCCCATTGTACATATGCTGCTTTGAAGCAGGCAGGCAGCATGGGAAATTTCAGCCCCAAATGATTAAAGATTATTAAATTATGAGCAACAAAAATCAATATCGGAAAAGTCTGGTAACCTGCTCTGCCTATAATGATGTTGGAACCCTTTTGATAGAGAGACTATACAATTCTTATTCTTCACTAAAAGTTTTCTAAAGACTGGATGCACATAAAACTAATATAGTTTTCATCATCTGCTACATTTTAGGCTTCATTTCATAGTTAGCCCTCTGCTGTTAGACATGCAAGATTATCTTCATGTACTTCAATTAACCATGTGTACTTTTTTCCTTTTTTTATTGATACATTTTGAAAAATCATATCCAAAATTAATATTGGCAAAGTAAATTTCATATCAATTCTAGTTAAATGCCGTGCGAAGTAATAGTCACATACATAAACATAAGTGCTTTCATTTCTGGTGTAATGAAATATAAATGAGAATCTATCATCTAGTCAAATATTTCCATTGCAGATCAGCTATTTTTATTTTTGTCATTACTATCGCTTGGTGTTCTCTCCCATGTGGTGTGTTTATTGACTGAACTATTTATTTTCATGATAACATGGTTTTGGATTTTTATCAACAGTCTGGTATGCTCAACATGCCAAATGGTCCAACATTTGTCTGCAAAATTCTTTCTTTTAAGACCAACTGTTGCAGCACCTTTTTGGGTCCTTGTTATCCAAATTTTATCATCTTTGTTAAGATTGCAAATAGGAGCATTCTTCTTGAGTGGATGAAGCTCCAGCCACCATCTGGTGCTTTGCATATTCATTTATTTTATTTCCTTTGAAAATCTTACAATACAAACCAATTAAAATTATTACATTAGGAGCTGTAACACAAGATGAAATGTTATATCTCAGTGCTGGCAGATATTAGTCACCAGAGAAGAGAGGGGAAGAATTCTAAGTTATGTCAGGGTGAGCAAGGGGGTTAAGTTGTGTGGAAAAAAGTACTCTTACAAGGTCCATCCACAAAAATCACTTCTGCTCATGTGTCTTATCAAAGTGAGATGCCATTTGTGGATTGTGTAGAACATTCCAAGTGCATCTGAGCGTCTCTGGCTCTTCAAGGTTGGCTCCCTTTTAGTGGGACTTGAATATGCCCATGCACTCCACTATGATTTTGGGGCCTGGCTACTTCCTGACCGGAAGAAAAATAAATAAGAGGTGGTATCTTCCAGTGATTACCCTCTTGTGGCACCAAAATCACAGTGAGTTACTCATGGTAAATTCTGCAGATCTGTAATCCACCTTCCTCTTTCTTATATATGAGGAATGTAATAGTTAACAATACTGACATTTCCATTCTCATTTGGCATTGGAGTTACATCTCCATGGAGGTGGTGATGGAGTGTACGCCTCTAAGCTGTTGCTGTAAGCTCTCTTCAAATGCACTTGGACGTCTCTGCATCAGTTCCACTCATTTCTAGCATTTCTTTGCAATCATAACAGCTACAGATGTATTTTTTAAAAAGACACAGACGAACCTGAGATTTTGGAGAGCAAACAGTCTCTTCAGAATGTGCTGGTCTGCTGTACTGTTGACTGGCAGTTATTTCTGAACTCTGATGTTGCATATACTGAATCTTATTTAAGAACTTTCATTGGTAGAGGTGGCTATCTGCAGCCTTGAAATTTTTTTTGGACATTGCATTAATAGTAGGTTTCCAAGAGGAAGGGGTAGAGGGTGGGAGGCAAAAATACCTAACTGGCTTCAAGGTTGAGCTTTATAAGTTTATGGAGGGAACTGGTATGATGAGACTGCCTACAATGGCATGTAGCTGATCTGTGAATGTTAGTAGCAAATATCTCCAACACCCAGTGATGGAACACTAGATGGGGAGGGTTCTGAGTTACTACAGAGAAATAGACAATTCTTTCCCAAGTGTTTGGCTGCTGGGTCCTGCAAACATGCTCAGGGTCTAGCTGATTGCCATATTTGGGGTCAGGAGGGAATTTCCCCAGGAGTCAGATTGGTAGAGACCCTGAGGGTTTTCATCTTTCTCTGCAGCATGGGGCATGGGTCACTTGCAGGTTTAAACTGGTGTAATTGGTAGATTCTCAGTAACTTGAAGTCTTTAAAGCATGATTTGGGGACTTTTGTAACTTAGCTAGAGGTTAGGGGTTTATTACAGGAGTGGGCGGGTGAGGTTCTATGCCTGTGTTGTGCAGAAGGTCTGTCTAGATGATCATGATGGTCCCTTCTGGTTTAATGTCTATGTGGTTTGAGTCTATGAGCATCTCTTAGCAGAACCGGGAACTGAGAAAACTAAAAATGTTGGCAAAATTTTGGTTTTTAAAAGACACCATTTTTAACTGGGAAGAAAACCCAAAGCAAAATAAAACCCTCTTTTGTTTGAAAAATTTTCAGCCAACTCAGAAGAAGTTCAATGTGTAGCTAAATATCAGTCATCAATATATTTCAGATTCAGAAAGTTTTAGGGCGGAACCCTTATGATCATCTTTTCTGACCTGCATTGTATACTGCCTTTCACATCTGTTGATTTAGGTGAGGAAAAGACTTGAATCCTGCCTCCAAGGGAGAAATGGTTTAGGGCAGTTCTACACTACTGCTTATGGCACTCTAAGCTAAGTCACTCAGGGGTGTGAAAAAGACAACCCCCTGGGCAATGCAAGTTAAAGTGACCTATGTGCTGTCTGCTAAGTGCTATATCGTTGGGAGACCCCTCCAGCTGATATAGATTCCGCCTCTTTTTGAGATGGACTAATTATGCTGACGAGAGCATGCTTTCCCATCAGCATGCAGCGTCTTCACCAGAAGGGGCACAGTGACACCGCAGCACTTCTAGTTTAGACCTGCCCTTAATTTAGAGTCAAGATAATCGATTAGGAAACAAATATATTGCTGTGGTCTTAGTAAACTCAGGAAATGGGCTGTTCAAAGAACATGTCCATTACCTGTATCTCCAAATCAGCCGCTGTTTTTGCTATTTAAAATGAATTGTTTCCAATTGTACTTTTAACTTAACTACAAAAATGCATCATTACTAGTGATGTCAGAAATCATAAAATTCCATTGTAAATCTGCTTAGTCATCTTCACTAGACATTAATGCTGAGGTTTTCAAAAGAGCCTAAGCGAGTTAGCAAAACAAACAAGGAGTCCTGTGGCACTTTTAAAGACTAACAAATTTATTTATCACCTGAGCTTTTGTGCGAGAAAATCCCATTTTGTCAGACACCTTTAAGAGCAAGTTGAGTGTCCAAGTTCAACTGAATTTCAATAGAAGTGTTCTGAAAATCTCAAAATGAATAGTGGCTGTCATGATTGTCATATGAAGACCTGAATTTATAGCTGATTTGGGGCTGTGGCTATTGGGCTGGAAGCGTTGTTCTAGGCATGGGTAGAAAAGAGTTCATATCACCGCTTCCTGCCAGAATGCAGGACTGTTCCAGTCTTGACCTCAACTACAGTCTGCAGATGCGTTTTTATTATGAGGAGGAAGGGAGAGAAGTTTTGGGGGTTTTTTTCAAAAGGGAGAAAAATAGGGAGCTGGAATGAAGAGAGCACGGAAAGCCCTCAAGCTCTATGTGGAAGAGTAAGTCCTGGTTGACACTGCTGGTGGATTTTGACAGCAGTTGGCGGAAGACACTCAAGCTACACGGAATAGCTTGTATATCTCCTGTCAGCTGACTAACTTCTACTTACATGGTGTCCCCACAGCACTGCTGGGAAATGCGCTTCAGTCGACACAGTGTTACTCTTCTTCAGGTGGTGGATCAATGGCATCAACTTCTGTAATTGGCGGAGCAGCTCTCCACTGCCATTCACTGCACCTCAGAGGCATCCTTAGTTGAGGTCACAATCTGTATGCTGACCCAGTAAAAAACATTAAGTCAGAAAGAGTTTACAAATGACCAAATCATCCTCTAGATAAGGTATAAGAAGAGTATCATAGCAAGAAAAACAAAACCACATTGTTTCCAATCTTTGTATATCCTTCACTTATCCAAGAAAACCAAAGTGGAGAAACTTCAGATTACAAACTGAGAAAGGGTACTTTTTTGTGCTTAGCGTGGGAGGCCTTTGAGTTATATGAGAATCTTCCTGTTAAACAAAATATTTTCTTCTTCTCTTCTCTCTCCCTTCCACCCCCCCCCCCCCCGCGGGGGGGGGTGGATATTCCCATTCAAAAGGACGTGAAAGCAACCAGCAGCTCAAGCCAGGATCAGCCCTTTTATACTCTTTTCTCATACTCTTCTCAGGCTCCATTTTAACTCAGTCTAGTAACCTGTCCACTTTGCAGTGAGTACTCAGGTTAAATCACTCAAGAGATCATAGCCCCCTTCACACAATTCCCCCCCAAAAGACAGACACATTCTCCCACAATTGACTGAGAAAGAATCACAGAACAGCTCGGCACAAACTACCATGGGACATTCCCTTAAACCGCTTGGGCGAGTGCAGATACAGAGATGACACAGTTGCTCTCGTAGGGCATTGCAGTGGGGATGCTGACACCTGGATTAAGCTAACCCAGCTTAATCTAACCAACTCTTCATAGAAGATATACTTTTGATTTATTAACTCTTTTTTTCTCTTTGCAAGGCTAATAAGCCAGCTTTAGCCGGCTTGTGAGACTGGAGGAGCCGGTTCACTAAAGCGCTGAGCTTTGGTGAGAAGCATGCTGTGTCTCTAATTTAAGGCATTGTCATGCTCCCTAAGAAATGACAGATTATTATGCATTTTTCCAAGTCATTAAAGTGGCTCTGTCTTGGTTCAGTACCTTCATCCTTATATTGAAGCAGTTGCGTACATTCACAAAAAATTGTTTCATGGCATTGCAAGTGTAATGTACACAATTGTAATTGTAATGTACTATGCTTTTTGAGAACATACATTGTCCTGAGCCTCCAGAACGTCACATTCTATTCAAACCTGTGTCACTACAAGTAATCAAGAAAATGTCTATATCTGCACAAAAAGACTATTTTAAATAGCCAAAATAATGACAAGGCCTCTCTTTGAAAATCTATACCCTTCCAGTGGGAAATAATATACAATCATTATAGCATTTGAAAAGTAACGATAGAAATTACTCAGATTTATATTTAATTTTTTTTCCAGTGATGTCAGTGTGATTTTTAGGGCTTTGTACAATGTTAAAACCCTGCCACTTAAAGAGTTTTCTAAACAAGCTCAATAACTGGTGGCTTTCAGTGGATGAATATATCTGCCTTAAAAGCATGGTTTCTGCTGTTTAATCAACAAATATTTCTGAATTTAGATGTAGGGGAAATGCTATTGTTTGTTATATAACCAAGGATTATAGTGTTTGCTGCACCCCATACAATGATATAACACCTGTGAACTGCTAAGAGTCACCCATCAGAACAACCAACTAGCTGTTCTTCCTACTGCTACTCACCCACAGAGCAGTGTTTCATACTGAGAGGCACAAGAGTATTGAATATGTTCAGACTGGGGAAAACGTATTCAGTGGAAACAGGGAGACAGATGGAGCATTGCAGAGCTTTGTGTTGAGGAAGAAAGTCCTCAGTGGGGATAGGAGCTCTGCCAGACAGTTTTGAAAAATGGGGGGTGAAAATCCATCTCCTGACATTGCTAGTATCAGTTTAATAACTGGTATGTCCTCTTTTGGGGACCTGTATCCTGTGCTTGCTATGTAATGGGCTCACTCTGATATCACACCGGAATTTGGATCTGTAGGTGGAGTCAATATAAAAATGCAGCATATTTTTATTGTTCTTTTTTTTTCATCTAAAATAAGAGTAGAATAGATGCTCTTCTGATTACACCTTGGCTAATCTGGACCTCCTATAATGTGCACAATCAAATGGTGGTCTCTGCCACTTAGGATCCGATGCAAAGCACATCAAAATAAATGGGAAGGCTGATTGGATTGGCCCTGAACAAGGATTTGATAACAGAATACTGTAACAGGGGTCTCTTATTGCTTAGACGCTATTCTTTTTGCAGAATATGCTAAAAGGAAATGTACTAGCGTACTGCAAAATATCAAAATACAGTAAACTGTACTTGTCAAATGAATAGAAATGTGTGTATTTTGGGATACTGCTTCGTTGCTTTCATATTGTTCTCTTATGATTTTGCAACATTCAGAAAAGCACAATCAGTTTTCTCATTTATATAAATTAAGAAGGGTATTCTCTGCTCTAGCCCTATGTTGTTTCATGGTTCTTACTGTATCTGAAAACCTTTGATATGATAAATTCAATGCTTGCTAATTATTCGGTGTGTGTATCCTTTGCATCTCGTTAGATGTGATATTTGAAAATTTATTTCTGTTCCCACTTTCACTAGATTTATGCAATTAATGAAAACTGCCCTATTAGGAAACTGCTTTAGAAATGGCAATGCTGCTCATTCAGAGCCAGATCATCAGCCAATGCACATTGACATAACTTAGCTGAAATCAATGGAACTCTCCCAATTTACATCAGTTCAGATTTGACCCTGAGTTTATTTCATTGTCTAGGTCTTGGCACATTTATCCTCCCTAAAGCAATTCTTGAACTGAAAGGGTATGGAGGTGTGCTATGCAATAGCTCTTTTTCTTAATCATTAAATAATGTGAACGTTGCTTGTGGTGCTTACAGTGAAAAACAGTGCTTTTTTTGTTTGTTTGGTTTTTTTTAAAAAGTGCCGGTACTCTTATCTTGATACTGACTTTGAAAAATGCCTCTCCAACCCCTCTTCTTCCTGTGCCAGCCTTCTTCTTCCAGCAGTTCTCTCCTTTTCCCTGCTGATCCTGTCCCTGCAGCTGGGCAATGGGGCCAGCAAAAATGGTGCTGGATACTCTGTACCCCTGCATACCGTCAAAAAATAAAATAAAATAAAATAAACCAACCCACTGGTGAAAAGTGACACCATAAAAGTAGAACTGTGGGCTTCCATGTTATTGGTGTCTCAGTGGTTTCCAGATCAGATATACTTTCTTCATGATTCAAAAGATTTTTATTTCCTGATCATCATCCTGAAAAACTCAACATGGAATCTGAAAAGCAAGCTGAATTATTAAACTTCATGTAACTCTAGCACAGAGCCCCATTTCAACATCTACCTTCTTATATAACCACAGCTTCTTCATGTCACCATCAGGTTAAAAGTCATGTATATCTTTACTCTAAACTGAATGTTTCTAATTTCTTTTATTTCTAGTGAGTTTCATTTCCTGGATCTTATAACACAGTGCTATTTTATTGGTGTTGCAAATAAAACAGGGAATTTTAAGCAAAGGCTATTTTAATGAATAATTTCTTTAGTTCATGAAAATATTTCTAGTAAAATTAGTTTGTTTTCAAAACAGTTCAACAAAATTTATTTTTTGGTCCCTTTAAACACTGCATTTCTGGGTTTGAAGTAATTAGCATTGAAGTATCCTTATGGTGTTTGCATGGTTTTAATATATTTATGGTAAATGGTTTTTACTTTATAAAGAACACCATATATAGGACAATACAAATGTGAACAAAAAGGAACCAGCATGTTGGACTACAGATGAAACAAAAGGATAAACTTATAAACGTGTATTTGTTAACTCATAGGATATACTTGTCATTAAATTATAACTTTGTTGGCATACTTTAAAATAGCTTTAAAAAAGCCCTCACCACTAATATTTTTCTTATATTTAGAAGTCCAGCATCAGTACGACCAGAAACTACACCATCAACGGGTGCTACAGAAAAGCAGGATATTAAAGTTTCTCGTGTGAGGAAGTTAACAAGACAGTACAGCTTGTGAGTTTTTCTCTACTACCACGCTGAAAATCAAAGTGGTGCTAATTGTTGTTCAAGATATGCCATCTGAAAGGCATGAGTGCAATTACATATAATGATCTTACATTGATGTAGTTCCTTTCATCTCTGAGAATCTTGAAGTACCTACTACTTAAATGGACATGCAATCAACACATACTTAATACTCCCTCTGAAATGCGAGTCCCTTGTCTTTAACAATGAACAGCAATATTACACAGTGATATAAATTAGGAATGAACAATCCTTTTTTCACTTGAAATTAGAGGTTGGTTTTAAGTAGAGAGAATTCCTGAAGCTTTACAACACCTGCAGATTTCCATTTATTTAGGTTTTATCAACCAATAAGGGCAGATTGGATCACAGCCCATGTTCAAAATAGTGACTGTACATCACTCACCAAAGTTATAACAGTAAATACTAAAAAAAATTATTATTACTCATTCTTATTGACCATTCAATATGGAAAGAGAGACACTGCCACTATGTATTGAAGTGGAAGTGAAGAAAGGCTAAAGTGAACAGAAAGGAAAGGGCATAAATACCAGCGTAAGTAAACAAAACCCACCAAATTCATACTGATGAGAAACACTGAACGCCCTATCAATGTGGTAAGATAATGCCTAGTTCCTCTGGCTGGACTAATCTTCCCATGTCACTAACTGTGCAGTAGTGGTAATTGTAGTTTTCATTTGTTATAGCACATTGCATCCAGACGAATCCCAATAAATATATAGAGGGAGTTATTTTCCATCTCACCATTGAAATGCAATCATGTTTGTTATGGAAGACGGTAACTATTCTTCATCAACCATACCTCAGAATATTTTAGGGAAAGAACTGAAGAAGAATTTGAACCAAATTGAAACTGTGCAGATATTTAGGTTGGCAGAACATATAAATTCAGATTTATCCAGGATGCTGAAGTTAACATATGGGGATACAGAACCATAGCTTGGTCAGCAGGACATAAGAGCCTCTTGCACCATGATATATAAGCCCATGCCAATCAAAAATCATTGTTTGCAATTGAGACTGGAGATGGGAATTGACAAATCACTCTAGTAAATTAATATAAGATAAATTATTCCCTGCCAATATAGGAGATTACACATAACATGGAACTTGACAGCATTTTGCAGAAAGATTTTCACGAGATTGTCTGCTTTTTATGAATGTCCAGTGTGTCTCAGAGAAATGTACTTTTCTTGAATTAGACTTCCTTTTATAGCTCTTTCCTTGGTTAATCAGATTTATGATCAACAATGAGGAAAAATGCTCCCACATGTTTCAAGTCCTATTTTGACATAGTAGAGAATGGGAACTTTATTTATTATTTATTTATTTATTTATAGAATCAGCAAAAGAAAGACTCAGAAACAACCATGGGGGGGCCAGGTATATGAGAAGATAATGAGTGGGACAGATAACAAGATGGAAATGAAGGGTGGTTTGTGGTTTAATCACAGTTTTGGTAGTCAAGAGATTTAAATTCTAATCCTGGCTCAAACCAACCACTGACTTCTTTGTGATCTTGGAGAAGTTTCTTAACTTCCCTGTGCCTCAGTTTATTCAAATCTACCTTGCTATGGTAGACTTAATTCATCATTGGCCGCTTGAGTTCCTCAGATGGAGAAGGCTATAAAAATGCAAAATTATCAATTTTTATTCAGTACAAAATCCAGTCTGATGAGAGGCAGTCATTGATCAGAGAACTGCTGGGAAATTTTGAATTGATTCAGTTGAGCTCTCTAATGAGTGAGAAAGCTTGAAAGCTTCTGAGGAATCAAGAAATGAAGGAAGCTGTAAGAAATATGGTAAAAGTACTCAGTAAGAATATTGAGGACTGCAGTTATGATGACATTGGAAGAAGGAGAAAAACAATCGGGTTGATCAAATCAGGGAATTTCTGAAGAATAAATAGAATTTTAAAAGGAGTGAATTGTCCATCATTGCTTCTAGATTAGACAGTTTCAGAATGTTGGGTGTAGTGAAAGAGGAGAGTTGATCATGACGGAAAGGTTAGTGTGAATTCAGGTGGGAAGAATTTGAATGGTTAGGCTTTGTCACCCACTTTCCATCAACTGTGGAAGATTTTTCAGAAAGGAAAAGGGGGAGCCTCAGAAGAAGGAATGAAGTGAGTGCTTATCTTGCCAGATCTCAGTCAGGCATGTGATGGCAGTTTTCCTGTTGGCACAGTGCAGTGAAGACACCTCACTGAAAGGGAGTTAGGAAGTTAACAGGAGTTACTCTGCATAACTTGCATAACTCCCCTCGACTGCCACCAAACTTCACTGCCACTGTAAACTTGGCCTGAGGGTGAGGGAAAGAAATACAGTGTGGGATAGAGTAGTGAGAATGACAGGGAGTATAGAAGTCAAGAGATGGTAGTAACAGTACAGAAGAATGGAGATGGAGGAGAGATGGAAGAGTCAATAAGAGGAAGGTAAGGAGACAGAGAAGAGAAATGGATGACGATGGGGTGGAGGTTATGTTACCGAGAATGAAGAAAGATACAAGTGGCCATTGAGAGAGATGGTTATGGGGATGGTAGTCAGATCCAACCCACAGGAAGTCCTGTAATTTATTTAAGTATTTGAAGGCCAATGACGAGGGCATAAATTGAAGTGTAGAAGAAAATATTGGCAACATGGTAAATTTGAGAATAAGAGGAACAGTAGTGGCAACCTAAAAGAAAATGAAAGCAACAGGAAAATTACATAAGTGGAAGCAATCAGTAGTTTAAAGTGTAGTTAAAATAACACATCTATGGAGATTCAGGATAAAATTTTTACATTTTGATTTTTCAGGTTTTTTAAAAGCTTACCCTCGTAGATATATCAGAATATAGAGTTTCAGTTCTCCAGCCTTGTACCTCAGTAGAAGATTACAATTAAAATGGAAGGGGCTACAAAACCAAAATAGATGACATAGTTTTAACAAAATTTTATATAATATATAATTATAGATACTCTGAGCTTCAAATTTTCAAATGTGGGGGCTGTGCTACACCAGCAAAACTGTGGTTCATGCCAAAAATCTGCAATGCAAAATAATTATTTGCAAGTGCAATTTGATTAATAGATAATAAGGTCTGAAGGGACCACTGTGATCATCTAGTCTGATTTTGTATGAAAAGCAAACTAGCTGACAATAGTTTTGATCCATTGATTTTTGAATCCAGAACATTCCCACTACACCACTTTTTTTAGATACCTGCTTATGTGTAGGTTTTGAACGAGCAATGGCTTCATGTTCAAATACCGAGGGCAAAATTAAGTCACCCGTGTTTGACAAATTAACCCTTGAATTTCTTCAACGGCTAAATTCTGTTCAGATTGAAGTCAATGTGATCTTTGCTATTGACTTGAGTGAAAACAGGTTTTGGCTTCTTGTCTCTGGATTGCAGGTAGAAAAAGTGAAAGGTGTAAAGTGGTAAAATGCCCTGTGCTCAAACTTGTAGCTAGAACACAATAGAATGGTGCATGTAAAACAGGGATCCAAATCCATTCTCAGGTTTAGCTGGACATGGTTTAAAAAGCCTTTCTGAATTGGCAGATTCTAAAAGAATTCCCACTTCCACATAAAGTAGGAACATGAAGGAACAGATTTACCCAGCAAGGCTCAGGAGAGAGCCAGAATATCCCTGCTGAGAATGGAGAGTGAGGGCTGAGAAAATGTCAGCTGCATGTATGTAAAAGAGATTAACTAGGTCAGGAGCCCGAATCTAGCGTGTTGCATTAATAAAATACCTATTTAATAAATTCAGTTATTTTTATGGTTTGTTTTAAACATGGAAACTGTGTGTGTCATATAGGCTCTTCTGCTACGGGGATGAATTTTTGTACTTCAGTGGAAAGGAATGAACTGTAGAACAGACAACATTAGTTGGCAAAATCTAGTCGTTTTATAAAAGCATTGGTATTATCCAAACAGCACCACAATTTTGTAGACATAGAGTTGAGCAGTATGTCCTGTAACTTGTGTTAGTAGGTGATTATGAGGACAGCAGTAATATGTACACAATCCTGGACTAAAACTAAACCAAAGTACAGTTCTCTGAAAAGTGCCTGTCAAACTGACATGGCAGGGTTCCATCTGCATTGTGGTTCAGTAAGTGCCAGCTTAAAATTTACTCACATAACAAATAAAAAAGAAGCAAACTTGGTCCTGGGTTATGACAGCCAACCTAGATTTTTTTTTTTCCACAGATCGCCACCAGTAGTAAAGATCCTAGAGGTAAAATAATGGCCTGTTACATCTGATCTTATATAATGGGGGACTGAAGTCTTGACCCAGATCACCCTAAAGTCAATGATATGTGATCAGAGGAAATCTGCAATGGTAACAGAGGAAATAATATGCTCTGCCAAATTTCTTTTACTGGTGACCACGTGTGAGAAGGAAATAATCCAATCTGACTGTGTGGTTTTTAAATGGGTTGGCTTCTCTGTAAATTGAGCAGATTTGATCTGGAGTCGTTACTTCTCAATAAACATGGGCTTTCACCATGTCATTTTTACATTTACTTTTCAGAATAGAACTACACTTTCAAGGTATTTTGAAAATGGAATACATAGTAAGTACAGTCCTGGGTGCCAAGGACACTCCAGTAACCTCATTGTTACTTTCCAAAGGGGTAGCCGTGTTAGTCTATTGTAGAAAGACAACAGAGTCCTGTGGCACTTTTAAAGACTAACAGATTTATTTAATCGAGCTCATGCGATTAAATAAATCTATTAGTCTTTAAAAGTGCCACAGGACTCTGTTGTCTCATTGTTACTGTTATACCAGGAGTGATTTTGATCCTGTACATCTATCTGAGTATTTTCTAACTAATATAGCAAGCCTATAGCATAGTAAAATGCAAAAATAAAAGCTATAAAATTTTTTAAAAATGCATTCACCTGTCCGTGTTTTTAATCAAATACATTGACAGTAATAATATTAATTATTTGAAGCGATATGCCATTTTAAAGTTTTTTGCATGCATTGTTCGTGTTGTCAGCAGTTTTTATTGAGGAAATCATTCACATTTAAAGAAAATCAAATTTATTTCAAAACCTAGATGCAAATACTAAATTGTAAACATTAATTTTCGAGGGGGGGGGGTAGCCATGTTAGTCTGTGTACGGCAAGAACAATGAGAGTCCTACAAACAAATTTCTTCAGGCAAAGTAGGTTGGAGCCCACGAAAGCTTATGCCCGAATAAATTTGTTAGTCTTTACCATGCCACAGGAGTCTTGTGGGTTTTTGCTGTAAACAGTAAATTATGCATGGCCTGGTGAACACCATAGCATCCAGAAGCACTGTAGCTGGTGTATACGTGTTTCCAGATTCTCCTTTCCTTCCCCTTCCCCACCCCCTGAGACCTCCAAAGACCTCTGTTATACATTGTAATGAATGGAGCTTCATGCACTTTTAACAACCACAGCGATGAAGATGACCTTCCTCCAGCACTGGCAGCAGCGATGGCAGCATCAACCTCAGTTTCGTCTGCATCTCCCGTGTCACAGAAAACTTGTACACCTCAAATATCAGAAGGACAAACCCAGATATTGCCTGGTGCAAAGGTAAGATATAGAGAAAGGGTCACATAAATAGAGTGAGATATGATTAGAGACGGTAGATATGAAGGCAGAAAGTGGCTCTGGTTAAATGTTCTTATCAGACAATATTATTAACTATAATTTTACAGTTGGAAGTAGCTTTTAATATGGAGTTGTTGTAGCAATATACTTATACTATACTATATGTATAGGCAGCAGCTAGAAAATTAGGATATTTAGTACCTGATCCAAAGCCCTTTGAAACCAGTGGCAGTTTTTCAAAGGGCTTTGGATGAGTACTCAGTAAATATTTACTTGGATTTCAAAGATACAGAGTTTTGTTGTCCAGCTCTCCAAATTCATCTATCAAAACATATTTAAAACAGTATGTGTAATTTATAATCCACTTAGCTAATTTATTCTTTAGTTAAATATATTTTAAACTAGAATTATAAATATTATATATTCACCCAACTTGTGTTTTTTCTGCCTTTAGAGCCCCACAAATGTTGGAAGTCCATTTGATTTGGAGCCAGGTGACCTTCTGATGGATTTCACAGAAGCCACACCTATGGTAAATAATTCTAGTGTGCAATGAGGAAAGTTTAAATGTCTTTAAGAACTATTTGAAAACAAGAATGAATGTATTCTTATGCTGCACATTGTCTAATAATACAAACAAAGAAATGATGGCCTCATTTTCAGCTGTGGCAGGCCTGAGCATGGGCTGTGAAAAAATGGGACTGGCTTTTTGTGCATTTGTGTTCTACACTGAGCACCCACGTAAGGCCCTGTCATAATCTAGTTTTTAAAAAATCCACCCTAAAGGAATGGTTCTCAAAAAATCAGTACTGTACTTCAGGAAATCTAAGGAACAAACATTCACTGAGAAGCCCAGGAGAACTTGTTAGAGCCTGCGCATTTCTTTTCCTGAGCTCTGTTTTGCCAAGTCTTTGATATTTATATAGTCAAATGTGGCCCAGAATCAGAATAATTTTGAGTATTGCTTACTGTTATTGGAATGTTCACAATGTATCTTGTATTTTATTATTGACACTCAATGCCCTATCTCCTGGGTGAATGGAAAGACAGAAGTCAGGGTGAGGAGGACAAGTTTGTGGGAGGAGATTGGACCAGGTGTTTGCAAGGGAGGGTCACTCTGGCAGGCCGCAGATGCTAGAATGACATTCAGGAGTGCATACTTGTCCTGGGAGGACAGGGGATCCTGCATTGCTGTTCCCTCAATACTGCTTGACTGGGGCTGGGTTGCTCTCTTTTTAGTGTCTTTGGGGGGACACTTAGTGTGTCTACTCTCATTTTGTAGGCATTGCTTAGCCAATTATTCAACCCCATGTTGTCACAGTGCTAAACTCAAATAGCTTGCTTTTGTCACACCAACTTGTTATACCTGACTCTGGTCCTGAGACAACACAGAAACCCTTGCACCATTGCTAGAGATCCCCAGGATTTTTCTAGCTACAGTGCTGAGTCCAGGAGCTGCAACTACAGAACTAGAGGAGGTTTCTTAGCAATTGGACAATATATTTTGGGATATTATCCCAAAGTTCAGTATGGGAGGGTTTGAAGTGTCTGTCTGTGCAGCAGGCGAGGAGGGCCAGAGCTCCTTCTGCACACCTGAATATCTTTGTAAATTGGGGAATGTCCCATATATGGTATACTTGCCTACTGAAATGGCGAGAAGCATCTATGGCAGTGGGGCATGCCCTCCAACACGGGCACAGAGGAATGTCTTGGAGGAAGATGCAGTGGGATCTGGGCCAGTCCGCAAGAGGGTCTGGAGGGAGCACCACACAGCCCCACTCTGTCCCCAGATCCACTCTAGTACCCAGCCACAGCTGCAACACTGACTTGGGTCCCAGCTCCCTGCCCCACTCCTGAAAACAGCTTGGCCCCTGACCCTATTTCTGTCCCCAACTTCAGCCTGTGGCTCTGGCCCAGATGGGGGTATGGAGACTTTCCATTTCTGGTAAGGCAGGGCATGAGAGAGTTTGGGCACCACTGATCTTTGGCCTTTTGAAAAATACTAGGAGGTGGCCACCCAGTTCTATAAGATGGGGAGCAGGAGGATTGCAGCTTAGTTACCCCTCATCCCTGAATATTTCCGAGGTGAGTGGATCATGAGGAAGGGGGAAAAGAGCCAGTAGTCACAGATAGCCAGGGAAACAAAACCTGCAGAGCTGAGAGCTCCACAGCTACAACCTGCAGGATTAGTTTGACAAGACATATGTTCCCTGAAACATACAGGTTTCTAGACCTCTTCCCCTCCTTAATAACGTAAGGTGATTGTGGCTAAATTAGTGTGATCCCCTTTCGAGCTTATATGTGTATTTCTTATTCTGAAGTACGTGATCTAGTATTTCAATATGTTCATCTGAACTTACTGTCATTTATATACAGAAAGTTAGACATTTGAGCAAGTGATCCACTGTAGATTAGAGGGTTTTTTTTTAAAAAGATAATATGCTATTACATGCCGATTCTTCTTCAGGTGACATGATACAGGATTTATTCCTTAGTTTATCTATACTGCTAACCTTTTTGCACCCCACTGATGTTATTGCCAGGACTATAGTTCATCAATTGACTTTCAAAAGGTTCCTTGGTTTTTCTCAGGAATGGACAAAGCACTACATACCATCAATCAACTTTTTTTTTTGTTTCATTTAACCTTTACAAAGGTCAACCTGTGTTCTAAAGAGCTGTTTTGAAATTATTGTTTTCAGGCCTGTCTCCACAATAGTCACTGACTTCAGCACACCTGTCAACTGAGTATTGAATTAAAGTTTAATTTCCAAAAATATGGGCCCCAACCAAAAGCAACTCCTCCAAATCTATGAGGCTATGTCTACACTTACCAAAGTTAGTTCGAATTAGTTAATTCAAACGAACTAATTCAAACTAACTTAATTCGAACTAGCATGGCCCCACTAGAATGCTAGTTCAAACTAAGCAAGTGCCATGCAAATTAGTCAGTTGCGTTAAGCTCAATGTGCCAGTTAGTTCGAACTAACATGGCCACATTGATTTAATTCAAACTAACTAGTTCAAATTAAGGGTTAGTTTGAAGTAAAACGAGGTTTTACTAATTCGATCTAACCTTTCCTTAATTCGACTTAAGCAGTTCCTTAAATTAAGGAAACTCAAGTGTAGACACAGAGTAAATTAAATTGACGTAAGCCTGCTTAACTCGCCTTAATTTACAAGTGTAGATGCACCCGGGGGAAGTTCAATTCCAAACTTTGTGATGTGGGTCCATTCCTATTTGCTTCATTGCGGTGCTGACAGCAGGTGCTATCACTTGGGGTAAATGATCAGCTGCTGTACATCCGCTGAAGTCAATGCAGCTATGATGATTTAAACAAGATGAGGAGCTGGACTTCTGTATGTATCTTGTAATTGCATCCTAGCTGGATTGTACACTTGGTTGACCATATTGTTTAATATTTCATGTTTTTGTCTCACGATCTTTTAAAATATTTCATTGACATAACTTAAATCATGTGTGCTTGATAGTGTGCCTCTACCTACAGCCCAGATTCAGGCAAAATTCCCAGTTTATCATTGAATGAGACAGAGTGAGCTAAATTACTACTATATATGTAAATATTTTTTTCATTTTCTATTACATCGTCAAAAATTTGCTTATTCTTCTGCCCCGTGGTAGTGTTTATTTTCATAGTCATATCTTTTGCTGTGCAGTCTTAAAATGCAGGACAGTTGATATCTACTTGTATTTTCATTGGTGAAAATGAAAATATGAATATGCACGGAGTTCTGATTGTGAAATTCCTTTCACACTCTAACTTTAGTTACCCAGTTTCTTCCTCTTTAAAGCAAGTGCGTTCAGAGAACTGACATTTGTACCAATTCAGTTGATATAACTCATCATGGCAAAAATCCCAGCATTCAGCTTCACATTGAAAGTGAGCTCATGTGAATTGAATGAAGAATGCAAATCTAGAGGCTATCACAGAAGATGTGGGCTTATATGCACTGAGATTATGGATGGAGTACTAAATTCTCAAAATGCTGCTTGCTCCCTAAAAGTGCCTCAGAGGACATTACATGATCCATGTGTAAGGATTTGTGGAGATCAGTTCCCTCCTTCTACCATCTCACAGGACAAGCAAGTACCCTGCTTCAAGAGCAACTCTTTTCTAGAAGGTAACAGACAAAATGTAAACTTAGTTGATATTTTTCTGTGGGAAAAATCATTTCTTCCCCACAAACGGTACTGTAGGTTGCAGATATTGAGGATTTCAGGTAATTAGACAACATAGAGATGTTTGGGGGCTTGTGTCGAGGATCCTCTAGTGTTCCCTTGTGATCTGTCAGTACCTCACTGTCTGAAGCTGTGGTGCTTCGTCCCTCTGGCCCAAGCACATTACAGTCCTATGCCTTTGGGATGTTGAGGTCCAAAGGAAATCAGGAACCCCACAGCTCAAAACACAGTCATCCAAGGAACCTTTGCTGGGATCCTGTACTTCTGTTCAGGGCTTGTCTCCAAACAATCCATGCTTCTGCTGAGTTCCAAGAGTCTTGTTATCCCCTTCTAGCAAGGACTTAAATGGCTGGCAAGCTAGCCCGTCTCTGGGCTGCAAGCTGGCTTCTCTCAGACTCTTCTCTCCTTCCTGGTCAGTCCTGAACCAGACTAGGTCTCCTTTTAACTCCCCTCGCCATCCCTAGCATTTGCAGCAGAGTGTGACTAACTGAATCCATAGGGTCAAATTCCAAAGGGGTAGCCGTGTCAGTCTATTGTAGAAAGATAACAGAGTCCTGTGGCACTTTTAAGGACTAACAGATTTATTTATCACATGAGCTTTTGTGGGAGAAAATCCCACTTCGTCAGACGCTTTGAAGATGGGAAACTTACAGAACGGGAGGAAATTAAATGCAGGGGAGTGTATGACATAGGATCAGGTAAGGCTGTAACAGCAAATCAAAATAGGTATTAGGATTCAAACATTGGGGAACAGCACATAGAGGAAGGTGAGGTCAAATCACCTGTTGTAATGAGAGAAAAATCCATAGTCCCTGTTTAACCCCAAGACAACTGAGTCAAATTTGCATATAAGTTCGAGTTCTGCAGTTTCTCTTTGAAGCTGTGATTTGTTATTCATCTGTTTCAACACAGCTATTAGCAAGTCGTCAAGGGAGTGAGCAAAGAGATTGAAATGTTCCCCTATTGGTTTTGCCTATTTTACAAGATGATCCCTCACTCTCTCAACCCTTGGGAGACAGACCTCTCCTTGCTTTCAGACAACCCCCTAACCTTAAAAGGATACTTACCAGCAACTACAGATCATACAACAGAAACACTAAAACAGGAACACATCCCTGCAACAGACCACGCTGCCAACTTTGCCCTCATATCTACACTGAAGACACCATCACAGGACCAAATCAAGCCACCTACTCCATCAAGGGCTCGTTCACCTGCTCATCCACCAATGTAATTTATGCCATCATGTGCCGGAAATGCCCCTCTGCCTTATATATTGGACAAACAGGACAGTCTCTGCGCCAAAGAATAAATGGACACAAATCTGACATCTGAAATCGCAACACTACAAAACCAATAGGGGAACACTTCAATCTCCCTGCTCACTCCCTTGACGACTTGTTAATAGCTGTGTTGAAACAGATGAATAACAAATCACAGCTTCAAAGGGAAACTGCAGAACTCGAACTTATATGCAAATTTGACTCAGTTGACTTGGGGTTAAACAGGGACTATGGATTTTTCTCTCATTACAACAGGTGATTTGACCTCACCTTCCTCTATGTGCTGTTCCCCAGTGTTTGAATCCTAACACCTATTTTGATTTGCTGTTACAGCCTGACCTGATCCTATGTCATACATTCCCCTGCATTTAATTTCCTCCCATTCTGTAAGTTTCCCATTTTCAAAGCGTCTGATGAAGTGGGATTTTCTCCCATGAAAGCTCATGCGATAAATAAATCTGTTAGTCTTTAAAAGTGCCACAGCACTCTGTTGTCTGAATCCATAGGCTTTGCTTAACTCTTGTTGCCAGTGTGGGACCTATCTGCCTAGGGCCCACACTGCAATGTGGGGGTTAATATTTGTCCATCACAGGGCTCCAGTATCAACATACAGCAGGGGCATAGCCAGCCTCCAATTTCTGGCTGGACCTCTGAATCTGCAGGGTGGGCCCAGCCAAAGGAAGCTTCCGGTCCTGGGACCAGAAACTGCCCCAAAGATGCTCCAGTTGGTAACAAGGTGGAGTTGTGGCAGGAGAAGGATGGAGTGGGTAAGCCTCATCTCTAAGTGGGTGGGCCCAGGCCCACCCGTGACTATTTCCCTGATATACAGGATGTTCTTTTTTGCCTTCAAGAAGTGAGAGAACAAACATTAGTGAAATAAGTGCATGTGACAAGTAATTGTGAGAACAATAGCAAGGTTGTTGAAAACAGGGAAATATGGACAAAGTGGGAGCTAATTTAAACGTTATTTAGTATACCATGCATAGAGCATGTCTTTACCAGACTCTTTTGTAACTTGTCCTCCTCTGTGAACAAAGAGAGAGCGTGTAAGTATGAATCATGTATCTTTCCTTTGTGGCCAGGAGGTCAAATCTCGAAATAAGCAGTCTTTCTGACTGAAATCTCAGAATTCTAATCGGAATATCAGGAGGTGAGGGAGCATGAGTGAGAATCTATTTTTGTTTGGTTTGTTATAATTTTCAGTGCTACATGCCAGATTGACCACAGTGGCCACCTCTATTCAGTCACAGAGCAAATTGGTACAGCTATTCCTTGTGAGACAGTCACCAGGCTGCTGTGCTTGGCCCAACCTTGAGAGCCAATGTATATCCAAGTTGCCAAGATCTAAGCAAATCCAGACATTCTCTCTAAGTCTGCCTTCTGAGACACACTCCCAGGGCAGAGATTTCTTTTTGGTGCCCTTTCTCTGGGATGTGAAGCCCCGTGGTCCAGCTGTCATAGGCCCAGGCAAATACTGAACTCTCCCAGATCTCTTCAGTAGCTCAGGCACACCTTCCCGAGAATTCCTTCTCTTGCTGGTACACTGGCTCACAGTTTAATCCTTTAGGAACCGTATGACAGGTGAAAGCAAAGAACATCTAGGAACACATGCTTCTTAAACACACACACACACTTTCCTTGTAGGAAAGCATAAGAGACTTATAGATCAGAGAAAATAAGACACCTGAATGGAGACCTCTCCCTACAGTACTCTCATGACTCCTGAGAATCTATTTGGTTTTGATCAGTGTCCTTCAAGGAGGCAGGTGGGAGGCGGGTCCAGGTCATTCCTGTCTCCTCAATTCCTCCTCCTTAGCCTTCTCATTCTGATAATGGTCTAGCATACTTCGCTAGGGAGCATCTCTCTTAAAACCAGTTTCTAACCTCTTGTGTTTCAGTCTGTTGGAGATTTTCCATTCTCCTATCCTCTGTGAGATCACTGGAAGAAGATCGTTAACAGCCAATTGCTTGTCAGCTAAGGCTATGCAATTGTTGATGACTCTTGATGGCTCTGTTGCCGTTTCTTAGATGTCGTCTGTATTCTGCCATAAAATGGAAGATTTAATCCATGCTGAAGGCTAGAGTGGGAAATAGTGTTCCAAAAATCAAATGGAATTAATCAGTATTCAGAGACATATTCCCCAAAGTGTCAGACAGGTACAGTATAGGCAATGAAGCTCAACCCATCACCTGGGGAACTACTGCTGTCACTGAGAGACTAGTTCACTCCTCACGGTCATTCAGTCCACAGTCCCAGAGATTAGTCTGTCAATAAGAACACAAAAATTGTGATGTGGACCCCTGCCCAGTAGGAAATGGACTACTTTCCACAACTCATTTTGCATGAATTATAACCAGTCATATAGAATAATGAGTATCAACTTAGGTTATATTTGAACAGTGTCCTAAAGGTGAAAGTCATGGTATTTCATTGCATAATCCCTAAGACACCTGGTTCCTTGGAATGTGTGTCTTACTCTGCACAGGAATTTTACTCTGCACAGGTCAGCACATGTTTTTTTTCACTTCTCAACTGCCTACTACTACTACTACTTGAATACTATGCATTCTGCACTCTCATCACAGACAGTTTAATACACAGCTGCCCAAAGATAATAAACAGGTATGCATCATGTCTTTAAACATTGGATATGGGACGAGGTATGTAAAAATTATTTGCTGTTTAAATGCATTACAATTTAGATCAGAATTGTAAATTTTTAAAAAATACAGGAGTTCGGATATAAAATGACGAGTATTTATCATGTAGTTTATTAATATTGATCTACTCCACCAGTGCCTTTTCTGCCATCAAGGTCTCTTTTACATGTCTGTAGTTTTTGAGGACCTGGAAATCAAAACACAAGCTGTGAAATTATTTCATTTGTGTATTAAATAAGTATGATTTGTAACAGATTACATCCTGTTTAGGAATACTCTTCTAGGGCATCTGGGGCACAGGTGCTAAAACTCTCTATTAATATTCAGGTAATTATTTCTGAGTTACACTGACAAGTAGATTCAGAAATCTCCAACCAGGATAGAACAGGGATGGGAGCCAGTGTCTTTTGGGACCTACAGAGAATTAGTGAGATAGGACACAATAAGTCTTGGAGGGAAATATTAGGATCAACCAACTTGGTAAGCAAGTTTAAGCTGAGGTTTATGTTGTATTCTTGGTTTTGAGTTACCAGTAAAGTTGGACACCAGAATGGACTAAGCGTGGACATTAACTCTGTGCCTGTGGAGTCTGTCCTGGAGGATGGGTTAGAATCATAGCCTGTTCACAATTATTATAACCATAGAAAAAATTGTTTTACTGTCATCATGATATAGGCAGACCATACCTGCATGATACATGCAGACCATACCTTATTTCATGCTACAGTAAATGTAGAAATTCTTAGTGCCACATATGCCACCTATTGGTAAAAAATGGAAAATTATTTCGCCTAGTTTGTATTTATCAAAACTAGGGTTACAAGTGTTATATACAAGTGTGTGTGTGCCTATGTGTGTGTTTAAAAGGTTAAAATTATCATAAATATAATTATATGTATTTTTAATGGAGGTGAGTTTAGATCAAATGCTTTAACTTTAGAAATAGTAGGTATGGGCCGATGCCATCCCCTGGATTTAGTGGGTTTGCACAGAATATGAAAGAGCACAGAATTTGATCCATTTAACCTGTAAAGCACTGGAATGGAATTGTGCGTAACCAAAGTTAAATTATGCTTATGCTAATTTTAGGTCTCATAATCTTGAAGATATCTGAAGACCCAGCATAGAGTAGACTCATGCTGGTCCTTGTTCTAATACATGAGAGAGACAGTTAGAAATAGCTTGGGAATTACACCCCTTTGTATCTCTAGAAACTTGTCTCTTTGACTATCTGAATTTGCCTGAATCATTTATTTTTACTGAAACTTGAGGAAAAATGAGTGCTCAGCACTCATCAGTTTCAACTGGTTACATTAAAAGAAGTATAAAGATGGTAGCTTTAACAGAGTCGGCAGTTGCTGATGGAAATGACAGCCAGCCAGGCCTGATAAAAGGATATATTTAAACTATTCAAAAACAAGTGTAAATTGGCCAAGAACAAACAAGGAGATCTCAAAACCTGTCTCTGCAAAAGCTCCAGTAAGTATAGTCTACTCGTTAGATCAATTCAATAGACAAAGAAACAAAACAACAGCAACAACAAAAAATTAGAGAAATCAACAAAGTCTGGAAGGAGAGCTAAAAAGGTGCAAAGAGATTTGAGACTACACTGCAGTTTCTTATTCAGCAGTGAATAGACATCTGGTCAAAGTGTAATATAACCATCCTAAAGTTTATGGATTTAACAGAATCTTGGATTAACCAACACAATCTATTTTAGCTCATCGCTCAGATACTAGCAGGAATTTTTTAGGTGCTGAGGAATTTTTCAAGCAACCTTTAAAACATTGCCAGGATATACAATATTAATACCACCACCCATATCTCATGTGACTTTGAGTTGGACCTTCACTTTTCAGAGCATCAGCTGTAGATTCTTATCTTCAGTTCTCCAAGTTAGCCAAAATAGAAATATAAGTCTTTCATATCATGGAATACAGCACTAAGCTATAGGAACCTGAAATTAATGCATAAAAAGAGGGGTCATTTTGGCTTACCCAGACATGGAGATCCAGCAGTAGCCCACTTGTGTACCGGTCAATGATGAGGGTCTCTAGAATCTCCTCAGGACGGTGGGCCTCAGGTTGTAACCATTTGCGCACAAGGTGGGGGAGATCAAACAACTGGGACCTCGGATCCTTCCCTCCTGGAACTCATGGTATCTCTGGGCCTGTACAGCCATTGTTACACCAAAACAAGCCAAGATCTCTGCCTTCAATTGGTGATAATCAGCTGCAGCTTCGGTGGGGAGTTCATAATAGGCTTTCTGGGCCTCCCCAAATAGAAAGGGGGCAAGAATACTGGCCCTGGAGCCACACCTCACATGTGGCGAGCCTGTCAAAAGTGAGGAGATAGGCCTCCACATCATGCCTGGCTGTCATCTTCTGTAGGAAGCTAGTAGTCCGTAGGGCATTGGTGCTATCCAGCCCACAGGCTTGGGTGGCCACGGCCTTCAGTTAGTCTACCATTTCTTGCAAGAGGGCACGGTCCTCGACTGCCTGACTTATCAGCAGTTGATTAGTCTCTTGTTGCAGGTGCAGGGACTCTTGCTGGGTGGCTATTTGGGCCTTAGTGGCCTCTTCCTGGGCCACTGTGGCCTGTATCAGGCCCTTTACTATGTCTTCCATGTTAGCATGGGGAAAGAAAACCCCTCTGGCTGCTCTGCAAATGGAATCCCTCCGCTGACACCAGTTGCGGCAGACCGAGCACTGTCAGTCCCCGTGAGTCCTGTGCTTCATGTAGTGGCAGCCAGCTGAGGCATGGTTCTCCCACCTCCAAACCCCAGCACTATGAATCCTCAGTCCCTCCTACCCTGGGGCTGGGATCTCTGCCCCACAGGCCACTAGGACTGGGGCCCCAAGTCCGGTCTGGGCAAACTTGCCCTGACTGCCTTACCTCCTAAGTGCTGTTATAACAGTTACGGGTCACCTCTCTTCCACTCTTCTTTGCTCTGTTCTCTTCCACACACCAAATTCTGCACCTGTTTCCACCTTCAAACAACACACCCAAACTTCCTCTCCACCTGGCTGCAACAGGGGCCTTTTAAACTGCTACTCTTAATTGGTGTCAGCTGCTCCAACTGACTCTGGGTGCCTTAATTGGAGTCAGGTGCCTTAATTGGCTCAAAGCATCCCTGCCCCAGCTACCCTGTGAACAGAGCTTTGCTAAATCTGGGGCTAACATATCTACCCTCCAGCACCCTCCTGTAACCCTCAGATCTGACTCCCTAACACTATGTAAAATTCTAGATGTCTAGTCACTAAGGGCAAGCTTCTATTTTAATCTGGGAGTAAAACATCTTCCTCATCTGATGTGTCCCAATATCAGCTGTCATCTTCATAAAGACTTGCTGAGTAGGTTTTGCTGGCTAAATTTTCATGACAATTTTACAATGTTGTATTAAGCCAAATAACCCATTAGACAGAGGAATAGACAGCATTAGTTCTTGCTTTCACTGTAAAGACACTTGAATTTACCATGAAAAGCAATTTGTCATTAAAGACAAAAACATATCAAGGATTATTAGCTGCATTAGCCAGGCTTTTTGGCATGGAGTATTAAGTAAAACTGGTCAGATAGCAGTTCAAAAAACACATTAGTTAAGTATATTAGGTAGTAGATACCTATTATAACTGTCTGAAAATGTATATCAGACATCTGCATGTGCCCAAAGGACTCTAAGGTGCCTTTGTCAGGGACCTTAATAAACACTTTATGTTAAACTAAAAACTGAAGATAGCTAAATCCAACATAAAACATTTAGAGAAGCTTTGTAATATACTCTGGAACCAGAAACTTTCTATCCCGAACATCTTCCTAAGATGTTCTATGGTATAAGGTGGATTGGAAGAAATAAGTATGAACACCCATTTTCAAAGTAACAGATACAAAAATGCATGTCCCTAAATTAAACATACAGGTACATAACTGCACATACAGATTGGGAATTTGCACATCCAAGTGGCCAATTAAAAGCATAAATCACTTGTATGCACAAATACTCAGTTTGTGGAAACAGAACAATTGTGTAGATAAATAAAAGCATGTAACTGTATGTGCATTTACCAGATATATTCGTACCCCTCTTGAAAAATGCCCTTTAAGTTCATGTTAATCTAATAAATGACAGATAGGATGATTGCTAAAGCAAATAATCTTACTACAGAAACTCCTAGCAAAAGGCAATAAACCTGCTTCCACTGGAGCTCAAGAAATGCTTTAGATTGATATTGTGATGTAAAAAGGAAGGCGTGTTCTAAGCTGACTGAAAAAAGTATTTCATCTTTAGTCAGATATGAACACAATTTCCCTAAGAGGTGTAGTTCAGGGCTCCAACCTGCATGATATAGCTTGGCACAAGAGAAATTTTGCTGTGGATTTTTTTTTAAAGGGTACTGTGTACAGTACAAGAATATTGTGGAAACATTCAAATAACCACCCTGATACAAGCAAATATGTCAAAGGCATGTCATGTAAATGTGATTTATACTAGATAAAGTATTCTAATAACTAGAGAATCATCTTCAGTACATTGTAAAAACAATCCTGTGGTATGTCTACACTGGCAATTTAGGTTGACACTGGGCTTTCATTAAGTCAATTTAAGAAATTCCTTAAGTCGACTTAGTAAGAACCACCACCACGACTTAAGCACAGTGTGGACATGGATTATCCCTTAAATCGACTTAAGGGCAGTTAGGTTGACTTACTAAGTGCACGTTCAGGGTAACCACTTTGTTAAGTCGGCTTAATTAAGTCGACTTTAAAGTTGACCTTATTAAGTTGACTTAACAAAGTCGACCTAACTTTTTCTAGTGTAGACATAGCCCTGGTGTTTAGGCAACCAAAATAAGTGATGAGTGTATTTTGGGATTTGACTTTCACACTTCCTAATAGCTGCCTCTAATAGTTGCTGCAAACAAAGGACTATAAATAGGACTTTAAAAATACCCTTGCAACATTTAGTTCTGCATGTTCAAGCACTAGGTTTTTGCTGGTTTATTGCCAGTCTGTATAAGCCTGTTAAATTAGCAAAATTCAGGATGGGAAGCCTGAGAATCCTAGAATGCAGTCAGAGTTCAAAGACAGTCTAATGGATCCTAATTTCAGGATCATAGTAAATTTATATGATAAGTACTGCTCTGTAGCTATTTGGGGATTGGCCCCCTCTCCATTCACAAAAAAGGTCATGAGTACATATAGACAGTGGTGATGGGGAATTATGAAGTGATTTGTACAGAATGATGCACAACAATGTGTTTTGATTTACTTCTGTTTTGTCCTTATTTCCCTGATTTAAGCTTTATATGCCATTTCCTGAAGGGACAATAAGGACATGTTACTGAGCTTCAGAAATCAGCTATGTGTGATGTAACATCTCTGTTTTTTTTTAACTAATTGAAGCTGCATTCTGTCAGAAAGAAAAAGATAAAAAGATGAAGCCTATTGCTCAAATTGCATCACTAGAAAATGTGATAAAGTAGATTTGATTTGTGCATGACTAGAACAAGGTATTAAACAGAGGTTGAAGGCATTAGGAATTTCTCACTAGGTGTTTTGAAAAAAACCAAAACAAAACAGGTAATTGTGTGATGCTGTGCCATGCTCACTCACTCAGTACAGCCATACCACTTTATGCCAACTAAGGATCTGGCCCACAAGATAAATGTTCAAAAATAAAGGCAAACAATGGATGGAAAGGACTTTCAAATGTATAGCATTGATATCTGAATGTATTGGCTATCCCGTCACAGTCTCCTTCTTTTTTACCCTTAAATGCATAGTTCAATAGAACAACATTCACCTTCTGTACTGCAGAAATCTATGCAAGGCTAGGTTTATTTTTTGTGTTGACTGACTCTAACTGAGCCAAGTGTACTAGTAATACTATCATGAGACATTTCAAATTCTTTTGATAAAGACCTACTAACCACCTCTTCTTTAGTCGGATGTGTACACAATTCCCTTTGTCTCAGCAGTTGTAATGTTCATAATCTCTCTCTTCTTTCCTGTAATTAGTGACAATTGTATTTAGACTCCAAAGAGTAACTATTGTGTATCTGTTTTCTTTCCAACACACCAGTGAATTGATGCATATGCAGTTCTAAATCACAGTTTTCAGGAGCCAGAGCAAATGCGATGCTGACTGCTTGGCTTTTGAATGGAATTTCAACTGAATGCTTTTTTGGTGTACCAGAAAATGGAATCATCTACTCCAAAGTCTGATTTGTGGCTAGTTGAATCACCCAACATGTAAAACCTGTAAAAGCAGCAAATATTAGTAACCTTTATTTTTCCTTTTTACTAAATTGTAGTCATCAAGTAAAATAATCCCTTTGCTCAGATCAGAGGGCAGGCAGTGTGTGATCTATGTTTGGATACTGTATCTACAAAGTAGGTGCCATCACACTGTACTGTGATTACTACTAGTAACACATGCATACTTTTTCACAAATTAGTTGAATATTTGGTCCATTTTTCCTTTTTGGTTTTAGGATAGTCACTTCTGTGCCATGTATTAGAAAGTGATTATGATATATGGGAACCAAGTTTCTTCGGGGTTGTTGAGTGAGATCTCAGGTAAAGCAGTGTAGCAACAATAACAGACAGGACAGATATGTTTCCTTAAGAAATTACACTGTGTGGATTTCATTTGTTTATATGGCGACAGGAGGCTCATATTTGTAGCTCTGTGTATTCCTACTGCTACTATAGCTCTTTCCAGGTGGTGTAAATCCAGGCTGCAGATTGAGGTACCTTACCACAGCAGAAATTAAAAGTTGAACCAAACCATAAAGAGAAGAGCACAGAAGTCACCATGACAATAAATGAACTGATATCACCAAGTAACTAACTGGTCAGGATTTACATTGGTCCTGATCAAAAATGAACTGACATTCATAGAAAGACACCTTTTGATACTTGGCTCAGGCCCTGGGAGCAGTAGTGAAAAGTCCTCTAGAATCACTTTCTCTGTTTGTAAATGGAACCTTCCCTCTTTTCCCCCACCCCCAGAACACAACTGAATGCGCCAGCTTTTTTAATTGTGTGAGATACAGTCAAGTTCCTACAAAGCTAAATTTATTTGCTTCCAGTGGATAATCTGGAATTACTGCTTGTTTACTGAACTACCTTCCAAATGTCTTCATCTATTACCCAATAGTCATCAAATGAAATTTTCTGTTGGAGTCTCAGCATGTGAGGTCAAGGAAGTGAACCAGCTATGGATGTCTTTTGACAAGTTAATGCCCTTTGATGTTCTGGTGCCAAAAATTAGCTAGAGTCCGTCAAGTGTGCAGATTCTGAAGAGCTACACCTGGTCACCATACCAAAATGCTTGTTATTCGTTAGATGGCATCTAGTGAGAGAACTGCAAAGTCCATCTGGAAAGCCTGTCCAGGCATATGCAAACGCTTCATTGAGGTGTCTACTGGTAGTGCTAGAAATACAGAACAATGTGCCAGATACAGTGGGCAAATAAATGTGCTGACCAACTGAATTTGGGCACAATTTAGCAATCTTGTTGGCTGCTGTGTTCAAACTGAGAGACGTGTCAAAACCAATAGTCGTGAAGCTCACACACTGATATCCAGACAGCTTTCATGTGTTTGCATCAATGATTGACACTCTAGGACTTTAGGTAATGAGTTTGACTGAGCAATGCTGTGTAAACTTCAAAATGTCAGTCCATCAGGGATATGTGTTTCTCCTTCTCACTGCTGATGATTTGAAGAAAGAATTGGAAGTCATCATTACCGTTCCCTCATCCATGCCCTTCCCCTCCCCCCCAATTTAAACACCAAGGCTCATGGCAACTAAGCAGTGTAGGTGAAGGCTTGTATTGACATCCATGATGTGCTTGCAGCAGATTTGTGGACTATCTCACCTTTGTAGTTCAGGCCATATGATCAGAGCACCTACCAGCATACTTTCCTTCAGCAGGAACAAATAGTTACCAAGTTATGAAGATGATCACTTATGACAGCAATGTATGCATAGCTCTAAAAGAGGCACGTTTGTGTACAAATGTAAATACATAGGCAATGAGAAAAGCCTAGATTCAATGGAAAAATGTATAGGTCTTAATCCAGAGGTTCTAGAGCAGAACTCTTGAGGGCAGAGGGAATGGTCAAGTGACAACTCCTTTCTGCTTTTCAATTCCTAGGGCTGCTTCAGCTCCTGGCACATCTTAGGCTAGCCACAGCACCACTCTGAATTGCACCATCTGATAAATAGCCCCTCGGGTCCTTTACTTCAGCAGGGATACCAAAGTACAGCATGCTTTGCCCATATTTCCTCTGACATCCTACACCGGGTGGTGCTGGCAAGGGTGGTATAGAGCAGGGACTGGCCAGCTAATTGCCACTCAGGGAGTCCCCTTGCACTGCTGAAGCAAAATAAAGTAATTTATTGAGGCCCAGGATCTGTCTCTTAATATGAATTATTTTGTATTGAAAAGCGGGCCTAGTCCCAATAGACTATCTGGGGTATTCAAAGTAGGATTACCATTCTTTGGCGAATACATTTTGAAGCACCAGAATTTATCATTTCAAATAAGAGCTCCCTAGTACCTATTCATTTTACAGGAAAGCATAACAACCCTTTTCAGTGCCTTTCACAAAGCTCTCTTTAATAACGGATCACACGCATCTTTTTGCCCCATATACAAATCACAGAGAAGCAAACCCTTGCTTAAATGAAAAAAAGCAGTTCCAAGGCAATCAAACTATTTTCTTCTATGTCAAGCAGAACATTTATTTCATGCTTTTCCCTCAGTTCCTCCAAAGGAGAAATTCTTTATGTAACTGAGGCTGGACAAGCATCAGCTATACATGCTAATAATCTCAATCACTTGGAATTCTCCTTCTACTGGAACTAAATCTCCTTAGCTGTGGAATATGCTAGACCACCCTTCCTCAGTTTAGTAGGCCGGCTCTCCAGGAAAGGCCCCCAAATGTTCTAGCAGAGGTGAGACAAGCCCATGGAACATGAGCAATAGGATAGTTTGATTTGTTGGGGGATTGTTTTCATGAAAAACTCACCAAAAGCAGAACCATCTGATGCATAAAGTGGATCTAATTTGTCGATGAATTGACATGCAAGTGCTTGAATTTATAAACACTAGAAAAATGAACTATTATGTGTTTGAACCTATGCCTTGGGATTTTACTTCCTGATACCTGTTGTTATAGATGGATTTCGCACACATGATGTCGGATAGTTTTAATGACTTCGCAGCCAGTGGCCAGGATTATTACTTAATAGTTACTTTGATGTAATAGCTATTGCAAACAGTTTAGTAAACACCAGATTAAATTTGTTCATGTACTAATCCCAGAACAAACAAACTGCTGCATCCTATAAACATTTTGATTAAAATTAGGTTAAGCCTGTTGAAGGAATAAAATAGCTACTATGCCCATAACATTTAAAGTGACAGTGATCTTGTTTCAGTTTTAGTTGATCTTGCACTTTGAATTGAAAAAGAGAAGGAGGCCTATTATCATGAATTCAAATTTTCACAGAAAAATTTCACTCTTCACAAATGCTCACAGTCACCAGAGCTGCAGGATACTTTGCCCTGAAACCATCTAAGATCTTTTATTCTACTTCTGTATCTCCAAGTTCATGATGGCTATTATCCAACAAAGCACTTAAGCATATATTTAACTTTAAACCTTTGAATAGTCCTATTAAGGTCAATGGCATGAAACGCAGGTTTAAAGTTAAGCACATGCTTAAAGCATTTTGCTGGATCAGGGCCTACAAGTATTGCTTGCACTAGCCTGTAATTGTAACAGCTTCCTGCAACCACTGGGGCTTTAAACCATTCTGTGCAATGAGTTTGCATTCTGAACATGGTCTGATGAAAACCATGGGAGTTTATAATGATCACCATAGATTACAAAATACCTGAAAAAATGGGGGAACAAATTTATTCATGCTATTTATTATTATCCTGACATTAGCAGTTAGTGATCCCAATTTTGGTGGGATATCTGGAGATCTCAGGAATTTCAAGACTTTTGCTTTTATGTGGGCACAGATCAAGTTCAGCACACAGATACCATTTGTTTGCACTGGACCAGCATCATATCTTGGCATTGATCTGTGGTAATTGTTTAGCAGAGCAGCATGACCTTGGTGCTTTTGAATCTGATAAGAAGAAATAATTTATATATGGAATACTTAATTGATCTGCCTGTCTCAAAATATCTTCAGGTTGGTGGATTTAGGCTGATTGCACTGATGCACAGTCTCCTAGTCACCAGTCATGGCAAGTGAACAGTTGTTGAATGGTGAGCCATCAATAAGGTCTGTTCTTGTAAAGCATGATTTATATAGCAGTCATCAGCTCCATATGCTTCAATTGTCTTCTACCACCCCAACACACATACAGTCTGCCCACTGGAAATACATTAGTGTGCAATGTATGCTGTACCCAAGGCTTTCTGACTGTGATATGAATCACCTTACTCTTTTACTTCCTCTTCATATTACCCATCTGGCTGCTTCTGGTAGCTCTAGAGTTTCTGTGACAACAACGTCTGTCTGTTGTTTTGCAGAAGTATGTTTCTTAATGCTTATTTTTCTTTGCTCTGCACACAATCCAGAAAACTAACATTGTAATGCTGTTGAGCTCCAGGGTGATGGCAGAAAGAAGCTAATTTGGATTAACAATGGTCCCTTCCTGATGCAACCTACTTATTAGGATCACACTTTTCTACCTCAAGACAAAGTCCAGTCAAATGCAACTGTGCCAGGTGGGTTTTATTGACGTTGTGTCTTGCTAGGTCTTTTCTGGGGAGCTGTCGTCCAGGATAACCTCAGCACATGGCATAGTGTCTATCTCAAGATTGCTCACTTTTGCACAATTCACCTGAAGGGCACTGAAGCCCAGGAAAGCATGGAGAAAGTCTTGCTTTCAGTGGCTGCATTATTCCCTCTTCATGTTCTTTAAGAGCTAAATCTTTTCACCAGTGCAGCCTCAGGGCAAAGTTACAATGTGAAACTGAAACAGTGCTGTCTTTGCTTTCTGATACTCTCTTGAGATCAGAGTACAGACTGGTTGCCTTGTATTCGTCTCACTCTCTACAAGAGGCGCTGCTGGGAGTAACATCAGCACTGCTCCTCCCTGAAACAACTTTATAGGCAGCTAAAAATGACAGTTATCATGACAAAGATCAGCAGGATGTTCCACCTCCATGAGTTGCACAAATACAGTGCCAGTACCAATAAATATGTTATTCTTGTCTCCCAGCTAGACATAAACATTTCCAGATTCATCCTTTGTATTGCAGCTTGTGATGCGGGGCCTGCCCCTCACTAGCCTGGAAAGGGAAAGTGGGCCCTTGGAGAAGCTGCATGAAAAGCGGCCAGTAGGAAGGGGCTGAGTGGCAGTCAATCAGGGTCCACGAGGCTGGTATAAAAGAGAACTGCAGAGCAGAGGAAGGGGAGCAACTCCCAAGAGCTCAAAGAGGAATGCCTGTCAGCACCCTGGACAGAGCAGTGGCTGACACCCTGAAGCAAGGGGTGGAGAAGGTACTGGGGCTGCAGTGAAGGAGGCCAGGGAAATGCTCTGAGGAATTAGGCGGAGATGCAGTGGAAGGCTGCCACACCTACAGAGTCTCTAGCCCAGTACCCTGCACAGTGGGCAGGCCTGGGTTCCCTCCCCAACCATCGATTGCTGTTGGAGTGGTGGCAGAACTGTGGTAGCCACAGTGGGATGTGGCTAAAACAGATGGCAGAATCCCCCAAAAGGAGGGAACATGGATTATGATGCAGTTGGAGGGCCATGGCATGAGGAGGAGGATCCAGTGGAGACAAGACAGAGGGTGAGACACCGCAGAGGGGGGCATCTATCCGCTGAGAATGGATTCCTCAGATAGCCAACAGGAGGCACCAAGGCAGTGAGTCAGACCCTGTTACACAGGTATTTCTATTAACTATGTGCCTAGGGGACTGTGAGGAAAGCTGCTTGCAAGTATATGTGGGCCTTGCGAACCATATTTGAAATGTCGATGGCATGTTATTGCTGCATTGAAGACTATGGCCTCAAACCTCAGCTGTGGCTGAGCTCTAACTTGCACCTCACTGCAATAGCCCCCAATGGATGCAATAGTCCCCAGGAGTGACGGAGGTAACAGGAGCACAGCAGGAGCAACAGCATCTCAGTCTGGCACTCTACTTCTGCCCATGCCCCCATGTCAAGGAGGGTGGCTCAGAGGAAGCTACACTATCTGGGAATTCCACCAAATTGGGGGAATCCTTTGCTGGCTGATTATAAGGTGGCATTGCATCTCCTCTGCACCACTAAGAAGATCATGATGTGTTGCTATAACGATGTTGCTAAGCAAGCTGAATGTAGGTGTCTGTCTTTGCTCTTGATGAAGGGAGGTACGTTAATGAAATTCTAAAGTGCCAGCTAATTAATCTCTTTCCTGACTAAGAGGAAGGATGTACTGACGGTCAAGCTATTGCCTGATGACACAGGAAGTGAATAAAGGGAAGTGTAAAGATCAGACAAGCAGTTGTTACTTTCACAGCTCAGACAATAGTAGGCTTGGAATCATTCAACAAAAAGTGTGTCTGTTACCTGGGAATTCACCAGCTTATGCAGAAGCCAAAAAGCTGCTGAAGCTTCATGTTTGGTCACACAGAAGTATATGGAAGGTACATTTAAAAAAATGTTCACTGTTTGCATATGTATGAATTTAATTTTTCCACTAATACAAACAAGGAGTCATGTGGCACTTTTAAAGACTAACAAATTTATTTATCGCATGAGATTTTGTGGGAGAGATCCTACTTCGTAAGACACTGGACGATGGAAAAACAAAAGTATAAGGAGGAGGGATAAATGCAGAGAAATGAGTGTAATCAAGGATCAGGTCAGATTACTTCAGCAAATCAAACAGGTTGTATTGATTCAAACTGAATCCTTCTGAATCTTTCTACTGATACACTCTATTGCAGTGTTTTCAAACCTTAGGGTTGGGACCCAGAACTGGGTCACAGACCCTCAGCCACTGGGTCGCGGCACCCCCTGCTGCTGCCACCAAAAGACTGGAATGCATTGCTCAAAAATGTAATTGTTGGGTCGCAGGCATAAATGATTTTTTCCAACTGGGTCCCGAGAAAATAAGTTTGAAACCCCAGCTCTATTGTTTCCAGAGGCACAATGGATCTCCAGTTCTTTCAATAGAAAAGTAATGCTATGGTGGTCTCCATGTGGGGTGTTCAATCCACTCAGCTTTTTCCCAGGTTCCCAAGGCTCAACAATAATAATTAGTTTCACTAATACAGTAATTCTATGTCACTATCAAGCTACAAATTTTTGGACTGTTTTTCTTTTTCATTCGTGTTCCTGCAATGAGCTGAAGCACACACCTGCCACCGATTTACTGAAGGGGATGAATTGGGTTTGTACTTTGCCTGAGTGAATATTGGCCTCAAATGAGCTTATTTCCATTTAAAGAAAATACAGAGCTGCTGTATTGCGCTGTGATGGACATTATATATTTGTCTTTGCATTTTCTAGCTCACCAGATAGCTTTCTCCATTGGAGTTGTATGGCACCAGATGAAGAATTAGAGTAAAACAGCTGCAAAGCCCAGAGAGGGAAAGAATCTCATTGCTGATCTCGAAGGAGGTACTGATGGTCAGTTAGTGCAATAGGTACATAAACCACCTTCAGAAAGTTACACCAAAGGTCAGTCTGGTCTAGTGTTTGCTAACAGCACGTAAACAGGTAAGTTGGGTCCCTGATCCTGGTGTATGGCCTCTGATCACCACAGGTATGATGTTACCTAAGTTGAATCTTGACTAGTCCCTGTGTTTCTGAAGTGCAGTTTTGTAAAATACTCCTCTGGTCATCGCGGACATTGAGACCTGTATTTGTGGAAGTATTATAATGTTGTAGAACAGTGGTCCCCAACCAGTAGATCATGATCTATTTCTGTAGGGCAGTTGCTATTGAAACCTATGAGCATTGCGCCATCTTCTGGTGAAAGGTTGGAGACCACTGCGGTAGAAGTTATGCTTCCGCTATTATGCACAGGAATCTGCTGGCATGTTTGAACTAGAACCTTATCTTACATCTGGAGACCACCTGGCTGAGAATGAATAAATAAATGATCAGGTTGCACACCAACTGGGAGTACATGTTTTTCCTAAGATACTCCAAGGGCCTTGAACCATAATATGCTGGGTGCAAGTGAACTCAAGTGAAGAACAGCAAGTCTGTGCTCATAAGACAGAGTACAAAATGTTTCCGGATCTCTGTACAGGAAAAAGAAGGTGATCCCAAGGCAAGAGATGTACTGTGCTATCAGTTACTTTCCATTGTAAATACAGAAGAGCAGAATAGAACAAGAACAGTGTTCCTGAGAGTACTAATTTTGCCGTGGCAGAGATGTTTGTGATACTTCCATCTTCTGGAAATAGTTATCATTTATTTCATCTGCACAGCTCCTTTTATCCAGAGTTTGACGTATATTCAAAAAGACTTCTTTGCACAGACTTGAAGAAAAGGGGAAGGTCAGAAAAGAATGATGCATCCCTCTTCTTTCTTCAATCTTACTCATCCTCTGTTTATTCTTTTCTCTTCTCCCTTGCAATGAAAACATGAAGGCAAAATGGGCACTGATAATTCTGTGCAGCTCTGGCAGAGATCATTTTATGATGAGGTACAACTAAGGATAGAGCAAACAGCTTCCACAGTGATAGAATATACTCACATCTTTAGGAAAGATTATCCACAGAGGATCAAAATTCTGGTTTGTTTGGGGGGGGGGTCCCCTTCAAAAGCAATATCCTGCTGTATAACAGATCTTGAACTGAATCCCCTTGAAATTTACCAGAGTGGACTTCTGTTCTGAATGTGTTGATCAGCTTTATTGGGCCTCATTGTCTTATTTAGTAAGAGTTTTCTAAAATCTAGCAAAATGTGGACTACCTGTGCATAGTGGCATATCATGCAATAAAAGCCATTTTAAAAGGGCAATTAATGATAAAAACTATTTTAACCAGATTGCAAAACTGGTTTGTCTCAGTGAGAAAAACATCCTGAAGAACAGGTTTTATCATTTAAAGTCATTATGATATGTCAGGTATGGGGTGGCATGCAACAAAAACAACTGTCAGTCCCCTTAGTCCTTCCTCCCTCACTCTCAGTCCATCTGTTCCTGATGATAGGACTCTGCAGAAAAGTCAGGAAGCTACCCGAAGCCTTCAGCAATGGACTCACTGAGGAAAATGGGGACAGCTCCATGTAACTCACCTTGACTCCGCTCTTCTTCCTGTCTCAGTTTCAAAGTAGGCAGCAGATGGTCTCTCGGAATAGGCCATATTCAAGGGTTTCCTCTTCCTTTGCTCATTCCCTATAATTGTTACCACTGTTGATTGCTGTTGTCTGTAGCACACTTCCAAGCCTGTTGGAAATGCAGAACAGAGGAATCAACATGGGCTTCTAAGCAAAATGTATGGTGAAGAGCTCTGAGTGCAATTCTACCTTAGTTAGCCAATTTCTTCACTAGTATTTCCCATGTTTCTTATAATATCTTAACAGCTTAACTGCACCTGGGTATACAAAGAGACTCTAGGAGATAAGAACAACTAGCTCGTATACAGCACTTTTCATCAATAAATCTCAAAGCACTTTACAGAAGAGGTCCATATCATTATCTCACTTTGCAGGTGGGGGAGATTCAGATAACATTTTTATCACGTTATATGGGGCACCCTGCCTCTTTTGCAGACCAGAACAACCAAACCCAACTATAAATCAGGTATGTAGCTATGGGTGGACCCAGGTAGGCCTAGGCCCACCCACTTGGCCAGCAGGCCTACCTACCCCCACCCCCTGGAGCACACAGCAGCGGTGCAAGCATTTTTCCACAGCCGCAGGCCAGCCAGTAATGGGTGGATGTGGCTTTGAGTGGTAGTGCTGCAGACAGCCAGGTGGGAGTGGTGTGCTCTCCTGCCCACACTGCCTTGCAGCAGCTCTGGCCCAAGGCAGATGACGCTGCCTCAATGCCACAGGGGCCAGGGTCTCGCTGTCTCTCCCCATCCCTCCTCACCACACCCCAGTTGCCTAGCAACTGAAGCATTGTCAGGAAGCTTCCAATCACATGACCGGAAGAGGGCTGGTTGGGCCCACCCTGGAGACTCAGGGGCCCAGCTAGAAAACAGGGACTGGCTACACCCCTGCTACAGATAAAAGAGGGGAAAAGCCACTATACATTGCGAGGAAGACAGAATGAGCTCCCGCCTTCCACACCAACTGTGTGAGAATTCTCAGCTGTGTTCTCAGCAAGGCGCAGTCTAGGTGAACAAGCATATGTTTCTATTTATGCAAAACTCCTCAGAAGAAAAAGGAATGGGGGAGACAAAAGGATTTGACTTTGGGAAAGTGGGCAAAATGGCTAAATTTTCCAGCTCATAAATGCTGCATAGGTATGAGTTTTTCATGCATTAGTTGTTTTTTTGAGTTCAAACTTGATTGATGCCTGGAAGTGTGGTGGCTTGGGGACCAAAAAAAAAAAATCCTTTCACTTTGTATAGAATTCTCTGTCCTCAGATTAAATAAACACAGCTCCAGAAAATGGAAATTTGTGTTTGAAACTAAACCAAATGAACTGATGTTAGCTGTGTTTTGACACAGAATTTGGGCCTCTGACATGTACACAGATTTAGTAGCTGACTTTAGAAAATGCTTTTACACATCATTGTGTAAGTGTGTAATCAAGGCCAACTTCTCCAGTATGCTTCTAATCAATACTCTTAATAATCAGCTCTTGAATCATTGTTTTCAGTAACTAAACTTTGTTCTCTTAATGAGCCCAGTCCACAAAATTTGAGGTCAGATATGAGTGGTGGATGTTAGATTTGTATAATGCACTTTGACTTTGACTACCATATTACATTATAATGCAGTGCTCTGGATCTTATTCTTAAACACTGAAATGTAAACACTTCATAAATCTAAAATGACAAGATTGACTCCTGAGTATGTCTTGTCTGAAAAAGACAGCGCCACTTCGGAACCCGTTCATATTATACTGGCAGATTAGATAGCAATACAATGTGCATATTGTATTGTAATGAGTGTCAATAACAGCACATAGTAACTCAAAATGAGGTTGACTGATAGGATGTAGATACATCAATATTTATAAAAAGTCTGAAATGTTCCTTTCCCTTAATATCGCTATACTAGTAAGGTCATGGTTTAAGGGAATTGTTTTCTATTGCAACAATCTGTTCAAATACATCTCCATTCCTGATTTCCAGTGATCCATATTTTGTTAAACAGGTATTTACACACTTGGGTGTCTTTGTCCTTGTGTGAATGTTGGGCCACAGCTGGATATGAATTTTGAATGGCATATTTACAAACCAAATGTGTTTCTGGTCTTTTGTGTACAAAATGAATGATATATTATGCATTCTCTTGATTACTTTTAACCTCATAATTTTAGGTGTTCCTTTTCCCAGCAACTGGATCAGTACTTGTTTATTAGCCGATACTTCAGATGTAATGCACTAATTCTATTTTAAGGCATTCATAATAAATACATAGTAAGAAGTTTTTTCGTGAAAGTGATAAATACATCTCTACAGTATATAACACATTTTTCTCAAGTGAAAAATATTAAGTGCAGTTTGCAATCAGTATTTTTTGTTGATGAATACTTTTCTACTTTGTCCTCTACTTGAATAGATTGAAGACATGAATTCTAGAAAGGAGGGTAATGAGATGCATACCACCTATAATAAAAAGAGACAAAGCCTTGGTTGCTATTTAATTTCTTGTTTCTTCATTTAATGTTCAAGATGGTGCTAAGCCCAGAAATAGTTTCCCCCAAAGCCTTAACTATAAAGCAGGTGAAATCCTGCGCCCAATAAAGTCACTGGAAGTCTTGCCATTGACTTTAATGAAACAAGGATTTTGCATTGACAATTTCGAATTGCTATCTCGTATGTATTTTCAACACTCCTTTAATTAATACCTCTTGAGATGTACCTTTGTTCTTGGAACACTCTTGGAATGGGTAAGATTGAATGAGTAACATTACCAGAGATGACGATTACCAGTCAGCTGCCTACAATGATTCCTTTTGTGCTTGCTTCTGGTCCTGTCTTCTGTGAAATTCCATTTCCAATATGCAGTATACTGGGTTAGCTATATATAATTGAAAATTTGGTTGTGTAAAATCCGTAAAGCACAAGTTCTTTAGCTGAAGTTCCTGACCACAGCTAATGCTGCATAAGAATTGCTATCATTGAGCTTTGTATTACCAATTAGAAAATGTACCGTCTTCACTAAATCAAATCAAATAATTACATATCATGACTAGTTACAGAGCTGAAGAAATATTGTATGCAGTCAGTTCAGAATACACTTATATAAGAGCTATTTCACACTAGATTTGATTACACGGAAAAATTCAGTCCGGTCTTATCCTTTGAATTCTCACCACTAATTACTGCGTGTGTTTTGAGATGTTGGTCTTTTGAGCTGGTTTATTTGATTGGTGCTGAACCATATGAGTTTGTCGATGTTGCTCTAGATGCAGTGCTTTGCTTTTTTTATTTTTGCTTTTCATTTTTATGCTCTGAAAGTAACATCTTTTTCTTTATCTTTTTTTAAAGATAAAGACATTCCCTGCTGATACATCTAATCCTTTTTTCGATCCTTTTACAACAGTACCACAGTTTTCTGTAAGTAGAACATGCAACTGAAAAACTGTGTATTTAACACAACTCTTGTAACTCCAGATAATATTTTTAACAATGTCAGAGATTTGTGCCTTTAACAATCCTAAGAAAAATACTTTCCAAATATGACTTAGACTGCAAATCCATTAAATACGGCCCATACTTGTTTCAATAAACTTGTCTGCACTGGTATGTTGGAGATTACTACAAGCAGAAATAAGGATTAAAGGTGAAATATTTCTGGACAGCATGTCACATAGTACAGCTGAATTCCCACAGTTCTACTTTAGAGGGCATGGGTAAGGCTGCACAGACTCTTTTTGAATGAACAAGAAGGCCAAGGAATGGTGGGGGCCTAAGTCTATAAATTACATAGAATCCTTACTGAATTAGCCACAGTCCCATTTATAAATCCTGCCTTTATCTTCTAGAACAATGGTTCTCAACTTTTTTGATACCAGAAACCAGCTTGCTGCCTTCCTCAGTTGTGTCAAGAAGATCTCAGGAACCAGCACCAGTCCATGGACTGGTCATTGAGAAACTCTGTTCTAGGGGACCTAATTTTCATAAAAATTATATTATGAATTGAAACAAGGAGTTACAATTAATATAAATACAACTGTAGGTTGATGACTAAACTAGCAGGTTGCTATAAAGTCTCATGTTAATTAACAACCTTGAGCTGAATCTTGGAGCCCTTAGTTCTTATTTGGGCCAATCTCTCATTAAACCTCCATGGAAATTTTGCTTGAGAAAGAAGTGAGTTGGGGGCTTTGGGACAAATCCCTTTACATAAGGCACACTGCACATAGTACCACATAAACAAGACTAATAATTATATTACAATGTAAAACTAAGTCTGACGGCCCTCAGAGTACCATGCCCTTAATGCTCGATCTTAGAGTACTAGTGTCAGTGTGGAAGAATTTAAACATTGAGGCAATTTGAGGACTTGTTAAAATTAGTGTTCAAACTCGAAACAAGTAGATATTGTGTATGAGTCTCTGACTGAAACCCTCTGAATGTCCTTCTCAATATGGGATGTGAGTTAACAGCCTCAGAGTAGAAACTTTCTCATATTAAAATTACACAACACAGTTACTCACTTGAAGTTTCTAAATTAAGCCCATAAAAAGAAATCATTCAGACTTAAACCTTACCTTCTGTCCTGAGCCCCAATTCTGCTTTCTCTACCGTAGGGTTATAGATGAGCTACATAACCTCATTCACAACTCAGACATGTACAATATCTATCAGCATTTAGTGAACTAAAGTGGGTTAGCCTTAATGATAAGCACCCTTACTTTGGGATGCTTTCATTTTTTGTGTATATCTATTTTTTAAGACAGATTTTAGTGAGAGACATTGAAAAATGCACCCTAATCTGGTTTATACCGGTATCTACTTTTTGCTCTAATTAAAAATATCCAGACAGATGTATTGAAACATTTCAAGTCCATCAAAACAGGCTTGTTGAAAAAGATATTGCAACAAATCATCCAGGTTAGATGGTACCACTTTAAATTATTTTTCCCCTGTAAAAAATGTCAATGAAAATGAAATTTTGATAAGTTTTGCTGAAAATTTTACACTATGCAATGAAAACTTGAAAAGTTCCAATGAAAGCTGAAAACTTTCCATAAAAAATTTCTATTTAGTGAAAAAGCCATTTTGGCATGGAAAAGTCCATAGAAAAATTTTGATCACCTCTACTAAGTGGACTCTGTGTGCGTGAAGAAGGAGGGATATTCAGCATATAAATAAGTTCTAACTAACCTTTCTAAACTTCTTCTTTCCCTGTACATAGTATTGGTTCACTGAAAAAAATCACAATGCAGCATCACAAATATCTGAAAAAATATTGCATCCTATGCAGCTCATGGTATTTGTTTTGTCAAAGACTTATGCATTGTGAGAAATCTTTTTGAACTGCAAAATACCAAGAGGATTGGAGGGAAGGGAAAAGCAATTAGAGAGGTTGATTACAACTCATTTCTATGCTATGGGCTGATCTCTGTCCCACAACCTGAATAATGGGGATCATTCAACAAAGAAATATCTGCTTCAAATCAATTGCTTCTCAGTTCACCTTAACACACCAATTGCACTAGGTGTCACTCAGTGTTTGGCCTCAACAAAACCACACAAACAAATGCATTAGGAGAAAATTTCCAGGACTAAGCCAGATCTAACTCCGAGTGTACCTTAGTCATGCACATTATGTGGCTGAAATGTATTAGGTTCATTTTCCTTTCATTTCCTTTTTCTTTTTCTGTGCTTTCCTTTCATGTTATGAACAGTCTGCAAAGCTGTTGGTTTTGGGGTTGTTTTTTTTGTTTGTATCTTGCTGATTAAATTTTATATGAATTGGTTGGTGTAAATCATAAATATATTGACTTAGTGGAGCTACTTTGATTCATACCAGCTAAAGAGCCGGTGCAATACATATATATATAAAAACATAAGTATTGTGACCGGGTCAGACTAGAGGTTTTCTGGAGAGTTCTAGAAAGCCAATATATTAGCCCCAGGCTGAGCAAGTCCTTTCTCCCCTTGTAGCTGAGCAGTGGTTACGCCAGGTTAATTAGCACACCTGTGGCTATTTAAGGCCCCACCCAAGACTTGTTAAAAGCCTTCCTTCCAGAGACAGGGTGTGGCTGGCATCTGAGAGTGAGGAGAGCTATGGGAGTGTGTGAGAGGAGGCAAGGTGTGGTTGGAAAGCAGAGAGATCTGGAGGAATAGAAGAATGTGGCTCAGGAAGCGCCACAGGTAAGAAAAAAAAACCTGCCCAAAGGGGGCACAAGGGGGCCTAGATGCCTGAGGGAAACAGACTCACAGCTAGAGGGAAGCACGAGACCCACCAAGGTAGAGGAGGAACTTTGTCACAGTATGTAAATATATACTGTAGAGAAAACCAGTTATACTACTTGTACATCTAAAATAACTATTAAAAATGGGGCAGATCCACAGATGGTGTCAATTGCCCTAGCTCCATTGACTTCAACCAGGTTATGACAATTTAGTCCTGTTGAGGATTTGGACCATGGTACCTGTATTTCATGATCTAAAGCCTGATCTAACAGTCCTTATTATATAAAAAGCCTGCAAAATTTGCTTGTGTCTGGACTGTGACATTGAGCTTTATAAGGTAAATGACAGATAAGTTTAGCACCTGACCCACTTTTAATGTTTAGAATGACAATTGCGCAGGATTAGAGGGGGGTTGTTTGTTTGCTTGTCAGTTTTTGGTTTTGTTTTACAATTTTTCATTTTACTAATTTCATAGAATGACTGGAAAGGCTCATCCTTAGTATGTTCATCTGGAATGTACTCTGTGCTTTCAGTTAAAAGGTAGGCTGGGAAACATGAAAAGGGCCCTGCAACAGCTTCTTCCTGGATCACCCACTCATTTAACCAGTAGATTGTATACAAGTCCATATTTGCACAAGTTTCTGCGTTCAGCATTTATTAATTATAAATGGCTCGCATAATTTGAAAAAGTGATGAAAATGGACAAATATTCAAATAATTAGATAACAATTCTCTGCCTTACTGTTGTGCAGTCTTTTTCTTCCTACTGTTGTGAAGACTTAATCAGGCTTGAAAGAAAAGGTTGTCAAGGAAGAAACTCAGCAGATAATAGTATGAACATGTCCTGACTCTTCTGAAGTACTGAAAAATTGCAGGTTCTGTACTTTCCTATTAACTCAAGAACGTGCAGACAAGAGGCTGTGCCCTGTTTGTCATTAAATGGTCTTATGCAAACAGTGGTCAATGTAATTTTTTTTTCAGAAATGCAATGATAGTATGTCCTGGCCTTTGATATTGCAGGATCTGTGGGGTTATAGCCTCAGATGTGTAGTACAGTTGTGTTTCTGTACATGTTATACCAATGTGTCAGCTCTGTTGTCGGTTGCTGGTTGACACAGGATATTTTTTTAGGATATGTTCCATGTCACAGAACTCTTAGACCCAGATTCATGCACACCTGACTTTAAGAAAATGCATAATTGTCAAGAAACCAAAATGCTAATTTTGACAGGTTTTCATCCGAGAGGACCCTTCTGGACAGCTCCCCATATTGGTAGACAAAGTAAAATAGTGATAAACAGCTTTCATAGTTTATGGGTACATATTTCATCCAAATGCACTTACTGTAGAACATACTCTGAACTAAGTTCAGTCTCACAAAGTGGACTATAGTAAGGCTTGTCATTATTGCACGGTTGTTGAATCTCGGTCAAAAGAAGAAGCGTCTATTTCATTCATCTATGAGGATTGCTTCCTGGTTCTTAGAAGGCCATTGGCAACAATTATAATAGCAGTTTCTCATTTTCCCTCTTTATTGCTGGTTGCAAGTGTTTAAGAGAAGGTGGGCGTAAAAAGTCAAGACTAACTTATTCTTTTTGTTATTTTCTCCATAGGCAGAATTTATAGACAGCAAATTAGTGTGCTGTGCTGTGCAATCATCCCCTAAGATGTTATCACCAGTATCTCCATCACCAATGAGGTCCTTGGCAGAGACGGTCCCAACCCCAACAGTACAGACGATATATACATCACACAAACCTATTTCTCTGGCAGACAGGTAATGTGCAGTTCCTAGAAGTACTGTGGGTCTCTCTCTGGGTTCCCAAAATTTCTTTTATTCTGTAATAATAGTAATGGGAAAGAACCCACTTAGTCTGTCATACTGAACCATGATTTCCATCAGTGTCAGATGCCATTTGGTACTTACCTCAGGACAGGTGGAAGCGTAAGAAACTTCCTCTAAATCGTCTCTAAATTAAAATTCTCTCTTACTTGGTGATGCAGCGAGCAGTTGCCCTCCTACAAAAGTCAAATATGCCACCTCCATGACCTGAAAAGAAAAGGCTGTTCAGTTTCTTCTGAGCCAGTCACTTTCCCTGAATTACTAGGTTTGTTTATAATACCTGCTGTTACAATCTGCTTTTCTAAATTCAGTGTCAACAGGAAAGAGCCGAGAAACAGGTGCTCTTTCAGATTAATACCAGGTGCTGATTTTTTAGAGTAATGTCATGTTCTTCAGGTAGTGGAAAATAGCAAAAAAAGCACATTCCAACTTCTCACTGGCAACCTCTTTTTTAGTTCTTCCATTTTACATTTTTTCCTAATGGTAATCTTTCCTCTCCAGAGACTGATGAGTGCTGAATTAATCAAATTGCCTATTTAATAGCGGTAACTCTATAACTGGATCCACCTGACACCCCAAAAGCATGGGTCAGGCTCTTCTTTCCAGACCCAAAGTACTGAATTGGATGGAAATGATGAGGGGAAAGCCTTAAAATGGGAATATAATACACTAGACTGGACTTTCACCTCCAGATTGAAATTTTGATTTACAGTAGGTCACTAGTCAAATGTGCTTGTTGATTTCACTCTAATTTCAGTTGGACACTTATTCATATTGCAGTCTTTGGTCACACAAATCCTAGAAGTTGTAGAGCAGACGTAACACCAGAGGCCCTGATTCAGCTCCCATAAAATCAGTGGAAAGACTCCTACTGACTTTGGTAGGATTTAAATAGCATTTTAGATCTTCACACTGCTTTATAAACATTAACTTATTAACTCCAAAGCACTATATTCCCTCCCCCCTTTACAGGTAGCAAAATTGAGTCACAAAAAATCTGTGATTCTCCCAGAACCTCCAAGGTTGTGATTTACCCCCAAAACAAGTTGTCAGAGCTAAGATTAGATCTAAAGAGTTGCAGATTGCAAATCAATAAGACCATGCCTTGTTGATATATTGAACTTGTAAGAATACTGGCAGAGCTGTGCTTGATTCTTGTAGTGTCTTCCCGTCTGCACCACACTTAGTGCTAGGAGCCAGAGCCAGAATTCTCTTATTTTCATAAAAATGAACTAAATTCACACACTAAAATTTGCTCAAAATGCTTAATCTAAAGAAGAAAAATCTTAACTACTGTGTCTCTTTCCTGCGCTACTAACCAGCTTTAATTCCCAGTTTATACTTGTGCCTCTTCATAGACTCTTGTTAAGATGTAGAGAATTTATAAATAAATCTACTCATGTGATGTTAGCGTCTCTAAAGCTACTGGCTGTTAACAATGAAAGTATATGACAGAGGCGTCAGACTTAGGGTAGGATTGGCGCAGTAGATGCAAGCAATCTGTGAAATGCCTTTGGGGAGCACACAGAATACTCAGCAAAGGGGCAAGAGAGAGAAACCTTTATAGAGAGACACCAACTAACCCTTTCCTGAGCAAAGGCTTTGAAAACACTAGCCATTTGGTGAAATCTGGTCCATTCTAAGAGCAAACAAAGACTCTGGGAGAGACAACAGAGTCCTGTGGCACTTTTAAAGACTAACAGATTTATTTATCGCATGAGCTTTCGTGAAGTGGGATTTTCTCCCACGAAAGCTCATGCGATAAATAAATCTGTTAGTCTTTAAAAGTGCCACAGGACTCTGTTGTCTTTCTACAATAGACTAACACGGCTACCCCTTTGGAATTTGACTACATGGAAGGCTCTGGGGACAGTTTTGTACTAGATAGATATAAACCTGGCACTTTCTAAAGGATAAACTCTGTAGACATTCCCTCTTCTCTGTCCCTCTGCCTGCCCCATTCCCTTCCCCTCCCTCTCCTTCTCATCTCTAGCAATCCCCTGATTTCTCAAATGGGGGTGGTGGCAGAACCACAGCTGTAGAAACCTCCTCTAACATCACACTCCACACAGGGAAGATGAGAACTAAAAAGCGATCTGGGCCCTGAGAAGCAGACAGCTACAATACAAGTCTTTTAAACTGGTTTTTGCATCATTTCATCAGAAACGGAGCTTCTAATCTGACTTTCATTGATGTCAATGTCAGTAAGTTTGTTGGGAGGAGTAAGCCCTAAAATGTCTCATTATGCATCCTCCTCCCCCCGCTGGTTGCTTTACTATTCAAAATGTCAAACAATTTTTACTTCTGACTCAGCCATCTATTTTCAGCCTTTTGACTGAATCAAACTGAACTTTTCTCCCTCCCTTGGTACTTTAAAAATGTTAATTATTTTTAATTGAAATATGTGGCATTTTGTTGTTCCCATAATTGGCTCTTTGTGCATTAATTATACAGTGCTGAGACTCTGAGGCGTGAACTTGAGAGAGAGAAGATGATGAAAAGACTCTTGATGACAGAATTATGAAATTCTCACTTTGTCACATGGATACTGGATCAGGGCCTTTCATGTGCCTTCTGTCTGTTTACATTCCTCCACTTCTGTGTACTCAACATAATGCACCATGAAAATGTGTTATGTTCCCAGCTCACTCAGATTCACCACAGCTGGTTAAAATTAAGTCTCAGTTTGACTTTAACTTGGAGGAGTTCTTTTATTCATTGCTGCTGGGAAATGAGCCTTCAGTCCTTTATTTCTCCTGAGTATTAGGGTTTTCTACTCTTATAAAATGAATTTTAGGTTTGGTTTTGGTAAATCTAAAGTAAAAATGATCAGCAAGTAACGTACTGATTTCTACTGAGTAACACTGTTCTGTATATATGTTAATAACTGCACAGAGATTAATGTTATGCAGAATATTTTGATAGTAACATAGAAAATGTCATTTTGTATAACTGAAAATTGCACCGAGTTGCTGCTGTTTGTTAAAGAATCATTTTTAAAGCAGAAGAATGATTATTATATCTAAACCCTAGGACTGTTTTTATCTCTGCTGAAAAACAAGTGGCTGTTTTTATCAAACTCTGAACTTTAACCTCTATTCAGATATACATAGATATATCAGTACTTCCTAAATTTTATCATCTTGATTTAACATATTGTATTCCTGATGAAGAAAAACTTCAATGGTTCAAAGTTGTTTGCTGTTGATACCCTTAGCATTAAACCAAAACACTGAATCATGAATCAGTTTTAAATAAGGCTCTGATACTACAAATTTTTTCATGCATGTATAGATACCGATGCACATCAAGTGAGTAGGTCCATTGGAAGCGATGGGACTACTCCCATGCTTAATGTTAAATGTGTAATTGTTTGCAGGACTGGAGCTTTAAATAATTGATTTATGGTGTTAAAGTCATACCATAACAATATAGATCATATTTCCTATGAAACTGCCCTATAGGATCCCTTTTTTAGTAGTACAGAATAGGAAATTTATTTAAAAAACTGACAACTGATCATCAGTTACAACACACAATTTTGAACAAAAACCTTGTATGTGTTTTATATGATCTGAGATCTATATTCTTCCTTTGCTCTATACTTTACATTCCTTCATTTTAAGTACTGTTAAAATGAAAAGGTGCCCTTAATTTGATACTAATGACCATAGATTTATCTAAACTTAACCAGCCCATTGGCTCCAATGCTAGGAAGTGTGTATAGTAAGATTCAATTTTCTTCAGCGTTGCTAATGGTCATTTAATATGAAAAATCTGGAGTGCATTTTAGGACTCTTGATTGCAACTTGGAGACAGGAAATTACTTGTCTATTTTATATTCATTGAGGCAGGAAATGAACAGAAGGCTCTTCAATTTAAGCCTGATAACTCTGAACTTTTTCTATAGCTATAAAATGAAGCTAAAGTAAATGGCGTAAGTGTCAGAAAGAAACCAGTGATGCACTATGTAATGAAATGGCTCGACATACAGAATAGGCCCATGGAGCTGTACGAGTACCCAGATGTCTCAATTATATGTTTCTGAGTATGTGACAGACTTTGCTGCATAATCAAATGCAACTGGAACACTGTATAGTTGACTTCCACTTACAATATCAGTGGATTTGGTGGCACACTTCTTGTACATCCTTTTCCATCAATCTGAGGTCATTTAAAAACAATTGGGAACATTAACTCCCTCTAAAGAAATCACAGTGATAAAGAATGCTGCAGATGTAAGAGACTCTACCTTCATTCTGCCACTCTCCTCACTTCCTTCAGAGGTATTGTGGAGGAAGGAGAGCTATAGCCTTAGGCACAAATAGTCTTTGCCTGCTCACTAATGAGAGCAACCTAAAGATAAATAAGAAAAAGTTCTATAGCAGCCACCATTTTCAGAGGCAGGAAGCAAAAAGAACTCTGAGAACGGTTACGTAAAATGTTTGGTTAACTGCTTCTGGCCTAACAGCCATCTGTTGCATGTGAAGTTACTTCAAAGAATGTGTGGCTGTCCACTTCCCAAAAGTGATCAAGGAGAAAGGACCTGCGAAGATAGTTCAGTGTTCTGACACTCCTCTGGTTTTTTCTGCTGTACTGATGGCTGCGCATTCCTTCAAAGGGGCTCTCATCATGGGCACTGGAAACCCTGGAACCTGCTTTGTTTGGGGCTACCTGCTTCTGGTTAGCTGCACTTAGCCATGTATGCACAAGGACCAAAACATTCAGAGAGAATGAATGCCAGACTGAGGATAGCCCATCAGTTTTTCTGGCATACATTATAAAGAACAATCTGGTATTCCTAGAGTAGAAGAATTCTTAAGCTGAAACTTCCCAAATGGGAAAACTGAAAACTAAGATGAACTGTCACCATCCTACATTTCAACTGACTGGGCATGCTTTAGAATAGTTGAGAACAGAACAAGGACACCTCCATTTTTAGACTCTTAGAAATTAGAGAAGGAGCAGACTTTCCAGGTCACTGGGCCCTAAATCCTCAAAAGTATTTAGGTGTGGAGGTTCCTAAGAGCTTTGAAAATCAAGGCCTCAGTCTCTACTGATACAAGATTGTTCCCCATAACATACTCTCAAGTGTTTGTCTAGTCTAATTTTAAATATTTTAGGTAATGAGGCTTCCATCCCTTCTCTTAGGAGACTATTCCATGGGCTTTTAGGGTTGTTTTCCTGACATTAAACCTAAATTTCTATTTGCACATTTTCATCATATTGCTCTTAGTTCCTGCACACTTCATTTAGCTACACTCAGCAGCTCCTTACCCAGGTGGGATCTACCCCTTAGATACACAGCCTTGTCTGAACTAGAGTGTATGAGCTAAAGCTCTAGCGTGAACAAGACAGTGAACATATGCTAAACTGGTGCAGTTGAAATCTAGGCTCCCGGTTGACGTTAACTCCACATTTAGAAGGTGTTGAAGTATACCCTACCTTCTCTACACTGCACTTTTAAAACGTCAGCTGCTATGTATTAGCTAACATTTTTGAACAACACACCTTTGAATCCTCATCTAGGCCAGCCCCATAGTGGTGAAAGAGAAAAGTTTATAGCTGAAGGGGAATTTAATCTGAATCTCAGTTTTACCAAATGCTACTACGGCTTTGCTGTCAGAGCTCAGTTATCCTTTGAGGCCTTAAGAGTTCTGCTTGTTTAGATGGTGACCTACAGCTTTCATGTTTGTATAATTGCAGAAGAAGTGAGATAAGTTATATCAAAAGCTAGGCAATGCCTACACAAGTGTTTTCCCATGTTGCAAGCTCCCACAAAGCCCAAACAGGATGTTTTTATTTTTCTGTGTAGGTCCCCATTTGACCACTCAAAATGAACTGCATATTTCAGGGGAACAGCCAAAGTTTTCTTTGGAAGCATTATTTAGGCCCAAAAATCAGTATCAGAAGATAGTGTGTATAGACTTTGACATTACAACCATATATTTTTCCTTAGATACAATGTTTAAAAATCAATTCCTCCTTAAAGTCTTCAGTTCAAGAGTTTGTGTTTCCTTTGGAAAAAATTTGCCAACTCAGCCACTTCAGACAGAGCAGGCAGCCAGGTGAAATGCTTTGCTGGAGGCAGAATCATGTTTTATTTGTACTGTTTATGTAAAACCTTCATTTTCTTTTCCTGGATATAACTCTGGTCCACTAGTTACCGAAACCTACTCTTTATAATTATACAATGGAATATTATTTCATTTTTTATGTCCTGATGTTCAAGGCGTTTGCAATAAATATATTGAGACTGATCTGTTGTTTGCATGTAAGATCAGCACTACAACTGTGTTTTGTAAAGTTAAGTGCCGTAAAGGAATTTTCAGATGACATGGGAGAAGGGGACGTTTCTCTGACAGCTGCTACTGTTTCTGTTGGGTGGCTGTTCCAGTGGAAGGTTGCTGACACCATCCTGTTACAGCTGAGCAGCAGCCTGTATCAAGAGACAGAGCACGATGACATTTTAGTGGAAACAGGGTTGGAGAGAGGCTTTTATGGCTCAGCTGTTTACCTGTTCCTGTATTCATGCCTGCAATAAAAGAGAGAAAAAAATAAATCACTGAGTCTGAGCAATCTGTATTCAAATCAAGGATTTGGGTAACATGTTGCACCATCCATATTCAAAGAAAACTTATGGTTGCTAATGAAGTGGATGCAGCTCAGTTAGGGAACACCTGGCTTAAGCAACCACGGAAGAATTTCCCCAAGAAATACAGAACCATTTTGTTCAACTTTTAGACAAAGACCACTTCTACTGGACAACAGATATTTGCTTAAGACAGACTCTGCTGAATTACCAAAATTGCCAGAAACAGAGCACTTGCTTTGGTAGTTGCTTAAGACAGACTCTGCTGAATTAGCTAAACTGGAAAAACTGCTGGAAATGGAGCAGATAAACATAAAGCATAGAATTTTGTCTTCCTCAGCTTTCATCTCACAGGATGATCAATGTCCATTTGAAAGGATATGGAACAGAATTGCTCAGAGGCAGGGAATTCCATTTTGCAAAGGATTTTGAAATCTGGCTTCATTCCGAATAGGAACAAAATCCAAACATTTTGAAATTCTTCACATCGGAAAATTCTGAGGGAGAAAATCATTTTGAGTTGAGCTCAGTGTTTCAGTTTTGACAAAGTGGAAAAGTTTCATTTTGATTTCAACATCTTAAATGTTGCAGTCTGTATAGTAGACTCTTAAAAAAAGTCATTTAAAAGTGAAAAATTGAAATATTTCATTCAGAACATCTCAAAATGCGATGTTTCAATATCGTTAGGTCTTTTTTCCAGTTTTCTTCCAAAGATTGAGACACATACATATTAATAGAACTGCATGTTCCAGTGAACTATGTTTCCATCAACATTTTTCTGATCATCTCTAATATTAAAGAGTCCATGTCGGTTTAATCTTTGTTCCGGGAAGACAGACAGTAAAATAATAGTCAGCTGCTTCAGTTAGCTCAAACTTTGGACCAGATGAGCTTCACAGAGATTAACCTTTTTTTGAGTTTTTGTTACAAGGTGACCATGACCTATGTGAACAGACAAGGGAGCGACAAGAAACATTCTGTAACTCAGGAGGCACTCTTTCTGCTTTCTGGATCAGAAAACATTCTCCTTTGCCTGTGAGCATAGTACCTTCGGGAAAAGACAAGGTGATAGTTGCAAGATAATAGATTGGCTGAGTTTCAGATATCTACCATCAGAACGGAAAGGCAATAACTAGATGTATGGACTTTTTTTTTTTAATAGACAGAAAGGTGCTGAAGTGATGTAGTAGCGCAAATCCCACCCCAGGTCAATGAGAGAAACTACCTGGATGCTGTTGAAAAATCCCACTGTGACAGGGTACTGGGGGTGAATCCCTGGTCAGACCTCTATCATGCTAGCTTAGGTAGCACAGGGGCAGCAGAGCAGGTAGCTGGATTGGGGCTGACTGCCTGCGGGGAGACAGCTGCATAGGCACAGGCTGAGTAGCCTCCAAGGGGGTTGATTAGGCCAGGAGCTGCAGCTGTCCTCCTGGCTCAGCAGAGTTACAAACCAAGCCCCAGAAAGATTGGGAGGCTATAGGGGAAAGGAGTCGGGGGGACATAGAGGCCTAGCCTCTTTCCCTGATCCCTATCAGCCCTGGCAGTGGTTGGCCCAGGCAAGGTGCTACATGGTGGTGGGATTCTATGACACATTGTAAAGAAGCCACAGGTGAGTGCAAGCTTAAAGGTCTCTGAGTCCTTTGTGGTCCGGGGGGGGGGGGACTGAAAAGAGGGGCAGTGAGCAGTGACCTGCTACACCTGCACATTATTATTATTTATTTATTTATGTATTTATTTGCCTGTTGCGATGGTGGTCTAGGTGCTGCACAAATGCAAAAGTAGTCACAGTACCTGTCACAAAAACCTTACTCTTTAAAGAGTAAAATAATAAAGAACAAAGAGAGGTTATGGAGAAAGAGGAAGAATAAATAAGTAAGGTGGTTAGCTGGTATTTGGCCTCATGCCGACAATGAAAAATTGCACTGATGCAGTGATGCTTGCTGTAGTTTATCTTTGACTATAAATATGTAAAAATACATATGTGAGCCTAAATTACCACACAGTCATGTCTTTGCAATCAGAGCAAACAGCCATATGTATCATTACTGTTTCGTGTCTTCAGGCATTACTGTTACTGTACCTCCCTTTGACTGGAGTAGGACTTTTCCTTTCAAGGATAACTTCCTCTGCATTTCATTTCCAAGACCTTCAGAAAAGTCAAGTAGGGCAATGTCCAAGACCCCAATTTTTCTGTGTTGCATGCCCAAATCAATAGAGGTATTTTGAGTGCTTAACTCTCATTGATTGCAGTAGGAGTTAAGCCCCTAAATATCTTTCAGGATCCAGGCCTAAGTCATGTAGGAGCCTCTGTCACATTTTCACAATGATTTAGGCACATGGGGGGCCTTTCATCAAAAGTTGGGCTCCTAAGTGCCAAGTCTCTTTTGAAAATGAGACTTGGGCTTCTAAGTCATTTATGCCTTGCAACGCCGAGTGGTGCGACACCTAAATACCTTCAAAAAGCCGTGCCCAAATTACCTTCTCTTTTGAACCAAAGAAGTCAAGCTGCAGGTCTTCATTGCAGAACTAGTTTGGCCTAGTTTACTGGTCCCCCCCCCATGGACACTTAACTGCATATGAAAATAATGGTACAATTTTTAAAACGAATGGCTGCAGGATGTTTGGTGTGTCTGAAAATCAGGTCCCGTATTTAGGCATCTGCCTATGAGTTTAAGAGTAATGTACCAAATGAGATGTCGCCAAGCACCGGGCTATGGGAGTGGGGGGCAGGCTGGCCCTTCACAAGGCACAGGAGGAGGGGTGCAGAGTCTCTGTGCCCCTCCCATGTTGTGATGGGCCAGCCTGTTGCACCCCTGAAAGCAAAGGGGGTGGGGAGGCAGTCAGAGCAGGTAGAGGGCTGGAACAGAAGTGAGTAAGTGCTGGGGGAAGCATTGGGCCAGGCTAGCCACAGGAGGAGCTGAGAGGTACCCTTCAGTGTGCATCAGGCCTCGTGATGTCCCCTCCCTCCTCAAGAAGGGGAGAGGGTATGAGGTGCAGGGGGGCACAAATGTGCGCTTGTCCCATGGGCACCAGACAAACTCCAGTGGTGTTCCAAGGGTAATAAGACTAACTTTAGACCCCCTATTTTTGAAAAATCTTGGCCAAAAACTATACTCCTCCCTCATTACAGCTTCCTTCAAAGAGCTCTTGTATCAGAGTCCTGCCTTTGTGGAGCACAGAGGGAGCAGTAGTTAAAGGGAGTGGAATGTACATAAGAGAACTGAGTAACCTCTCTAACCTAACTAACTGACCCCTTGAATCTGCTGCTTGCCTTTGTCATCCAGTAGCTGGTTCAATCTGTGTGTCATTACAAGCTAGGCTTGAAGATTTAAGTTAATGAAGCTGTCACTCACTGATGACCTCATGTGTTAATATAGGAGGAGGATCCACTTTTCCCCCTCCATTTTGCTATTTTCAGCTAATTTTAATAGTCCAAAGATTAACGGTGGACATCTGAAAAGGCTCGGTTACATTTTTACCAAAGATGGTATTTGTCATGGATCTTCCTTTCTATCAATCCACTCCATTATCTCTCCTTGTGCCTCATTCATGGCCTGAATAATATTTGTGTGGCAATGAGCACATACATTATGCATTAGATAAATAAAAATGAATAAATTAGCTTCAAATATATATTTTATAGAGAAAGGTGAAGTTGTAATCTTCAGCTACATTCTTTGCTTCCATGATTTCTTGAGGTGCAATTAATGGTCCCAGCTCCACCTGGTTTGTAAGAAAGTAATTGATCCTTGTCATTATTTAAGTTGCTTCCATATCCCCATTGGTAAAACACATAAACTAGTTGTATGGACAGATTATTCCATACCAAGGCAGGATTTCTGGCACCCTTCTCTAAAGAAACAGGTGCTAGCCACTCTCAAAACCAGGACTCTGACTAGGTGGACCCTGGATCTGCCTGATCCAGGAGTGCAACTCCTATGTTCCTAACATTTTTTTTTTTCCTTTTGGAAGCTAAGACCTTAATTCCTATTGTTTTTTACCCACACATTCAAAATGAAACAAAATCTGAAGCATCTTTAAATCAAGAATATTATATTAAGTAAAATATATTGTAAGATAGTGCTGTTTAATAATTAAACCCATTAATTATGCACCTGTCATCTGCCACTTACTGTAACAATGGAGACCCAAGCTTTCACCAAGTACAATCCATCAATCACATGGCTGGTTAAGCACGCACTCAGAGGCTCACCACCTCTTGTGTGCATTTTCTTTGCAAGCAAATAAATGTGTGCAGCAACAATCCATGCTAAGGTCTCATTTGGCCTATGCACCTTCTGTTGCTTGACAGGGAAAGTCAAAAGGTTGCACCGCACCTGGAATCCTTCGGTGTAGCACTCATTTAGAATTCCTGCATGCTCCCAAGTAGCATGCTTTCTGCACTGAGTCTGAAAAAGGGTGCCACATACATGGCTGCTCTGAATTTACCCCACCCTGCTGGTTAAGGTGAGCCATGATCTATCTTCATGCTATGCTTGGCTTTGTTCCCTTGCAATATTAATTGTAGCAGTAGGGAGCACTAAGGAAGCCTGCACTCTGTGGAGAGTCTTGCCAACCTAACAGCAGTACCAGATGAAGTGTGCCCTTTTTTCAAGCCTTGTGCATGTCTGCAGTAGCTCACCAGAAGCTGGCCAAACATTTGTTCCTGGGAGGTACAGCTCCCAGGCGCAGGCCCAGCAATAGGAGTTTCATCTCTTAATGCTAGGGTTAAATGTTTAAAATTTAAGGTCAGCATTCAGCAAGTCATTTCATTAATACTGAAATGCTTTAGTTTATAAATACTTTATCATCCTGAAGGGGTAAACTGGGCTTTTGAAAATCTCAGCATTCATGGCAGGAAATTGTTTCAATTTGTAAGACATTGTTATACATTACAGCAGAGTATTCTTGGTCTTGTTTTAAAGTCTTGACCAGTCTCGTCTGCCGCCTATGATGGGGCCAACTCACATGAGCTAAAATAGCCCCAACTATTGTTCACAGAAAATTAAAACCTTCCATTACGATACCAGACAAGCCAATGACATGAAGGGGGGGGGGGAACTGCTGTTTCTCTAATTGTGGTAAAGATGGCCGTACTACAGCACATATATGTAAAAAAATCTGACTTGATTGTCAAACTGAACACTGTGCTCATAAGATCTTAATTTATAGCTAAGCTTCGGCTCACTTCAATCTAAAATTAGTTCTGTTCCGCAGGAAATTCCAATATTTTGAAAAAGTTTTGGGTTCAGTTCCATCAGAACCCTGCCTGTGTTTTCAAGGAATGGAGTTGAAACCAAAACGTTGTGTAAAATATTTTGTATTTGATGCCTCTGCATTTTTCCAATGAAAAAACATTTCATTGGGCAATTCCTGACCGGCTCTATTTGTGTCTTATGGCAAAGAAACTGATCAAGAGAGGCTCTTGCAGTGATGTGAAGAATGTGTACCTTTTTCTTCTTGGTAAACTAAGGAGGCTCACACAAAAGCAGAAGAATCTGCCACTCCCCTGTGCTCACTGCTGTCCAGGTTTACAGCTCACCTGGTTTTATGAATCGAGGCCCTGTTAAGGGAAAACCATTAAATAAATGTATTATGGTAAGGCTATTATAAAACGCTATCGCCTGAATGAAAGCTGGGCCATGTAAACTATAACAGATGTAAAACACCTTGTATATACAAGAAAAATTTATCAAAAATACCCTTTCATCCCAGGTTCATGAGTCATCTCTGCAGACATGGGAAGCAGTACCGTGTCACCACTCGTTCTTGAACCTGGTTTGTTCCTCCATGAAGCCCAGCCTACTCATGTTTATATGTATGATATTCGACCATCTAGTTGGTGGTCACCGTCTAAGTCAGATGACCTTGGTCGTATTGGGATTTTCTTTGGCATCCTATCATCTGTTTGTCATCTTCAATGTCCCACCATCATAACCTCTTCAACTGTAGCCAGGCCCAACCCTGATTTCATAGCCTGCTCGCCCAATTGAACTAATTAATGAATTGACATTAATGTCTAGACTGAGCTAAACGTAGTTTGCGAAAAAGTATCTTGCAAACGTAGCATGCGTTGGTGACAGCCTTTGTACATTTTTACAGCCTTGTTGTAGCATTTCAAAAACTTCTCCTTTAACCTTTCAAGTAGTCCAATGAAGGAGCAGTTTACATTGAAATTCCAACTTCCTTTTCTGGGGTCTCTAGTATATCAAGCTTTTTCTTTTTCATTTCTTCCACCAAGTAGTGAAACGGAGCATGCAAACACCCTTTCTTTGTGGCTGCCAGCTTTAAATTGAACTGGAAGCTGCTGATTGTCAGGTAAAAAAACAACTACAGGGAATGTGCACGTTGCCTCCGTGATTTGGCATGGACCATTCTTTGAGTTCTATAGCAGCCAAATTAAATATTCTTTAAATCCTAGAAGAATGGCGGTTACAGGGCAAGTTTATCAAGAAGAAGAGCGAGCTCACAAATCACTCCCCACAAACCTGATAGAGACAGAAGTTTCGCTGAAGCCTGAGCAGAGTCTTTATGTTCTTTGTTTGTTTTGTGAGACGTTTTGGTTTTGCTGTTGTTAAAAACCCTGTTGAACTCAAAGTTACAACATGAAACACTTAGAAGACAGGTTTCTTCTGAGAAAAATATTAGTATTTGGACTGGATTGACTGGTTTTGCCAGCTCACAGATCAGCTGAAAAGCAGTGGTACTATCAACTAAATCTCTATTTTCTTGCTGGCACATGTTGCTTGCCATCTTCTTTTACTTCAGACCAAATTAGACTGCTATAGTTATTTAGCCTCTCTAATACCTACATAAAGAAAGGGGAGAAATGTGTTATCAAAAGGGGCTCTCCAGCTATGAGCCATGGGGTCTTCAGGCAGGCCACAGAGTTGCAGGTCTCAGGTGATCCTGGTGTCTCTTTTGACCAACTAAATAAAAATCAGTGCAAAATGAGCAGCTGCTTCCTGCCTTGTATTGTTTGGTGGAAATTCAGTCATGATCAAATATGTAAACAAAACAACTGCTGGAAAAGCAGCAGCAACCATAATGAAAGAGAAAACTAAACTGCCTAGTGCCTTTTAGAGATTACAGCAGCTGAAATCCCACTTTTGAGGAGGACATGAACACATTCATGATATAGGCATCTGAACCACTCCCTCAAAATAAATGCGTTTTCATCTGGTCTTCTTTAATGTTGTCCTACCACTATTATTTTCATGGAACCGAGCACTATAGTTGCCAGACAGAAGATGTGAGATCAGGGTTGGGAGGTGGAAGGGCAGGAATTAAAATCCCTTTCCTAAGACTGGCCCCTGGGTTAAAAAAATCACTGAGTTATCCAAGCCTATTCAACTTGAAGGATTTTATGATCGCTTGTTCACCATTAAATATATGCTGTATTATTCAGTAGTAAATGTATATACAATATTTTATTTTATTTTAGGAATGAAATATGTGTATCTAAAGGGATGAATTCAAATTGGAACAGGTGCAGAGAAGGGCTACAAGAATGGTCTGTGGAGTGGAAAACCTGCCTTATGAGTGGAGACTCAAGAAGCTTGGCTTGTTTAGCTTAACCAAAAGAAGGCTGAGGGGGGATATGATTGCTCTCTATAAATACATCAGAGGGATTAACATCAGGGAGGGAGAGGAATTATTTGAGTACAGCACCAATGTGGACACCAGAACAAATGGTTATAAACTGTCCATCAAGAAATTTAGGCTTGAAATTAGACGCAGGTTTCTAACCATTAGAGGTGTAAAGTTCTGGAATAACCTTCCAAGGGGAGTTGTGGGGGCAAAAACCATAACTGCTTTCAAATCTGAGCTTGATAAATTTATGGAGGGGATGGTCTGATTAGCCTGTTTTGGAAATTGACTGATATTTGGCTATGTGTGGTGGATTTACAAGTGGCCTAAGAGGGGAGAGTACGTGGGGTGGGTTCTGAGTTATTACAGAGAATTGTTTCTTGGATAACTGGCTGTTGAGACTTGCCCACGTGCTCAGGATTTAACTGATCGCCATATTTGGGGTCGGGAAGGAATTTTCCCCCAGCGCTGATTGGCCTGGGCTCTGGGGGTTTTTCGCCTTCCTCTGTAGCACAGGGCATGGTTCACCTACCGGTGAATTGTCTGTATCTTAAGTCCTTAAATCATGATTTAAGGAGGTAAATAACTCAGTCATAGGTTGGTGGCCTATTGCAGGAGTGGGTGGGTGAGGTCTTGAGGCCTGCATTTTGCAGGAGGTCAGACTAGATGATCGTACTGGTCCCTTCTGACCTTAAAGTCTATGAGTCTATGAGAACAGCAAAGTACCATGGGTTTCTAACAATGGCCCTTTAGAGACCATTATAGTCATGGCAACTGAGGCAAAAAACATATCTATGGACCTTGGCAACAGAGAGAGAGAGAGGCACGTGAGTCATAGTAATTATATGCAGCAAAGCCATATCACAGCAACACAATCAGATGAGTAATCTTGTAGCTTGCCTTAAGGCAGCTGTCTAGCTGATCTCACATATCAAACAGCAACAAAATGTCAATGCTTCAAACCCCTTGACATTTCTTTAATATCAGGAGGCACTAAATGAATCTTCCTAGGCTAGGGAGCGATGATTGTATCAGAAAAAGCAGATAATGCTTTTTATCTGCAGAACTAATGCTGGAAGTAATCTCAGCTGCATGGAATTTGAAAATAACCAACCTCAAATGAAAACCTGGTCATTAACTATAGTAATTCAATAACACTTCAAATGGATTTAGTGTCTAATAGCAAATGATAACACTGAACCAGATGTCTGCTTTAGGAGAGCCAGGTATGGTCTTAGAGGCAAGTCCTGCCTTGTCAATTAGAAAAAGAAAGCGTCCTCAAAGAAGGGCCCACTATAAGCAAGAAAAACAGAGGAAGATATGCATTAGTGCTGCTAAGTCACATAAGCATGTATGCACCAGAACCATAGCTGACACTGAAATCCATCCGAGGCACACTATCAAAGAAACGTGGGCAGAAGTGGACAAAATAGAACACAGAATCTAGCAAAACGGGTTCATCAGAAACCTGATTGCTTATGCAATGCCAGTAAAACAAGTATGTGCTGTGGACATCTGTCAAGTAGGCAGCGAAGGTGGCTGTGTGATAGGTTTACTTTAAAAGTTCTTATTTATTTTAGGGATACCACAATTTTCAGTGGTATTTCCTATATTTAAAATGGGTCACACTGTTAGAACCAGTAATATCTTTAAAACCAAATGAGCCTTTTACGTGCACCCACTGCCCAACCACCAACAATCACATCATGCATAAACAGATGTGTAATAACTATGTGTATAATGAATGTAGGAGCATGACCATGTAGCATCACCCTCAGATAATCTATGGTATCTGTCTACATACCATTTATTAATTCTCTAAAAGGTTATGAACTCTCTGTACATATTTTTATAAAGCTGCAGACTCCATTTTGAGTGTTACTCTGGTCTTCGCCTTTCTGTTGTCCTTTTTTCCTCTATCTTGGACTAAAAGTTCCATAGGGCTAATGATGAAGAACTGTTCAGCTTTGATGATTGTCCTTTTTAATGGACCACACTTGGACAAAGGGATGGCTACCACTGAGGGAAAACAAGTTACACACATCTGAATTGTGGGGTGGTAAGTATGCAATAGATTACCTCCCCGGGGACTTTCATCACTTGGTGAGGCTGACCAGGGAGTCATCTGACAAAAGGGGCTGGATATTATAAAAGAAAAGGCCTCTCACCAGCTGGTTAAGAGAGAGTGGGAGAAGAGACCAGATAAGTGAATGTTCCTGAGGAGAAGCCATGTGCAGGAAGGCAGAGTGGAGCTGGAGGACACAGAATTCCTCAGAAGATCCTGACCTAACCCCAGAGAAGGTTTCAGAGTGGTAAGCAAACTGAAGCATGGAAGTGCATGAAGGATGTTATTTTTGTCTGGCTCTGTATCTGTTGTGTTAAGTGAAGAGTAATTGTGTTTAGAAACCTTGGCAAAACCTAGCTGTGTGTTTATTTGCCTCACCTATCATGTGCCTCGGAAGACTTAAACTAAACTCAGAGCACCCACAGGAACAAAGTTCTGAGAAAGGGTGTGCTTAAGCTTCTGAGGTGTCAGTACTGGTCCTGGGGCTGCCTGGTTCCATATCCGTGACAGAGTCTGTACAACCAAAGTGTTCCAAATAGTCCAAGAAGAGAGAGACTGCTGCAACCTAATCAGACTCAGGGAAGAGCACATGGGCCCCAGTGTGTGAGGCCCAAAACCCAGTAGCCTTGTGAGTGTCACACTGAGGAGCTCTTTTAGGGCTGTGTGTGACAATCCCCAAAGAGCCAAACCTACAGATCATTGGCAGAAGGCATCCCTAGCATGCTCAGACATGTGCATGTGTCTGAACAGGATAGAAAACTAGCAACTTACAACAAAACATTGTTGATATGGATAAAGAAGGGATGTGCAGCTGCAAGGTAGCCTGTGTTGCATTCATTTGTACCATGCCATGTGTGGTAATGCTGATGGATACAGAGAGGAGTTCACAATTATGAGTGCTAGAGCAGGCTCTGAGGTCTCTACTCCAACAGACAAGTTGCTGTTTTTAACCACCTCTTTTTAAATGACACAGTTCTGAAAATAGCTTCTCTACTTAGTTAGGACAGCCTCGTAGACTTAGGTTACAGTGAGATGGTTCTTGGACTGCACAGCACAAGACACCGAAGTAAGGCACAAAGTTTGGCATACACAAGGCCATTTTTATTCCTTCTCAAGACTAAATAGGCCAGTCACAGAAGGTTTATTGACGAAGATGATCCAATAAGACTTGAGGAGAACAAAGAGAGAGGTGTGCTTGTAAAAGGGCTCACACCAACAGCTAAGCTAGAAACACCCAATGGGGCATGACCTTAATTCCACCCTTGCTCCACTGGAAGGTTTCAATGTGCAACATATCACATTTGTTGCTTGTACAATTCTGTCATATGATTGCATTTTTACAGCTAAGGTAGATGTCTCAACTGTACTGCCAGTAATGGGTTGGTGTGGGAGTCTGGGGTTGTTTTTTTTGGTTTTTAACTGAGAATGATAGCATGTCCCATACACCTTACCTCTCTCTGTAACCATTCACATACCATGAGCGTGGGTTGTTTTTTTAAAGGGATGTAATAAAGCTCCAGTGTGAAATCTTTCTGCAGGCTATCTTCAGTAAATGTAACAAAATAGCATGAACCTTGTTGGCTTACCTCCCCCACCCACCAACCCTAAACATCCCACACATTCACTCTTGCTAAGTAAACAGATGAACCCAGGGTCTATAAATTCAGGGTTTTTTGAATTCACAATGGAGAGAATTCCAAAGTTAGAGGCTCTTCACCAAGAATGCCAGTCCTCCAGAATTCAAAGTCGTAGGAGCTCCTAAAGGAAGTTCCCCAGGTATTTTTATCTGCTTCAGTGGTACATAGTGGTAAGGTGCCTCTTGAGCTATGATTCAAAATCTTTAATACTTCATAGATTAAAAATGACACCTTGAATCACATTTGGAAGCAAACTGGATGCACTTTGTAGAACACATGTCATATGCTCTGCCCGATTAGCACTGACATATAGTAGGAGCAACATTTCACACTAGCAGAAGCTTCTGACTGTGATTCTTTTTTTTTCACTCATATTAGGCCATTTTTACTCCTTTTTCCGAATATGCACTCTCAGACAGCCATGAATGAGTGCACATTTTTTTATGTGCTAAGTAATGATATACCACTTGCTCAGTCTGCTGCGTTTTCCACCCATATGCGTGTGCACACATTAGGCAACATCCCAAGGTCACTCTATTAATTGGAGTGACACCACTCAAATTAATGGAGTGACTCAAGAAATAAACTTCTTCTTACAAATATTAGCATTAATGTAGTCAAATGACATGTAAACTGTTTAAAAGAAAGGGGCCATTTATATCACTGGTGTTACCATTGTTGCACAATTGTAATATATCTTGTACAAAGTATGTCATGTAGTCTATCAATAGAAAAGTTATGATTTGTTAAGTATGATAATCCTGTTTATAGGCATGCATCATCTTTCTAGTTGAAATTATGTTTATTGGCTATGTATTTGTATCTCTAACATGTGTAGTGTTCCTGGGTGACACCCCCCCATACAGATTTACATCAGGACTAGCCAGGCATGTGTTGATGAACCATTAAGAGTGATTCACTCTCACAATGGACCACTGAAGAGACTCCCATGCCCAGTGAGCCCCTCCCAGGGACTTCTCAGAAGGGATGTGAATAATGGAGGCCCAATGACTCATCATGGCATTTAAGAATATGTGACAAGGACATGTGACACAAGACTCCATTTTAGGCCAGTAACTTTCCATTCTCTTGGGCGGAAGGTATAGAAGTGGAGACTATGATATCATGCCTTTGTCTTCATTTTCTGCTTCATTTCTCTGGACTGATTTCTAACAAGAAAGCTTTGAACAAGGGACTGATGACCCCCAACAAGTTTAATAATGCAGAGACTTTTTACAAGCTAGCAGGCTTATATCGCTGCTCTGATCCTGACCTGCATCTTTAAAAATCAATTGTAATGTATAAGATTCCTTAACCATTTAATAATTTTCTTCTTTTTTAAAAATGTTATTAAACTTTTAATTTTTAGTTCCTAAAAGACTGGTTATAAGCATGGATTTTGGGTCAGATCTGCATTATATAGTGACCTATTGGAGATGGCTGATCCTTTGAATCTGGTTTTCAGTAATCTCTTATCATAAAGTCTAGTTGTCTGGGTGGTGAACCTGGGGCGAGAATGCTTAAGGAGACTGTGTTAATGGCTTCTTATTACCAGTGTGGTGATACAGATGTCTACTTTTGCTACTGGTTTGGTAAACTATAATGACAGAATAACCACCAGTTCGGGTGCATCTGCCCTGTTTCTCAGCATTCTCAGCTGTAACCCACCCAGACATGGTAACACAGGGTGTGAATGAACTCTTCTCTGACATCTAGTGACACACTGGGGGAAGGGGTGGAAAATTTCAGGAGCAGACTGTATTTGCTTTGACGAATCCACTCTACCTAGGTGCTCAAGGGATGGAGCTGCTTTGCCAAAGTGATCAATTTTGTCTGGTTTGGGGTTACAATTCACTTTGGCTTTGAATGCAGCAATGTTGAAGTGTTGGTATCCTTATTGTGTGACTGAAGGGCAGCAGAATCATATTGAGCATGACCAGACTGAGGGGACCACCCTAAACTGAACCTCTCTTGCTAAGCAGAGGTCGGGATCCCAAATCCTACTGACAGGTTTTCCTATGTGGTGGAGCGGGCTGTGCTTAAAGGGTCCCTGGTGCCCTTTGACATTCTTGTCTTTAGCATTTAAAGAAAGAGTTGATGAGACTCAGTTGAGAGACCTAATTTCTGTTCTGTGAATGTTAGAGCTGAATCAGTGCTGAAAAGGTTCGGGGACTAAGTTGTAGACTGGCATGGGACAGTGTTACAGTGAAAGGTCAGTGCAGAGACTGCCAAGGTTCCCTGCTACCCAGTGAAACCAGTAAGAGGGGGAGTGGTCCTGCTTTTTAGCAGGGGGTTGGACTAGATGACCTCGTGAGGTCCCTTCCAACCCTATTATTCTATGATTCTATGAGAGCTGAGTTAGGCAGTGGAACCTCAGAATGCAGAATTGCAAGTAGCAGTCAGCAGCAGTGATAGCGGTGGCAGAGGTGACAGTGGTAGCAGTGGGGAGCAGATGCAGAGAAAATAGTGGCAGGCCATGGCAAGCAGCAGCAGTAGTGAGCCAGTTGCAGAGGTGCACAGCAGAGACGTTGTTCCAGGGGTGGGCAGTGAGCCCATGTGAGTGTACCTCTGTTCTCTGGCTCTTTGCTGACCAAGGACAACCAACTGTGAATGGGATGCAGGAAAAGGTAGTGACATGTTAAAGGGACAGTTGTTCATTACACTTTCACATCGGAAGATGAGAAACCAAGGCAAAGTATACTACCCAATGTACTCTGGGGTGAGTGTTTACTTGAGGTCCTATGCCTTCAAATGGTGGCTGTGGTGTTTTCCCCAACTAATGCAGGTTCCCTTATAATAAAAATTTTCTTCTGTTATGCAGACAACCGTGCTTGCTAGTGAGGAAGGTTTGCTTCTTAGTGGCACACAGGGGTAGTGTTTAGTTTTCCCAGCTTACTGGCTAGGTACTCAAGCTGATGAAGTTTTGTACTGTTAAGAGGAACCCCTAGATACTGAACCAGCCCCTTACTGCTGTCAACTCCACCTGGCAGAAGGATTATAAATACATAGATCTTTAGTGTTTGTTGAAATAGGTCCCTGTTCCATGGTGGGCCGTAAAAATTGGCACATTTCAGTCTTATTCAAATTCTTACAATTATCAAAAACTGGGACCTAAAGGAAACACTGACTACCTCTGAAAAAACTAACATGGGCTATTATCATAATTTAGTGACGACTGATTGCCTCAAAAGTCAAAATATAAAAAACTTTGGCATTTTTCATAAGAAGTCTCAAGCTAAAAAGTCAGGTGTCATATCATAGGCCGACCTCTATTAGACCAGAACTTTAAGGCCTTGATTTCGCATAGTATATGCTTCGGGGGCACTGACATGAATTCAGCAAGTGCTTAAAGTTAAAACACCTGCTTAAGTGCTTTGCTGAATCACTGCCTATGATAATTCTGTTACCACTTAAGGAAAACAGTTGGGTTCTCCTCTTTAATTTGGTTCTCTCCCAGATACTAAAGTAACACAGAAATCGACTTTTACTTAGGAATTACTCCTATAATTTTTTTTTCCCCAGAAAGTTACTGATGGTTAAGACTGTTAGACTGTTTTAATCTTTCTTTGTACCATAAGCAATAATTAAACATTAGTGAGGCTGGGAAGTAGCCTATCCATAATTTCACTTGAAATGTTATTAGAATAGTTTATCTTAAGTTAAAATCTGAACAGTGGGATGAATGAAATTACTAAAACCAAAGGTAACTTTTTATGAAACACAGCAATTCCCTGCAAGGAAATACTTTTGGTATTCTTTTTTAAAACAGTTTTTCAAAAGAAAAATTATTCAGTATCATTATCTCTGTTTAACTTGGCAGAAGTTTCTAATTAAGACAAATATCTGCACGTTAATGTTCATGATTAAAAGAGTTTTTCATTAATGCTGCCTCCCAGTTAAATTCCAGTCCATCGTTCTGTGGAAAACAATATCCTTCATGTGGAATTTAAATTCTCATTCTCTGAACTTTTAATGTCAGTCCAGATAGCTGGATTCTTTCTCCACAGCACAGAGATTGCCATCAACAAAATATTTCAGTGAATTAATTATTTTGGGAGCTTGCCAGCTCACCTAATTCATTTGAACATTCTAGAGCAGTAATTTATTAATACTTCCTATAAGTGATAGTTAACGAGTGACTTTTCCAATAATATAATTAGAAGTACAGAATCCATGGTTCAGCAATCAAATATCAGTGGGACTTCACAGCCTATCTTCTTGAGAGGAAGGATGGTTTTGTGGTTAATGCATTAAATTAGGATTCCATAGATCTGGATTAAATTCTTTTCTCTGACATAGACTGCCTAAGTGATCTAGGGCAAGTTATTTAATGTCTCTTCCATTTTTCCCCATCTGTAAAATAGGCATGATATACTTTGTCTTGTCTCTTCTGATTGTAAATTCTTCAGGTCAGGGTCTCTCTCTCTCACTGTGTATAACTAGAGCACCTAGCACAATGGGGCTCTGATCGCACTTGGGATTTTGGTCATGACTATAATACAAATAACAATTAATAATAGCAATAATAAGTCTTGAATTCTGGAATGCTGAACATTCAGAATTTTAACTATTTATATGACAAGATAATCTAAAAGAGAAGGAGACTACACATTACAGAAAATCCTGAAGAAGGTTCTGTTCAACATCTTCATTAATGATCTCTGTGATGGGATAGACTGCGTGCCTCGTAAGTTCACGGATGACACCAAGCTGGGGGGAATAGTAGACATGCTGGAGGGCAGGGAGAGGATCCAGGGAGACTTGGACAAATTGGAACACTGGGCCAAAAGAAACCTCATGAGGTTCAACAAAGACAAGTGCAAAGTCCTGCACTTAGGATGGAAAAAGCCTATGCACTGCTACAGGCTGGGGACCGATCAGCTAAATAGCAGAACTGTAGAAAAGGACCTGGGGGTTATGGTGGACGGGAAGATGAATATGAGCCAACAGTGTGCCCTTGTTGCCAAAAGGCCAATGGCATAGTGGGCTGCATCAGTAGGAGTGTTGCCAGCAGATCGAGGGATGTGATAATTCCCCTCTATTCGACACTGGTGAGACCGCATCTGGAATACTGTGTCCAGTTTTGGGCTCCCCACTACAGAAAGGATGTGGACAAATTAGAAAGAGTCCAGCGGAGGGCAACAAAAATGATTAGGGGGCTGGGGCACATGACTTATGAGGAGAGACTGAAGGAACTAGGCTTATTTAGTCTACAGAAGAGAAGACTGAGGGGAGATTTGATAACAACCTTCAACTACTTGAAGGGGTGCTCCAAAGAGGAGGTAGCTAGGGTGTTCTCGGTGGTAACAGAGTACAGAACAAGGAGCAATGGTTTCAAATTACAGCTGGGGAGGTCGAGGTTGGATATTAGGAAAAACTTTCTCACTAGAAGGATGGTGAAGAATTGGAATGGGTTGCCTAGGGAGGTGGTCAAATCTCCGTCTTTGAAGATATTTAAGGTTCGGTTAGACAAAACCCTGGCTGGGATGATTTAGTGGGAGTAGTCCTGCTTTTAGCAGGGGGTTGGACTAGATGACCTCATGAGGTCCCTTCCAGCACTATGATTCTATGAATTGTCAGGTAGGAAATTTTTCCAGTTACATTTTTTATTGCTGTATGCACTCATTGCAGAAAGACCCCATGACAGAAGTACCCACCCTCACTGAACATCTATGAATATCTCCAAAATATGTTTGGACAGAGAGGTAATCCAGCCCATCATAGAGGTATGCACTAAGAAGTTGTAATCTAAAGAAATTATCCAAAGAGGTAATGCCTAGAGTATCTTATATTTTCTCATTGACAGTTAGCATTATTGCCATAGCAGAGGAAAAGAAGAATTAAAATAGCAACTTAAGAATGCAAAGATGAAGGAAAAGCAGTGAGAAATCAATGCAGCCATAATTGTGCTGTTGACTTTCTCTCACACACTTATCTCCACTGTACTTCAAGCACCTGACAATGTGGCATGGTATGCAAATAGTTCTGCTATAGTACATACAGCTGTGTAAATATGGAACACAGATGTCTATTTATATTTGCTATCTTGCCAGCAGATGGGTTTCAGGGGCTGACTCACCCATCATTTCAGAGTGAAATGAACGTAGTCAGTACTAATGAAAGGTTCTGCCCTCTCTGGTCAGTTTCATTCTCAGTGTGTGATTTCAACCAGGTGGATACGAAATCCCAGAATTTTAAAGCTCAGTCTAGTAAACGAGAGCTGGCATGAGCAAATGGGAACTTTTATTTAATAAAACACACTGGACACAGATTTGTTTTCTTTGTTGAATATTATTGTCTCGCCTGCCCTGAAATGGAAATCGCAAGCACTTTGATATACAGATAGAAACATGCTCTAGTTTTACTGTAGCCCACTGAAGTAAAATACCTCTGTGAAGTTCCACTCCTGCAGTCTGGATTGGTGTGACTTTGTGGCCCCCAGTTCTCCATTCCAGGGCCCTGACTTACCCACCTTGCTGTGTGAACCCCCACTCCTGGGTCAGCTCAGGCCCAGCCCCTAGCATGTAATCAGTCTCTCAGGATATGTCTACACTTGTAAATTTAGGTTGACTTAGCTAAGTCAACTTAAGAAAGTCGACTTTCTTAAGTCGACTTAGCATGTCCATACCTAAATTTTAAGTCGACTTAGGGGGGAACTTACAAAGTCAACCTAGAGTGTCCACACTGGATGCCTATGTTGACTTCTAGGGGCTAGGTGGACCTGGGAGAGGTCCACGGTGGCAGGGGGGGCACCCCTTGCCAAGTGCCAGGGGGCTGAGCCTTTGCCCCATTGTATCTGGGTACAATGGGGCAAAGAGGGACAGGGACCCTGGCAGGGCATAGGGGTAGGGTGGGCATGGCTTAAGTCGACTTAATTTACAAGTGTAGATGCACCCTAAGGCAGTGGAGGTATGCTCTCACTAGCCACTCATGGGATGTTTCCCCAGCAAGCACTCCCAGGCTGCAGATGCAACTCCAGAAACTTCCATCTTGCAAGGTTCAGTGCACGCCCACTGGGCCTTGCAAGCTCATTTACACGAGTCCATCAATTTAACAAAGAAATTGATATGCATTAGCCTTTGCTCTCAGTTAGGCTTTCACACTTACACATTCAATATTTCACTGCTCTAGATAAAACAAACATAATTTTTTTTTTAATTTTAAACCTGATTTTAACTGAGTATATGTCAAATCAATATAACGTCAGATAGTTAATCAGTTAAGGAGATAATCATAATCAAATAAAAGATAACTTGCATTCTAAACTAAGATCCATGTTTCAGTCATGTTCAGTTTACCACACAGGCCTGGCTATGAGTCTTTAGCCAGATGATGCTCTGTGAGTAGGTGTCAGTTCTTGATGTTGCTTAGAAGATGGACTCCATGGCAAAAAGCCCTATCCAGTTCAAAGTATGTCTTTTTCTTTCCAAAGCGTCTGACGAAGTGGGATTTTCTCCCACGAAAGCTCATGCGATTAATAAATCTGTTAGTCTTGAAAAGTGCCACAAGACTCTTTTGTCTTTCTACAATAGACTAACATGGCTACCCCTTTGGAATTTTTCTTTCCAAACCCCTTTGCCCACCCCCCTTTTTTGCGGTCAGATGATTCTTCCCTCTCGATCCAAGGTACTTAGTCTGCATTATTCTAGTATGCATACCTTTACTGGGTGTGTGTGAACCCAGCTCTGTTTGTCTGCTCCCCCACTTGAGCCATGTGGAATACATTTGGGGGCATATTTCATATCTGCACACATGCATGATGTTGCAGGAAACATGCCACCATAACAATTACGTAAAGCATTCCATGAGCATTCCAAAAACCTTACATGACATGCTTTGCATTAGCTAATCCACAGTTACATTGCAAGGGTGAACAGAAAAGAAACACAGATCACATTACAGAAGTCTGTGGAGGAGTGCAGCATGTCACAATCTTCTCTCAATTAACTGTTAAATTTATCATTTCCTCTCACTAAAGGATTGCACACTTTGTTGCTTGTAGAGGCTGAGCTATATTAGCAGTGACCAGTGGTGCACCAAGCTGGGGGCGGGGGGAGGGGGGAGGGCCAGGCACTGGGCTGCAGGAGGCCCAGCTGGCCCTGCACCAGGGTGGAAGTAGAGGCCTCCTGGCCCCAGTTCCCTAATTTCAGGGTGCCGGCGCCACCCCCTCCCAGCCACGCAGACAAGCCAGAGGCAGCAGGGTGGCTGCACTGTGCCCCTGGTGCTGGTGGGGTGGCTGAGGCCAGAGGCTGTGCTGCCCTTGCTCCGCTGGGGAGCATTGCCGCCCCCCCTCCCAGCTCTGAACAAGGTTGCCCAGCCTAGAGGGGTGGCGTGGGGCATAGAGGGGGGGAGGCAAATGTGATTTGGCCCCCAGGCGCCAGACAGCCTCTTTACACCACTGCCAGTGACAGAAAGCTGTATATTAGGCAGCTGCCTATGATACATACAGGCAGAAGCAGGAAGCATCAGAAACAGTCAAAATGATATTTTTTTTACTTTTTCCATTTGAAAATTTCCTCAGCATTGACGTGTTTGCACCAAGTGTTTCAATTGTTGATGAAAATGCCTTTCTGTTGGAAACTGTTGTGTTGGCTTTCCCCCCAATTTTTGGACCAATTCTATTACTAAGTTTCACATTGCAACCTTAAAAGATTTTTATTGTTTTAACTGAATTTTGAAATATTTCCTGAAATCAAGTGCCATTTGATATGTATTGAAAAAGCTGTTCCACTTCTTGTACAGTGCAGTCCCCATCCTTAACTCTGCCCAGTGGGGATGATAATGGGAATTAGGACCATGGTAACACATTACCTCACCCCAACAAAATTAGCCATTTTCTCTGTGCCCACTACAACTCCAGATCGACAGCCATTTTCTCACAATCTAACAGATCTTTCTCCATGCTCTATGCAGCACCATTTATCTGGGGATGCTGATTGCTGGGACACTTCAACAACATGCTGAGGAAGAGATAAAGTACTGTAATTTCTCTGAGGGATTCCTTGGAACAGAATTCAAAGATGACAGAGTTAAGGTTATGTGGCGGTGTTGTGGAAGAAATGCTGCCTTAATTCTACATCTCCTGACTTTTCCATGTTTTATGTCAAGAGGCATCATTAACTGTGTGTTTCCTGGAGTTTGTGGGTGTCCTTTCTGATAACAGTAATATATCTTGCACTTCTGTTTGGGAGTTTCACATATTGGAATGTCATGAGGAACAGGGGTCCCTGTTTCGTGTTGGCAATATTTGTCCATTACAGTAAATACGAAACTGCTGATGTCTGGGCCATTTTCCCAGTTGCCCTATCTGAATATTGATTAAAACCAGGTTCTCATCAGGCTGGAAAAAAAACACATTGCTAATGGAAAAGACTTTCTAAGGCACAAATATCAGTTAGGCACCGAATTCCCTTTGAATTACTTATGCTTACCTAGTATTTGTGCCTTGAAAATTTGCCTCTGGGTTGTGTTTTGTATACATCAGTAGCATAATAGTAAAAACAGAACAAGTCTTTTCTTTAGCACAATACACAGTATGTAAACAAAATAGCTTGAAATGAATGCAAGCATCTCGGTTACCATGGTACTTTAGTGCTTAGAAAGCAAGCTCGTTACTACACTCACTATAGTTGGGTTTCATTTTAAGTGTTGAATGTTGTTTTAATTCATTGATTTTCAATTATTTGTTTGTAGATATTTTGCTGAGTCTCAAATTGCTAGAAACCTCCTCCTCTAATGGCTTGACCGTGCTTTGTACTGCTTTGAGCTGTGTACTTTGTACTGTTATGAGCTGTGTAAAACCTTCTTATGGGTTACACTGAAACCCCATTGAGATTGGCAGTGTGAACCTTCCAAGTTGCTTTTGGCTGCATATTGTTTTGAGGGGAGGAAGGGGCAGGAGGAGAAGAGATTTCAAGTGAGATCAGCAAGAATGAAGGGAGTGAGAGAGAGAGCCTGAAGAAGCAGCTGAAAGTGTGTGGCTAATCCTGAAAGAACCCTGGGGGATGCTTTTGGGTCAGGAGTGCAGGCTGAAGAGTATGCTTTTGGTGTTGTGAGCAAGAGAAACTGTTACCTACTACTTGATTTCTTCTGTGTTCAGAGATACAGGACTTTGAACTTTCTTTGTAAATAAACAAAATTGCATTAAAGAAATACTCGACTACCACCTATTTCTACTCCCTGCTAGATCACAGACGGTGCCCCAAACGGACTAGATGCTCAGGTCAGAAAGAGGCAACTATATATTTGCTGAAAACAAGAATACTTCAGGTAGGGACATACTCTGTAATCTTTGGTCAGTTAAAATTCCCATTGAATTGCTGCAGAATTTAGTCCTTTGGTTAAAAGCAGATTAAGCACCATTATTTTTACCTGGACAGGACGTTCTCAGCTTCTCTTGTGCACCATCTGTTAAACACAGAATGAGCACAATTCCTGTTTGTTTGATTTCTGAGACCATTTATTTAATCCTCTGTATATCTTGGTTTCTTGCTGCCTCACAGTGGCCTATCATTTTTACTACCACAATTCAGGGTTTTTTCCTGAAATTCTACATCCATGCTGTTCGAACTGACTTTGGTATGTGGTCCTCCACATAATAATGTGAAGCTCCAAAGGGGTAGCCAACGAAGTGGGATTTTCTCCCACGAAAGCTCATGTGATAAATAAATGTGTTAGTCTTTAAAACTGCCACAGGACTCTGTTTGTTTATAATAATGTGACTCCCTCTTCTTTGCATCTGTGTATATATACCTAACAAACTCAGTTTCCACTCTATCCATCTGAGAAAAAGGGTTATAGGACACAAAAGCTTATGCTCACATAAATTCGTTAGTCCCTAAGGTGCCACAAGACTCCTTGTTTGTTCTGCTGAAACACACTTAAACAACTACCCCCCTGGAACTTGCTTAAACTTGGTTAACCATTGACAGTTATGCATGAAACATTCCATTAAAGGTGTGGATCACCAGATCCTGCAGAAATAGCCATGTCAAGAATTTGGGGTGTGAAGGAAGAAGAGGAACCTTGATGGATTCCTTGACTCTAGTCATTGATTTTTTTTTCAGCTTGCTGTAAAAGGCTTTGTTTTAAATAATCCAAAATGAAAACAGTTCTGTTTTCTCAGTGCAACAAGAAAGTTGAGAAAAACAAACAAACAAAACCAACTATCTTTTCAGGTTGAACAGAAACTAAATGTTTCATTTTGACTGAAGCATTTTAACTGCTTTTCTTTATTAAAAACAAATACATTTTGGAAACACCATTCACGAAACTACCACTCTCCTCCTCCCTCCATTAAAACCTATAACCCCATGGTGGGGTGTGAGTACTCAGCCAGGTTAAGGGAGACTCTGGTTCACATCCCCATTACGCTTGATTCAGATTAGGGACCTGTACTTGGCTTGCCTATATTGTGGATGAATGCTTTAAGCGCTGGGCTATAGTACTCTGACATGGGCCTCTAAAGCTGTTGCTATTTTGTAAAATATAACATTTATTTGGCTAGAGAGATAGAATGAGAGCAACTCTGTAGGCTGGTAATTAGGAGACTTACCAGCAAGCACCTGGGTTCCAGTCGTGCTCCAATTAATAAATAATTATTCACCCCCATGTTCCTGGCAAGGCCAGACTATCATAGCTTTCCTCAGCTACTGTTACCTTCTGAGATCATTTTACCAAGAGTTGAGGGAACCATGAAAATGGTAATGCTGCCCGAAGCTAGCACCGGCCAGGTGAGCTGGCCTTGAGTACCTGTCTAATCTCCTTTTCTGTCTTATGAAAAAGACACAGTTGCAACATGCTAAAAATAATTTATATGTGTAATAGCCTGTTTAAAACATCCATCCCACAGCAGTCCAGTTAAAACATGTTTATTTTTTTTAAATGTTAGGCTCTTTTATTATCACATACTTTATTATTAAATATATATAGTCATAATATGTCCCTTTGGACCCACAAAAGGGATCTCTCACACCAGGATTATCTGTGTTCATGCAGAATACTGACTCCAGTACCTTCACAGCATTATCCCCCACTTTCTTGACTCCTTTAGAGGGTCTCTAGCTGTGCAAGAATGGAAGAAGTTATTCAGAGAAGATATGGGTGTGCCAGAGACTCCACAACATCTGCATCCCCCCCGCACTGTGGAAGTTAAACTCCAGACTGTATATATACACCACCTGAATTAATTTGCATATGGGATCCAAAACCTTGGCTGTGTAGCTTCATCGGAATTCAGATGGTCAGGAGCCAGCAGGGCACAAAAGGCTACATCTGCAGAACGGTTCAGCTTTTTATCTAGATAGGTAGCCCTAGTCTTCTATAGATCCCCTACGGTTTGGGAGTAATGTGAATGGACATCATCCTGCATAGATCCCTAGGGTTTGGCAGTAGTTTTTTTGTCAGAGGCAAAACTCCCTCTCCACATGAGACTAATTGGAGTCGATGAGGAATCCCTTGCTCAATTTTCCAAGTCAAATATTCCTTCCCACAGTTTGTAACCTGGAAGGAGACAATCTAGTTCTGTTGGGTTTGGTGCAGTACATTGCCTAGGGCTATGTCTACACTACAAAAAGTTAGGTTGATTTTGTTAAGTCAACTTAATAAGGTTGACTTTAGGTCAACTTAAAATCGAGCTTATTAAGTCGACTTAACAAAGTGCTGTCCATGGACGTGGACTATGTCCACTTTGTTAAGTTGACCTAACTGCCTTTAGGTCAACTTAACAAAGTGAACTTAAACGTCCACATTGGCCTTAGATCAACCTAAAGAAGGGTTAGGTCAACCTAAGCAGGCTTAAGTCGAACTACCCCGCGGTTCTTAGTAAGTTGACTTAAGCTTTCTTTAAGTCGACTTAAGGAATTTCTTAAGTCGACTTAATGAAAGCCTAGTGTGGATGCAGCTTTGTTTAAGTTGACTTAAGCCTCTTTAAGTTGACTTAAATTGCCAGTGTAGACATAGCCTAGGATATTTAAGATACTGCCCAAAAAACTTTACCACAGATGAGTGCAAGTTAAATAGAATTTCTTTTTTGAAAGAATATCAACCCTTTGTTCCTCCCTTCCTCTTTTTTTCTTTCACTTTTTAGAATTACTGCCTTTTAGGTTTAGTTTGTTTTAATTTCACTTAGATCTGGTGTTATTAATGAATGCTTCTCACCTTAATCTTTTAAAAACATTATTTACAAGGATTTGGAAATGGCATTGTCACACATGGAACTAATTGAATTCTGCCAGCTCTAAAGCATTCCTATCTCAATCAGTTCTTTGCTAATACAAGCTACATTTTCAAGTCTCCTAGCCAATCTTGCACAATAAGTAAATGGTATTTATGCACAGTAAGTCCTCATTTTAATGGTCTCTTATAGATTCTGATAAAGGCCTGCTGTGATTTGGTTCCTTATTAGAAGAACACTATAAATGGCCTCTTTGTAACAAGGACTTCGTAAAAATGCAAAAAGTTTGGCTTTGAAATGTGTTTGTGAGCAGTGAACTATTATCCAGAAGATCAGGCTTTAGGGATAGAGTCATGCCCATGTGGCAGAGAGAGGCACAGGATATGTCTACACAAGGATGAAAAACCTGCACCTGGCCAGGATCAGCTGACTGGGGTTTGCAGGACTCAGGTGCTGGAGCTGAAACATCATTTGGTAGACATTCAGGGTTGGACTGGAGTCCAAGATCTGGGATCTTGCAAAGGTGGAAGGGAGTGGGGGCTGGATACAGAAGGCATCGCAGGAGCTAATTTACCCCTGGAAGTAAAAACAAACACATCTGGTGCATTCCAAGCAGGGCAGGGTCTCAGGAGACATCAAGGGCAGTGAAGTGGGCAGGTGCTACCACTGGAAGTCACTCATGTGCCCCCACAGCCCATGATCAGGGGCAGGACCGATGCTATATCTCTTAGCACTGATTGGCCAGCGGGTGGCACTAAGAGGTATATGATGAAGGGTTTGCCAGGTAGGGTGTGAAAAATTTGCTGTGTGAGGTTTATTTTTTTTGCTTTGGTATATAAAATTTTGACCGTTTGTGTGCCCAAAAATTATGCTAACACAGAACTGAAGTTGCTTAGTGGTATGTTTTCCCTTCCACTATGTGGAGCTGAGCAATCCTCAGAGTCCTGGAAACCAGGCAATGCAGGGTTGAGGTTGCCCAGTGTGCCCCATTAGCACACTTGTGTTTACTTTGCCAACCCCACAGTTGCTAAAATGTACAAGCTCTTTACCACCTTTTGCAACCCATTCACTCTCACCTGCAGGATTCCATCTAACTATTAAAGAACCTCCCCCACAAAAAAAGGTTGCCTTAGAGTTAGCACTAGCCAATGGTAATTGTTCGCATACTCTCCAGGTGCATTCCAAAGGGGTAGCCGTGTTAGTCTATTGTAGAAAGACAACAGAGTCCTATGGCACTTTTAAAGACTAACAGATTTATTTATCGCATGAGCTTTCGTGGGAGAAAATCCCACTTCGTCAGACGCTTTGAAGATAGGAAAGTTACAGAGTGGGAGGAAATTAAATGCAGGGGAGTGTATGACATAGCATCAGGTCAGGCTGTAACAGCAAATCAAAATAGGTGTTAGGATTCAAACACTGGGGAACAGCACAGAGGAGGGGGAGGTCAAATCACTTGTAATGCGAGAAAAATCCATAGTTCCTGTTTAACCCCAAGACAACTGAGTCAAATTTGCATATAAGTTCGAGTTCTGCAGTCTCTCTTTAAAGCTGTGATTTGTGAGCAGGGAGATTGAAGTGTTCCCCTATTGGTTTTGTAGTGTAGCAATTTCTGATGTCAGTGATTTGACCTCCCCCTCCTCTATGTGCTGTTCCCCAGTGTTTGAATCCTAACACTTATTTTGATTTGCTGTTACAGCCTGACCTGATGCTATGTCATACACTCCCCTGCATTTAATTTCCTCCCACTCTGTAACTTTCCTATCTTCAAAGCATCTGACGAAGTGGGATTTTCTCCCACAAAAGCTCATGCAATAAATAAATCTGTTAGTCTTTAAAAGTGTCACAGGACTCTGTTGTCTTTCTCCAGGTGCAGTGAAGGCATTAGGTGTGCCTACGCTAAATAGTTGAGAGACTTGTTACTTGTTAGCTCTGTATTCTATCCAGCCTCTGTGACTCACCTCTGCTTAATCAGGAAACCAAAGACAATGAAAAGGCAATGGGAGACATCCTTGTCTACCCACATCCAAAAGCCATCAGCACACTGAATGGAGCTTCATTTGCATCGAGTATGGAGAACCAAGATCCAAAGCAGGAACCACACTGAACTGAAGAAGAAGGGAAGCAGTGCATGATGGGGGGATCTTGCACTGAGGCTAACAAGCTCAGCAGTTATCAGACCATTCTAGTGATAGAAATGCTAATTGATACCCAAAATTCTGAATCTGCCTGATTGTATTGTGAGTTTCCCTGAACCCACACCAGCCAGGAATGTGTATTAGCCACTTAAACAAGTCATTATTTACCCCCAAAACATCCCTAGTGTTTCCTATAAACCCCCCCTACTCAAATCCAAGAAGGAAGTCCTTATGCTTGAATCTAAAAGCTGCATCATCTCCACTGGGACTTCACCTTTTCCTTGCTGATTGCAGTGGAAGCTCTGCCTATTTCCATCCAGCATTCTGGCCCTGAACTGCACAGCCTGTTTCCTGGGAACCTTTCAGTTACACAGAGTGGTGAGATCCCCACCCCCATCCATACACACACACTCTCTCTGTTCAAATATAGCGCTCTCTCTCTCTCTCTCTCTCTCTCTCTCTCTCTCTCTAGACCTGCTACAATAGATTCTAGGTAAAATTGTAACAGTATTTTTCTTTCCTTGTATGGTTTTTAATGCTGTAACTGGGTATTTTTCTCTCCTTTTGTAATTATTATTACTATTATTGTAAGTTTTAGGCACTTAGCAATAAAATTACTTTTGTAATCAAGCCAGTTGCAAAGCTCTTTTAAAAACTTCATTCCCTCTCCTTTGTGTTCTTGGCTTCCTTATATTGCTCTGCAGCAACGCTTCTTTTATCTAGCCAAAGATCCCTGTGATGCCCCAAATCCTGTAAGGTTTGCTCATTGATGGGGTTACTACTAAAAGAATTGCAAAGTAATAGTGGGGATACCAGCCTGATTGACTCTAGAGGCATATACGGGTAGCAGCTGGAAAGTGCTGTGTGACCCAGCCTGCTGAGTTCAGGGACATATAAGGGGTCAGCTGAGAGTGCTGATAGACTCGGTCTGCTCAGATGCACCTTGTTAATCAGTGAATGGTTATATGTGCGTGGATTTCCTGCAAGGGTGGCTCCATTGGGAGAGAACTTGCAGAAGGGAGAAGTGAGCTCCATAGAGAAACACAAGCAGTTCACTAACAGAATTGCAACTCCCCCACCCCAAGAGGTGACCCTAATCAATAAGCATACCCTGAGTTGGTGGGCAAAGTTGGTAACAGAATAGCTGGGCCTATGTGGTAAAGGTGTATTTGTGATATGACGTGTCAATTACTTGGAAGTGTGTGACACAGCTGTGCTTATGATATGACGTGAGTTATGCTTTGCAGCCTCACCCTTCATGAGCAACCTTAACTAATTCCTGGTTTTCATATGTTTGAGTTTTGCTCAAATCAATGTTCTGCAAGGGGAAAACATACCACCAAGCAACTTTAACCCTGCATTCCTGTACTTGTTCGCTATTGAATATACAAAATATAATATTAAAAATGTTATGGTTGCAAACTCAAAAAATTCCATAGTTAGTAAATATCAGAATGAAGGCTGACTATGCCACCTTAATTTGCCCCCCTTGTATATTTGCAATATGATAGTCTTATATTACATGAGCTATTTTTTCCACGGCACCCCTGCCTCTCTCAGTTCATCTGAACTGCTACTTTCATAGAATGATTTCACTGTTGGCTGAACAAAACTGCATCTGTTCTTAATGTGAAAAAACAGAGCACACACTACACCACTCAGCACCCAAGGTGGAAAGTTGCTCAAGTATCCTAGATACTTTAAAAAAAATACATATTGAAAACCAACAGGAAGCTGCCACCCTCACAGGAGAGCACGTTAGCATCTTCCGCCTGCCTGCCCTTCTCTGCTTCCCAAAAATAGAGCTTCAGCCCTCTCTACTCCTACCTCTGAGAGAAGGCCTGGTGAGTCATTTATAAGGCATTAGTACTTCCTTCTTCCAGGCACAGGAAAACTCCCTTTTATGGGGAAAATACAGACAAACTAAAGATGGAATAGGAAGACAAAATGGCAGAGGGACACCCTGCACTGCTGGAAAATGGAGCTTTTGTGGATTTAGATGGCAAACAATAGTAAATAGGTAAATTATGTGACCATTTGCACAGAACTCTACCAGAACCCTGGGCTCATTTCACGGCCTCTCAGTGAATATGTACTCCTCATAGACTGAGAAAATGAGCATAGTACCCAGGGCGCCTGAGTCCCACTTCTCCATCTATAACGACCCAAGGTGGATTAATTTCTGTTGGTGAGAGAGACAAGCTTACACAGAGCTCTTCTTCATGCTTGGGAAACTTAATCAGAGTGTCACAGCTAACTATAGTGTGGAACAGATTACTCAGCATAAATTATATATTTCAAGGGATTATTAAAGGTGAAGTGACCCATTAACTACAATCTGTTCCACATAGTATTTAGCCTGACGCTCTGATTAACCGATTGTCTAAATGTACAGCACTGCAGCTGCATTTGTCCAGCTATACTGCTCAGCCCTTATGAAGATGCTGCCTGTCTGGCAAGCAGGGTTTTCTGTAAGGGGGGGGGGGCAGGGCCCACGGCCAATCGGGCTGTGTGGGGCCACCATCCCCCCCACTCCATCATGCTGGGGGGAGGAGGCGGGCTGGCCCAGAGAGGCAGGGCCGCATGCACCTGCTCCTTCTTGGTGGCAGGACAGGCTGGCCCAGGGGCCGGGCTCTGCTTCCCCACCCCAACACCGGGCCTGCCTGCTCTGCCCTGGGGGTGGGGAGGGCTGGCCCACAGGCCAGGCTTTACGCTCCGCCCTGCCCCACTGCCTTCAGCAGCAAGCATGGAGGTAGGGAGGCAGTGGTGCAGGCCCCACACTGCCCCACTGGGAGCAGGGCAGCACAGGGCCCACATAACTGCAGGGCTCAGGACAATTGCCCTGTTTGCACCCCCCTAAGGACGGCTCTGCTAACAAGGGATCTTCTCCCATTGGCGTAGATACTCCACTTCCCTGTGAGATGACAGCTGTGTCGATGGGAGAAGCCCTCCCTTGACATAGCACCAAGAGTTAGGTTGTAACAGGTGTATGTTTCACTGCTTCACTTAGGGAGTGGAAGGACTAACACCAATGTAAGCTGGTAATGTAGAGCAAACCTAAGTTTCCCAGACCTGAAGAAGAGCTCTCTGTAAACTTGAAAACTTGTCTGTCTCACCAAAAGAAGATATTATCTGACCCACTATTGGCTGTCTAATATCCTGGGAACAACATGGCTACAACCCTGAATACTACATCTATAGTTTATGAAGTAGACTGCGACGTGGTCTGCAATAGAGAAAGGTTGACATGGGCTGCCTTGCCTTGGCCAAACTATACGTGATTACACTAAAATTTTGTTCCTCCTGACGTGACTACCCTGCTACATTGACTTAATATTTCAACTGCCACAAGAAGTGTAGGGTCAGTAGCAATGTAGTTAGGTTGATGTGGTGTTGCTACATTGCTAACATCGACTGTTACTGGCTTACAGAAGCTATCCCATAATGCCCCACACTCACAATTGGTCCAAGTGCTCCCGGTCAGAACAGGAATTGCCAACAAAGGGAATGAAGTGTAGACTATGCACAAGCGATACAATTACTGTTATGGATGTATGCTGACATAAGTAGCTTCAACTTAATTTTGTAGTGTAGGTATTCTGGTTAACCTTCCACTTTGATTGTAAACTCAACTAAGGGCCTGTCTACATGGGGGCATTAAACCAGATTAAGTTGAGTCAATCCAGTTTGAAAATGCTTGTGTGCACACAATACAATTCATTGTAGCACACTAACTCTGCATTTATCACAAACCCTGTAGTCCTCTTTCAAAGTGAACTTAATGTTTGATGCAAATTGAGTTAGTTTGCTGAATTGTTCACGTGAACGTAAAGCTGCTGTGCACTACTTGAGCAATCCTCTGCTTGCTATTTGACAATGCTTTAATGGTGGCTATTCCTGACCTGTCTATATACCTGTGCTTGCACCATTGCTCTGGTGTAAAGTTAACCATATGTGCCCTCTCCCATTTAAAAACTAGCTTAGGTACCGAATTTGCCTATTTGCTCCTGGATTTGAGTATCTGTGTTCCTGCAGAAGCCTTACAACATGCCTCAAGCAGCTGCTTGCAGCCATGTTGAGACCCCAGATCCCATTAGCATCTGGGAAGAAGCATCACTGTCGGAAGCTCTTGTGGTCAGCCACCAGAATAAGGATATTTTTAATAGATATTGCTAAGGAGACGTCAGCGATGCTGGCACATATAGGGATTCCAAACAATGCAGGTGAAAGAGCAAACAACTTGGGAGAGTGTACATTAAAACCAAGGAGGCCAGGCAAAGGTGCAGCAATGGAATGCTACCTAGCCATCACTACTGATTTCAAGAAGATTATAAACCTGTTGCATGCTATGCTGTGTCTCCCTCCCTCCACAGATAAGCATCAAGAGTCATCAGAAGATGAACACAAGAAGGCCAGTGAAGGCTAATGTTCTCTGAAAGCCTGGACTCAGCACCCAGATCATAGCCAGTAGAAGCCAGTCAGACAGCAGGGCAGGAGCCAAGCCTAGTTCACAGCCAGAAATCCTGGAGCAGTACTGAGGAAGCAGATCCTACTAAGGAAACTTTGCATAAGGAGAGATACTGACAATTTATTATTACTGTTCTTTTGCTATGCTCCTGTGCTAGCTTCTGTTCTGGGTGACCCACAGCTCCAGGCATTTTGAAGGATATGAAATCTGAGCCCTTTCATTGACTGACACCTGGTTCTTGTGTTATGTGAATGGATAATTAACACTTTCTTATTCACAAACAAGAGTTTTAAAGACTAACAGATTTATTTCTCGCATGAGCTTTCATGGGAGCCCATGAAAGCTCATGCGAGAAATGAATCTGTTAGTCTTTAAAAGTGCCACAGGACTCTTTGTTTTTCTGCAACAGACTAACACGGCTACCCCTCTGGAACTTTCTTATTCACTTTCTCAACTCCAGTCATGATTTTATAGTCCTCTGTCCTAGGCGCCTCTTGTCATCTCTTTCCAATGCTGAGCAGTCCCAGTCTTTTTAATCTTTCCATCTATGGAAGCTGTTCCATACCTCTAATTATTTTAGTTGTCTTCTCTATACCTTTTCCAATTCTAAGCTATCTTTTTTTGAGATGGGGCTGTGATACCGTGTTAAAAAAGAAGGATATCATCTGTGCTGTTGTCTTCCCCAATGTTACAGAGTCACAATAAATCTTGTAAGGTATCATTGGAAAAATTTTAATCTGCTAGACATTATTATCTGAACTGTGTGTACCATCACTGTGTTTGAAGTTACAAAATTTTACTGTATGCTTCTTACTAAACATCTGTTCCTGGGTATTGCCCACAAAACAGCTTTATATCAAGACTAGGCAGCCTTGTATTGATGGGCTATTAAGCACAATCAGCTCTTCTGGTAGGTCCCTCCTGAGGACACCTCAGAGAACATATGGACAATGGAGGCCCAGTGATTTGGCAGGGTACATAGACCATATGATGTCTGACTTCACATATGAGACAGTAACTTTCCATGCACATGAACTGGAGGTATAAATGTCATCTTGCTTCTTTCCTGCACCACATCTCTGGACTATGATGCCTAACAAACGGAGCTTTGAACAATGGATTGAGCACTCCAGTCTTTTGGATGTACCAAAGAGACTTAACATCAGATTTAACATCACTGCTATTATCCTAATCTACAAACTCTGAAATCAACTGTAATGTATATGTTCAATTTAACCTATTAATAACGCTATTCTCTATTTTATATATTGATAAACTTTTAGTTTTAGTTATTATAGGATTGGCTACCAACATGTTTTTTGGGTGAGATCCTGAGTATATTTTGACTTGAGGGTAAGTGGCTGGCTCTCCAGAACTGGAAGAACCTAGTATATGTGATTTAATAATCATTTTTCCCATAAGACTGGTTTGTCTGGGTGGTGCATGAAGGAATAGGGTGCCTGAAGAAGACTATCTGGGCTTCATAATAACTAATACAGTATTTTGGAAGCACACATCTGTTACTGGCTTTGTGAAGTCTTATGATAGAGCACGTGACCAGTCAGGGGTACATGCCCTGTATTCTGGCAGTCTAACTTGAATCTGGCACTCTTAGCACTGTCCCTGCATGGGACTGCTACCATGGACTTACATAGTAGCATTGTGATATTTATTGTCTTATTATATCTCTCTTTCCTAATGGTTTCTAACATTGTTAGCATAGTTCCTAACAGCTGTTGTATACTGCACAGATATTTTCATAGAACTATCCACTATGACTCCAAGAACCCTTTCTTGAGGATCAACAACTAATTTGGACTCCCACAATTTTATACATAAAGTTGGGTTTATATTTTCCAATGTGCATTACTTTGCCTACATCAATGCTAAATCTCATCTGCCATTTTGTTGCTCAGTCACCCAGTTTTATGAGATCCCTTTGTAACTCTTTGCAATCTGCTTTGGATTTAACTATTTTCAATAATTTTGTATCATCTGCAAACTTTGCCACCTCTGTTTGCCCCTTTTTCCATTAACTGTTTTTGATACTCGTGCCACAGAGGGCACATGCCCATCTACCTATTTTCATTTCCCTTCCCCACTTGGAAAATGCCTCATCCTGTTCACCAGCCCACAATGGCAGCCAGCAGCTTGGCAGAACTAAAACTTATTTCCCACCCCCTCCATCCATGGCAGATCTGAATAATAAAAACATTCAATTGTACAAAATTTCAACATTTTATTGAGGCAGTGGTTACAAAGTAAAGAAGCTTGTTTGGTATTCTTGGTTTACATGAGTAGATATGATTATTGCATGCCTTCAAAGGTACAAAGACTAAAGCACGCCGTTGAGGTATAATTGTCCTGTCACACACCTGCTTACAGGCAAAGAGCTTTTCTGTTGGGATTGCAAAACTCTCAATGGCTTTTCACAGGCTTTCATACACAAAGACTGGGAACAGTGAATGCTTCAGACAGCCAGCGCAGAACCCTATCTATTCTTCTCTGCATTTTCACCATGTCTGCAGGAGAGAGAAAACAGTATCTAAGATCAAGAAACTGCTCAATTTTTTATCTGGACATTATGGGGTTAACTGCATTGTCACTCCACTCTGTACTATCTTTTTGGTTCTGTGTTTGTAGCATACCTAGCAGATGATTGCAGCTCCTAAGCATTACTGCAACACAAATAATAATAGAAAAGGGAGTGTTCCAGAATAGTTTTCCACTAGAAATAGTTTTTCATCTTTTTTTTTTTTAAAAAGTAATCTTTCAATGAGTTGAAGAGGGAAATACTGGACAAAACTGCAACCAGTTGGGTAATTCACATGTTATACATAAGATAGGCAGCATACACATGTATTGTTAGATTCTTGTATAAGAAATGCTTTCATTTGATAAATTCTTTATAAAGTGGGAAAATACCATTAGCTCCATTTAATAGATAGCGTAACTGAGACTTGGAATTAAGTGACATTGAGTCATTGACATTGAGACAATGAGTCATTGTCTAAGATTATGTTAGAATTCAAGACCTCTAATTCCCCATCCTCTAGCCACTCGATCACACTGCATCTCAGATGCAGTCTTTTTTTTTGGTGGTATTGGCAACCAACCAGTGCATGAGACATTTTGGTGAAGAATATCAGGGGAAACTTTTACTCTTGAGAGATGCGGCTGGGCATGTTTAATTTCTGAACAACAGGAGAAGGAACTTGGGGCCACGTGTAAATCAGCACAGCTCAAGGACAGTGTATTGGCACTCGGTATCATTGTGATGGGTGCCATATAAATACCTGTAATAAATAACAAAGGCTATGTCTACACTTACTAAAATTAGTTCGAATTAGTTAGTTTGAACTAACTAATTCGAACTAATTTTAGTTATTTTGAATAACTTAATTTGAACTAGAAAAAATTAGTTCAAATTAGCGATCTCCATTGATTTCAATGGGCCGGTTAGTTTGAACTAAGAAATTTTGTTCGAACTAACATGGCCACATTGGTTAATTTGAACTAACTAGTTCAAAATAATCCTTACTTCTAATACCCTATTTGAAGTTATTAGTTCGAATTAAGGAAGCCCTTAATTCGAACTAATTAAAGCACTTAATTCGAACTAACTTGCCAGTGTAGACATAGACATAGATCCTAACATATATATATAACTGTAACAGCATAATCCAGTATTTACTGTGCAGAAGCCTCCCAGCCAAAGTGTCTTAGGGTCTGTTTGTGTGGATGGAAACAGTATGCAGCCGACAGCTGTTTCTTTGCTGAATAAATGCTTCTTCAAAGATATTATAGCAGTTGAGCCATCTTTAAGAGCAAAATCTTCATCAGGCGTAATATTTGTCAAAAAGAATATGGTGTAGCATTAGTTATCTTCCTGTTATTTTGATCTACACATTTCTCTCTGGCAATACACAGTTTGGCTTGCTAAACAAGAGGGTCACCTCAATATTTGATGTTTTAGTCTGATGTTGCTTCCCTATAACTTTCTGCAGGATCTCATGAAGCATGGTACATTTGCACGAGCCCTAAGCTGCTTTTGCACATTTTTCTTTACTTTTTTTCTCAGTGATGGCTTCCCTTCTCAGCTAACGTAGTGCCATCTGCTGACTTCTGCTTCTGTGAATCACTGTCCTCTAGTGCAGTGGCTATCAAACCTTTCCAGACTACAGTACTCCTTTCAGAAGTCTGATTTGCCCTGCCTACCCCAAAGTTTCACTTCACTTAATAACTATTTGCTTACAAAATTAAATCTAAAAATACAGACGTGATACAGCACACTATTACTGAAAAAAGGATTTACTTCCTTATCTTCACCATAGAATTATAAAATAAACCAACTGGAATATACCATACCTATATATGGTACTTATAATTCAGCATCTAATAGCTAGAGCAGTATACAGAAGTCATTGGCTGGAAATTTTAATTTGTGCTGACTTTGCTGGTGCTTTTTCTGTATCCTCTTGTAAAAGGAGACAAATAGCTCTATAAGGTGATGTGCCCCGCTGGGAGAGCTCCGGATACCTCCAAGGCAAGAACCTGGGCTCTAGTGAAACAAAAAGTCCTGTGTGACACTTAGAAAGACATTTTATTATGCTCACAAAAGCTTATGCCTTAATACATGTTAGTTTTATAAGTGCCATACAGGATTCTTTATTTGTTTTGCTGAAATAGACTAACATGGCTAGCTCTCTGAAACTGCTCTAATGCCTATTCAAATGTTTATTCTGATCAAGTCCATGGCTAAGAACCCTGTGTGTTGGAATCAGGAGTGTAACCAGTTCCTCCCTTTTCTAGCCAGCCCTTGGGTCGGCAGGGTGGGCCTAGCCATGGGCAGCTTCCAGCGATGTGACTGGAAACTGCCTGAAACACTCCAGTTGTGCGATAGCAACTGGCGCTCTCAAGACGAGGAAGTGGGAGTGGCAGCGAGATCTGGCCTGCCCACCACAGCACCTGGCAGCAGTGTGATCTCTGCTGCGGCTATGGTACCAGCCAGTAGCCGGCGGCCCAGGCAGTGAAGTTCATGCCACTGCCGGGCGCTGAGGTGAGTGGGCCCCAGCCCACTGGGCCCACCAGTGGCTATGCCACGGGTTGCAGATGTGGCTTTTGGGGTAGGTGAAGCAGATGCACGCCTAGGGCCCTGAGCACTAAGAGGCCCCGTTGCATCCTAGAGCCATGCCTGCTTCGGTCAGCAGCAGGAGGAGGAGCTGGCTCAGAAGGTCGGGGCAGGAGGGAGGAATAGCGTGGGGACAGGGGAATCAGGGCCACAGAGGGGGGACCCTGTGGGCCTATAGAAAGCCCCACGATGGACCTTCGCCTATGGCCCCCAATAGCCAAAGGCCACCTCTGCCTGACTGCAGTATAATTGGCCACTGCAGCCAGCAGGTAAATAGGCAGGTGTGGACATGGCTCACAGAGCAGCAGCATTTTAAAAATTAATATCAATGACCAAAACCTATTAACTAAGGGATTTGAAATCTAGGGAGCTGAGCGCTTAAGGGCTTGATTTCCTTAAAAGGCCCTTGCACCCGCTGTGCTCGCGGCAGGCCCTGGGCACGAGCAGGTAACTGCAACACCCCGCAGCCCGCGAGCGGGGCCCGCAATTCCCACTGGTGCGCAGGCCCCGCGGTCCGGAAGCACTAACTCGCTACCACGCCAGCCAGGCGGCGGAGGAAGGGCGGGACGCGCGCTGGGCGCCGTCCGCCCCGCTTTGCGCCTCTGCCGGCTGCGGTGCGGAGCCGCCATGTCTCCGCTGCGGTGGGGTGCGTGGCTGCTGCTGCTCGCCGGCCCCGCAACCTCCTCCGCCAGCCCAGCAGACGAGGGCGGCGGGGCGCGGGGAGGGGGCCGCGGAGACGGGGAGCGCGGGGCCCGGGACGAGCCGCCGCGGCAGCACCACGACTCCTCGTACGGCACCTTCGCCAGCGAGTTCTACGATCTGCGCTACCTCTCCGAGGAGGGTGAGGAAAGCGCGGGGGAGGGGAGAAAGCCGCAAGGTCCCGCTCGGTCGGGGAGGATGCACTGGGACGCAGGGCAGTGCGTGCATGAAGGCGAGGGCGGCTGGATGCACGGGGGAGGATGAAGCATGTGTGAGGGAGTAACGGGGAGAATGGAGCTGGATGCGCTGGGTAGGGAGTGGGAGAATGGAGCTGGCTAGGTGCGTTGGGGAGGATGCACTGGGGGGGTGAGCATGCACCGAGGAGATGAGGAGAATGAAGCTGGTTGCACTGGGGGACGGAATGGAGCGTGCACAGCGGAGATGGGGGTGGAGATAGATGCACTGGGGCGGAATGGAGCATGCATGGAGGAGATGGGGAGAATG
>ML685756.1:23459388-23495964 GCA_007922175.1 Pelusios castaneus | reverse complement strand
TGGAGCATGCATGGAGGAGATGGGGAGAATGGAGCTGAATGCACTGGAAGATGGAGCATGCACGGAGGAGATGAGAACGGTCGAAGCATACACGGGGGAGATAGGGGAGTGAAGATAGATGCACTGGGGCGGAATGGAGCATGTATGGAGGAGATGAAGAGAATGGGGCTGGAAGCACCGGGAGGAAGGACCATGCACGGAGGAAATGCGGGAGTGGCGCTGGATGCATTGGGAGGCGGAGAAGGCGCGGGGAGTGGGAGGGGACTGGTTACAACGGGAGGGGAATCTGCCCCCGAGCCGGGCGGCGAGGATGTCGGGGGGTAAAGAGAAACCACAAATGGGGGGGAGAGGGGGGTTGAGATGCATCTGGTCTGGAGGAGGTGGGAGGCTCTGGGGCATGGGCAGCTACCCCAGGCCAGCGGATTGGCCATGTGGGGAGCCGGGGGGGGAGGGGCCGTCTGGCTGCAGTGCGGTGCGAGCTGCGGTGGAGCCCCCGACCCTGTGCCTCCCCCGGCAGATCGGTGCCGGAGGGCGAGGCGGCTCGTTTCAGCACGATGGCCAGCAACCCGGCGGCGGCGGTTCCCTGCAGTGGCCGGCCGGGAGCCTGCGAGCTGCTGCGGTGGGAGCCGGCCCGGGCTCGGCGGCTCCCGGTATGCAGGGCCTGCCTGGATCCGATTGCAGGCTCAGTCGGGGTCGGTGCAGAAGGGGGAGCTTCAGAGGCTCCTGGGAAACTAAGAGAGATCTGCGCCTGTGTGGTGGGAGCCGTGTTTGGGTGCCAGACCTAAAATGGTCTTCATCATGGGGAAGGAGTCTTTCCTACTGAGCACCACTCTCCCTCCTCTTCTGGTGTGGGTGCCTCCTACAATTCCCCATCCTTTGGGTTGGGGTGCTGAGAGCTCTGCCTTCTGTTTCAGCTGACAGTAACCACAGCCGGCGTCTCCCTTCTTGGTAGGAGGACCTTGGAATCTGGCTCAGGGACAGTGCTGGGGTCCCAGAGATGCCTCATTCTGCGCTCTGCTCTTTTGCAGGGATTACACCCTTGTCTCTTCCAGAGCACACTCAAGTGGTAACCTTTTGAGCATGCTGGGTTTGCCAACACTTGCCGTTTGAAAGCAGAGTTCCCTTTGGGTCAGGAGACCTGTTGCACTGGCCTTCATGCTGAGATTGGAAGACCCAGTGAGGTTTTAAATTTGTTTTAGCAGAATATTTATTGTCTGTGGATCCATTTTATCCATGGTTCTGTAGTGCAGTCCCTCTTCTGTGAACTTCTGTCCATGCCATGGCAGCCAAGCATTCTCTTCCCACATACAGGTCTCCTCTGTTACCTTGATATAAAGATGACTTGAGACAGATGAAGCATAAAGGGGAAGACTAATGTCATTGGCAGAAATCATGCTGAGGGTCACATTGATTGCAGCATTGTTTTAAGTGTTGATTGTGAAGAGTTTTTCCTGTCGGTGAAATCCATTTAGCAAAGCTTTTCTGGGTGTTTGATGGATTGATTATGCCAGGTTGCATCCACTCAGATACAGAGACAGTTCTTTCTCACCTTGACAAGTTTTCCAGTTGCTGTGCTGACAAGATTGATGTGATTGAGACCAAAAATTGGCTGCTTTTGTGGTTGTGTAACCTTCAGGTGGGCTAAAATTCATTTAATTGCCCTTCTCCAGTGCCTCACAGAAATCAATCCCAATCCCTATGGAGAAACCAGCTGGAGACCCAGGATCCAGTCTGTATGGGACTCACAGCGAAGCTTGCTCACAGCTACACTCCCACATTAAAATACTACTAAAAACAAACATAACAATGAACTTTATTAACTACTAACTAAATGAACCTTATCCTAAGAAAACAAAATACAATTAACCAAGAACAATCCCTACAGAAACCCCCGCATGAAAGATACCCAAGAGTCCCAAAGGGCAGGTGGAGTTCACCCAACTCTCAGCTACAGTCTCTGTTCCAGTGTAGAGGCTTGAGTGGCAAGAAATAGCTGTCCTCTTCTTCCTTTGCTGGAATCCTCTGTAGCATTCCATGCAGGCTTTTTCTTCTTCTTTGCAACCAGCCCTCAGTCCCATGTGCATGTCTGCAAGGTCTGTTGCAAATGGCTCCATTACAGGGAGAAAACATCTTGTACACTCCTGGCTCAGCTTCTCTCCAGAAAACTGAGCACATGGTCTCCTTTCAAGGCAGCTCTAGCCTGCTGTCTGCACAGACTGCTGCTCTCATGTGATCTGACTGATCACACCAGCAGGACACCCTGTGGAGCATGCTCAAAATGCTACCACTCCCTGCTTCTGGAAGTTTCTAGTTGTGGGTAGCTAATCTGCCCAGCAACAGTAACCCACCCTCAACAGGTCTCTCAGAGATAGCCTTTTCAGGCATATGGGTTACAGTTGCAAAACTGTTTCTGGAGAGGATAAATACCCCATGTTCTCTGGCACATTCCTGAATAGTTTCAGTCACAGAGGTTCTAGTTTCAGCCTGTGAGTTGGCTCCCTGACCTCCTTGGCTAGTAAAATTAAGTAGAGAGGTGTCACATCCATTACCAGTTGATACTGCTAGAGATTCCTTAAAGGAGGGCTGATTGCCAGCATCCCTCAGATGTACAGTTGTTAGGGTTTTGTTTAAAGAAGCCATCTTCTTACCATAACAGTCTTACCAGTTACTGCCTTTTTTCTAAACTCACCTTTTGAGGAAAGATTATTGATACAAGTTGTAGCAAGACAATTTGGAAAACTCACTTCTCATTTCTCTTATCCTGTTCTTTCAATCCGACTTTAGGTCTGGATTTGGCTTGGAAACTATACTAGTCACACTGATTTCTCAGCAATGGAAAACAACATGTATTCTTGTTCATTAATAGATCAGTCAGAAGCCTTCCATTCATTTTGATTTTTGCTGACCTGTTTGCAGACCATAGCTAACTTAGACACTGCTGCACTTGAGTAGTTCTTTCTTTCCTCTCTGTGAAACCCCAATAGGGGATGTGGAGCAATTGTCTGTTTGCTCTGAGGACTTCCTGTTCCAGGATTTCACAGGTTCTGAATATTAGTTGAGATCGATCAATGAGATGGAGTGGTGAACAGTTCCTAAGATTGAAACCTAGGTAGATGTTGGAAGGACATTCTATTGAAGGAACGTCACTTTAGAAATTCACTTCCCTTGCTGTTTGCATAGAATCTGAGTTGTTGATATTTGGGGCAGGCTGCAAAGCTCGCCTTCTCTTATCCACTCTTTGCTTGTTTTGTCTAATTAGATTGTGAGTTCTTCAGGGCGGGAGTTTTTCTTACAAAGTTCATGTTCAGTGTCTAGCACAATGAAGCCTTCATCCTGGTTGGGGCCTTTTTGATACTGTTTTAATATAGATAAATAATAAGAATAGCAATATTTGGATGTATTATGCCTCATTCATTATTTAATGACAATTTACTCTTATTATACAGGTTATCCTTTCCCTACTGCTCCTCCTGTGGATCCATTTGCAAAAATTAGAGTGGATGATTGTGGAAAAACCAAGGGATGCTTTAGGTTGGTGTAGAATAAAAATGTGGATATTTTTCAATTTGTAAACCTTACTTGACTTCACTTGGGACACTAATAAATGTTCCACATTCATTATACTAAACGTTTGTTGTCTGCAAATATTCACCATGATCAGGGACTATATTGTTAAACACTTGATGAGCGCTTAAGGAAACAGTCCCTCTGAGATCAATGGACTACACCTCTGAATACATGCTCATCATAATGAGCTAACATTATCCAATATTACCCTAAAGAGATAATTATTGTTAACACTATAATTTATAGTATTATGTATAAAATACAATGTAGTATAGAAATGATTTATGTTCTACCAATATCTATTGAAAATTTTATTTATATGACCACCACCCCTAGCAATAACAAATCATGCTGTCTTCAAGTTTTTTGGTGTAGAAACACAGATGAGCTGTAACAAAAAAGCTGTTTGTATTCTGAATGGTAGAAAAAGGTACATGTTTTGTTTTCCTGTTTCATTCAGGTATGGTAAACCTGGGTGTAATGCAGAGACTTGTGACTATTTTCTCAGTTATCGTAGAATAGGAGCTGATGTAGAGTTTGAGTTGAGTGCGGACACTGATGGTTGGGTTGCAGTAGGATTTTCTTCAGACAAGAAAATGGTAAGACCAACAAAAGTTAATGTTGTTTCATGTTAACAAAGTATACGAGCTTTTATGTGTTACAATAGGCACCATTTATATTGGATTTGAAAAGTATGTAGCAGATGTAGAGAAAGATACACTTTATAATGAGAAATAGTATTTAATACATACGTGGTGCTTTTCATCCCTAGTTTGCAAAGCACTTTACTAAGGAGAGTTGAATATTATTAACTCCAGTTTTACAGATGAGGAAGTACAGCTGTAAAGAGATGAAGTTGAAAGTTAGATTAGGCCTACTGATTCTTTGTTAGGTGCCCTGAGCACTGGACCATCCCGTGTTTCTTCAGAATGAAAGACTACAGTGATCTTTAGCTGCTGTTATTGAAGCTAAGTTGGTTAATGACAAGAATAAGAATAACAAGTCTGAGTGTTCTGTACCAGTGTTTAACGGAGCAAAGTATACATCAGAAGTTAGTGAAGGGTAAAGTTTTCTTGAATAAGTCAATTATTTTCACAGTGTATAAATCTGGTCTTAACCATTAAACTTTCAAGAGGATGCCCACTTCCTCTTTCTTCAACTACTACCCCAAGTTCCAGAAGAGCCTAGTGAATTTAGAGAGAAAATTATTATTGCTAATTTAAATATACATCCTATTTAAAGCAAGCCTATTTAGATTTGTTCTTTTGCTTTTTAAAAGCTTTTAAGCAGGACTGGCTCATATTTATTCTTATTCCTCTGATTTTTATAATTCAGAATCATTTTTATTGGGGTTTTATGAGGAAAGCAAGAATTGAGCAATGGAATTCACAAATTGTAATTCTCATTAACGTATTTAAACTTAGAGCACAGTTTATAATGTTATCTATAAATGACTGCATATTGAAACATACCCATCTACAGCAGAAGATAGTGTTTATGTAAAACATCCCAAGTCAGAGGGCAAAAGTGTTTTCAGTGTAATTAGAAAGTTGCATGTTTTGATGCTATAACCTGAAAAATATGATAGTGTGTAATGGTCCTTAACCAGAGTCCATTGAAGCAATAGAAAGACTCCCACTGTTATCAGCTGCTGGCTTTGAATCAGACCCAAAATGAGGAGTTCAAAGAAAATGTCAGGGGAAACACTTTCCCATCCTACCCATGTAAAGAGTATTATGTTGCAAATAAAGATATTAATCAGTCTGTTCCCCAGTATGCTTCAAGTAGTCTTAAGAAATAGTTCTAGGGTCAAATTATTAAAGATATTTAAGAGTTCTAAGATACAGATAGGCACCTTGTGAGATTTTCAAAAGCACGTTGGCTATGTCTACACTACAAAAAGTTAGGTCACTTTGTTGAGTCGACTTAATAAGGTTGACTTTAAGTCGACTTAAAATCGACCCTATTAAGTCAACTTAACAAAGTGGGGTCCATGGACATGGACTAAGTCCACTTTGTTAAATCGACCTAACTGCCCTTAGACTTAAGCATCCACATTGTGCTTAGGTCGACCTAAAGAAGGGTTAGGTCGACCTAAGGAGGATTAGGTCGACCTACCCGGCGGTTCTTATTAAGTCGACTTAGGCTTTCATTAAATCGACTTAATGAAAGCCTAGTGTGGACATGGCTTAATTTAAGTCGACTTAAGCCTCTTTAAATTGACTTAATTTGCCAGTGTAGACATAGCCCTAGGCACCAACTTTCCTAGGCACCTCCTATCTGCACCTTTAAAATCTGGCCACTACTCAGGTTAACAGTGATAACATGCAGCCTCATCCAGTAGATGGTGCTCCCACACAATCAGAATTTCAAAGTGAATGATTTGGTTTTTCAAACCTGCTGTGAATGAGATGCTGTGCATCACTGAGGCAGGCTAAAATGCCATTTGTCATTTCTTCATTGCCCTGTTCAGCTTTTTGTGTTCTTTTTTTGCTCTTGAATAGTATAATTCTTGTTCCATTTTTGTGCTCTATTTTGTATTAGGATTTTGTACTCCCTTTCTTTTAATTTAAGTTTAGATTTTGTTATTCTTACTTGTTGACTTAGAATCATAATCAGATATGCTTGCTCGTGCTGAATAGAACATTACCCCACTACTGTACAGTTGAAGTCATGGAGTGTGGTACCACTTTTTGTCAGCAAAGATGTCAGAATTTAGCTCTTATTAATTAGCCTTTATGTACTTGTCACTATAGTATGCTCAGAAACAAGGACAATGCCTGTCTTGAAGCATTTACAGTCTAAAAGACATAGAAGTGGAACCCAAACTCAGAAGAGGGGATAATTTAAAGGGCTTTATTTGTTCGGTTTTTTGTTTGTTTCACCTATAATTATTATACATCTTGTGAGTATAATGCAAGAAGTTAGTTTTTTGGAGAGATTTGAATGAGGAAAAAGTGGTTTATGGTGAACTGAATTTGAGAGATTATTCCATACAAAGGGGATGCTGTAGAAAAAATGCACAGAGATAGATGGGTGTAAAAGAAGGAAATGAATGGGGGGAGCATCATGGCTAGCAGAGTTGTAGGATGGGGGAAGGTGATAGGAGAAAATACCCAAGATGTAGGGCGAGACTGAGTTCTGTAGAACCTTAGTAACAAAAACCTAGGGAGTTAAAATTCAATGTGACACGTAAAGGAGAACCATTATAAGGATTCCAGATGAGGATGATAAGGTGAGAACTAGTGGGCAAGGAAAATAATTTAACAGCCATTTTAAAAAAAAACAGATTAGGTTGAAATGTTAGTTTGACTACAGATTAGTTCAAAACAGCATTTTAATTTTGTTTTCTTTTAATGTGGAAGGTGCTATTTTTAAAAACAAACAAAAAAACCCTCCTTGCCCTTAGAAAGAGATGAAGAATTTTTGCTCAAATTTATTTAAAAAGAAAAATTAAACCTTTAAGCCTGAGATGAAAGTTTTTGAGAAGAGTGTAACTGAAAACAGGAGGTGAGAATGGAGACACTTAGATAACCTCAACGGTAGCAGTCACCACCTCTCCCACAATAATACCAAGTGTCTGGAGCTTTTCAAGTGCATGTCATACGTAATTCTCCCATTTTTCAGCCTTTTTATAAGAAGCTTTTTACACATTACTGGCAGAGGCTATGTCTACACTTACTAAAGTTAGTTCGAATTAGTTAATTCAAAGTAACTAATTTGAACTAATTTTAGTTAGTTCGAATTAACTTAATTTGAACAAGCAAAATTTAGTTCGAACTAAGCAAGTGCCATTCATGGCACTTGCGTAGTTCGAATTAGCGAATTGCATTGAGTTCAATGGGCCGGTTAGTTCGAACTAAGCAATTAGTTTGAACTAACATGGCCACAGTGGTTAATTTGAACTAACTAGTTCGAATTAACCCTTAGTTTGAACAGCCTATTGGAATTTATTAATTCGAGTTAAGGAAGCCCTTAATTTGAACTAATGAAAGCCTAGTGTAGCCATGGCTTTAGTTAGTTCGAATTAAGCTTCCTTAATTCGAACTAACTTGCCAGTGTAGACATAGGCAGAGAAATTAATGTGCTGCCCCTTACTTTGTCCACGTCCTTAACTGTCCATATCCATTGTGTTTCCCAAAAGCAGTTTTGCTACCAGGACTAGTAACTTACCTATCGACAGCCTACAAAACTTTGTTTATTCCTGATACTAATGCCTCTGGAGAGTTACACTTTTGGAAGTAATATTTATGTTTTGCCATGAATGACTAAGTATCTTTGCTGCATCAACAGTGTTCTTGAATAACTGTTTTAGGAATGTAGTACTTCTGTGAATAGCTTACACAGCAATTGTCTTTTTTTTTTTCATAAACCACATGCTTGTTTCTCTTATTGTGTTTCTGTGTCACTGTCTACAACAAGTGAAGGAGCAAGTTTGCCCTTGTTCCTCTAGTGTTTCATTCCATTTGTTTAACTGAATTTCTACTTTGTGAAATTAGGAAAAACACTACTGAATTAAAGTGGTTTCTGTGCACTTACACAATTATCTCCTCAGATTTTTTTAGATTTGTTTCCTGTGGCTGATTAGATTATATAGCATTTAATGAACTTTACACCTCAAAAGTTGAGGTACAATATCTGGGAAGTTTGTGTATTATGAACAAAAAAAGTGGCCCTACATTCTTGTTACTTAAATTATGTCAAGGAGTTGCCTTCCTATTAGAATTTAGTATACTTCTGGGCACCAATCAAAACGTGGCCCATATTTCCATAAATATATAGAAAAAGTAAGTATTACCATTGATTTTTTTGCTGCACAGTCTGCAGGAGGAATTATCCAGGGATTTGCACAAAGAAAAGGGGGACTAGAGCCTCTATTATAGTCAGATTTTAAAGTGAAAATTATGTAATGTGAATACTCTTATGGATATGAAAAAAATATTGCATGTTATTTTCTTTCTAAAAGTAAAACTTTCAAAACGTAGAACTCTGACTTATTTCTGTCTTACCATGTAGGGTGGAGATGATGTCATGGCTTGTGTTCATGATGACAATGGAAGGGTTCGAATACAGCACTTTTATAATGTTGGTCAGTGGGCTAAAGAGATTCAGAGAAATCCAGCTAGAGATGAAGAAGGAGTTTTTGAAAACAATCGTGTGACTTGTCGTTTTAAACGTCCTGTGAATGTTCCCAGAGATGAAACTATTGTAGATCTTCACCTGAGCTGGTACTATTTGTTTGCTTGGGGTCCAGCAATTCAGGGTAAGTTGATGGTGTGTGGCCACAACTATAAAAGGCCATCACTATAAAAGGAATTAAAATAGTTTGCAAAAGTTGTTCAGATTTCTGTTTATGATAGCAGTGTGTGTATATGTAAATTAAGAGGAGACTGTCAAGTCGCATAAAAATTCCTTATCTACTCTTTTTTTGATTTTCTCTGTTCCTAAAAGTTAAAATTGATTGTAGATAATTCAAAACTACCAGTTCATGATTCTTTTGAAAAAAATGTTCAGAGTTTGTTGTTCAGGTTTCATATGGTATATCCCAAGTTTTACCTTCTTGCACTCTGTTAATTGTTTATGTATGCTGTTTTTGTGAAGCTTTCCTATTTGGCTAGAAACAACATTTTTAAATTTATGAAAATCTTTCCTTGATATAGTAACTAGCAGTAAGAGGAGCTGAGATGATCTAGTGGGAAGGAAAAAAAGAAATCAGAAGTGGTTAAATTCACATGCTATGCTCATTTCTTTTTCTATTCTTTGCCTATTAAAGGTTCTATAACTCGGCATGACATAGACTCACCACCTGTCTCAGAGCGTGTTGTCAGTATATACAAGTATGAAGACATTTTTATGCCATCAGCTGCCTATCAGACCTTTTCTTCTCCATTCTGTTTACTTCTTATTGTTGCACTGACCTTTTATTTATTGATGGGAACCCCATGATCACAGCTCAATATGAATGGAAGAGAGTGAAGATTTGTTAGTGAGAGTTCCTCAGAATGGATGCATTTTCTGTAGGAATTCATATCACGTTATCGTCTAACTGCTATGTTGACAATTTCATCTTCTCAGCAAGGAAATAACATCTCCTTTGAGCAGTAAAGGTGTGCCAAATAATTAAGACTACTGAAGGAACAAGTAACAAATCACTTCTACTGAAACTACTAGTTGTTTAATGAACAACATTTTTTGTAAATGGTGTGTGTGTGTGTGTTGAGGGGAATTTAGTGATGAACATATAGAATCAAATTTATTTAATATGCAGTTTCATTCAAGTACAGAAATAAAAGTTGGAAAAATATTATCTGTTAAATACTTGTGGTGGACCTGTAAGTACAGTTCCTCAGCTCAGAGTCAGGGTATTGTCACCGCACTGGTATTTAATAACGGCTGCTCTCTGATAATGGGGTGTTCATCTCCCAAAATCTTTGAATTTGATAAAAGCAACTCACAAGCCGAAATGGTTCTGGTGCTTTCCAAAACCAGAAAATGCTTCAGATTCCCTGAACAAACAAAATTAAACTTTCCATTGCAGAAGGCTAAAAATTGTCTGTGCTATAAAAAAATAATCATTAGATATGACCCTACTTGAAGAAGAAATGGCTAAACTTTTTCATTAAGGTGAGATGGAGCTGTTTAAACAGGGAAAAGGAAAATTAATGGTGGTATAAATTCTTCATAATACAGAGAAACTCCCCCCAAAATATATAGAATACAGAAGTTATTATAAGGCCTCTGCAAGTTATAAGGCCTCTTCCTAACAGATAAAATATCTTTTTTAATGAAAAAAATATTACTTAGATGTAAATACATTTTTAAACACCTGTTTTGCAGTAACCCTAAGGTGTCTGTTCTTCCCTTGTTATGTGGCCATAAATCCACTGAAAATTAAAGACGAAAAGGAGCAGCAGCTAATTATTTCCAGAGGAATGCAAACATGATCTATGATACTAATGCGAAAATATGGGACTAAATAAGAGAAGCCTTTATTTCAGTTTCATCAGAACCACAGGTAAAATCATATTTACCCAATGAGGAAAAAAGACAGACCAACCAGGAAAATAAATTTGAGTTTTCTATTCTTGAGAAGTATTACAGAAATGGAAAGAAAATAGTGAAGAGTTATTGGAAATGGAAGTTCCAGAAATGTATGAAATGAATAGCCTACAACTTATTCTAAAACGTTTTGGATTATTGCTGTACATTTCACTGTTTACATGATAGGGAATTTATGAAGCAGGAAAACAACTACCTTTAAACACCTGGTCTTGCAAATATTACAGGGACAAATCTTCCATCCACTCATGTGGGAGTTCTGCAAGCTTAGGGGTTGCAGGTTCAGAAACTAGTTTATACTACAGTATTAAGTTGTTGTGCCAAGAGTACATTGGCTTTGATACGTTTGAGAAATCTTTAGCTCTGTGTACTTCTAGAATATCTTAGAGATGCTGTTTCCATCTTAGTTATTGAAAGGTGATGCAAGAAGAAAACAAGCTAACTGAAGATTTGTAATTTGTGCATCATTACCTGCTGTCTGAAATTTGCAGGTTGAAATTTTTTTAAGGTTTTGCAATTCCTCAAAACTATGCGCTTAAAGTATATACATTTTTGGTTTAAATGATTGTTTACCACCCTACCAAGCACTTTTTCCATATTTCAAAATGGAACATTGGTTCAAAAAGGAGTGTGAATTAGAAAAGAAATTTACACTTTAAAGTGCTTCATAGTGACTTAATTTCAGCAAGTTAACCCCCGATGCTTACTATCCAACTAATTAAATATTGTGATAAAGTACAGTTGTCGTGGGTCAGGTCCTTGTTCCTAATAAGGTCTGCCTTGGGCAACTTTGGGAGCAAATCATAGTCTAATATGTCCCAAGCAGAAAACTGAGATTCTTCTGGTGTAGAGGAATCATTAGGTGGCATAGAGCTGGGGTAGCTGGTTCTGGGCCACAGTTCCCAGCACTGGGGAAGAACATAATGAGAGCATGCTGTGTGTCCCATATGCTACATAAGTTATAGCAAGGAGCCTCATTCGGCTCCCAGGCAAGGGCCAGTTTGACTGCCAACCTAAGTTAAAGCTGCTTGAGGCCTGCTCTAACGTAGTCACCTGCAATAGCACCCAATGGGCTGTTCTAACAGCTGTAAATAGTAGCATAACAGAAGCTCATCTTTGGTTCTCCCACCTCCCCCTGAATCCTGGCTGACCCTCACAGTTGGGATCAATATATACAAAGACAGTAAAAGTAACACTAAGGTACAGAGAGGTTTAATCAGCCTTACAAAAGTAACCAGATACACAGCAGAGGATAAACCTTTGCACTTAATTCATTCCTTTGTGTCATGCTGGTGCAGGATATGTGCTGTTTCAGATTGCAGAGCTTTCAGGGTTGCTGAATGAGCATATGCTGTGCATTAGAGCAAAAGTTTGCCTTCACTTTCAAATTGTGCTTTTGTGGGTTAAAAGTTCACCCTTTACTCAACATTAATGTATATATATTTTTTGTTTTACTTTCCTTTGTTCAAATATTAGTAGCAGTTTGCTCTTCTATAGCACCTTTCATCCAAGGATCTGAAAGTGCTTAGCAGGCCGTACTTAACCTTCCTTAATAGTAGCGAAAAATGCAGCAAGTCTATTTAAAGAGAGAGAGAGAGAGAGAGAGAGAGAGAGAGTATACTATTCTTCAGCTTTTCAATTGATGTTTGAGTCTGGAGCTATTAATTAGTATTATTCTACTGTGCCATAATTTTACATAGTACTTTACTGACACTAGAAAGGAGGCACAATCCCTTCCTCTAAGAATTTAAAATTAAAGATGGAATGGAAAGGGGTTTAAGGAGAGTAGAAGGCTGCAAAGAGCTTTTGAGCATTAGAGGTATGAAAGTGAATAGTAATGGAAAAGTAGGACTGCTTGGCCAAGAACAGAGCAGAAGGAAGATAGAACAAGCCTCTAGGTAACAAAGTTGGCACTTTCTCCGTGAGCATCTCTAAAGAGCAAGAACAGAGATAATAAAGGTGAGGAGAGAAAAAAAGCTGGGAACTTAATATTTATTCTGTATTGGAAAGATATTACCTACTGCAAGGTTCCCTTTTCACTATCGAATCACTGCAATTTTGCTTCCTAAACAAATTTGGCATTTTAAAATATTTAGAAGCTGTCTCCTACTACTTAGAATAAGAGATACTTCAGGGGTGAGACGGGGAGGGGTTAGATATAGATACACGGTGATTACAGTAGCACCAGGTTGGAAATTAAACATCAGTTGCAACACAGTTTCAGAATTTTTACCTGGGAAGATAAATTGTTTTGGCTGCTAGTATTTGGAAGATAGTAAAAAGGTGAAACTGCTGCACCCCTATAATTAAGGTTTGGAAGGATAAGATTTTTACTAATAAATATCAATAAACATTGAATTCACCACACACACACACACAAACCAACAAAAATACTTTCCTCCTTAATAACTGAAATTTACAGATAGTCAAAGTAAGAAAAAAATCAGCTTGAGCACTGACTAGAATTTGATTTTAGGATATGTACTTTGTATATTTTGAAGTGTGGTGTTGACAATTGGTGTTAATAGACTCTTAGGGTATGTCTACACCGGAGGCCCTGTTAAGTCGACTTAGAGTCCACATTGAAGACTCCTGTCGACTGCCTGTATCCACACTGGCAGGTGCTAGGTCAATGGAGGAGTGGTGCATTGTGGGTAGCTGTCCCACATTGCACTGGGCCTGGAGGCCAATTAAGTCGACTTAAGGGCCTTCCCCGTGTACGCTGGCTTAAGTTGACTTAATAAGGTCGACTTAAGCGTTAAGTTGACCGTAAGAAGTGGTGTTATTAAGTTGATTTAAGGAAGCGCTTAATTTGACTTAATAAAAGCCCAATGTGGATGCAGGAATGTGTAGGTCAACTTAGCCTTCCTTAAGTCGACCTAAGGCTCCAGTGTAGATGTACCCATAGACTCTAAGGTCACAAGGGACCAGTATGATGATCTAGTCTGGCCTCCTGCACAATGCAGGCCACAAAACCTCACCCACCCGCTTTTGCAATAAGCCTCTAACCAATAACTGAGTTATTAAAGTCCTCAAATCATAATTTAAAGATGTTAAGATACAGAGAATCCACCAGCAAGTGAGCCATTCCCAATGCTACAGAGGAAGGTGAAAAAACCCCAGAGCCCTAGAAAATCTGCCCTGGGGGAAAATTCCTTCCCGACCCCAAATATGGTGATCAGTTAAACCCTCAGCATGTGGGCAAGTCTCACCAGCCAGTCACCCAAGAAAGAATTCTCTGTAAATAACTCAGAACCCACCCCATCTACCCTCCCTTCTTAGGCCACTGGCATATTCATCACCAGTGATCAAAGATCAGGCAGTTACCAAATTAGGCCATCCCATCATACCATCCCCTCCATAAATTTATCAAGCTCAGTTTTGAAGGCAGTTATGTTTTTTGCCCCCACAGGTCTCCTTGGAAGGCTATTCTAGAACTTTATTACTCTGATGGTTAGAAACCTGCGTCTAATTTCAAGCCTAAATTTCCTGATGGACAGTTTGTAACTATTTGTTCTTGTGACCACATTGGTGCTGTCCTCAAATAATTTAATTCCTCTCCCTTAATGATTTTAAAGCATTAACTTTTTGAATCTCCACATCTGCTGCCATTACATAATTGTCTGCTCCTCCAATTTTCCAAAATTGTGAACATTTAAATCAAATTAAAATTGGAAAAAAAAATGCTTAAACTTTAAAATTTTGCACAACTGAGAAAACTTGACAAAATATTTCAAAATAAACATTGATGTTATCGGTCAGTTATGGTAAAAAATTGAATTCAGCCAAATCTAACTGTAATAGAGCAGAAGGATCTGGATTTAATTAAATTTGACCCTTCACATGCCACCTCTTTAGTAGTAACTGAGCCAGCCCAGTAACTCCTTTTTATAAGTTGTTGTTTTAAATACAAAAAAGCAATAGTTAGTTCCTGATATGACGAACTGCCTATAAACTTGCTTTACATTTAATGTATTGCTTGTGGAGGATGCCCTGGAAACTAAAGTCCTCTTTACCCACAGAAGCTGTATGTGGCAGTGCTCTTTACATCTCCCTAACTAATGTGCATCAACCCCAACCAGAACAGTCCCTCTCTAGGGAGAGGGTAGATTAGTCTCAATAGCAAATCATTTCTTAGGCTACTTACTAAAATGATTAATGAATTGGGCATTAAAGAACAGTTTCAAAAGGCTTCAATTTTGTGTACAAAGCAAATTAATTGTATGTAGTTACCTGGGCCACATGAAGAATGCAGGCACAGGAATGTGAATGGAAAATTCGTAAGGCACACAATTTGAAGGCCTTAGGAAATATCACTTTGGTCTTTTCCAACATTATCTTTATAATTAATAAAAGGTATTAGTTACCACCTTGGGTGATGTGTCTGTGCAAATAAATAAACAAAAGTATAGCTGTGCGCACTGCTTATCATAGTGTTACCTTGTGCTCCCTCTGGCTGGCTGTCTTCACCTATTGCAGGGGTGCACAACCTTTTTTGGCTAAGGGCCAAATTGCATTTTCTAAGGCCACTCGAGGGCCACAAATGCAACGGGGGAAGGGGGGGAAGGGTCACATCACATGATCCCCCTGCTCACTCCACTCCCAGAGGGCCGCACATAACATTCTCGCAAGTCTCATGTGGCCCGGGGGCCGCAGGTTGTGCACCTCTGACCTATTGCCTCTAATTTTATACATAGATTGTAAACTCTTTGGAGCAAGAGTCAGATTTTTGTTACATGTGGACAGTGCAATGAGACTCTGATCCTCCACTGGGGCCTCTAAATGCTGCCACAAGACAAATAATAAATACTGTTATAATAATTATTTGGCATGTTTTTCCACAAAGAAAGAATGACACAGCAAGAGAGAGGAAATAGAAGAAAGAAGGGAAGCACCTTAGAAGATTCCCTTTACTTCCATAAAGATAGTCACGTACATTTTGTTTGTAGTAGAAGAGCTCATAAAACCTAAATTACATTACAAGCTAAACCATACAACTGATTTTATGAAGTATTTAAATAGAAAGTAACTCAGTTACCTAAAATTGAAAAGCAAAATAACCCTATTTTCATACTTGTAAGAAGCTGTATCAGAGAAAACTACATCTAACTCCTTTTCCTTCCCTCCCCTCGCTTTGCAGTTCTGTCATGGTGCTTTGCACTCCTGCTATGGCTTTCCTATCTTGAGACGTCCCAAGCTGCTGTAAAGGTAGCAGAGCTGTCTCTTATGTCACCTCTGCACAGTCACCACTGTGAGGGAAGGGGAGAAAGGAGTGGATGGAGCATGATGTGCTCCATCAAACCCCAATTAGCCGCTAATCTCTTTGGCTATGTCTACACTTGTAAAGTTAAGTCGAATCTGTTAAGTCAACTTAACAAGGTCGACTTTAAATGGACCTTGTTAAGTCAACTTAAAGCGTCTACAATTAACACTCCAGTCAACTGCCTATGTCCACACTAACAGGTGCTAGGTCGATGGAGGAGAGCCGCAGCCAGGGAAAATCGGGCTGGGAGAGCCGCAGCTGGGGGAGATGGGGCTGGGGAGAAGGGAGAGCCATAGCTGGGGGATGGGACTGGGGAGAAGGGAGAGCCGCGGTTGGTAAGATGGGTTGCCAGCTCCCCCGAGCCCCAGCCGTGGGGGAACCCCCGCAGCCCCAGGGCTCCAGCCGCACAGGATTGCCAGCTCCCCACACAGCAGAGGAGTCCCAGCCGCGGGGGAACCCCCGTGGCCCCGGGTCTCCAACCGCGGGGAAACCCCACTGCTCTGGGGTTCCCCCATGGCTGGGGCTCTTCTGCCGGGCAGGGAGGCGGCAAGGGTGACTTAGCTCTATTCCCCGTCTACACAGGCTTTAAGTCGACTTAAGAAGTCGACTTAAGGCTTAAGACCTTCAGAAGTGGTGTTATTAAGTCGACTTAAGGAAGTGCTTAAGTCGACTTAATAAAAGCCCAGTGTGTCCTGCATAGAAACCTTGGGATTGCCATGCCAGATCAGACCAATGTTCCCTCTGGTCCAGCATCCTGTCTTTCACCATAGCTATCAGATGCTTCCAAGATATGCCCATCGTTAACAATTATGGCATTAAAATATCCATTGGGGAATTTTTTTCCTCATCCTAGATATACAGTGGTTGCCTAGTGTATTGAAGAATGTAGTTTTTAGTGTCCCTTAGGTATTTTCAGCCTCTTTTGCATAACTCTGGCTGATGTCCTCATTATTCATCTAAATGTTTATTCTTTTTCTGAAACCTGCTATGCTCTTTGCTTCTATCTTGTAGCAGTACATTCTACATCTTCCTTTTATGTTGTCTAAAGGCAAGAATGTCAGAAGATCTAACATGACTGTGAAGGAAATGGGGGGTGGGGAGGAGCTTGCAGGAGGTAACAAGGACGATGTGACTCTCTGCATGGCCATGATAAGGCTACCCAGATTATGGTCTGAAGTTCTTGCCAGACCTCAGTCCTGTGCTGCTTACGCTAGAGCAAGTCATTGTAAACACGTGAGTGGAGACTGTGTAGGGAAGTGGGGGAGACATACACTTGGCCAAGTAGGCTGGGAGCAAGGCAGAGTGTGCCCCTTCCAGAGCTCTCTTGTCTTCTCCAATCTCTTCGAGAGGTGGTGCAGGTAACCACCCCATAATCAGGACAGAGGCTAAAAGACTATAAATAAAGCCCTACTTTTTAAAAACGTATGTTGTCTTTTAATGTCATTGAATGATCTCTTGTTAAGCCAGTATGGAATGGAGTAAACAGGAGTTCCTACCTGATTATCTTTATACCTTTCATTATTTTATATATCTCTGTCATGTCTTCTCTTATTTGTCAACCCCAGATAATTTCCCAAAATAGAATAAATGTTTCTGCTCTATAGAACTGTGTCAAAAAGCACCATGTACTTTTTCCTTCCCTAGAAGCAGGTCGCAAATAGCACCGTAAAATTACAATGACAGAATTACAGAAATCCAATACCAATTTTTTTTCTCAGATAACTGGTGGGAGTCCCAATATTATTGAAATGGTTGCACTGTGTGATTAGTCTAGAAGCTGGAACAGCTGAAATAAACAAACAACTAAATAAAACCTAAATATTATAAACTTATACAGTCTACATAGATAACATGGGTACAATCAACATCATCCACTTAGATCCCAGTCTTGTAATATGTAGACAATGGGTGCAAGAAGTCTGCTCGCATGCTACACACAGCAGGATTCAAGCATCAGAAAGCAATTTTAGAATAAAATGGGTAAACGGATTTATTTATTACAATCATTAGGTACTGTTTAAACAAAAAATGAGGTTGATAATTTCTTATTGCTTTCTCTTAAGTGTTTGAGGTATTTACTTAAGACAGACTGTGGCCATCCTTACTCACATTAATTAAAGAGCTACTCAATATATGTAAGAGAGGCAGAATCTGAACCTAATAAAAATTTAGCTTTTATGTAGATTTTATCCAGGCCGATGAAGAAGAAAGACCACATTCTTCCTTATATTGCATATTCACATAAATCCAGAATTTGACCCTAAAGGCTTGAATCTGCCCTTTGAGATAGAGAAACACATCACTGGGAACAGGATCTTGATAAATCAGCTGCTAGCTGTGAGAAGCAGACTAGTCCTTTCACAGGAGAGACAGCTATATGTGCTTGAGTATCAGGGCTGAACTGAGTTCTGTATATGTGTGTAAGGGCTTTCATTGTAGATCATGTGTTTATCCTCACGTAATTTAATCTAATTGTGTCAGTGTTGTACCAACATAAGTGGATCATTGGTGTGGAGAAACAGTATGAAAATGTAGTAACATTACTTTCATTTAAAGTACATGAATGAGTTTTATATAGTAATCAAATCACCATAATAAATAACATGGAATGTTTTTATTTTGGGTTCATGTTTTTGTAGAAATTAGTGGATCCAGGAAGATGGTTTTATATAAAAAGTAACTGGGAGCATGCCCTGGAGATCACAATAAAATAAACCACTTTCCAGCACAGGTTCCTTAACCCTTTTTGTCTTATTTTCAAGGTTTGTTTGGGTTTTTTTTCCCTCATAGTGAAGGAAAAAAGAAGTTCAGGGGTAAGATAACATTGATGTATATAAAATTAGTAAAACTGAGGTGAAATGCAGAGGCCACATTAAAATCTAGGAATAGCAAAGTTCATATTATTGATGATGATATTATAAATTTCTTTAAGCCAAAAAAAGAACAACTACACCATGGCAATACTAGGGTAATTTTTTTTTCTGGTTTCACATTTGATGATAAAGTAGTAATAAAAATAAACAACTGCCATGGATTTTTTCAAAGCTGAAAATAGCACCATGTGTACTGAAAGAAAATCAAGAGCAAAATTCATATTGACTTCACCCTAATGATGTTTCCAGCCTTGCTTAAACATGGAAATTTTTTGTTCCTGTATATTAAGTACCATCAGTTCTGTTTAGATTAGGATAAAATGTCTGGTTATACTCAGTATTTCTGGTTAGCACATTCTGAAGTCTGGTTTGCTTCAGTCTTCTTTGTGATAGAGACTGTAAAATGTATGCTAACTCTTGGCAGTTTGTTCAGTATTACATAATCTATAAAGAACGTATCTATAATGTCAGCATTCAATTTTAATTTTATACAGTGTTTGTGCTAAAAATGAAATTTCAGTCTAAATAATTGATATTCATGTGAAACATGCAACTACAGTGTTTAATATTAGAGAATGAGGATCATGCTTATCTTGATTATTTCATACTAGGCCCAGTCCTCCACTCCCTTCCAGCTCCTGTTTGAAATCAATCAGTACTTAGTTCAGTGGGAGTGTTGGAATGGGCTCATTGATGTTTAGTTGTCAAATACCTGGACTGAGTTCTTAAAAATAATCTTTTATGTCAATGCATTGGAATTTGCAGAAGGACAAATCAGAATGAAATTATTTTGACCAACAGGACTATTTTATAATCAGTGCATGCCCTAAAACATTGCTATGTAGTATTTGTTTTATACTAATTGCATTATTGATTTTCTGGTGGGCTTGGTTAACTGACAGTAACATATGCAACTATTTATAAACCTGTTAATAAATGCCTTTTTACTGTAAGAAAATATGTGGTGTGGCATTTATAAAAAATCATACACTTTAAAGCTAAAATTATAGTAGCTTACCTGATCACTTGTCATCTTATATTGAGCTACAACTTCTATTCTAATGGACTCAAAAAGACTGAGGAATTACAGAAAAGTTCAACAAAGTTGAGTGAATGGGTAGCATAGTAGCAGATGAGATTCAATATTAAAAATGTAATTAATGCACCTTGGAATAATAATATAATTTATGCAAAATTTGTTGGAATGTACGTTAGCTGTATAGGAGAAGACCTGGCTGTCAGTGTGGAAAACAAAGTTAGTAAATATAAAGACTGGGATAGAAAAGATACCAAAAATGCAGTTCATTAAATCAATGGTACACCTTCACTTGGGATGCCACATTCAGACCTGATCACCTTAGCTGGTGATCAGACACAATAAGTCTGATTTCCTGGGTAAAATGTTCAAAACTACCAAAGAGACTTAGGTGTTTAAGTCCCATAGACTTGCATTATTTCAGGGTATAATCTTCCCCTGCTTGACCTCCTTCCTCTCTCATATGCAGGTGTAGCGGTGCAATTGCTACACTACGGTGCACACAGGGTTAAAGAGGGTCTGTGTGTGGCAGCCCATCAGTTGCTGGGAGCGGGGAGCCAATCAGGGGCAGGCAGCTCAGTATAAAAAGGGAACAGCAGGGCTCACTCAGTTCAGGCTGCTGGAGAAGCTGGAGGGAGAAGGTCCTCTTCCTGGCTGGTTGCAGGAGTCAGCACCCTGGAGAGCTCTGAGAGTGCGCACTTAGGAGCTGAACAGAGCCTGTGGTTCCTAGAGGAGCAGACAGGCAGATTGCGGTGGTGGCTGGAGCAGCAGTCTGGAGACAAGGAGCTGGGAAGGGACAGTGACTGGACTCTGGCATGGCAAGGAGCTGCAAGTAGCTGGGGCCTACAGGGAAAGCAGCCCAGGGTATTAACTGTGCTGTGGTGTAGAGCATTGGTTTTCAAACTTTTTTTCTTGGGGCCCAGATGAAAAAAATCATTTATGTCTGCGACCCAGCAATGACATCTTTGAGCAATACGTTCCAGGCTTTTAGTGGTGGTAGCAAGGCGTGCTGTGAGCCAGTGCCTGAGGGTTTGCAACCCAGTACTGGGTCCCGACCCTAAGTTTGACAACCACTGGTGTAGAGGACTGGAGGGAGACAGAGGCCTCAGTGGAGACATTTTTGGGTCCCTGGGCTGGGGCCCAGAGAAGTGGGCAGGACGCTTAAGTCGACCTAAACAAAGCTGCGTCCACACTGGGCTTTTCTTAAGTCGACTTAAGGAACGTTTAAGTCGACTTAACACCTACTTTTAGGTCGACTTAAGCCTTAAGTCCACTCCTTAAGTCGACTTAAGGCCAGTGTAGATGGGGATTAACGCTAAGTCAACTTTTATTAAATCAACTTAAAGCCAATATAACGGCTATCTCTGCTGGTAAAGGGTAGCCAATTTAAGTCGACTTAATAAGGTTGACTTTAAGTCGACTTAAAGTCGACCTTGTTAAGTCAGCTTAACAAAGCTGACTTAACTTTGTAATGTAGACAAAGCCTTAGTGTGGGTGGTGGAGGGAAAGGCTGAAGTAGTGCAGGATAGCTGGAGCAGGTGAGGCCCTTGCCTTTATAGTTTTGCTTCTGCAGGTATCATATCAGGGATTCTGTTGGTGGCTGTGGTGCTTTCTCACTGTGAGGTTTTGGTTTTCTCATCAGTAATATGGGGCCTGTAATACTGACCTTCACTCCCTTTAGGACAGGGATTTTCAACCCCTTTTGGCCCTTGGGACTTTTAAAAATGGCCTGTGCTGCCCAGCCATTGGCTGGGAGCTGAGCCACAGCTGCCTGGTCCCGGTGCACACCTGTGAGCCCTGCTGCGGCCGCCTGCCTCCCCTCTTGTCCTGGCCAGGGCTGCAGGTGGTACTGTAGGCCAGTGTGGCATAGCTGGGGGGGTGTGCTGGGTGGAGGGGCGCAGGCCGGCACAGCACCAGCATGGTTGGGGACTGGCTGGTGTGGCTGTTGGGGGGGGGGGCAGCGTGGTGTGACTGGGGGGAGGGGGGGAGGGAGGCACTGTTGCTGGGGCCCAAAATGCCTGTCCACAAACTGGCCCTGTTCATGGTCATCCAGCACCGCCCCCCTGCCTTTTTTTAAAGAAAAAACTTTCAATTTTTTTCAAATTTTTAAAAATATCTTTTTGGCTCGAGGGCCACAAACATAATTTTTAGAACCTTGAAGGGCCGCTAGTCTAATTGATAAAAAATGTTGTTTAGATTTAGTTAATTGATTTTAATTAAAATTTATTTGGAATTTAATTTTAATTTAAATTTATTTAGACTGGTGGCCCCCTCAGGGTTCTAACAATTACATTTGTGGCCCTCGAGCCAAAAAGGTTGTGAACCACTGCTTTAGGAAAATGCTTTAACAGTACTAATTATAATCAGGGCTATAGAAGTTTGTTTGCCACATGAGAGTCTGTTCATTTACCTGTCACTGTTCTGAAGTCAAAGGATAGCAAAGAAAAAAACATGAGACAAAGTCTAATGTATTACATTGCCCTACGGAAGAAACTATGCCCAATATCAGAAATGAACTAGGGATTCTTGCTTCTTGGCACATGCAGCACAGCAGGAAGGGTCCATCCTATTGGTTTGTGAGATGGGTGCATTAGAGAGAGCAGCCTCTCCTGCACATGGAGATCAGGTGGATGTAATATTGGACAAAAGTAATCTGATTTCCATAGGATCTTCAACATTTATATGCCGGAATCCCTGAATTCTTTCTGGTTTGTAAACAGCAATAAAGGTGGAGTTAATTCAGTTTTTCTGAAGGGTCTTAGTGAAGTAGATAAAAAATTAAAGTCTGTTTGTTCCAGTTTCCTTTTTCTTTGTGTTTGAGACCCAAGGTGAGTCCTTTCAAGGGCATAGCCTAGCCCAACCTTGACTATGGCATGAAGAAAAAGAACATAATCAGTTCAGACCGGAGAATGCCTTTTCCATTTATTTAAATAAAGTGCTAAAGAACAAATCCAAATAATATTAGCTAAGGGAAAAATATCTAGATGTGCAGAGACTTCCTTAATGGCATCTCAGACTTTTTATTTACGTACCCATCCTCCTCCTCAATGTCTGAGACTATGTCTATCCCAATGGTGGCACAGTTGGTGCCACTGGATCAATTCACCAGGATTGACTGAGTGGAAATGGAGACCTGCTCAATTGACCCTGCTAATCCACCTCTGGACTTGGGATAGCTTTTTGTTAAGTTTCAAGCCTACATCTTTAGTTCTTCTCTACTAAGACGCTTCATATTTTTTTTTGCACATCAAAAAAGCAAACCTTTCTCCAACTCCATTTTACTTATGCATCCTATTTCTAAATGTGTTAATATTGTATGTAAGATGGGATTGAAAACCATGCTCTCAAACTTTTGGGATCTGATGACCTTTCATCCCTTGCATTTCTTTCCTCTTGAGTTCATTTCTCCTTGAACTGCATATATATTCCTAACATTTCAGCTTGTGAAGTAACAGCTTCTTTACATGCAGTGGACCCAGAAGACTAATTCTGAAAAGCATCTTGAAGGCCACCAAGTGACATGATAGCTGTCTTAATATCAAGACCTGGACTCTGCAATTCTTTGCTCCCAATGTTAAATTTTGATAAGATATTATACCATATCAATCTCAAACACAAACTCTGAACTGTTCATTTGCAAGCTATCAACTTCTGACAAGTTCTGGCATAAGACTGTGTGAAGAGTTGATTTCATCTCATTCATCAAAAACGTCCTCAACCTGATTTCACAGTGGATGGGTTTCCTCTGTCCTTGCTGACCATACTGTCATGCTTTTGCATTTTAAATGTAATGCTAAGGTGCTTTTTCAACACGTTACAGCTAGTGCAAGCAGAAAACAGGATATATAATTTTCAAACAATTCTAAAAAATACAACAACTTGGGGAAAATCATTGTGGCAGTTTCTCCAACAAAATTCAGTGAGGTGGGCAGCACATGGGACAAAAGAGGTATATTGATCTACTTCCTGAATTCAATTTTCAACACTTCTGTATAGTACTGCCATGTTAGCTCCGTGATCATAGCTTTGTCCCCCACAATCAACCATATCAAAACTGTCTTTTTTCAGCTTCTCTAAAATAACCTTGAGAATACCTTCCCTTGTTTTGGTGTGGATATGAGTGAAATCTACAATGTTCTCAATAACCTTCACTCTGTATTTCAAAACCTCAAAATACCTTACGCCCAAGACATTTGTTCCAGTCAGGAGAGATCTGAAGTGCAATCAAACGTAATAGAAAAATATTTGGTTTTCCTATCCTTGTTGAAAACAGTCTACCATACTTTCCTTGCCATCCTACTGAAAAATTCATTTGGAATTTTGTTTAAGTATGCTACTTTTGTAGTGCCAGCCTTAATAGCTTCCATATGATCTCGCCACACACTATCATCCCTTGCAGGCAATTCAGGTAAGCTAAAAAATTACCATTACAAGAACTCTCTAATTTCTCATCTGAATGTCTCAAAGGTAATACCTTTCACCTAAATGCAGCAAAATATCCAAGAGAGACCGTGCCACATGTCCTACTTTTCATCAGGCTAAATCCACAGTGACAGCTTAATTATTCACTCCAAACCACTTTAGAGCCAGAGTGGATGTAGATAAGAGGAAATGATATAACTAGTCTACCCATTACTGGTTCCAAGTGTCTGAGTGGTTATATGAAATTCCCCAAAACGCATGACTTCTTGATCCTTGGTCAGGAATTGTGTGAATGCAATCAATACATTTTAGTACTGTGCTGGTGTGGATGTGGGATGAAACTTAAACCGTCCACATCAGTTAGTGTGGATGCACTGAACTGTAGCTGCTTTAACCAACTGAATTATAGTTGAGTCAGAAGAGTCTCATCAGGAAGACTCAGCTGAACAGGACCTGTACATTTATGTCCGTTGTAACAAACAAAGAGTCCTGTGGCATTTTGAAAGACTAACAAATGTGTTTAATGCAAGACGTTTAGTGGATAAAATCCCATATCTGATGAAGTGGGATTTTACCCAGGCAATCAATAGATTTGTTGGTCTTTAAAAGTGCCACAGGACCCTGGTTTGTTTTGCTGAACTAGACTAACACAGCTACCCCTTTGGAACTTATGTCCATTATCTCTCCCTACATATACATACACAGAAATAAAAATCTTCCACCAACCCCATTCCAGGCACATTTAATATTTTGTAAAGCAGCAACATTTCATGCCCAGTATTACTCTACTTTGATGGTCACCTTTAATCGTGCATGAGAGAAAATACTTCGGCTCCCTCTGCAAATGCACAAGAAACTACAATTCCCAGCATCCCTTGCTTCACCATCTCCAATTTGGGCCGCTCAGGCTCCTCCCCCACTCCGAACACGTGCATTTCCCAGCATCCTCTGCCCCTCTAACAAATTATGCTCCCTGCGTTACATAATAATCCCTGGAGCAGGGGAATGAAAAGAGACTACATTTCCCAGCACCCTCCGCGAGCCTTTCCTGTGGAGCGATAGACTACATGTCCCAGCATCCCGGGCGGCTCACGTGTAGCTAGCGGTGTCTGCTTCTCCCGGGGTCCCTCGAGCGGCGGTTAACCGCTCGTCCGCAGCGGGCGCGAGGCTGATCCATGGCAGACGGCGGGGACGCCGCGGCGGCTCCCCGCTTTCCCTCCCCTCCCGCTGGCGGTGGCCGCCCCTCTCCGGAGCTGGGCGCTGCTGGTCCCCCGGCGGAAGGCGCGGCGCCGCGGGTGCTCCCGCTGCCGCCGCCGGGCATGTCGCTGCCGCGGCTGGAGAAGCCCATCAAGCAGGCCTTCTACAACACCGGGGCGCTGCTCTTCGCCGGGCTGTGCTGCGGCGCCGCCGTGCTGGTCTACTTCATCCTGGAGGCCTTCCTGCGGCCGCTGCTCTGGGCCGTGCTGTGCGGCACCTTCCTGCACCCCTTCAAGAGCTCGCTCACCGCGCTGGGCCGCCGCTGGCTCGGCCGCCTGCACCGCTCCCGCACGCCGGTGCTGCTGGCCGCCCTGTTGCTGCCCATCTGTTTCGCCAACTACGGCGCCGAGGCGCTGGGCGAGCAGGTGCTGCGCAGGCGGCGCCTCCTGCTGCTGCTGGGCGCCGGCGGGCCCCTCCTCTACGGGCTCTACTGCCTGGGCAGCTCCCTGGGCGTCCAGGTGCTGCTGGCCCAGGCCGGGCTCCTCATCTGTCAAGGGCTCGACTACTTCAGCAGCCTGTGGGTGAGTCTTGCTCTGGCCTCTGTCACACGGCGGAGAGGCCTGATCTGCCTCTCGGCATCACCCAGGTGCCTGGCATCTCTCCCTAGCCCGGGCTGGGAGCCAGTCTCCTCCTCCGCCTGCCCGTGTCCGGTGTCTGGAGTGGCTTGGCCTGTGTGACATCCTTCAGCTGCTTTAACAACCGGGGTGGGATTCCTAAAGGGGAAAGCCTTGCCAATTTGGCCCCGAAGCCGCTTGGAAGGTTTTACAAAAGTATTTATGTAGGTACCTGGCTCCTATCGATTGTATTGGGGAGTTAGGTACCTAAACAGACGTGAAACAAACAAGGAGTCCTGTGGCACTTTTAAAGACTAACACTTTTATTTATCGCATGAGCTTTTGTGGGAGAATATCCCACTTAAACACACGTAGAATCCCGTCCTTAGAGCTCTGGAGTGGTTGAAAAGGGACTCTAAGCAGCTTTAGTATGAAATCACTGTTGCTACTGGTCTGAGAGTCATGGGGAGGGTAAGCATCACTTTCACTTAAATAAATGTAGTCAAATTCCAAAGGGGTAGCCGTGTTAGTCTATTGTAGAAAGACAACAGAGTCTAGTGTCACTTTTAAAGACTTAACAGATTTATTTATCACATGAGCTTTCGTGGGAGAAAATCCCACTTCGTCAGACTTTAAAGCGTCTGACGAAGTGGGGTTTTCTCCCACGAAAGCTCATGCGATAAATAAATCTGTTAGTCTTTAAAAGTGCCACTGGACTCTGTTGTCTTAAATAAATGGGTTAGTCTTTAAAAGTGCCACTAGACTCCTTGTTTTGCTGAACTAGACTAACACGGTTGCCCATTTGTAGCTTATCACTTTCACTGTGTCGTGTGCTAGAAACTTTCTCTGCTATCACAATATACCCTAGTGGTGTGATTTTTATTTTTGTACTGTCAAAAGTCCTTGGGTAAATGCAGTTATACCAACATAATCACGCTTTTACCAGTTTATTTTGCTCACTGAACTGGTGTTATATAAGCTATAGCAGCAAAAACACTTGAGCACGCTTTCGGATGGTTTGTTGATAGAGACCTACTTTAAACATTACAGGTACAACACTGCCCAGGCACTGCTGAAGTTAAAAATACAGAGTCCTGTGGCACTTTTAAAGACTAAAATATTTATTTATTGTATGAGCTTTTGTGGGAGAAAATGCTGAAGTTACTACATTTTTAGCTATATGGATGCTGGATTGGAGAAGAAGAATGCTTAAAGGATGGTCTGGTGCTTTTAATAATTAGAATACTAAAAATCATATTGCTCTACAAAGAATATTCCTTAGTGGAGAAATCTTAAATTTGCATGGCTATTTTGCAGTCTACAAGCTCTTCCCAAATGTGTGTGCACAGCTCTTCCTAGGATGTTCCAGAGTATGATGCAAAACATTGGCAGGACAAGAAAATGTTAGGGACACTGAAGTAAACTTCACTGCTACATGGAGTTTCATGTGATCTCTTGTGCTCAGTTAAAGCAGATGTGACTTTGACATCCTCATTCAGAGCAAATACAATAAACATCTTTAAATTTTGTGACTTGAAACTCAAGAATGTGGTGCTAAGCACTTTATGTAAAACTAAACCCAAGTTCTGTTGTAGTAGCACATGGGCTTTACCTGATACTTGAGCTATATACCAATGTCAGTTATTACTGTCTGCCTAACTCTTCTTTTAATCATAAACTGTGCACAGAAGTGCTCTATGATCTTAAATAGCTGTTGTGTTCTACCCCAATCTGTTTTTACCACTGAGACAAGGTGGGTGAGGTAATATCTTTTATGGGTGAAAGACAAGTTTTCTAGCTACAGAGCTCTTTTTAAACTATTTTTACAACACTTTGTTGGGAGAGGTGATCCCTCTGACTCAGCTTTTGTAATTTATATCAAAGATGCTTAGAGTATTAATAGGTCTCCTTTTTTTACCATTTTATTGTATAGCTGACCAATCCTGTCAAAATGTAAGCATGCATGTAACTTAACATCAATGACATTACATGCCTCTTTATAATCTGCCACAGTTTGCAAAGTGTTTTGGGATGAAAGGCATTATAAATGTAAGCTTTATTAAAATATTAATTTGTAATGTCAGTCCAGAGAGTGAGGGAGTAGCTCATTTCTTCTGTGCATTCATGTTTTTGTGGGAAATGGAGACCTGCAATGGCATCTGTGTGGGTGTTATATCCCTTTGAATTCGGTGGAGTTCTGTGGGGGTATCTTTGCAAACCAGGCCCATACACTCTGTCATAAAACAAAATTCAACTGTATCAATTCTTTGAATTTGTTTCCGCCTTTTGTGGGGAATGTTGTTAGATACAGAAAAATTCTTTCTGTTTGCGTCTTTTCAATAGTCATTTAAAAAAAAAAAAAAAAAAAAAAAAAAAAAAAGCCAGAAAGGGGCTACGATTATGATCTAGTCCTGCATAATATGAGCCATAGACCCTCACCCGTTCTTTTCTATGTCCAGGCCTTATTCTTATGCTCAAAGAGAACATTCTCTTTTAGAAAGACTTTTTTTTCCCCCTTTTTTAAAAAGCCTGCAGTTGTAAATTTATATTTGAATTGTAAATGTCTGTAAAGGAATGGAAAGTTGAATGATACAGCTATGAATGTTTGGGATTTTTAGGACATGACTGACTTCCTGAGCAAAAATGTGGTGAGTTGAGATCAGCTTTTTGTTTAAAAAATGGAGAAACAGAATTTTGGCTTCAGGGTATGACTGTGTGGTATGACAATCTGTAGACATATACACACATGCGGTATTTTAAATGTTGAGAAGACTACTCAAAGGACTTTGTTAGTTGGTTCAGTATTTGAACTGCAGCAGCTGCCTGTGTTTTAACATGTATCAATTAAGCCATCCATTCTAGTTCTGGGTTTCCATTAGTGCTACACTAGGTGAAGACATAGCTGTAAAGGTCCATATTCTTTAGACTAGTGATTCTCAACTATGGGTACGTGTCTTTCTCCCCTCCCCCCCACACTTGACAAACCTCGGGTGCCAGGTCACCATGGCACCTGGGGTTTGTAACACGGTGCCTAGCTCCATTACGGAACTGCAGCAGCAGAGCACCTCTGACACCTAAAAATAGAGCCACTGGGCATCTGCAGCAGTGTTCGGGGTTTTGGCAGCATTTCAGCGGTGGGGGACAGTGTGCCGCCACTGAAAGTGACAGTGGTGATTTTTTGTTGGTGGGGGCATCCCAACTAGGTGCCTTAGTTTGAAGCTGGGTGCCTAGCTGGGGAGCAATTTTGTCAAACCCTACGATAGGCAGAGGTTTTCCACAGAGGCACATCAGTTTGTCTAGGTATCTGCCTGGTTTTACAACAGGCTTCATAAAAAGCTCTAGTGAAGTTGGTACAAGCTAAAATTTCATATGGACAATGACTTGTTTATTCTGCACTATATACTATACACTGAAATGCAAGCACCGTATTTATGTGGTAAAAATGAGAAAGTAAGCAATTTTTCAGTAATAGCATGCTGTGACCCTTCAGTATTTTTATACCTGATTTTGCAAAACAAGTAGTTCTTAAGGAAGGTGAAACTTGGGGGTACGCAAGACAGATCAGATGCCTGGAAGAGGTATGGTAGCTGGAAATCCGAGGGCCACTGCCTTAGACAGTATGTGGTGATCTTGCATGATTTAAAAAAAAACATCAGTCACTCAACTGTGTATTTGAACAGAATCATTTGTAGTTATCTGTAAAATTGAACATACAAAGAATATACTAGGCAGATTTAAGCACATCATTTTAAAATGTCCATAATCTACTGTAGTTTCAAAATCCTCTTCATTCACCTGAAAATTGTAAGGTTTACTCTGAAGTTTAAGGAAACTTGTTGCTCAGTTTGAAGAAAATTGACTGACTGTTTTTGATAGTGAATGTGATTACTCTTATTTGAGGTTTTAAGTTGTAAAAGTTGTCTCTTGCGGAGGTGGAGGGGAAGGCTTACATTGACTTTACATGGAGAAGGTTTCAAGGAAATTCAATGATAAGTTATATATAGGCAGACTGTTACTGGTTTTTATTAATTTCTGATTGTTGTACTGCCTTGATTCACAATAAGAATCCTTATATTAGGTCATGTAAAATGCAGTTGTGCTCTGAAATTGACATTGAAAAATGGCATCCTGTACCTCATATCCCAGTGCTTGGGGGGGCGGGGCCGGGCCGGCGGGCAGGGAAGCTGACAGCCTTGCAAACTCAGCTTGGAGCTTTGAAAGTAAAGCTGTATTCTTTACCAGGAATAACATATATAAGTTAATAAAGATTCTGCAGGACATATTAGCTTTCAGTTACGTCTATCTAATCCTATTATATTCATAGAGTTGGCCCAGTAAATAAAATTTACACAAAAAGCACAAAAGACATTGGAATTGGACATTGGAATTGGGAGTCTATTTCGCTCACAGCTGTCTTGGGTATGAAAGATGAGAGTAAAAATATTTTGTTGTTAAAATAAACATCTTTGAAAACACTCAGGGCATGGGTTTCAGTAGAATACAACATTTATGCAGTCAGTTAAAATAGAATGATACTATCTGGGAAAAAATTTTTTTTTGGAAGTATTACTCTGTCTTCTGCTTTTAGGGTCCTCTAACTTAAAAATAGTTTGATTGTAAAACTTTACACATAGTTTAACTTATACATCAAGATGACTTTTTTTTTTTAAGTGAAGGCTACTTAACAGAGGGGTTCTGATGGTGCAGGAAGGAGGGAAATAAATACATTTGTATTGGACATTTCCCAGCTAGTTAAACTAACTAAACTAACTAAATTCAGATTTAGAATCCTAACACCTATTTTGATTTGCTGTTACAGCCTGACCTGATGCTATGTCATACACTCCCCTGCATTTAATTTCCTCCCACTCTGTAACTTTCCTATCTTCATAGCGTCTGACAAAGTGGGATTTTCTCCCACGAAAGCTCATGCGATAAATAAATCTGTTAGTCTTTAAAAGTGCCACAGGACTCTGTTGTCTTCCTTTTGGAGTCCTTGTGGGAATGTCTGAATTTAGATAGGCAGGATTCACCCTTCAGATTCATTACAGGAGGTGCTCAACTGCAGTTGTCTTGTACTTCATTGGACTCCAGAGGCAGCTTCACCTGTTGAAAAAGGCCGAAGACCTGAATAAATCATCGCCTATTCTTTTATGACTTTCAGTTCTTTTGTCAGATGATTCCTGAATGAGTTTCCTCAGGTGATCCTAGACCCTTACTAAATGACTTTGTTACCAAACAAGCCCTCCCCTGATAAACCAGATGCATGGGTATGAGTCAGTGTGTTGCTGAGGTTTGGGATGTTCATATTTGAATCACGGACCGTTCTAACCGAGCAACCCCTTGTCAGTTCTGTGTCCCTTCCCTGTTGAATTTTAGTCCAGTGGAGGTAGAAGCACCACAGAGAAGACTGAAGTTTGCACCTTTAAAATGGAGTTTGCAGCTTGGTAAAGATACATACAGAGAGTTCATAATCTCTCACAGAGTTCATAAATTGTACAGACAGATTCCCACAATTGTTAGTTATAGGTGTAAAATGCCACACTGGTATTTAAAAAACCACTCTAACTGCTCCGCTATTACTTGGCTATCTAATAGGAATGTGTTTATATCCAAACTACACCTTTAGAAAGTTTGAAATCATAGAGTACAAATGAAAACGAAACATTTTTCATTAGCATACGGATGAATGGGGTATTCTGAGAACTAATTCCTATACGTGTAGAATTGATTAAATAAAGTATATTAAATTAAAGTATAACTCTGGATGGTGAGCTCTCTGATTTACAAGAGGATGGTGAATAGGAAAAATGTATTTGGATTTTGAGGCTGAAGGAGTTTTGTCACATATTGGAATAGTGAATTAGATGATACTTGTTTTCTGGGATGGTTATGAAGAATAAAATGTGATAATGTTCTTGTCTCCTAATCACACTATTTGGTGGGAAAGGGTTAAGTTTCTGGTTTTTAAAGGAAGGATAAAGAGGTAAGATGTGTGTCAAGCTAATAAATGGTGGATGAACTAGACATTGATCATGTGGTAGCTGGTGGCTTGAAATTATAAAACAATATATTATGGGGAAGTTGACAGTGAACACTTTATTTTGGTTGCCTGATACTTTTCATTATGAACGATTCTTGTGATGTTTTCTTTGAACTTGTTTACATATCAGTTGAAAAACAATAAATCAGTAACTGTCTACTGTGGGTACAGTTACGCCAGTGTAAAGGTGCTTATATCAACATAGCTTATTTCTGTAATAAGCACTTTTATACCAGTGTAACTCCATCCACATTAGAGATTTGAAGTGAATAAACTATTTTTGTACTGAATTACCTAGTGTAGTCAAGTTCTTAGGGAAGCTCTCTCGATATAACTGTTGACAGCAGACCTTTGATATTTGGCAGGGAGATGCCTTTGGGCTACAGAAATACCCTTTCTTTGCCTTATGAAGGTCTGTTTAATCTTTTGCTGAGATATAAACTAATAAAATTGACATTGCCCTTGTGACTTGTTCCTCAGGAAAATATTGAGAGCATGCAAAAAAATGTTCATGCATTTTGTTACTGGGTGGGTTCATGCTGCAGTAGTAGAAGCAGGTGCTCTACTGTGTTGTCTGGCACCTGACCCACACTTCCCTTTGGGTATACTGCATGGGGGGATCTGGGGCCGCTTACTTCACCTGTAGAGACCCTTGCCCAACCCAGAAATATGTATGTATCTATTTTGCCTACACTATTTTTGCATTTTGTGAAGCCTAGGTATTTTCACCTTTGTGTTTCTTGGTATATTTTCATAATAGTTAATGTTTATCTCTGTTAAACATTTTGAATGTTACTTTATTTTTCAAGTTTTTCACTACGTATTAAGTCCTAGAAAAGTAAAGTATACTATAAAAAATCAAATCCATATGCAAAACAGGTAGCGAAATAATTCTGTAGTATTGAAGGAGTTAGATTGTGAAATAGATTTTAGTATTCCTGAGTACCAATCTTGTCTTGCTGTCAGTAAAGATCAAAGTAATCTGCTTGCAAAGTGTCACTCTCCTCTCACTTAAGTGCTTGGTCCACGTGCTGCTACTGTACACTGTAACTTTATTAGCTTATGTGGAGTGTTGTGTGTTCAGTTTTTAATTATGTAAAAATAAAAATATCCAGTAATTTTTCAGGCTTTATTTTCTAAACATTAAAGATGTGATGAAATCAGGTTTAAAAATAATTTTTGAAACCCCCCCCCACCTCTCTTGTAATATACACATTTTACTGTAGTATAATTGAAACTTTTTGATATACAAAGGTACATTTTGTGTCTCTCCGACTTAGTAGTTTTTCCAGAAATCCTAGCTTGTGTATGCTTGCATGATTTTCTTCAAAATATTTTTACTTATGCTGAACCTCTTATTGTCTTGGAACTAGTCCAACTTTAACAATATGCATTCTGCATCAAGAGGTCCAATAGATGTACTCAGAGCTGCTGGTGCCCTTTTGTTGACGTTGGGAAGGGTGTCTTGATGAGTGTTCCAAAGAGCCAGCACATAGAGTTTTGCATTGTCAGGGTTGGGCAAGCCAATGTAAATAGATTTTGAAATTTCTTCTTTATTGGAAAATAGTTGAAATGCTTTGGAATAATGGTCATAGTTGGCTGCAAAATTAACCTTGAAGAAGGGGTGTAATACTTGGTGACATTCCAAAAAGTATGTCAGCACCAAACATTTCAGGGTTCAGATTTTTGGGCCATGGGTGGGAAGGATTTCTAGAAACTGTTGGTTTCTCTTGTTGCATGTTTCTCTTTCAGCTTTGGTTGTCAGGATTTGGTAAGCATCTGTATTGGCAAATGTGTTGGGAATAGTCAGAGAAAACTTGGTGTTTTCTGTGTGTCACAGTGATTTCAGGTTTTCAATAATGATTTACCTTGGTATGCAGAATTTGGTAGTCATTTTAGTTATTTGCCAGTTTCTTCAGAGTTTCTGCTTTAGAACCAACAAACTGAGGATGATCTAGGACAGGAATTCTCAACCCTTGCTGTGTCATGACGCAGCTGGGAGCTTGCCCAGCTGTGTGCAACACACCACCCTCTCTGCTGACAAGCCCACTCTGCCAAGACTTTCCACTGCGGTAGAGGGATTCAGTGGAACTGAGCCCTATGGTGCCACTGCAGACTCCCAGAGCCTTCCCTGCTGCTGCCTTCTGTGGGTCCCTGCAGAGGTGACCCACGATTGGAAGTGTTTAAGTGATGTGTGTGTGTATGTGTCTTTTGGTGGTGGGTCATCTCCAGGTGACACCCTTAGCCGCTGTGCTGCAACACTCTAAAGTGTCTCAACACAGTGATTGATAAAGCCCTGCAAATCCATGGATATCCGCATTATATCCGCATCCGCGGGTACAACACGGATATCCGCAGACCATTTCTTGCAGATGCAGATTGGGTACGGATCCACACATTTGTATCCGCACAGGGCTCTAGCGATTGAGAACCACTGATCTAGGAGGTGCATTAGCACAGTCCATGTGTTACTTACATGACAGGTAGTGAAATATGAGCTCATCCACTGATATGGCACAACAGGGATAAATAATTGACAGTTGGCTCTGCCCTTGTTTTACACGGTGTAAAACAATGTCTATAAATTGTTGGCATTCTTGAAAACAGCCCTGAATCCAATGATGAAAGATTTCATGTCTTTCATTTCTTCTGTAACAGTAGCTGTGGTGACAGTGCAACATTAGTCAGTTGAGCAGGATGGTAGTACGTAACAGTTCTGGTTTCTGATTGATTGAGTTTAATCTCCTGTGCATACTTACTCATGTAGTAAGCAGTATCTGTGTCGGTTGTGGCCACATTTTCCTAAGGTACAGTCATGCTAATTATAGTATGCATATATGCACACTGTGGATCTGAAATGTACCTATGTTTGTGTAGTCATTAAATTGACAAAGGTGGGTACACATAACTGGGTCAGTCAGGCCGAAGGCATTAAAAGACATTGTATTCTAGGCTACCTTGTTTAAAATGTACTTCATTCATTGTCTAGTGAACTTCGGGTGTGGAATTTGCATACATAGTTATGACTGGAACAATAATCATGGTGGGAACTAGGGTTGTAAATATCGGTTTCTAAAGATAACCATATAAACTATTAAAATTATGTCAGTTAACTGTTTAACCGCACACCCTGCCCGCTCCCCTCAGCCTCGGGGTAGTGCCCCCAGCTTCGATCTGCAAGGGACCTATTGTCTTGGATCCATGGTCCCCAGTGTTCTGCAATGGGGTGCTCCACATCACCTACACTAGGGGCTCAGCTTCCCTGAGCAGCAGTAGCAGCGTCGCTGCCTCTGTCATGATCTAGTGCCATCACCATGAACATAGAGAGCCTGTGCTGCCAGTTAACCCCTGCATTGTTGGTTAACCAATAAGTATTGGTCTTAACGGTAGGACAAATACTTATTGGTTAACAGTTCTACAACCCTGTTGAACTAGAATTTCCACAAAAGGAGGTGCTGGTGATCTCTCTCTTCCATGTCTGTCCATTATCACCCTTCCTCCAAACGGTATTCTCCAAATTGTTTTGTGTTGTGGAAATTATAATGCAGATTATAGGTGCAGTAACTAATATGCAGCAGTCACTAATGTTCTCACTGATAGGTTAGTAACTAAAATTCAGGGGAAACCATTCAACAGTATAGTGTGAATATTTACAAATGTAGGAAATTATTTCCTAATGATGGTTCAATTCTCATCATCCTGCATTAAGATTCAAGTACCATAGAACCCTGTTTATCTGTCCCTCCATCATGCATCTCTCTGTTTATTGGATGACTAGCGCAGACAGGTCATGAAGGGGGTGATCACTCCTGTGGCCATTAAATGAAGCTGCAGCATTGCAATTTCCCATTCTTCGGTATATCTGGAGTATTGATTATCTGACCTGGCCCTAGTCCCAGTTAGTTCAGGTAAATGGGATTCTGCTGCTGTTTTAGTCAACAGAATTTTCAGCTATATTAGCAACTTCTGAATTTTTTTTTAAAAAGTTAATATTGCAAATAATGTATTGCTCATTAGTGCTCATCTGCAAATGCCATTACTTAAATTAGCACTGGTTCAGTTAATCCATAACGTCACTTGAATCCAGCCCCTCACACCTCTAGTGTCAAGATTCCTGTTTTAACAGTTGCCAGCAATTTCAATCACATTGGCTAGTACTCAAATATGAATACGTTCATATAATCAATATTTTATTATAAAATGTGAAGCCTTTGGAAATGCGTATTGAACTACAGTCAATAGTTATATAAACTATCGCTTTTGTTTTGTTTGAAATTATTTGAAAACTTGAAGTGTTATGGTTTGAGTGTTGAATGTACTACTTCAGCAGTGGAGCATATTTTACTTTGTTAGTTGTGATATCCAGGTTTATGCCCTGCTAACAATCTACTTCTGACAAAACAAAGGCAAGAAATATTTTAACGAGTTGTTAGAGCTGTATTTGAAACACTCCCTTCTTATTAATAAGGTTATATATATATATATATATATATATATATATA
>ML685756.1:23289416-23459288 GCA_007922175.1 Pelusios castaneus | reverse complement strand
AGAGAGAGAGAGAGAGAGAGAGAGAGAGAGAGAGAGAGAGAGAGAGAGAGATAAAAGGAACACTAAAAATCAGTGGTCTTACCAGTTTTTACAACCTGGTGAGCAAAATTTACTAGATACCGTACTAGTGAGCATCTGGTGTTCGGTTAATGTCCAGGGCAGATCAGTATCTTGACTCAGGTTGATTAATAACTTTACTTCACAAGCCATTCCATTGAACTTCATTGGGCCACTTGGATTATCAGGTAATATTTAGCAGGAGTTTCTTTTCTGTGACCCACTGATCACCTGTAGCAGCACCATCCACCGAGCACTGCAACCCTAATCCTACATCAGAGAAGCGGTGTTCGAGAATGAGCCCACCCACTCTGCTGCTGTGTCTCCTGTCCTGCAAAGCCTGGCTTCCCACTCGGAGCATTGTGAATTTGCTAAATCTGAGTGGGGCTGTGATCCTGTGTGCCAGGCCACAATACCCAGAGTAGAAAACTGGCCCCAACTCTGTGGGTTAGGATCATAGGTGGTCTTAGCTATGGGGTAGTCTGGGCATTTGCCCAGGGCCACGTGCTGGGGTGGCAGGGGGGCCCCACCCACCGGCAACCTAATATTTGTTGGTATAGAAAAAAGAAATTAATAGTTTTAAATATTCTAACTACAGATTTATCCACACTTTTTCCAAGCGGGATTTAACACAATGTATAGCTCTAAAGTGTAGATGTTTGTTTATGGAAAAATATCCTAAAAATTGACTACTGTCTGTCTGTATTGATGTATTTGTAGTTGATGTGTATGCCCATAAATATCTTCTTCTTTTAAAGATATGGACTTTGGTTGTGGGTTATCTGCTGACCATTTCGTTCAAGTGGAATGCAAGCACTGAGCGTTACTTAAGAGCCATCTCCATTCCTGTTTGGATAATACTGCTCTTCCATTTAGGTGGGTAACACATTCTTATGCTTATGTATAAAAACAGAATTTGGTAGCCTAACAAAGAAAAATCCTGAGCTAGGGTCTCAACTGAGATGCAGCCTTTTTGCCCTCCGCAGGTGGTGTAAAGAATCTGGGTTCTTAACCAACAGAGAACTTCTTTTGGAGTAGGAGAACACTTCATTGGTGTAAAGTTTTCAGGAGGTGGCTTCTGTGCCACCATCTGCCTGGAGTGCTGAACAAGGAGGAGACATGACTGAATTCTACAGCACTGCCTGCCCTTTTTCACTGATATAAGTTAAAACCGTTCGTCACTGCTCTCACTCTGCTTCTGGCCAGGTGCTGACTGACCCTCAGAGTCAAGGAGCAGAAACCAGCTCCTTGATATCACTTTTCTTTCCCTGCAGAGCTTGGCCATGGGAGAAAATTTGACCCTTATTATGTAACTTTTTACTTCTGTGTTTTGTTTTAAGAGAATCTCAGTAACAAAGATTAAATATCTAAAAAACAACTGGCAGAATTAAGATGAAAACAAACTCTTCCTTCTGTGGCCAGTCTGAGCACCGTTGCACAAGTTTGCCCATACATGCACTACTTTGTGGTTTAAGATCTCATGTAGTGGCTGTGTGGTTAGCAACCAACCAAATATTCTTCAAATCCTGAAGCATTTAAACCAACCAACCAAACAAAAATAAACCCAAGCAAGCGGGGAGGGGGGAGGGGGGGGGGAGGAGGAGGGGAAAGAGTGCGTGCGTGTGTGTGTGCACATCCTGCTTGCTTGGGGTTATTTTTATATATATAATATCTATAAAAAAGTACTGTAATTTTAATTGAATAAAAATAGTGCTGACTAAAAGGTATTAGAATGAGTATTGAGAAATGGAAAGGTCATGTATAAGAATGAAAAGAAAATATTTAGACATTTTATGCATTTTTCTTAAATGTAGAAACATTCTCTCATGAGATATGAGAAATATAGATTATTCTGGTTATGGCTGTCCTCTTCAACATGGCTGCATTACATAAATGTTGTTGTTGAATGTGAAGTTCATTAAATTCAAAAGAATGTTACTGAAAAAAGTCTTTATTTTCCAGCTTCTGTGGCTGGATCCTGGAGGATTCCGGTATTTTTGGTTATAGTTTTTCTGATGACTGTGGGTATGCTGCATGAACCGATTGGAAAGGAGTCTGCTGGTAAGAAACAAGTCTGTTTTCTTTTACTGTCAACCAAGATAAGCTTATGGAAAAAATGGAGGTGTTGAAATCTTAAAAGTGCTTTAGTTAGTATGGGTTTATTTTAATATACGTCTTGTGTGCCTACTCTCTATTCTAGAGAAACTGGGAATTCTTGCTAATTAAAAGTATTATAATAGATTATGCTTGCAAAACCCAAAGTCTTATTGGGTCTACCAGAAAAAATATTTTGCAGTATACTCATCTTAGGCTTCTGTAGTGACTGTACGGAGGAATCCAGACTTCTATTCTAAACTATAATTTCTGTTCTGTCTGTAAGTTTTCATTGATGTGACCAATATGCTTGCAGCTTGGCTAGTTTAAGCAAGGACCTGGGGGGAATGCTTTCTGAGAATTTAGGCAATACAGTTTAAAGATGTTTATTTCCCACTAATTCACATGCTCCAATTCACTGTTTTTTCAGCATGTTAAACTTTTTAGGCACAATGTTCATTTTCAGAGTGCCAGTTTTGGCACAAAGGCTTTTCATCAGTGGGTGGGGTTTAAATCCTAGGAGATGTTTCTAGGGAAGTATTATTTAGGAGGCTTAATTCTTATACTGAGGCCAGAGAGAGCATGGTGGCATCAGGCCAAACAAACCAGTTTCATTACAGTGCGCAACATTGTGCCTTTTTTAGTTCTCTGGAATCAGAGCACAAGGACAAATATTCTCCAGGATCAAAGATAAAGGGAGGGCACTGAAGAAGAGAACTTAAGCTTGCAGAGGAAATGTGGAAAGGAGAAAGGGAATCCCTGAGTTCTGATGAGGACCAGGGAATAGAACCTGTGGGGAGAGGAAAGGGAAGGGAAGGGATCTTGAGAAATAAAGAACACTTTCCTTGCCATCCAGTTGGTGGGGCCTGGGGAGTATGCATTAGGTGCCAGGGAGTAAAGAACTCCTGTGCTCTTCTCCATCATGTCCCGTTGCTCTTTAGCAGGGTGTCCTAGGGAATAAAGATCATCGCAGGAAGGCATTCGTATTTAAACTAATTTGAAGATCCTAAGAAAATTCTAAAACTTAGTTAGGATGGAGTTAAGGTTGAGAATACATATTAATAAATTAAGATTAAAACATTTCAGGATTTGTGTAGTTAGTTAATTTTGGCATATGCAAGAAGCATTGGAAACCCAGGAAATTCACAGTTGAGATTAAATTTAAAAGGAACACACTTGAAGGTATGGAATGCAGAGTTTAAACATGTCAAGAACTTGAACTACTCCTGCAATGATGTTGGAGGAGGGAGACAGAGGGGAGACTCAGGGCTTCGCTGCTAAGTGTTCAAATCTACAGCACACCAGATTGCTGTCCAGTTGTGTGCCATCTGGATGAAGCTACAGCAGAGTGAAAATCCTTGTGTGGTTTTAAGTAATGGAATGCCAACCTGCACTTCAGATTTCACACTGTGCTGTAACAGTGGCCATACAGGATTTTGTGGCTTGGTAAGCTAGTTTACTGTAGATTCACACCTGTCTTGCTTTGCAGTAACTTACTGAGGCCAGTTTACCAATCCTTAAAAGTTTCTCATCAGTAGCTACAAATGCTTAGAGTTCTTTCACTCCACATTTTTCATTAAGATTTAGGTGTAGAAGTCAATTGGGATTAAACTGATTTCTCCTAGTACAATACATTGTCCTAATGGACATCATCCCTCATGTATTTGTCTATACTAGTTGCCTGAAAATAGTTTGTTTCTGAGAACTGTGAGCTGCTTCTGTTTGCTGCAATAATCAGTCATTGAAGGTACATGGTCCAGTTTAAGTTTGGCTGGTAGGCAGTACTTAAGCACTCCTAAAAACTCTGAGGATTGAGTACTTTTTGCATTCTTTGACACAGTTCTCCCTGAAACTGGTTGTCTTGGCTACTTAACTTTATTACCAACCCTAGAGATTTCAGGTTGATCAGATTGCCTGCCACTTGGAACAGTTTTGGTGGGCTGGATTTCAGAGATGTTATAGCTGACAGAGAGAGCTCTCTTCTTAGATCGCAGGCACGGCATGAAATGCATACATTTTTACATTTTACTGTGAGACTAAATTTTGAATAGTGCTCACGATGGATGGATCATATTGGGTCTGTGTAAAATATGTAAATATTAAAGTGAATATTTATCCATTTCAATTTCACTGGAGTACAATTTCATTGGATGTGGAGCAACAGAAATAAAAATAGCTTTGATAAGAACCAAGCTCTTTCAAACTCTTTATTTACTTATGCATATTTTTTATAGGAACAGAACTTCCCGGACAAATGATTTCCATTGCTGCTTCTACAATTGCCATGGCAATCTCTGTCACAGGATACGAGTCAAGTAATGAGGAACATTCATCACAACTCTCAGGTGACTGAACACTCTGTAAGAAAAGATTTGAACTTCTTCTAAAAACGTGAAATAATGGGAAGCTAGAAGTAAATGTTATAACAAGCTCTGACCTACAAATTATCACACTTATTTCTGTGGCATTGGAGTACCTGGTTTTAAAAAACTGGTAAAAAGTCAGCAGTATTAACACATAGATAACACTCTTAAATAGAATTTTTATCACCTAGTCATTTAATCTTTTACCTAAAGAGGGAGAAGTGGTGTCTGGAAGAAATTTTCTTTCATAATTAGTGTTCTGGTGAAATAGCACTGTTTCTGAGTGGGCTTCCTGCTATACTTTTTTATATTTTTATATATTTTTTCCCTTGATACCTTTGTGGTGACAAGAAAAAGGAATGCTTCATGACTGAGTGGAGGCATCTTTGAACAAGCTTTGTAGTGCAGGACTTTGTGGACAGTACAGTGGAGGCAAAAATCTGCCTTTTGCTCTCCTGCTCAACTATAGCATAAGACGAAATGTTCTTTCTTGCAGTTCGTGTAATTCAGCATGCAGTTCAGAGACACTGTGTTTGGCTTCTGTTGCATGTAGTTTGTAAGCAGCAACTTGAGAGAATGAAAATGCAGTAAGGATATTTGTGGGTGGAAAGCCTCTTTGGCTCTGGGCACTGTAAAGCCCAAACAGGCCTCTGATGGAATGTTTTGCTAGCAAAATAACAGTCTTCCAGCGCTCTGTGGAAACTAGAATGTTCCATCAGCCTTTGAGGATGAACTCGCAAAACAGGCCCATCAAGCTAACAGAATTAGAGTGCTCTAATCTCAAACTTGAGGTTGAACATCTTAAATAAATTTTTTAAAAAGCCCAAAACAATCAAGTAGTGTACAAATAAGTGTGTTAAGCTATGATCTTGGTTTCAACACCTGAGTAGTGCTCTGTATGATGGGAGGTACAGATCAGTATAAGAAATTATTTCGAGCACATAGCATTAAAACATTTTCTTCTAGCTAAAGACCGGTTTCTTTGACATTAAAAAGCTACTTCCATTCCAGGTAGTGACTGATGTGCAGCAGTCTCTTCAGATATCTGACAAGAAGAGAGCTGGATACACAAATGTATTCAGAAACACATTTACGAATTTAAGGGTTCCAATGCAAATAGCACTCAAACAAAATACAGGTTTGAAACATTTAGTTACACTCTCATTTTTAAAACAAAAAAGGCAACTTGGGTCAAGTCTACCTGCTTTTATAGTATTTTACACTGTTCCAACCTAGTCACTCAGACTGGCTTGCTGAATTTCAAAGATAAGCACTTCTTCACATGAATAAATTGAAAAATGTCTGAAGAAATCTCTTAAAACTTCAGGGTTAAGCAATATGGCTAGTCTTAGTATTTCTTTTGCTGCTGTTTCCTTTGAGTATGGAGTGTGGAGGGTTGTTCTTTTTTGTTTTGTTTGGTTGGTTTTTTTGGAGGGGAGAAGAGGGGGGCTAAGCAGGATATGTATGCCATTTGGTTGGTCTTTTTTGGAGGGGAGAATGCCATTTGGTTGGTTTTTTTTTTTTTTTTTGGAGGGGAGAAGAGGGGGGCTAAGCAGGATATATATGCCATTTGTGGAAACGAGAGATGATTTTGCTAGGTTTTGAATGCCCTGCTGGCACGGTTGCCAATAAATGCAATACATTTCCATACTCTAATTGCTTTTTTTTCTTCTCCTTCAAAACCAGATTGGAAATGTATTCTCTTTAAGGCAAATTCTTTTTATTCTTAAAGTTTCAGCTATTCCTCTTATTAGAGCTTATTAATATACCTTCTATAGGTGTTCTGTGGTAATTTCCTTTGGAACATAACTCCATTTTTTTTAGTCTGGATCATGTAGACAACTTTCATTCATAGTTAGAAGGGATAGAAAATGGGACTCCCTGTCTACTTTTGATAGAAGCAATTCTCCAGTTTGTTCCCAAAGGATACTGCTGAATCGTTCTTTTTTTATTAATCAACTCTGAGTGTTCTCAAAATCCTCCTTGGTTTTAATCTGCCATATTCATGGTTGATGAAGCTCTGAAATCTGGAACTGCAAGTCTTAAACAATTTTTTTAAACTTTAGTTTTTTGCTTCAAAGTGTCTTGGTGTTTCCATCCCACTTTGGAACTCTGTTTTTCATGAGTGGTTAGAGTCTATGAAAGTTTTGAGGCATTCTTCAAGCTTAGCCACCTGGTATACATCAGTTTTCAGAATGAAGACTCCTTTGTGCCTACTCTGCAAATACATCACTGGTGCTAAGTGTGTGTTTGTTATTTTCAGAAAATTGATTATTTCAAAATTTTGATACTGGTTTTTTTCATTAGCTGGTCAAAGGTCAATGCTTCAAGCTTTTGCCTGCTCTTTGCACTTATCCACAACGTTAATTAAAAGAATTGTTAGGCACTTAGGTTATACAGATTTTTATTTGTGCTTCCCATGTTTTTTGGTTGAATATTGTGGAAATTCTGTTCCACCGATGATAGTCTTGTAGGACTGGGTCCTTCCCAATTGTGGGAAATGTTTTAGGGTGGTATCTAAAAGTCTGGCAAATAACTGCTAACTAAAGAAAGCAAATGTTGCTGCAATATTTTGATAACTGTCTTATGGGCGGTATAGTATTGCACCAGAGGTCTTGGGAATATTGGATATTTGGAACTCTTCCATGTAATCCACTAGAGGTTTTCCAAAAGTTGTGTGTATTCCAGAAAACTGAAAAGGAATGCACTTTTGTCTAACAGACTTCATCACTTCCAGTGGAATTGGCAGTAGATTCTGAACATAGACACAGGAATGTTTATTAACCAGTTTGCATAATAGCAAGGAGTACAGCTTTTCCCATCACCCAACTGTGAGGAATCTATCTATTGATACTCAGCCCCATGATTTTTATAGTTGTATTCCTTCCTCTCATTCCTCCTATTCCTTCATTTTTACTGAGGTGTAGCGGAGGAGAAGAATTCAATTGTTATTTCTTATTGCACTAGGATGCATTGATGTCTTGCAATTGGCAGTAGGTGGTTTGTGTAAAAAATACTTATGCCTGGATAAACTGACAAATTTGTGTTCCTTTTTTAGGACTTATAGGAGCTCTTCAGATTCTGTCCTTTTGTTTATTATAGACTTCATCTCTTTATTTAACTCAGAGTTCCAGATTAAAATTCATTGTTTATTTGTGAGGCTATGCCTACACGATCAGATTACAGCGCAGCTTCTGAACTGCGTTGTAAGAAGCACGTGGATTTTATTGCGCTTTACCTTGTACACACGTCGCTCCTTGAGACGTCACAGGATTCCTCTCTGCAATGCGCACTAGCGCTCTGAATTCTGGGCACCTATCCCAGCGTTCCAATTTCCCTGTGTACTTGCTTGCAATCATGTGATGAAGGAAAGGAGCACAAAGCACCATGGGTAAACCAGATGTTTCCCATGCTGCATTGCGTTTCCCTAGCATCTTCCTTGTTGCCAATAGCAACTCGCGCCTGTTTTCAATACTGTTTGCACAGAGCGCGCCATTGGATAGAAACAAAATCTGCGTTAGAATGGATCCTGCTCTGGTCTCCACTCTCGCCCTCCACATGCTGAATACATCTCGGATGGTTGCTCATTATGTTTTGAGCTCCCTGCCAGAGGATGACTCAGAGGAGCAGGGGCTGATCGATGCCCTGCAGATCAACAGCACCGCGTTGCTCAGCTCCTTCACTGATCATCTGCACAGGGTGCAACGCCGTTTCTGGTCACGGGAGACAAGCAGCGAGTGGTGGGATCGCATTGTCATGCAGCTGTGGGATGACGAGCAGTGGGTACAGAACTTTCGAATGCGGAAAGCAACATTTCTGGAACTGTGCTCAGAGTTGGCACCTGCCCTGCGACGTAAAGACACCAACATGAGATCAGCCCTCACTGTGGAGAAGCGTGTAGCGATAGCTCTTTGGAAGATGGCGACTCCTGACTGCTACCGGTCCGTTGCAAACCAGTTTGGAGTCGGGAGGTCCACCGTCGGAGTAGCCCTAACACAAGTCTGCACAGCCATCAATCACGTGCTGCTACGGAGGACAGTGACGTTAGGGAATGTCAGTGAGATTGTGGATGGCTTCGATGCCATGGGATTCCCGAACTGCGGGGGAGCCATAGATGGCACACACATCCCTATTTTGGCACCGGATCATCTCGCTACCGAGTACATTAACAGAAAGGGCTACTTCTCCATGGTGCTGCAAGCACTCGTGGATCACAGAGGGCGTTTTACAGACATCAATGCTGGGTGGTCGGGAAAGGTGCATGATGCACGCATTTTCAGGAACTCCGGTCTGTACCGAAAGTTGCAAGGGGGTACCTTTTTCCCTGATAGAAAAATTACAGTGGGGGATGTGGAGATGCCACAGTTATCCTTGGAGACCCAGCATACCCACTGATGCCATGGCTCATGAAGCCATACACTGGCAACCTCGATCAAAGCAAGGAGCGGTTCAATTACAGATTGAGCCGCTGCAGAATGACTGTGGAGTGTGCCTTCGGCCGTTTAAAAGGCCGCTGGAGATGTTTGTATGGACGGCTGGACTTGTCGGAGGACAACATCCCTGCTGTGATTGCGTCTTGTTGTGTCCTACATAATATTTGTGAAACTCGGGGAGAAAGGTTTTGCCCAGTGTGGGCAACCGAGGCACAGCGCCTCGAGGAGGCATACGAACAGCCAGCCACTAGAAGTATTAGGGGGGATAAAGGGGAAGCTTCTCGCATAAGGGAGGCACTCAGGGAGCATTTCAGTCATGCCCTCCCCTAGTTCTCTTATAGGACGCATCTGCATTACCTTATGAAAGTACCCATGTGTGAAAATAAAGCCTTAATGAAATGATTTTATACTGTTTTTATTCATACTATGAAGGTTGTGGTTACAGGTGTGTGTAGCTGCGGGGCTCAAGAAAATAGGGAGGTGTAGAGCTACTTTTTGGAATGCTATGGTGGGACGGGTGCTCTTCATAAAAATTCTTATAGGGACTACGGGGGGAGGGAGGCAGACGCGGCTGCAGTGTCTGCAATGGAGCCCTAGCATTAAAAACATGGGACTGCAAAGAAAGCATGCTCTTGAACAATTCAGTTTGCTCTTTTATCAGTTCATCGGTCTGTGTTTTCCACATCTGCTGGTATTCAGCTCTGAATGCTCTTGTCGCAGAGGAGGATTCCTGTGCTGTTTTCAAGGACTCCTGTGCTGATTTCAACACCTCATGAAACATTTCATCTCTGTTCTTTCTCACACGAGACCGAATGTTTCTCATACGTGCTGCGGTGGTAGACAGTGGCCTTCTCAAGGTCTGATCTAAAGAAAGAAGTAATTGTCAAGCTGCAGTTTACACATAGCCAGGATAAGAAAATAACACTTACAGTCTCAAATTACTCTGGAAGGTGCAGTGCGGTCCACAGTCCATTTGTTGCTGAAGCATAAAAGGTACGTTGAACTAGACAGCTTTACTGGGGGCTAGTAATCTGCGTTGGCCACAGAGATGGAACCCGATATCGCTCTCCTCAGGGTGCCCCTGGCTGCTAGAATACATCTCCTACATGCTGCCGCCAGTCAGCCTGGACCGTATGCAGCAGCACTGTTTGCAGCCATGGCATGGTTCCCAGAGCTGTGCTTTGCAGCTGGCGGGGCAAAGTGTCCCTGTTTGGGAGCGTTTGCACCAACGCCATCCCATCCAACCTGAGTACTAGGCTCTGGAGGTACATCAAAGAATCATTTACTGACCTAAAGGCAGATGATTACTTCACAATCACTGCTTGTGTTGATGCCCTCCTCGTGGATGGGGAGTAAGGAGCCTGCACAGCTGGGAGACACAGCAAGCACCCCTGCAACCTACAGTGTTGTTTTAACGTGAGATAGACTTTCAGCATTACAAAGCAGAAACTTACCAGAGCTCCCCTCAGCAGAATCAAGGGACATGCTGGAATTCATGTCTTCCATAGAGGACGTATCAGCGGGGGTGCAGAACAGCTCCTGGCTACACGCTGCCTCGCTTTGCCCCGTGTTTTCCTCCATCTCCCCCACCGCCTCCTCAAGGTCCTCATCCAAATCCGTGGTGGCAGTGACTACATCTGTGGTTACAGATGTGTCCACTGTGATGTTTGGAGTTGTTGTGGGGTCACCACTGAGGATAGCTCTGATCTCCTCATAGTACCTGCATGTAGCAGGCGCTGATCCTGATCGCCGGTTTCCCTCCCTCGCTCTCTGATAGCTGATTCTTAGCTCCTTCACCTTTGTTCTGCACTGTAATGTGTCTCTATCATAACCTTTCTCCATCATTGCCCGAGAAATCATACCAAATGTGTCGTAATTACGTCTGCTGCCGCGAAGCTGCGCCTGCACAGCGGACTCCCCCCAGATGCTGATCAGGTCAAGCACCTCTGCCGGGGACCAAAGGGGTGTGCGTTTTCCGCGACGGGACGCCGTTGCAACTGAGAACACTGCTGCACTACAATGCACTCCACAAGGAAAACACCAGGAAGTGAAAGTAACTAAATGTTTGTAAATCCCAGGAATCACCTGTAGGTGGGGACTGTTTCATCACTGTCATAGAGATGGTGAAGGGAAGTACAGACAGGACGACTTGGGAATGCTGGGACATTTCCGGACTCCAAACAATGCGCAGAGACAGTACTGACGAGCAGAAACGCGCAGCAGATGATCCGGAACAGCTGTTACCACTCTCGGCGGAGTGGTGGTTGGAATGCGGAGCAAGAAAGCGCTTAGTGCGCAGGAAAACCATTTCACATCTGTACAGTTCGCTTATTAACGCGCGGTAATGATTTTTAATGCAGATTAGGGTGTTCGTGTAGGCAAGCCCTCAGTAACAAATGTAGTTCACCATTAGGAGGAGGGTTGAGAAGTCTCATCCTTGTCATGAGAGCCCTTAAGGCGTTACAAGAAATAACTTTCACTTTCTTGGAATGTTTATTGCTGTGTTCAGGCCTTGGATCTTTTGAGTTCCTTCCTGTTTGCCTGCTAACTTGTAAATTATCTTCATTATTGTCTACTTCTATTACTATATTATTTGGGAGAATTTACAGCAGTTGGGACAGTTGTTAACGACAATTACTTGTTAAAAAAAATGTGGTTTTTGAAGCTGGAACCAGCTGCTGTGTTTTTTTCCCCTCTCTGTCACAAGAATTTTGAGATTCCGATTCATCCCTTAAAAAGGAAGTTCGTTTTCTCTTTAAGATACTCTACTCCACATGGTCTCTTCTTGCCAAAAAATGGATAGGCTTATTAGACATGTGTCAAGATATTTAGAAACCATCACATCAAGTTTTTTTGTATTTGTTTTCCCATCTGCTTAGTTCTTTCTTCCCTTTGATACATGTTTTGGATTTTGCTTAGTACTATGTCTTGCAATGTTTTATTTGGGGATGAAAGTAAGAGGGAAGGAGTTGCATATGCGTAGTATGCTTTAAAACAGTGGTTCCAAATCTTTTTGGCTCGAGAACTACAAATACATTTTTTACAATCCTGTTGGGCCACTTGTCTCTGTTAGCTACTCTCTTCCTCCTCCCACTGCAGGCAGAAGGAAGGAATTCAGTGAGGGAGATCTCCCTAGGTGCAGCAGGGAAACAGTGTGTTCCACCTGGGATTCTTCCTAGCAGCTCTGTTCTGCAGCCTGAGAGTTGGGAGATGAGTGCTTCCTTCCATCTGGCTCCAGCAGAGACCCAGTGACTAGAGACTGAGGTGGAGCACTTTGCTATACTCCCAGCTACGCGGTGTGGGGGAGCACTGATCTCCCGTCCTCTTGGCTTCAGTGAAAAGCCTGCATCAGCAACCTGCTCCACTGGAGTACTTAAGCAGCAGCTCCCTTCTGCAGCCAGTGTGAGGGGATCACGGACCGCTATAAAATAACATAGTACCTGGAGCTTGTTTGTGCTGTTAAACTCCCAGTGGAGATAACTATGATTTAACAGAATGTCCAACAGTCGAGTTACATTATCTTTTTCTGAGTTATGAGCTAGGTGCGGGGTTGGAGACTCTCTCTTATTATGCAGCATGATACAGCTTTTTAGATGAACTTTAGCCTGGTCTTCCTGCATGATCATAATTGTTCTTCAGATAATGTCAGTCCTGGTTACAGTGATATTATGTGCAAAATCAGGGTTGAAGGAACCAACATCAGCACTGTGCTTTTCTCAACTACAATAAGGCACCCCATGCTAATCAAATTTAATAAAATCTATTCTCAACCCCTCTGAGGCTAAGTTCTGTTGAACGCTGAGTTGGGGAATGAAGACAGAACCATGTGATGGGCAGACTAGGGCACGATGTAGTTCTGTTATCTGGATCTTATGCAGCTATCTATAACCAAAACAGCCACCTGCAAATTTCACTGACGGCAATAACTATCAATATAAAATAGGGCTGCAGATTTGTCATGGCATTTTTATCCAAAATCATGGAGCAGTTATGGTAAACTTAATAAAAGTAACAGGTTTTGTGATTTTTAAATTAAAAAAAAAAAAAAGCTGACACACACACGAAGCAAATCCTCCCACACTTGTCCTGCAGCTCTGGTGGCTCTGATAAAGGTTGGCCCATTCCCCATTCCATCCATTGCGACCTATTACAGGAGGTTGCAGCACCATTCAGGTTTGGCCCCCTTTGTTGGCGGCACTGCACTCAGTTGCAACAGCCAGAGTTGGGAGCCAGGTCCAGATCTATGGAACAGGAGTCACTGCTCTGAAGTAAGTTTATTAAAGCTGTGGACTACAAACAAGTCATAAATAAACTGGAAAATCACAGTATCCATAACGTTTTTCCCCATCCTGACAAACGTGCAACCCTAATAATAGGATTCCAGGATTGTCCCTCTGAAGATCAGAACGTCTGTTGTTCAGTATGAAGCAATCAACACTGCTACAGGCACGGTTGACAGGTTGTTGTTTTTTTTGTTTAGAGTATTTATTACTAGTTTAATCATCACTGGGATTTATGGCCTGTAATCATCTGATTTTTAAGTTCTCAGGTATTGTAGGCTGTTTTATATACATGAGTTTACAGATCACACATGTGCAACAGCTACTAGTTTATCTCTAAAAGTCAAAGAACAAAAATGAGCCACTTAAGTGCATTTGTAGAGTATTAGTACTATTAACAAGAAATCTCTTTGGAGTGGGGCAAAGGAATACATGCTAATTTTCTGTAGACTAACATGAAATATGGTACGCTAGTTTAATAATCAGCACTTGTTAAATTTAATTTTTTAGTATGTTTGGTCTTTATAAGGCAGGGAAGATAAAGCTTAAATGAAACGTTTAGTGTCACCATAGTCGTACAATCACATATTTATGTACTAATTTTTAAAGTTGTTTGCCTTCTGTATAGTATTATCTTCCAAGGATATTAAAGTATGATGTGCAAGGTAATATCATTTGAGATCATAGCATGAATATTGTACAATTGTAATGTGATCATATCAGAAAAGAACACCACACATTATACTTTCATGATTTGTAAAATGGAAGCATTCTCTTCAAAGTATGCTGTGTGCACTTTGAAGTATATGGCTTTGATTTAAAAATAGCCTGGAGCATGCATTTGGATTTTATTGAACTCAAAGACAAAATACATTATTCATCTTTGGCATAAGGATAATACAGGAAATCTTCTCATTTTGTAGCTAACAATAGAGTAGATATGTTAGATTTTGTTTTCCTATAGAAAGCATAACACATTCTCTGTCTCTTTTTTGCTTGGGTTGTATGTTGAAGTAAGATTGCATGGTCAGGCAGTTAGCTATTAAAGACATTAGGGCTGGGTTAGTCTATAGGTTGGCTACGGGCCAAATCTGGACTGCCAGATGCTTTTGAATGGACCCTGAAATAATTTATTACCATTTGTATTTATTTATTTTTAATTCTCTGAAGTCTGATCCTTAACTGTACCTTGTCCAAGAAATTCAGACCTTATCAAAAAATACGTTGTCCTTGCCCTAGGGTAAATACTGGAGAGCTACTAGGTAACCTTTTTCTGCAAAACAGTAAAAAGTTAACTCCACTTCTTCTTTTTCTAGAAGCAGCAGAAAGTGGGCAACCCTCTCAAGCATCATCCTCTTCGTTTTCCTCCTCTTCATCTACTTCCATTGGCAGACCAAGGCCTGAGATTGGAGCTTTTCTTAGAAAGAAGAAAACAAGTGACATCTACTTTGTTACACTTTTATGGGCCATTGTTATAGTCCAAATCTGGCTGAATCTCTGGATTGTGCAGCTACTGCCAGTGCCTGTTGCAGGTCATTGTCTAGTTCTTACTAATGCCAATAAAGATATGACTTTTATAACACTGTTGGAATTTTAAAACGTCTTACTTACCTTGCACTTAGGCAAATGAGTCCACTCTTAGCTTTAGACTAGACTATTACGAAAATAGTGTGTGGTTCTTAATTTATAATTATAAGCAATTACAGAAAGTCCATTACTGTAGTGTCAGGATAACTTTTTAAGTCTTAAAATGAGATAGTAATTAGAGAGAAAATGCTTATCTGGTGCCTTCATGTCTTAATCAGACAAGTCTATTAGAAGTTCAGTCAGCTGGCAAAGTATGAGCAAAAAATTGCCTCTCCCAAGTGTTTCTAAAAACGGTAGGTTTTCTCCCACGAAAGCTCATGCGATTAATAAATCTGTTAGTCTTTAAAAGTGCCACAAGACTTTTTTATGTTTTTCTGGACAGCTACTTTTATAAACACTGCCTATTACCAAAAATGATCTTTCTCTGTCATTCAGATGTTTTACCCTTGGTACATACGTTGGATGAGAAGTGCAGTTTATAGTTTCCTGTCTGAAAATGGTTGAGCACTGTTAGTTTCAAGAGCTTGTAAGAAATTCTATAGTGAATAGTTACAGAATAATTTGTTTATAATGGATTTTTCCCCTGACCCTTGTAAGTTGAAGGCTAGCTTTTGAAGCATGAACATTCTTCTTCTTAGAAATAGATAGATCTGTGACATGTCCCGTCCCTGTCGTGTTCCCCCCTCCCCCCGGCACCTGTGGTGAGATCATATCCAGTTTATTTGTAGGCATTCTTATATTTTTGATCTTATGCTATTTAACATTTTTAATAATGACCTGGAAGAAAACCACAAATTTTGAGTGTTTTCAGATGATACAAAGATCAGGGAAAAATAGATAAGTATTGAAGGGACAAGTCACTGATCATTTTGGTATATTTTATTCAGGAAAACTGTGTTTTTAATATGGCCAAATGTAAAGTTTCCAGTCTCCTTCATTTTAATATACTCTTAAATCACGCGAGGTAAGTTACAAAGGAATGTTTCTTAAGGAGAATTTTGTTTTTATAACATTCTTTCCAGTCCATGTAAAGTTACTTAATTTTTTTTAGAACATCCTACTTTGACAGCCTTGGTAGTTTGTTTACCCTATAATAATTAATGATCCGGTTCCAGATTTGGTGTAGTTTATAACTCGGTCTCTTTATAATCTAATCAATACAATTTATAAGGCTACTAGGGACCATTGTGATTTTTAGTTTGACTTTCTGATTTTTAAAGGAAAAAAGTTCTTGCATTATGGCAAAAGATATCTATGATGGAAAGAGCTGATTTTTTTCCTTAAGTATAGAGGGCTATGACTAAGTGCCTCTCCATGTTTCAGAAATGTTTTGGTACTGTGATGCTTGCCACTGAATTAATTTACTCTTCAGCAGAAAGATCTTCTCTGAGAATTACTTTGTTCAGAGGATGGGAATTTTTTTAACAAAACATAGGGACAAGAATTATTTTAGTCTAAAACGTCAACAGAAGATCAGTCTGAAATCTTTATTCAGTACAGCATGTGAAAGCAGGCTCTCTTCTAATTGTTTCCTTGTTCTACTGTTTTTCCTTTTTTTATATGCCACTTGCAGCTCACGTTCACTTCCTTTATACTAGTTTAACTTTCCTGCTATCCCTTGCAAATAACTATTTGTCCTCATCTCTTTTCTTAATTAGGATTCTTCTGTTTTCACTGGATTTACTTCCGGTTTTCCTCTTAATGAAAGATAAGACTGCTGTACTGAAATTAGTTATGGTGCTTTGTTACCAACTTTCTTACTTTTTCTTGTGTACTGCACAAAATAATCTGCTTCCTTTTTGAATAATAGAATATCAGAAAATAACTCCATTATTATCACAGCAGTGAAAAGAAACTTGCATGTTTGTTGGTGAGCAGCTCTTTGTGCAATTTATGCTTTTCTGTCAGTTGCATTATGAGCTATTGTTTTTGTTGTAAAATTTAGAATTTTGGAATGTGTGGAATATATCCTTTATTTTTGGACTTATTGATATTTGTCTGATAAGATACTGAAGCATTAACACTGAAGTACACAAGTTTGCCACGTGGTGGTGCCAGTAGTAAGTAAAAGCAAAGCTTGAAAAAAAAATTGTAAAATGTTACTCTATTTGTGAGCAAGAGCATAAGCTTACAGAAATGGTTTACAAATAAGTCTTTTGCTGAACTTTATAATGTCCACAGGGAGTTTATCAATCTGACCTTTAGGGCGATGACATTTTGTGTGTCTAGATATTTACAAACGAAGGCACAGTGTGAAAGTGGAGGGCTTTTTGTTTGTTGGGCTTTTTTGTAGTGTTTGTCAATAGATACTGCATCTGATAGGTAGTTTTGAATGAACAGTAGAAGAGATGTATTAAATGTTAATGTGTCTGGGTGCTTGGAGGGGCTATACTGAGAATTTTTACTCAGGGCAAACTACGAGGAATAGGGCAGACAGTTTCCAAAACTGGTGATTTATTCTGTAATTTCACCAAGCCAGTAACAGAACAGGTTCTGTAAAATCTCACTCGTTACCAAGAAGCCAAATACAGTCCTCTTTAACCATTCCAATCCTTGACCCCCATCTAGACAGCCAAGTCTAATATTGTGCGAAGTTACTGAAAACCTGATTGACTATATATGAGGTTCACCAATCCCAAAGAACTGGACACTGATGCTTGGGGTCAATATGCGTCTCAGATCTTACCCAATAATACACGGATGCCAATCATTTAATAACTAAAAGACCTAAGATTTAATAATAAAAGGAAGAAGAGTTGCAGTGATTAAGAGATCAATAAGAATATAGATATGTGTAAAATCTTTTGGTCAGTTTCATAGTAGAGATGGTGAGGAAGCTGCTGATTTGAAAAAGCATTTCTGGAATCTAATTAAAAAGGTTCTAATCCAATGGGCAGATCAAGTGTAAAGTTTGTTCCAATTCTTCCATGAGAATTCCAGGGTAAATCCATAGTAAACCTGGGGACCTCAGCTTTAAGCTTAGACTTTTCCTGCCAAAATATAAGCAAACCTTACATAAAAAAGGATTGGGCCTAAAGCTTCTTTTATGGTTCAAGCAAGATAACCGCTCACACATAACTTCACCACGTGGGCTCAGGTAAAAGCGAGCCAACAGTTTGATCTCTACTTATTACGTCCTTTCTCAGATGATACAGTTACCAATAGCCATTCAAAATGTCAGGACAGTTCACAGGTAGTTTACTATGTGGAATTACAAGTTTCAAAGAAAAATGAAGACAATAATATTGCCGTATCAAAGTCCCATCTAAATGATTATATCTGCTTTTGATCTTTGAATCAATGGAATAATTAAGTTTATAAACTAGGAACAGGATTTTGCATCTACAAGCTAATTAGATTACACAGTTAGATTTCTCATACGATAGAAGTAAACACAAGCAAATGCACTTAGTGCTAACTCTTTGATTCTTTTACAGACCAACATGGTTAACGATTCTAGTCTAATTAACATAGCTTTGATAACTATCTACAAGGGATGGCCCTGTTTACTGTTTCAGTACTCTTTTGATAAGTATTTAAGGGTTGCTTACCCAGCTAGCTAATCGTATACTCTCACTGGCCTACCATCACAGTTAACATGACAAACAAGGAGTCCTGTGGCACTTTTAAAGACCACAAATTTATTTAAAGCATAAGCTGTTGTGGGCATAACCCATTCCTCAGATGCATGATATGAAAACTGCAGTATGTTAGGTATATATACACATGCAGAGAAGAGAGTTGCATTATTACCTGGAGGGTTAACACAGTCAATTCAAACAGTTCCAGAGGGATAGCTGTGTTAGTCTATTTCAGTAAAACAAGATGTTTTAATTCAAACTGTGTGCATTTGTGCCATTAATAATAATTGATGAGAAGGTGAGAATGTTTAGAGGAGAAATTACCTTTTATAGTGAGCTAGCCACTCCAAGTCCCTGTTCAGACTCAATCCGATAGTGTCAAGTTTGCATGTGAATGCCAGCTCTGCAGTTGCATGCTGAAGTCTATTTTTGAAGTGATTTCTTTTCCTGTAGTATGGTAACTTATATGTTTGTTTATATTGTGTCCAGCGAGATGGAAATGTTCCCCTACTGGCTTTTGAATGTTACCGTTCCTGTTGTCTAACTTTGTGTCCATTTATTCTTTTGCATAGAGACAGTCCAGTTTGGCCAATATATATGGCAGAGGGGCATGGCTGGCAAGATGGCATGATGAATGAGCCTCTGATGGAGTGGCTGATCTGGTCATATGATGATGTCACTTGAGTAGATACGTGGGCAGAGTTGGCAGTGGGGTTTGAGGCAGGGATAAGTACCTGGCTTAGTGTTCCTGTTGTACTGTATGTAGTTGCTGGTGAGTATTTGCTTAAGGTTTGGGGGAAAGGCTGTCTGTAAGCGAGGACTTGCCTACCTCCCAAGGCTTGAGAGAGTGAAGAACAGTGAGGGATCATCTTCCAGGATAGGTTGTAGATCCTTGATGATGTGCTGGAGAGGTTTTACCTGGGTGCTGTTGGTGCTGACCAGTGTTTTTCTGTTGAACTGCTGCTTTGTGGCAAAATAATCTACAATAAGAAATAGTGCACAGGTGATGGTTCTATTCATGACTCGATTTCAAAAAAATAATTGGCTCCTGAATAGCAACAAGTTTGGTTTTTAAACAGGATATTTTAAGTGCAAAAAACTGTTAATACAATGTTTGAATCTGCAGAGTAAAGTTATCAAAAATGCAAACTTCTAAGGTTCACATATCTGTTAACTCATGTGGTATAATTTTTAACGGTAGTTTTTACTAAAAGCAGAGACTAAGTACAAATCACTGTTATACCTACAATATGAGTTAACGTTCCATGAGAGTGTGCATTTTTTCACTATTTGATGTGCATTATTTTAAATTGCAGAACTAAAATTGTAGTTGTATAAATTTTTGGTTTTTAACTTTTTATTTTATAAGAAACATGGTATTGCAACTGATGCAAGGTGTAATTGGGGAAAAGGAATATTGAAGATTTGCACAATTATAAATTTTTTAGAGTTCTCAAACTGTATGTCTGTAACTTTTCCCTTGCCGCTCTATTAATTTAAAAATTTATTTGGTAAAAGAAAAACATAGTATTAGCACTATGGAGTTATAAAACTCCATAGAAGTACACGTCAAGATTAAAATCCTAACTTTTTTTTTTATTTTACATGCACTGAAGTAATTGTTTATTCTCTGAAGGGTAACTGTCCATTTTTTATAATTTACCTAAATCAGCTGCTTGTGTGCACAATATATACTTATTGTTTTTCCATAAAGAAGTAATTCTTATATTTGTCTAATTCAAACAGTGTGTAATTTTTACTGAAAGTTGTTGTAATCATCTTTGAGTTGCGATGCTGTTTCAGTCCCAAAGGAGAACTCCTTTTAAGAGCAAATGAAATTGGGATGGTTATAATGAAAGATCAGCAGCAAGCTTACATACAGTATTGTGAACATTAAATGTAGATGAGGGAGAAGTTTAATAGAATCTTAGAGATGAAGCATTCTCATCAGTTACTTTGTGTAGCTACACTATTCAGTGCAATGCATGTGATCAGTAGAATTACAACTATTTACATCAGGCCTTGGTAGGGACTGTAATGTCAACAATGATGCTATATGGAGTTGCTGTCAATCTAGACTTAAAATTTCAGATGGCTGAGCATGTTTTCCTATAAGGGAATGAGCAGCTGTTTGGTGTGGTGGGTTTTTTTTCTTTTTAAAGTTGAAGATGTTTATACTGTTTCTGACGAGGAATTATAATTTAAACTAGCGATTCTCAAACTTAATTGTACTGAGACCCCCTTTGGACAACAAAAATTACAACATATCCCTAGGAGGGAGAACTGAAATCTGAATCCAAGGTCCACCACCCTGCCTGAGGAATCGGGAAAGGAAGCTGAAACCTGGGGCTTCAGCCCTGGACTGTAACCTGAGCCCTGCCATCCAGGACTGAAGCTGAAGACCAAGGCTTCAGTCTGGGGTGGTGGGACTCAGAGTTCAGCTTTAACCAGCCATGCCGCCAGTCATAGTGACGACTTTGGGATCCCCACCCACAGTTTGAGAACCACTGATTTAAACACATTGAATTTACTAAGTCCAATGGAATGTAAAGATATTTGTGATGCATCTCTGAGATCTCTAATTCTTACTACCTCTTTTTTTTTTATTACAGTTTGGGTTCTTAAAAAACTTGTGGTCCACTTTGGAGTTGTAAATTTCATGACAAAACGTTGTAGTAGTTGGTGGCATGTTCTGGAAAACTTTGTGAAAGAACGGCAGGAGGCGCTCGCTCCACGGCCAATCAGAGGACTTGGAAGAGTCATGCTAAAACTTGACAGTAAGGTATTTCAGTTTTGGTTTCTTCATCTATGATTTTCGAATCCGATTTTCTTTAGGGCTTGTAAGTTGTGCTCTGGAAGGCTCTAACTCTAAAGTAAGTGTCACTGGTGAACATATTGTTCTTTATATTAAAGTGTATCTTAGGTCTTGACTATGTTTACTCTTTTTTTCAGGCTAATAGAATCTTTTTAAACCTTTTTATAACTCCCTAATAAAACTCCTAAACATTGTTTAGCTCCCTCAACATTAAGATAATGTTCAGTCTGTGAACTGAAAAAATTAGTTTTTAAAGTTGAACAGGCTTAACAGGATTCTCTACCTGGATATTAAGAGGGATTTTCCACAGTTTTAAAGCTCTTTTAACTGATTATAAAATCAGTGATAAACTGAGAGTATATAGGTGTTTGGGGAGGAAAATCTGATCATGTTAAGTTAACTGATTTTTTTCAAAAAACCAAAACACAACTTTTTTATGTGTATAAATGGTACCTAAGCTAGTCCAGCTACACTGTGTTTAAACTGTGCAAAAACTGGACGAATCCTGATGGCTGTGGTGCCCAGTAATTTGCCCCTGGTGCCTAGCTTTGGCACAGTATCCAGGGAGGTGAATGCTCCTTGATGCCTAAAGAAAAATGAGGTGACGGTGCTAAGACTTTCAGCACTGCTGTCTCCTCCTCCTTCCCTCCTAATTCCCCCCCAGGCAGTGGCTTTTTTCGGTAGTGGGGGCCTTTTTTGCTCGTGGTGGTTTTTCGGTGGTGGAAGTGGGGGGGGCTGCATACCTAGTGCCTAAGTTTTTAGACGGGCCCCTAAATGTGTGGCACTTTTGTCGAGGCTTGGGTTAGACACAAATATTTGATGGTGTGGATGTACTACTGTGTCGTGGGGAAAAAAAAATCGGTGGGTTGAGGATGACTTCTCTTGGGAAGATACTGAATAAGACATTGCCTATTTTATTTTGGTTTTCTAAATCAGTGATTAAACCATGCTTATTTCATTCTTTGATACAGAGGCAGCCTTAGGCAAGCAGGGGCCCTAGGCGAAGGCCATTGTGTGGCCCCCTAGAGGCAGCCCCAATCCCTCCCTCTGGCCCTGTGTCTCCACCCCCTTCTCCCCCCCCCCAGTGGCAGCTCTGTTCCAGCCCCCCATCTCTGCGGCTCCATCTCCTGGCCCCAGGGCCAGCTCCTGCTGCTGATGGAGGCAGATGCTGCTCTCCGGATAGGCGAAGCAGGTAACAGAACCCCTTACTGCTCAGGGCCCAAGGAATGCACCTACTTCGCCTACCGCAAAAGCCGCCTCTGCTTTCATATAGTGGCATAGTTAAATCAAGGGCGTAAAAATCACGTAAGTTACTGGATGAATCTTTATAGAGGATTTATTTTTGAACCATTCTTGGTTACAATTACCAAAACTATTCTAAATAAAATATCATAAGATTTTTTTGTTACTGAAATTGTGCCTGTGACAGGCTGCTCCCCAAATCCAGTCTGGTGTGCTGCTATGACCGCTTGAACCCCACTCCTGAACCCCAATTTACCCCGCTCTGCTGGGTGACCGCTCACTCCTGAGTCAGTCCACACCAGCCACCAGCGTGTAATTGGTCCCAGGCAGTGGGTGTAAATCCACTAGCCACACAGGCGTTGGTCCCCAAGCAAGCACACCCAGCCCCAGACACTACACTGGGAGCCACTGCCTTACAGGGATTGGGACCCACTCCCAATCACCTTAGTCTCCAGTCCGTCCACTTAACAAAGAAGTGGATTGTGCCCAGCCTCCCACATCCACACCCTCTAAAGACCACACAGCTTTAGGTAAAACATCTACTAGTTTATTGATCAGAGTCTGATTTCAAGTGAGAATATGGCCAATCAAGGCAGCAACATGTTACAAATGAGTCAGGAGTGACCACTATCAAATAAAAGGTATAAACCGCATACTACTCTAACATCTTCACCTAAACTAACCTCAGAGTCCAAGATTATGCACATGGTGTTTGGCTGTCTGATGTCTTGCAGCCATTCTCTGCCTGTTCTTAGGCAGGGCCCCGATCTTGCTTGAGGTTGGTTGCAGGATGGTGTCTTCTCAGGCTCAAAGCCTGCAGCTTCTCCCCTCTCACAGTCTCTGTGTCTTTGTTTTAACAAACTGCTGACAGCCCCTCCCCTCACTATCCTGTTGTGAGATTTTCTTCACCTCTACCTGAGCAGGGGAGGGCATTAGCATTCCCTTTGATGTGTAAATCTTCAGCTATTGTGCTAGAGACAGTCCTGAGTCTGAACCCTGTAACATGCTTCACATTTATACATACATGTTGCAGCAGGGAACATGGCACCCTGGTAATCACGTGGCCCATGTTCTGAGCATTCTCAGAGGAACCCGGTATAGTGTAATTGTCATCAAATAACACAATTACACTGCAAAACTGAACAGAAAGATTATACAGGTCACGCCCAAGGGCTGCACAGATGTGCATTCCGTCACAGTGCCATACAAGTGTGGTGTGCTTTAACAGTCCTTTTCTTGAACAGTTTGCAACTTATTGGCTAGATGCTTCAAACTGATTTATCATGGCACAGTCAGTGCAAATCTGTTCAGAGGATCACCCTAAATGAAGGCAAGAACAGGATATGTTGAGACACAGATTTAGATGGGCATAGCGATATGAAGACAGATAAGGTAGTTCTTTGAGATGTTGCAACCATGTATTTCACTTTGGTGCGCGTACACCCAGTGTGCTGGATCTGGACAAATTTGCCTATTACTCATAGGGGTTGGCATTCATGCCTCATGGCTGTAGCCCCTTCTCTTGGTACATGACGTGCTGCTGCCTCAGTCTCCTCTTACCCATGGCTGGAGTTGGACCTCTGAGTGGTCTTAACCTCTCAACCCCTCAACTAGTTCCAGTTTTTCTCTTCTTGTATGTACTTTATGTATTTAGTAATACCCTTAGAGTAATGTTAGTTGTATTAGTTTAGTTTTCCTTGGTGATGCTCTCACTGGAATTTGAATGTTGTCCTTCATGTGGGGGAGTAAGTACTTTCAGTTATTTCCTCCCTCCCCCCACACACACACACACATTGCTTGGTCTATCTTGGCAAGGCCCACATTGGAGCACGTTATACAATCTGCAGATTGTTCAAGAAATGGACTAAAGTGGCTCAGGACCATTGCCTAAACCAGCACCTGCTCGAACATGTCACTGGGGCCTTTGTTCAGTCAGAGATTTGCCCTTGGGTTCTGAGAGTGTTACTGCTTCATGTTGCAGAGTAGGGACCTCCCAGAAGAAATGGAAGAGCTGTTCATCATTGATTGCACCAAGGAAGAAGTTCTGTGAGACCAATCGAGACTGTTCCAGGTCCTGGAGGAACTCTTCTGTCTCTGCCAGGAAAAGTATGAACCAGCATGTAGGCTGGTATTGAGTAGGAAAGTTAGAAATCCTGTACTCTGAGTCTGATTCTGAAGCAGAAAGATTTATACTTCCTCTTCCTTACAAATGTGAATTGCTAACCATCAAGCCTTGCAATTCAAGAATGATTTTGTTAACTGGTCAACTGTGTCAAACCAGACCAGCTGCCTGAGGAATTACGGGCATTTGCTACTCAGGGCTGCTTGGTGTTTGACATCTTTGCAGTCTACTCTTGATGCTCACCTCGGCCAGGGTGATGGCCTCTGTGGTCACCCAGGAGGAGGGCTCTCTTGGTGCAAAATTCAGCCATTACCCTGATGTCCAGCAAGACACTGAGGTTTTGTCTTTCTATGACAAAATGCTGTTCTTGGACAAAACTGATGAGACACTGCATTTCTTCAAGGACTGAAAGACTAGTGTACAGTTCTTGGGTGTGTACACCTCAGCAATGCAGAGATGCCACAGTGGCATTCAGCAGCATTAGCAATATTGTCTGCAGTGCGTGGTTGGCTGGGTTTTTCCCAGGTAACAGGATAGAAAGAGATATAGCTCCTGCAGGACAGAATAGTAGGGATTGGTGTTGAGCTTGTTCGCCCACCCTCCCTGTCACCTGTTAGGTGTCTATTTCAACTTCTTGGTTCAGAGCACTGTTCCAGTTATCACTTCTCCTTTCTCAGTGTCCCTTTTGGGGGATGGTTTGATCCACTTTCACAATGCTTGGAGCTTGGTCCTAAGCACCATCAGATCAGGTTATGGCATCCGGTTCCTCTACACACAGTCTTCCCACTCTCTCTTCATGCCCCTCTTCAGAGACTCCTGCCATAAGACACTGCTTCTTGAGCAAGACTGCTTTCTGTAGGCTTTGGGAGCAGTGGGAAAAAGTTTCGTTTTGAAAAGTGGCACCACAGCTTATTCTTGATACTTTATGGTACCTAAATACAAGGTACCCATTCCTGACCTTTCTAGCCTCAACAGATATTTCAGGTACAAAAGATGGTGAAGTCACTCAATTGACTAGCCTCTTTTCTATCTCAGAATGACTGGATTATTGCTTTGCATGTTCAGGATGCCTACTTTCATGTAATTTTTGCAGAACCACAGAAAATTCCTTCAGTTCATTGTGGTGAAATGCCATGGTCAGGACACTGGCTTTATTTGGTCTCTCTTCTGCTGCCTGGAGTTTTACCAAATGTCTGTTTGGTTGTTGCAGCATATTTCAGGAAGAAGGGAATTAATAACTTCGCATATCTCGATGATTGGGTACTGAAGGGTAAATACAGAGAGGAGCTTCATGCTCATGTTGGCACTGCATGGCACTTGTTCAGCTGTTTGGATCTCATCCTAAATACAGGCAGTCAACCTTGGCTCTAACTCAGAAAAGTCAGTTGAGCCCCTGTTAGATTCTATTGTATCAAAAGCATTTCTGATGACCAACTATTTATAGACAGTTCTCCACCTTTGTGTCACTCCTGCAGTCCTTCCACAACAGATCAGATACATTTGAGGCTCTTGGACCCCATGTCTACTTGTGTGCAGGTGGTTGAGTTTGCAAGATCGCGCCTTCACACCCTTCAAATGTGGCTCAGGACAATTTTTAACATCTGACTCTTCACCCTCTGGGATTATGTTGTCTTCCTCCACTGGTCCTGGACTCCTTGCAGTGGTGCATTCAGAGAATGTTTGTCAAGGAATTCCCTTTGTCTAGCCCTTGCTAACCAAACTGATTATCAACTCCTCCCTGATGGGGGCTGGGAACATTGAAAGTACAAGAACTGTGGTTGGAGCAGGAGGCCTCACTACATATCAATGTGCTGGAACTTCTGGCAATCTGCAGTGCATGTCATTCTTTTCAGGGCCATGTCAGTGTTTGTTGGCTGTCCACTAAATCCTCCTTAACAGTAGAAAGCCCTCCACCAGGGTGGCCCATTTGGGGAAATAGAAGCGATTTTTGGTATGGTTGTAAGCTTGCAGAATTCAACCAACACTGGCCGTTATTCAGGACCTTTTCCATGGTGCAGCAGTTATTACAAAATGTCCTGGATAGAAGTCAGTGACTTTATGACCATAACCAAGATTTTTGTCTAAGATGATTTCTCATTTTCAGTTGAATCAGGTGGTGTATTTTACCTGTGTTCTTTCCTAAGTGGTATTCCCCTCCAGAGGAGAGCATCTCCGTACATTAGATGTCAGGCAATGTCTAGTCTTTTATCTAAATAGTACTAAACTGTTCCATGCTTTGCTTTACTTCATGCAATCTGCATATGAAACAAACAAATGAAGGGTTGAATGGTCTCTTCGCAAATAATCTACAAACAGATAATGTTGTGCATCAAGACTTCATATGAAATAGCTTAGGCTATGCCCCCTTTATTGGGTGCGAGTTCTTTCTACAAGGGCGCAAGCAATGTGCATAGTGTCCCACAGTGATGTTTCCATATTGATGATTAGAGGGCTACCATGTGGTCATTGTATATATTCATGAACCATTATGCCATAACTGCTTATTTCAAGGCAGATGCAAACTTTGTCTTGCAGTCTTTGTTTATGTACACACCGATCCCTGCTTTTTGGGGAGGATATTGCTTCTGAGTCACCTAAGTGATATACGTAGCTTCATCCACTCAAAGAAGAAACATTTACTTTAACTGTGTTTTTCGAGGTATGATACAGAGGCGTGTTCCACAACCCACCTGCCATCCTCTCTGCATTGGAGTCTCACTTCCAGGCAAAGAAATTGAAGTGTAAAGGAATTGAGGGAAGGTCAGGGAAGTGTTGCTTCATATAGCTAGGGCAGGAGTTATGGCCATGAGGTGTGAATACTCCTTTTTGGTTACTGGTAGGCAAATTTCTTGAGTTCTCATGTGCTGGGTGCACACACACGTAAATGGAATATATGCCTCTGTCAAATCTTAATGTCTTGGGAGATGGGGGTGAGGAATATAACAGCTGTAAGGTTTTCTAAGCTTTAAGATGGTATTGTGAGTGGACTTAAAGGAAGAGTGTCCTGAGAAATAGCAAAGGGAGGTCCTTACAGGAGTAGGGGCTAATGTGAAAATGGCACAGATATCATGGAAGGAGGACATAGATGAAGGAAGGGGGATAGTGAGAGCCTAACAGATAAATGCAATGGAGAATCTAAATTGTGGGGGACTTTGAAAGCAACTGGTGAGCTTGAAACTGATGCAGGGATGCAAGAGACCCAGTAAAGAAATTTGAAGAGGAGTTGAATGTTGGGGTGAATGTTGTAAAAATTATCTGCTTTAGAGTTTTGCATAGCTTGGAAGTGGGGAGGTTTTTATTTCAGAGAGACTAGAGGGAGTAGGTTGTGGTAGTTAATACCTGGATGAAGGCTTTTTGCAATGGAAGTGGTGAGAGTCTTAGGGAAGTTGTGAAAATAAAACGAGCAGAATTATAATATTGAGTGCAGAGGGGAAAAAATTAAAGGAACAAAAATTAGAGTAAATTTGCAAGCTTTTGGGAGAGGAAGGATAGCTGAGTTTTTGACAGTAATAGAGGAACGTGAAAGAGAATCAGTTATGTAGTGAATTTGTGTTAAAATGCATAAAAGATTGAAATATAGATTTCGGATTGTTAAGCAGTATTAAAACAATTGACTTTTGTGGTGGGAGCTGGCCCTATGGATACCACTAAGGCAAAAAGTCTCCAACAGCTGTGCATGAGGGGGCACACACATGTAATATGGAATAGACATGAGCAACAAATCTCAAAGAGCAACAGTTATGGAAGATTAGTAACTATTTTTCCCCTAGTGCCTTTTTTATTCACAGCAGCAAAGATTGTTTTTAATATATTTGAATGCATGTAGACATTTTAAATATTCTAGATACAGTATGCTAGTACTTGATGTATGGATGATACAGACAGGTTGGGCAGCCTTTTTACCATATGGAGTTGTGTTGCTGTACATCAGGCACCATATTAGTTTTACAGTTCAAATACATCTTAGTGGAACATGGGCAAAACCTTTAGCAGACCACAGAAATACATATTGCCATGAGAAATCTTCTTTACAGAATCAGCATGAGTATAAAGAGCTTCCTAAAAAAGTACTTGAAAAATGAATGCAGTTTTATGAAATTTTCCTTACCCAAATATTTGGGTTAAACCAAAACAGGCCATTTAAAAACAAAAAATTAACTTATTCACTGGGGTGAACAACAACAATTTTGGGTACACTTGTTATTATCACAGTGGGAAATAAAGCTTGTGGTCTATAATCCAGATGTAAGTGCAAGATTTAGTGTAGAATATATGCTTTATGCCATTGGTTTTCAGCCCGGAGTCCATGAATGCTGCGGGAGGTCTGGAGACCTTTTAAGATTTCAAAAGGGTCCATACCTCGATTTCAAATTCTTTAGTGTGCAAATGAAAAAGGGTTGAGAACCACTGCTCTGTGCTACTGACATTTTTCTACAGGTCAGTGCTGAAAACTGGAAGCCCTGTCTCCAGTCTGTTGTATCTATGATTTGTAGTATTACTTTTAGAAGGGAGAAGATGTAAAAGGGAAAAATCTGAATGAGGAAAATTGACGCTAGTATAATGTTAGTTGCCTAGGCTTGAGCTAAAAAGCTAATTTTTCCTCTCTGATGTTCTCATATCATTGGGGACGGGGGAAAGTAGTTGATCAAAATATTCTATGTGCACTGCATGGTCCTCAGTTATGTAAACTTCATGGTAGTTACCTTCATATTTGAATTTTTTCACCCAGTTTTCATGAAAGTACGATGAGGAAAGGGTTTTTGTTAAATCCATAAAACCTCTTACCTTATTTTTTCCCACTGATTAAAATATCCCATTTCCTGGAAAGAAGGAATGGAAATATATCCGAATCTGGGAGCTAAAGCTTTTGAAGCTCTTTTATACCTTTCCATTTTTGTGCCTGATTCCATAGGAAGAAGTCTGTCTAAGCCATCACACAGGTGATGTGGGATAACTGCATCCCTTGAGCTGTATGTAGTTAATTTGTAATCTGTGAATGTCCATGTTTAATTCTAATCCTGTTGTTGTTTGCGCAATCACACTTTAATTTCACATTCTGAAACTTTGGTTTTATTTGAAACATTTTCTCATGTCTAGTTAACATGAGGAATTTGTCCCAATTCTAACTATTGGCCACTAGTGCAAACCCATGTAGACAAAAAAAGCCACAATTTACTGATGGGGTGCTTGTGGTATTAATATTTGATATTAATTAATTAATTATTAATCTGGTAAACCACTATTCCTTTACGAAATCCAAAGGTCCAGAGGTACTTTTAAGTATTTGATCAAGAGCCTTACAAAGATGCTAAAGCCATGTTGGTTGGCTCCAAGTTGTTCAAGCTATTATTAGCAATGAACCCTTTTAAGAGTTATTTTTATACCCATTAACAAACAAGTGATGTCATTTGCCAGTTACTGGCTTCAGTTAAAAACCAATCTGAAATGATTCACCTTTATTTCCAATCTCCATCAAGATTAGATTTACAATCACTTTTCTTCCAAAGGCCTTTCATCCTCCTTTTGCTTTCCAGCAGTTTTCCCACTGCACCTGTGTTCATATAGGTGTTTATACTGGTGTGTGGGTTGGAGAAGGGCCATGGTTCACTTTAAAACCATTTCTTTCTTTTGTTTTATTTAAACTATCAGAAGTCACTCCATCAGTCGGAGGCCTCTTGAGACACTTTGCCTTATCTCGTTAGTTATTCTTTGAACCAGACATCCTCCCTATTTTATTCCTAATGGCCTAATTTTCAAGGACTGGCTTCTCTTTGATAAGATATGGCCTTTCCTCACAACACATTTTCTTAAGCTAACTTCAATTCTTTAATTTTATACTTATCCTACATGGGATTTATCTTGGTTTCAAGCTTCTCTAGTGCCAGCTGCAGCTTTCGTCATCTGCATTTGGGGTTTGCATTGATGTAGTTACAACTTGTCATCAATTGCTGGAATTGAAGTCAAGGATTTAGAATAGGTGCGTCTCTGAATAGTTTGGGTGAGAAATAGGGGAATAAAATTTCTCTCTGTACAAAAGTAGACAGTTGCTTGTCAAAAAGGTTCTTGTAATATGATCTGATTGGCTGATTGCAGATAGCACATACATATGTAATTGGTTCCATGATCTCCTGGTCTGTACATCATGCATATTAATATGTGCATGCGATTTACATTATTTTTCATATTGATTCTTGGTGGGTGTGAATGCAGTAATACTAACAGGATAATTAATGCAGATCATGTGTATCACAGTAGTTAACATGAAAAACACTTTGCATATATATGAAACTGTGTTGGTCAAAGTTGGAAGCTCATTGCAATAAGCTGATGTCTGAGGTGCTGATTCTTGAAATTACAGTAATATTACACAGTTTTTAGGAAAGTACTTTCCAAGCATTGCACTGATTTTTAAAATTTTGGCATGCTACTGTTAATCTGTAGCCATTCAAAGCATAGTAATGCTGATTTATAGCTGTCTTAATACTGTTAAATTGTGTTAGCAAAATGTGCTGGCAAGGCTTATTTATATTCATTCACCTATATTCCTCTTTCTAAATTAAATATCTGGCATATTTAGGAGTGGAAAGAATAGATTTTTACTGGAAAATGTTAGTAAATATCAGTGTCACCATACATAAGCTAACGGAAAAATATTTCCATATATAATCAGAATTTACAGTTAGGCAAAGTAAGAATAATATTCCTTCAGAACAGTGGTGTTTGATTTAAGGATATTTGTTTTGTATATTTTGATGTGATGTTAATAGTTTAGTTTAATGGCTATAAAGCTTTAGCTTTTTGAATCTTAATGTCTGCTGTCATTAAATAATTACTGTCTTATTTCCCCATAATTTCCTGCAACTGTGAAAATATAAATAGATAAAAGTAGGAAAAAAGCTTTGCAATATTCATCTGTTGAAATTGTATATTAAAAAAAATTTAATTCTGCTGCACCTTTGCATTTTTCTGGTAAATCCTGGATTATTGTAATATAGATTTCACTTCCTTTCCTGCTGCAGTTTACCTTTGGGGTCTGGAATTATTTAATTTTCATTCTGTGGATGACTGTCTGCGTTCATATCTTCACAACTATTACTGCATTCTTTAATAATCTTCCACTGTCTTCTTGTCTCCCCTCCCGCTCCCCCCTTCCTCTGTCTCCCTTTCCTCTACTCCCCCACAAGCTGTGGCACTGGCTTAATGAGAAGGTAAATAAACAGATCGTGATTCCAACTAAAGGATTGTGTCCTTTGCAGCATGAACACTTTTAACATATCTTGCTGTTCAGTTGTCTTTCCCAATTGTTTTTTTCCCTGTCTAAGCTACTGAAGGTCATATAATACTATCTCATGTAAATAAAATGAATGCATTTAGTTAAATGTCTTGTACAGCAGGATAATCTATTAGCCTTTCTCATTTGTGGACTTGGATTCAAGTCATTTTAAGATTTAAGAAAAATCTGATCTCTCCCTAATCCTCGTTTGTACACATCAAAAACCCAACACATAATTTGACTCAGGCATTTTTTGTTCCAGGGAATTTAAGTCTATTGAAGGTAAAGACTAGGTTAGTTTAGAGAGATGTGAGTGGAAATTTGCATAGCTCCTGCTTTTTGACTGGCTCTAATCAGTGCTGTAAGGCTTTTACCTTCAAAAGCACCAATTTAACACTTGTTTTCTTAAGGGAAAAATAAAACACCAAATTAGTAATGATTCAATATTGAGTAAAGGAAATGAAAAACACCCGAAGCAATGAGTGGGAGGAATGTCCAAACAGCTATTGTAGTTAAAAGAAAATAATTTCCACTCTGTGAAGTTCACAGGGAAAAAAAGCCATGTAATCTAGGTGACACAATCTCATCTTTAATTTACCCTGTATTGCTGAGGTACATCAATTTATTTATATCGGTTCTAAATGGGATTAAGCTATTGCACTCCCGCAGATTGCAACTTTTCTTGTCTATTGTAGTGAGTTTGCCCTAGCATAGCTGCAGTGGCAGGAATCTGAGCAAATCTTCATTTTTAGACAACTCTGGGAGATCATAATAGCTCCATAGAAACAGCAAGAAAGCTTGAGCAGGATGTCAGTGGAAGTTGCATGAAAACCAAGATGAAAAATTTTATATAAAAGTATTAAAATACAAATCTCAAACATAAAATTCACCAGTAGGAAAAATGACGACAAAAATGTTGTGGTCATTTTAGCCTGAAACATAAGGGTTGTAGAATTTCATCTCCAGCATACAACAATCGGGTGAGTTCATTGTATGCAGAGCTTTCACTGTGTGAGGGAGCGATGAGGGGTACGGGGAGGAGGGCTTATGTAGCTCATAATTGAAAGACACAAAGGGGAGAGCAGTTGGACTCTGTCCTTTCACTCCATCTTTTGGCCTTTTGATATTTAGACTGTTTTAATTTCATCCTCATTTTCTGACATTGAAAGAGTTGTGTTTATATGACAACATGCAAGTGTTTTAAATAAATGTGCATGTAACCTAAGTTGTCTTAAAGAAGAAGTTCTGTTTTGGAATGATACATAACGCCTCTGCAGTATACCACACAGTGCAGTTAGCTGCTAATGGAATTTTGGTCTTAATGGTACATTTTCTTGATTTTTGTGGTTTTAGATTCCTAATGTTTGAAAATAGATTTATGTGGGTGGGTTTATCTGAATTTTACCACTACATAAAAGTTGCTGAACATTAGTATTGATATTAAAACACTTCTGAAAAAATCTAGATCCATCACATGCAGAATAACTTTTTTTTTTTTTTTTTTTTTTTTTTTTTTTAAGTTGTTGCTTTTGAGTTACTTGTAAAAAGTACTTGAAACTATTCATCCTTCATTTCTGGCACCTACACAGTTACACTGAACATTTTGTATCAAAATATTTTATTGTGTAATAGGCCAAGATTCCTGTGCATTCTGAGCAACTAATGTACAATTGAAATATAAAATCTAAAAATAAAATGTAAAATCTGAAAGGTTTTTAACTTTTTCAAATCTACAATTCACAAAATGCTAAGAAAGGAGGGGGATTGAAGCACAAAAGATTAGTCTGCAGTTCTAAAAGCTCCTTTGATACTTTGAAAGGAAAAAGAAAAAGGTCATATTAAGTATTTGTGAGGATACTAAAATAAGCTTCTCTCTATGCAATCTGAAACTAAAAATATAACTCATGGTCATTGGTAACTCTGAATATTAAGACAGGAGGATAAGAGCAAAGGCCTTTTACATTAGAAGTTTTCCGTGAGGGATTCAGGAATCTAGTGGCACTTTTAAAACTAACAAATTTGTATATCGTATGAACTTTCTGGGAGAAAATCCCACTTTGTCAGATGCTAGAAGATGGAGGAGTACCAAGCGTCTGACGAAGTGGGATTTTCTCTCATGAAAGCTCATTCACTATATAAATTTGATAGTCTTTAAGGCTATGTCTACACTTGCTAAAATTAGTTCGAATTAGTTAGTTGGAACTAACTAATTCAAACTAATTTTAGTTAGTTTGAATTAGATTAATTCGAACTAGGAAAACTTAGTTCGAACTGTTCGAATTAACGATCCCCATTCATTTCAATGGCCGGTTAGTTTGAACTAAGAAATTAGTTCAAATTAACATGGCCACATTGGTTAATTGGAACTAGTTAGTTCGAATTAACCCTTTCGTTCGAATACCCTATTCGAACTTATTAGTTCGAATTAAGGAAGCCCTTGATTCAAACTAACTAAAGCCTAGTGTAGTCATGGCTTTAGTTAGTTCGAATTAAGCCTTCTTAATTTGAACTAACTTGCCAGTGTAGATATAGCCTAAAAGTGCCACTGGGTTCCTTGTTTGTTTTGCTGAACTAGACTAACATGGCTACCCTTTTGGAACCTGTCAGGGACTGTGTTTAAACCATGACTTGCGTGATTCTTACTCACTAAGCTGAATATTACTTTGAGCCCAAAGCTAGAGTGGGCTAGCAAGACTTGCTCTTTATGGCACTGTTTAAGCATGAATCTTTAAAAATAACTATCTTTTGCTAAAACCAATCATTTTACCAGTGTTAGCAGGCTTGGGAACCCTAACGTAGACAGCTTGTTAAACCTGGCTAGTCATCTGCATTCTTTCACCATACACATAACATATCCGAATAACCGACTTTCGTTTAACTGCTTCACTGGTGCTAAATGATCCTTTTTTAACATTCCCAAAATAATTGAAGATGAAATCCTTATAAGAAAATATATTCAACTTGAAGAATTAAAATAAGCACTGAAACATTTCTGATTGCCTAAGGAGTAAGACACTTGTATTTATATTTTACCACAAATAAACTTACTGAGATTTGTCAATGTATCCACTTAGCATGTATAATATATAGTTTAGTGTATAAATATATTAGTTAGAAAATGAGATACATGTAGGTGTTCTTTTAAGATGAGTTGTTTGATTTAAATTTTTTTATTTGTGAATAAGGTACAGTGCAATATAAAATGCAGAAAACATAATCAGTACACTCTCCCAGTTATAATACACCTAGATATGAGTTAGTCCTTTCAAAACTAGTCCCAATATAAACCGTCATTTAAAAAGTCATTCAGTTCATCCCAGTTACTTGTTTTCCAAATAAGTTTCTCACAGCGAAATAAATGTATTTTGACCCTGCTATACTTTTGAGGCATAATTCAAACATTTGTAATTTATTTGCTTTATTTTTGAGATGTAGAAAGATAAATTTATACCCTTTAAAACCCTGACGTAAGATAATTTTCACTGACTGCATATCATAAATCCACATTCATTTTTTAAGGGTGAATGACCTTCTGTAGCTTAGGAGCCTGGTTTTCCTACTACTTGATTGTCTTGGACGTCATGGCAACATCTGCTTGAAGCTATTTACTAACAAATTAGAAGCTAAAACTTTAAAATACCAGAATAATTGCTGACTAGTGTTTAGAAAGTGTGTATATTTCCGTGGGCAGGCATGCATGCATTTAGGGAAAGGGCATAGAAAGAGAAGTTTGTGAGGATGACCTACAAAAATATGGACCAGATTCAGTGGCAAGTTTCAACTGGTATAATTGAAGCTTATTTTTCTAGCTCCCTGAGCCTGCAAATTAAAGCAACAGGAGACTTTAATTTTAAAAAATGGGAACTTAGAGTCAAGCATGTATTAGAGCTGCTGGTTGAGCAGTGTTTTTGAAAAAAAGTCCTCTTAATAGATCAATGGTTCTCCACCACTGTGTCGGGACACATTACTGTGGCACCACACAATGGTAAGTGTGTCATGTAGAGCTGGGGAGATGGCTGGATTTGGCCTGAGGGGGGTAGGCTGGTATGTCTTGTAGAGTTGTGATATGCCACCAAGTGTGTTGTATCCTGCAAAAGGTTGAGAACCACTGTATTAGATGACTGAATACGGATTTAGCAGCCCACTTTTAGGCATTCATGTTTTGAAAATCTTTCAGACCCCCCATTAAGTAACCGACTGCTCTTTTTTTCGGTCTTTAAATTTGGGTTACTGACTACTCTAAACTCGTGTTACCCCCTTCACCTCAATATAGAAGTAACAGCAAGAGTTAAGATGCAGCAGTAAGTGAATTAATGCTAAAGAGGATATGCTTTTGCTTACACCTTATTACAACCATCTGCTCTTCCTGTTCAGCCTGCTCTTGTGGCCTACATGCAATTTACATAATCTTAGACTCCTAGAATTTATCTATAGCAAGGAATTTAAGATAAATGTATTCAGTGGCTCCAATGGGGAATCCTAACTCCCAAGACCCTAGAAGCTTCCAGATGAATCTAACAGTTTGTCTATGCCGAGACTCTCGGTGCTATTACGGGTGCAGCTCGATCAGTGTTGGCTTTGGTGGAAATCTTTTCATACAGTTCCCTAATGTAGATATGGCCACATACTCGTTAGCGAGTGGGACAGGTTCAGAGGTGATACGTAAGCATATATGTTAAGTGGATGTGTATATCTCTGGAGTCGAAGGAGACTAATGGAGTCTAAAGGTTTGCATACCTACTGAGGATGCTTCAAATATGAGATAAATTGCATTTAGTTTAGACTTCCTTGAGTTCACTTACACTTATCTCTGAATTTGGACCTGTGAGTAGAAGCCACTACTTTTTGAAAACTGAGAAAGAAATAGTAAAGCAAGTTACACAAGGTAAAGTGAACATTTGACTTGTTTAACACAATATTTTTAAGGTACTGGATCCTTCTTTTTTTCTATGGCTGTCATCAAAATCCTTAATTGTCTGAAAACTTTGGAATCCTGAAACAGGATTTTTTTATAGTCTATAGTTTGGAGTTCAAGCTAGCCAGAGTTTTTCAGATAACTGCCTTTCTGCTGCAGGCAGCTGACATCTCCACTATTACCATTGAGAGAACTTTAATGATTGCTGAAGTGTTTCCGGTTATGGTGGCAAATACTGAAAATTTCCACGTGTTCTCAGATTTTTCAGGTCCTAATATAATGCAAGTTCTTTGAGTTTCATTTCTGCAGGCCATAATATAATGCAAGTTTTATTGCAGTTACTTGCAGAACTTAGTTACCGCACTGTATTCTGAATGGTTAATCAACATTTCAGAATAACTTCCTTGTGGTGATGTGTGTTAAACAAGAGACCAAGTGTAGTAGAGTCTGAGGGTAAAATCATTAATGTATATTAAGTGCTTAGATACCCAAGTGAACCAAATATATCTGTAAGTAATGAATCAATAAATCAATTTTAATAATATGCAGGGATAGGGACCAGTGAGAGAGAGAACTCGTATTACTTTAATTTTTGCTATTACATGACACCGAGGAAAAGAATAGTAACTAAAATTATCAGCACAACCACTAAATATATAACCACTTGTTGTTTGGAAAAATTTAGTCTTCCACATGTTGCCTTTGAACTCATTCTGTTTTGAAGTAACGTTTTAAGGCACAGTTAGATTTCCCCTGCTAGGTTTCTAACTCTGATGCTTTTTCTGATTGTTGAATCACAAAAACTGCCCACGGTGAATTTCTGCAATCTTTACTTAATCAGGCCCTTTTTATAGTCGATTAAGTGTAGTTTACTTTTTTCTAGAGTGCTCTATTCAGCTGTATAGTTAAGATTTTTCTTTCCTTGACTGACACCAACAGAACATCACAAACTTGAAGTGGTGTGATTACTGGTGGTTGTGGCACGTGCGTGTACGCACCTTCAGGGCATCTGAATTGATTTCAGGTAAGGCTTGATGGTGCTTAGTAGCTTTAAAATCCCGCCACTTAGGTAGGTACCTCATTAGAGATTTAAGTGAATCTTGAAAGTTGTGATTGTACAGACCACAGTGGTAATGTCCCAAGTTTTCTGCAGATGATAGTGACCATAAGTTCCTCTGTTGCTTTAAGATCAGAAATAAAGCAAGAATCTAAGTTCAGAATTAACATGAATGCTAGCTTCTTTGGTTTGAGATAACAAAATAATGTTAAATTATTGATTGCTTTGCTTAGGGCTTGCCATGTGACTCTCAGTAATGTTTACATTTAATTTGCAAAATCACTTGCATTGTAACATTGTCCTTAGTTGTCGTCACGTCAACATTGCTTGTTAACTGTTCATATTTAAGCTTGGTCATAAATAGTACTATCTTAAGGCCTGATGTTGCAGTCTTTTTTGTTTAATAAAAAAAAAAGTGTTGAAATCCAGGATTGTCAGATTGGGGCAATATAATTTTAATAAAAAAGCCATAATTTTTTTTATATGCTATGATTTCTTTCTTTTTTTTTTTCTACACAGATGATCGTGTGGTTGGAGAAAATGCTTGATAAAATAATTAGCATTTTCATAATATTTTTGCTAGTGATAGGAACTCTTCTTTTAGCCCTCCTCCTTACGGCAAAGGTACAGTACACCAAGAAACATAATCATAAAGCTGTTTTAATCCCTTTTCAATGAAAAATTACTGATCTTTATGTAGCACCATAACACTGAAAGGCTTTTTTGAAATACTAAATAATCAAATATTCTTCAGTCTATCCTGTTAATACCATGTATAGATGAACAAAAAAAATTTGTATATGAAAAGTGTATTACCCTAGTAAACTGTGAATTATGAGAATTGTGAATCTTGTTATAATTTTATTATACTAGTACTAGGCATTTTGCAACTTTAAGCTGCTTGGTATCAGTGAATAAGTACAGCACCTCAGATTTTAGAGCATCAGTGTTACTGATGTAACTTATTGCAGCAATATGTTATTGTGAATCTACTTCCCAATTGTTATGTCTGAAGGAAGATATTCTAATTCACTGAAGCTCATTTTCACCATAAATATGTGGAAGAGCATACATTTTTATGGAAGACAGTCTGCATGTCACCCTCATAAATGTGTGTGATGTGCAGCTACTTATGCCCATATAAAACTGCCAATTTTGACTTCATCATACCACATTTTCAAGATTAAGATGTACTAAGATTCATGATCAGGTTTCCTCTGAAACTGGTTTTCACTGTGCAGCTATTTTTTCTGGTCAGTAGAGGTCATTCATTTAATGTTAACTTTTGTTGTGGTGGTGGTGGTTTGATCATTTTTGTTTATGTTCTGTTTGTTTTTTACTAAATCTCCTGTGGTCATTCAGTCTGCAACTGATGTCAGAATCATCTGTTGTAGAATTTTAAAAAAATACTGAGTATATGAAATCATACATTTTAGCTAAATTGTAAAAATTTAACACTAAAGCATATGTTGAAATGAGTTATTAGATACAAGTTACAAATTTCATAAGTATATTTTTAATATTCTAAAATTAACATAGTAATTAATTTTGTAGTTTAGTTAATCACTGTAGGACACAAAATGGAGTGATGTTTCACATTTCTTTGCTCCATGGTTCAAAATTTAAATCTGATGTTATGCTCTGCATCTCAGATCTTGATATTACAGTTTACAGCTACTATAGAATTCTGCACTCTTTATGACTTGGGTATCTTATCTGATTGTGTGCCTACATCACAGTTGGCAAAAACAATTAGCAACTTCAGGGTATTTTGCCACTTGCATATGGCCCAAATTAACTGGTAATTTTGGATTCCTGAATTTTTGGGTGCAGGAATGGAGACCTCTCAAATAAGCCCCACTTTCAAAAAGTGCCGGGTATCTTTCTGCCTTGAGATACTTTAAGGGCCTGGTTTTTCACAAGTTGAGTACCAAAAATCAGTGATCATTCTTGGAAAATTTAGACATAAACGTCTTGTTCTGTTAACTTAGGGTGGGTACTAGTTTGTATTATGGCACACTTGATGTTCTTTCTCTCGTCTCTATTTAACTCAGGTACATCAAGAGAGTGTTCACTTGATTCAAGTGACCAGCAGCTTGATCAACGAGACTGTAGCCAATCACCCAGAATGGGCAAAGTAAGAGTACTGAAATAAAGACCCTAGAGTAGATAAAGAAATTTCAAGCTGCTCTTTCATGCAGTTTGCTTTTTTGTTTTATTTTGTTCTGTTTTGAAGACTCCTGTGTGCTAAGGAATAGGATGACTATTTCAGGCATGTGCAGGAAAGGAACACTGCTTATGCTTTCCTTCCCAAAAACCTGGTGCTAAACTGCCTTCTGATCTACCCTTTGGAGTAGTGATCTCTCCTGGAACTGAAAGGGCAAATGGAACTGAGCCTAATGGTCTCATTGAGGAGGACCCAGGGGTGGTAGAGAGTTGCCTAACTTCCTTCGTTGTAGCTTGTCTCCCCTGACCATAGTGCAGGAGGGCAAAGGAGCAGTAGCCACATAACCTGGACCAAAAACTTAACTGGGGAACCCCTTTACAGGATTGACAGAATGAAAGCAGAACAAACACCTTTACAGATAGCGTGCTCTTGCAGGAATAGTATGATTGGGGGATAACTCATTTTTGAGTGGGTTAGAAATGAATGGGGTTGGTCTAGAGAACAACTATTGCAGGGAGAGTGTCAGTGGAATGGGAGGAGAACATAGTATCTACATATAAATGAATATTATGCAAGTGTGAGAGAGGTAGTGGGAAGACTGGAGGCAATAGCATGTGTGGCAAGAGAGATGAAGGGAAAAATCAGTGTAGAGAGATGTAAAGGGAGAGAATGAATCAGTGTGTGAAGGGGGCTCCCAGTGGATTGTGTGAATAGTGGCAGAAGAAAAGCTCAATCTGAGGAGTAGTTGTCAGGTGGTATGGTTACAGAAGAGTTTTTCACCCTTTCTTTTATGCTGGTTTGAGTAAGTGAATATGGGGTATGCTTTTTGGATGTTGTAGACCAGTGATATCAGACTGAGGCTTACAAACTGCAAGTGGCTCTTTAATACATTTCCCGCGGCTCTTTTGCAGCCCATGATATAAAAACTTGGTGTGATTTAATTATTAACCAATCAAGATGCTTTTACTTTAACCAGTTGTAGCTGATAAAATAATCATTTTGTAATGATTCAATCATTTTGGAATGAGACTAATATATAAAATTAAATATTTCCCTGTCATACTGTTTAAATATGAATATATAATACTATAGTAAAGGAAACAATGAATTCATACCACTGTGGCTCTTCTGGGTAATGTTGATTGCTAGTTTGGCTCCTGAATGAACTGCTGAACCTGATGTCTGAGTATCACTGGTGTAGACCCTGCTGGCATGCACTAAAGGTTCCCTAACGTTTTTTTAATGTAGCACTGGTTAAGGTATTATGTTAAAAGATTTCAGCGAGGTCTACACAGATCAATTAATGTGCAACACAGTGCTGTGTTTAGAAATTACACTCCCCGTAGAGCACATTACCCATCATGTAGACAAACCTGACAAAATGGGTTGGAGCCCACAAAAGCTTATGCCTGATAAAATTTGTTAGTCTTTAAGGCTATGTCTACACTGGCAGTTTGTCGATTTAAGGAGGCTTACATCGACTTAAACAAAGCCGCGTCCACACTAGGCTTTTATTAAGTCGATTTAAGAAATTCCTTAAGACTTAATGAAAGCTTATGTTGATTTACTAAGAACCTCGGGGTCGGTCAACTTAAGCCTGCTTAGGTCAACCTAACTCTTCTTTAGGTCGACCTAAGCCCAGTATGGATGTTTAAGTCCACTTTGTTAAGTCGACCTATAGCAGTTAGGTCGACTTAACAAAATGGACTTAGTCCACGTCCATGGACAGCACTTTAAGTCGATTTAATAAGGTTGATTTTAAGTCGACTTAAAGTCGACTTAACAAAGTCGACCTAACTTTTTGTAGTGTACACATAGTCTAAGGTGCCACAGGACTCTCGTTTTTCCCTTGTGGGCATCTATTATTTGGTTCAGCCCTTGCACTCTGTAGAGAAGATAGAAATGTAAAAAAGTAAGATTGATTAAAAACTGGCAGCTATAGTGAACAGCTAGATTACTCAAGAATTAAAAATGTTTGACAAGTAGTAGAATCACTAGATTTCAACTGGAGTGCTTATGTATCAGGATTTTTTTTCTTGATTTCCAAATTTAATACAGAGAGATTCAAGCCTTGTCAAATCATCCTGCAGGCTCTTGTCAGAAGCTTGAAGTGTCTTTCAGAGCTTGAAGTGTACATAATATTAAAATTAAATGTAATAAATGTAATAGTCTGTGTCTAAATTGACTTTTGCTTTCTATATTTCATCTTGTAATTAAGAGAAAGCATTCTGGTTTTAACATAGGTGTTAGTTCATGCATATTTAAACAGTAGTTGTTAATTGCTTGGAAACCTCTTTTTACTGGTAGTATTTCAGGCACTGTAATGAAATGGTTGAGAAGTATGGGGGATTATTTTATTTATACTTTCCTTCCTTAAAAATATCAGCTGGCTCCCTGAAGCTCAGGTCATTCAAAAGGCTCTTAATTCGGCTGCTAACAATGTGTATCAGTATGGCCGAGAATGGATTACACACAAGGTAAGGATGAAAGCGACCTTTTAAATATATTTTTAGGTCACTTTAGTGTTTTTTCCTTTCCAGAATCGGGGGATAATCTATACAGTTTTTCCTTCTTGTATATGTGAAATGATATTTCTTTGATTTCCTTTGTGCTAGTTATTTTAAATGTTGTTTTGCTGAAGATTTATTCATTGCAATCTGCTTTTTATCAGAGTGAAAACCTGTACTTGGTAATGATTTTAATAGTCTTGCTCCCCATGGCTGCTGCAAAGTGCTTGCTTTTAAGAGCTTGAAAATAAAAGTATCTGTCTCCCTTGTGACTATCCATGTGAGGATTCTGTAGAAAACGTAATTTGTTTCAGAAACTGGCCTTAGTTAAGTCTTTTTTAGATAGATGGTAGAATGCATTGTCCTAGAAACGACCATTTTCAGCCAGCCCATGACCACCTGGGGTTTCAGCCTCTAAAGCACAGAGTACATTGTAGATGGAGAACTCATCATTCCTTGGAGGTGGCCTGGTTTTTCATGGTCCTTAAATAAGCATTTTGATATCTAGCAAACCTCTCAAATATCTTTGGAAGTATTTATTGTATACAAGAATCTGATGGATATTTGTGCTTAGAGTTAAATGCCTTTTTTCATTGGGAAGGAGTCTCTTCTCTGCAATTTAAGGTAGCAAAAGGATTCATTTGAGGTGAAAAGTAAATTCCTGTCAGCCACATTATCTCAAATGTATACTGTATATCAGCAGATGCTGTTGACCTTTCTGGTATTTTTGGACATGAGCCAAGCCTTCAGTGAAAATCTATAGAGTCTTGCGCAGATACAGATATGTGGATCCGCATCCAATCTGCATCTGCAAGAAATGGTCCGTGAATATCTGCATTTTATCCGTGAATGCGGATATTTGCAGATTTGCGGGGCTTTAGCCCTGCACAGTTACAAATATATGGATCTGTATCCAGTCTGCATCCATAAGAAATTGTCTGTGGATATCCACATCGTAACTGCGGATATCTGCAGGGCTCCAAAAATCTGAGTTTGAGTTGAGACATAGCTGCTAGTTTCAAGTTGTTTTATGTAATAAATAAGCTTTTCTGTGTTTATAGCTTCATAAGATACTAGGAGAAAAAGTGAACAACACTGCTGTTATTGAAAAGCAAGTGCTAGAACTCTGGGACAGACTTTATCACTCTTGGTTTGTGAAGGTGAGTAAGTGATACCTATTGTACCTATCACTTTTATTTTTTTATTGATTCAAGATAACTGATTTCAAAACATACTTTCTAAGAAAGAAAGAAAAGTAGGTTTTCTAAAGCTTGTAAAGTTTAGTGAAAGAAATTAATGAAGAGTTAGTTGAGATTTCAAATGCACTAGTCAGGTCACTCTAGAATTAGTTTTCCAGTTCATTCAGAACTCTATCCCTTTGCACAAGTATAGTTACGTGCTTTTTTTTTTTTTTTGCTATTAAATTTATGCTTAGCATAAGCGTGCGCGCGCGCGTGTGTGTGTGTATACTTAGGATGTCAGAGATAGGCCCCTGCATTGAAGTTTTGTTCTTTGGAAGTAAAAAGAGAGCTATTTTTATGTTTGTGCAACTTCAGACTTAAATATTCATTTGAATTTATGATAAGGCAATTTTAATTTAGTGTATTTCACTGCTATTTTCACTCTTAACACTGTTTAAGTATGTGCTACCATTCATATAGTCGAAGATTCTGCATGGTGTAGTCTCATAGAACACATCAGAATGAGTGCAATTTCATGTACAATCAATGCTAGTTTTACTTAATACAAAACAAGGAAAATAAATGTAGAAAAATCCATTAGGCAATGTTACGATAGGTTTTATTTTTGTTTAGGGTTGGTGGTGGTGGATGTTGCCTAATTTGTCAGTTAACTGATCTTTGACTTCTAGTGGTAAATATGCCCAATGGCCTGTGATAGGATGTTAGATGGGGTTCTGAGTTACTACAGAGAAGTTTTTCCAGGTATGTGGCTGGTGAGTATTGCCCACCTGCCCAGGGCTTAGCTGATCACCATATTTGGCGTCAAGACAGAATTTTCCCCCAAGGCAGCTTGGCATAGGCCCTCGGGGCTTTTTACCTTCCTCAGCTGCATGGGGCACAGGTCACTTGCAGGTGAATTCTCTGTACCTTGAAGTCTTAAATCGTTATTTCAGGACGTCAGTAACTCAGCCTTAGGTTAGGGGTCTATTATGGGAAGGGTGGGTAAAGTTCTGTGGCCTTCGTTGTGCAGGAAGTCAGACTAGATGATCATATTGGTCCCTTCTGACCTCAAAGTCCGGGGTATGTGAACCCTTCTTGTGAGAGTCAACTGCTGCAGGAGATAGGTCGGCTTCTGCAATTACAAGTCATAGAATCAGTATGTCACCATCTACAGGGCAAGGGGTTCTACTCTTGTTATTCCTTGATATTCAAAAGAAAGGGATGTTAGAGACCTATAGGGAAATTAGTTTTCAGCCCTCAACCTAAAGGACGCCTACTTCCGTATTTCAATATTATCAGCTCACAGATGTTTCCTTAGGTTCCCTCTGGGACATAATGACTACCAATGTAGACTCCTCCTTTTTGGACTTTATTGACCCTGAGGGTTTTTTGAAAGTTCTCTCAGTGGTGGCCACTCATCTGTGTTCACAAGGGATAATGATCTACCCTTACCTTGGCGATTTGTCTCATCAGAGCCTGATCGCCTCAGGAGTCTTGTTGAGCCACTGAGGCCATGATACGCTTGTTTATAGAACTAGATGTACAGATCAGTTCCTAGAAGTTGGCCCTCAGATATAACCACCATGGACTTTCTCCCTGTCTGTCTCAACACAACAACAGGATAGTCCAGGAAAGGTGATAAATTCAAAACCAATAATATTTCTTCACACGTGATTAAATTGTTGAACTCATTGTCACAGTACGCTGTTGAGGCCAAGACTACCAAGATTCAGAAAGGGATTGGACATTTATATGAAGGTTTAATAAGGTCTCTATCTTTAGGCTGACAGTAGTAGACTGAGTGTATTGTCTACTATAGGGTGCTTCCATCTTCCTCTGAAACATCTGGTGCTCTTGGAGACAGGATACTAGGCTAGATAGATCTCAGGTGTGACCCATTAGGGCAATTCCTGTGTTCCTAACATTACCGAGTTCCATAACTTGGTTAAAGTTTTTGTAAGGGGCTCATCTAGCTACAGTTTACAGAACTCACTTCCTCTGGTCTTAATACTGTGATAGATACAATGTTAATAGTTAAACTATATCCTCTGGAATTGCTAAATCTGTGCACACAGTATACAAATTGCCGTAGTAGTTCAGTATGTGTACGTTTTAAAGTATTAGTATGTACACTAGCAGCATTTTCAAATATTTGCATTGGATTTGGGTGTACAAAATGGATTATGATCTATTTTCAGGGTCTACAGTTGCATCTTGTAAAGTGATGATAAATGACGGTCCAGTTCAGTACCATCGGATGTCTACGGGAGGCACTCAGCTGACTTTACCAGTCATTGAATTAGCCCCTATGTGCCCCAAACTAAGAGTGCAGAAAAGAAAAAAGAGGGCACCTCAAAGGGAATGTTCAATTATTTAAGCTCACGCTTGCATTCTCCACCCAGGGTTATATTGTGAAAAATAGTGTGCCATTTGCATTAAATTGTGTAGGTATTCATGTGCAATGTAACAAACATCAAAACAGCTAAAATGAATTATAGCTGTACTTTTAACATCCAGTTGAATTGCAGTTCACACTTCTCAAATTACTCGAGGTTGTCCTCTGAAAGACATTACTGTTTTGAGTCAGTTACTTCACATTTTGAAGGTATTCTTCTCAACCATATGAGCTGAAGACTTAAATTTTTAGAGCTTAAATGATTGAAGCATTAAATTCTGGAGCACAATTGTGCTCCGGGGAAAGGATTGTGTTGTCAAGCTCCTGAGAATCAGTCCAATTAAATCCATTTTCCGTATAGGAGAAACACGGTTTCCCCTAATGTATTTGACAGATTTATACATTTAAGGAATTTTTAGTTATTAAAAAGCATTTTAGGTTAGATTTTCAAGGTATGGGTTTAGCACTTAATTGGGGAGAACGTAAATACACACAAACTTAAGTATTTCTGGAAGTACCTTGTGCAAATGAAAATAGTTTTAAGCTACATAATGGATATGACCTCTAAAGTCCCAGTGCCGTTCTCATTTCTATAACTGCTAAGATTTAATTTGTCTTAAATCTATTGCTTTATTTTTCAGAACGTAACACATTCTGGAAGACACAAAGGACACAAGCTGCATATAAATCGTCAGAACAGCTGGTTGGGTGACATTCTGGATTGGCAAGATATTGCTTCATTTGTTCATGAGAACATTGAGACATTTCTTTCAGTATGTATCTTTAACAATTTAACTATTCATTAATAGTCTCTTTGTAAACTAATCTGAATGTCTAATATGACTTTCACCCTTTATGATAACAAAGTACTCAAGAAGGTGTGAAAAGTTCTGTTACAGAGGCAAAATGAACTATTCAATATTATCTGAACAGCTGTTGTCAAGTTGTGACTGGGCTAATTGGGGTGGGGTGGGGTGCACTGAGAATCCTCAGTTAGGACAAACTGCAAAGAATAGGACAGATGATACCTAAAACTAATAGTTTATTCTTATAATTAGATTAATCTAGTTGATAACAAAATAGTTTTGATAATACCTTACTGATTACTAAGAAGTTAAAATACAGTTCCCTTTAAGCAGTCCAGTCTTTGGCTCCCATCCAGACAGTCGAATCTATATAGTGAGGATTACTTAAAATATTTTTCACCATATATAAAGTTCTTCTTTGAGAGCTTTCTAATGTGATTCCATTCTAGGTGTGTGCGCCCCCCACGTGCAGAGTTGCTGGAATTTTTTTTCCCTTAACAGTATCCATAGGGCCATCTCTGGGATCATCTGGAGCCCCAGGCTCATGTCACAGTATATGAAGTGCTGTGGACCTGCATCCCCTCAGTTTTGTCTTTCCACTTGTGACAGTTGCTGGAACCCATATCACTCTTGCTATGCAAGAACTTCATTATCCTTAGCGCTCCTTTCATGAAAAGTGGCTTTCCTGATAACTATTGCATCGGTATGTAGCGTCTCTAAGTAAGGATGTTCACCGCAGGTCTACCATACACGATATTCTACAAGGACGAGATGCAGCTGTGGCCTCATCCAGCATTACAGCCCGAGATAGTATGCCCGAGATAGTATGATAGTAAAAAGAAAACTTAATGTAGTTAAAAGATCATTATACATCCAGGTATGAATACATTTCTTCAGTCAGTTTCACAGCGCAGATGGTGAACTGATAATTTGTAAAAGCACCTTTTAGAATCAATTCGATAGGTTAGTCCAATAGTCAGATTCTTCCTTGAAAGCGTATGGATATAATCTAAGGTCACTCTGGAGATCTCACTCTTGCAACTTGAACTTCCCCTGGCAAAGTTTAAGCAGATCTGAGATAAACCAGGATCAGGCACAAAGCTTCCTGTGTCGTTCTTGAGCATGTTGTGCTAGCAGGCATTCTTGGATGAAGAATAGATAATGCACATTGTTGCTTTGAAATAAATTCCTATTTCCTAGGCATAAACCGGTAATTAATTGCATTCATTAACATAAGGCAATTAACCATTCACACAGTTTACAGGTAGTTTTACAATGCGGAATCACAAATTCCAAAGAGAAATATAGACAATATTATTACACCACTACTCTAAATGTTAATATCATCTTTTGATCTCAAAATGAATAGACTATAGAAATGAAACATTACATATAAGAACTCAAGTTTAGCACCTACAAGCTAATTAGATCACATTGTTAAATCTCTAGTGACGTATGAAAACAAACAAATACAATAAATATCTACTTTTAATTATCCATAAAGGCCTACATTTCAAAGGCTCTAGTCTATTAGCATGGCTTTGAGAGCGATCTACGAGGAATGGTCCTGTTTACTGTTTCAGTACTTTGCTAATATGTGTTAATAGCTTGGTTTTCCGGTGACACAGCCGGCTGGTTGTTTAACACTTTCTGGCTCATTGTCACACAAGCCAATTATTAATTTTCTTCATCAGGAAAGTGGCGAACGTAATTGATTATGATCAATAAACACTCTCCTACTTACAGTGTCTGTATTAATACAGTTTGTCCAATCTTAACCTGTCTTCTCCCAATAGCTATCATTGTTGCAACATTACTGTGTGGCCTACAAGTTAGTTTTGAATGTTTTAGTTTTTGTAAGGCTTAATCTTTACTCTTTCTTGGAGATAAATAATATGAATCTCCATTTGGTGAGACGTGATTCTTTCCAGTCAAATGTTGATTTGCTTTACCTCCCTTCACAATAATTTTGTACTGCTCTGTTTCCATTGCACAGTTCCTTTCCTGTTTTTCATTACAGTTTGTTTGAACTAAATTTTACCTCTTGCTTATAACTGAGAAGAAAGCAAAGAATTTGAATTAGAAGTGGCCTCTATTATCTTTGTTTCAAACACTTAAACAACCAAAAAATCATGTATAGTTATAAAACTAAATAATTTTAGCTTAGTTTTAAAATTGATGTGGCAAGAGCAGCGTTAAAAGGTTTTGATAAAACTAACAATTTAATGTTTGACCCAAAGCAACTGTATTTTCTTCACAAATTCAGTCTATTGAGATCATAGTTGATGAAAATATCAATCAAGAGGTTGGTTCTTTAGCCTTGATTTTCCAAATTATTATTCATTGTTTGAAAGCTGCTTATTCTTTCTTTATGAAAGTTCCATGGAGAATGAAATTAATATTTTACACTGTGTGGTTCCCAGAATTAATGCGCTGGTCCTCTCACTTCTTTGAAGGAGGGGGAGGGGGAAGAGAGAGAGAGGAAAACCCTGAAACCAGTCCAAACTGAAGCAACTAAATTGCACTTAAATGGCCTATTAGGTCAGGAATGGTTGATGTTGAGAACTCCTACTACAGTGCAGGCACTTTTTAAGTTCTTGACTTGATCACTGTGAAACAAAAAATAAATCTTAGCATTATTGCTTTTTTTAGCTCAGAAAATAATTTCTCTAGTAACCTTCAGCATTTCTTGCAGAGGTAATTTAAACTAATAGTTCCCCTGAGGCAATTCTTGCCATGGACTAGTAGATATGTATTCATTCCTTATACCTTGTGCTTCTAAAGATGTTACAGTTTTGACTCCTGAATATGAAGCAGGATGAAATAACTCAAGGGAACCCTCTTTCACTTTATGGAAATGATTTGTTCAACCCTTTCTTTAAATTGACTCACGCATGCGTGAAGCATACTTCTTTGACCTTGCCCTTCAGAAATAAAAATGCATGGTAGTATTTTGGGTTTTTTAATCTTTGGTTTTAAACTCATGTTCAATTTCCCATCTAGCAAAAGGAGTGGGGGAGGGGAGGGGGGAATCACTTGAAGCTGCTTGAATACTATGCTTGAATTGCTTGAATACTATGGTGATTGGTGTGCTGTAATAATTTGAATAGAATAACAACTAATTTCATGAAGATAAATATTTCCAAGGGATGAATCATATATATAATTTAGAAAACATCCATACAACTTACAGCTACATCAATTTATTTTCTTTACTGTTTTGTTTTAGCGATAAGAAAAACCCACACTTGACTTGTTTTCCTGTTTGTAGCCATGAACTCACAATTTATCACCAGTTATAGGAAACACCTGTCCCTTCTCTACACACTCATGATGTACTGTAGACTGAGCATAGTATTAAGTTGTAAATTCTGATTCCTTGTGCTTTCTTTGCAGCATTCCCATGCTGGCTCCTGTGTACACAGCTTGAATAAATGTTACTCACTTTTATGTTGCAAAATAAAATAGATGAAAATCTGATTGTATACTCCTAGGTCATTGATACTTGGACATTTCTGTTTAAGGCCAGTATCACTGAGGTAATGATCTTGGCTGATGTCAAAAGTACTACTGCATGCTAGGTTATTAGAGTTTTTGAGGCAGACAGAGAAAACCTTTATTTAGCTGGTCATTAATATATTCAGAGGAGTTTTGCTAGAGAAGCTAGAAACTCACTAGCAGTCAGAATCACCAAGGAGCAGCAGCAATAGCTTAAACTTTTTCTTCTTTAAGATGGTCTCTGCATTCTCAAACTTGCAGGCTGCAGTCCAGCTTTGAAAATTTGTGGAAAGCCAGCAATCCTGAGCAGACTCTTAACTGTGCAATAGGGCACTAAGGCTAGAAATAACAGTAAATTTCTAAGAATCATAATGGTTTGTATACAACAAGAATTAAAGAGAAAAATGAGACCTAGCTTTCTATGTATGTCTACACTGCAACTAGACACATATGCCAGCTCACATGAGCTTGCAGGTCTTGGGCTGTGGCGCTGTTAAATTGTGGTGTAGACAGATCCTCCTGCCTCACAGGCTCTTACAACCCAAGCTCCAACTCAACTCCCCAGTGTCTACAACATAATTAAACAGCTCTTAGCCTAAGCCCCGGAATCCTGAGTCAGCTGACACAGGCCAACATGGGATTTTTATTTGCAATGGAGACACGCCCTTGAACAGTGGTTGCATCTGACGAAGTGGGTTATAGCCCATGAAAGTTTATGCCCAAAGACATCTGTTAGTCTTTAAGGTGCCATAGGACTCTCATTGTTTTTAATGAGTATTCATTCTCTTAGGTAAGGGATGAGACAGTTTAAAAGCAATTGATAGAAGAGAGATGGTCCTAAGATATGTAAATGATTTAAGAGCATTAGTTGCAGCTCATTCTGTTATTTGCTGAAAAGACGACTATAATAAGCTCCCAAATGTACAATTTAGAGGAGGAGATGCACTGTAATTGGAAGTTCAGTATGCTTGCTTTATACTGCACATGGCAACATCAACTGGTTAGGTAAATGTCAGTATGATACTAAAGGGAGCTCAAAAGGGGTAGTATACTTTAGGTAGTATAGTTCATGAAATTTCATGTGCCTGGCTCAATTTGACATCTATAGGTGTTTAGTACTCTTCAAGTATAGAAAGCTGTTACAAGTTGAAGAAAGAAGGTTCTCTTTTTAAAGAGAGAACTTGCTACTTTAATCTATATTACTAAAACGTTTAAGATAAAGGATAAAATTTAGATGATGGCCAAAGTTTTATTTTTCAAAAGGAGCTTACGTGCTTGGGCGCCTGAGTTTCCATTAGATTTCAACCTTCACATCTACCTTGTAGTCAAGTAACAGAAGTGGTAGCATAGACCCATTTTTCAGTGACCAGTTCTGTTGTAAGGCAAGCAAGCATGACAGTCTATAAGCCTATCCCTTCCCACTGTTGGGAGAGGTTCTGATTCCTATTTCAGGCTCTATACCTGATTTCTCTAAGACAGTCTGTCAGACAAAATGGCTCTTGCTTATGAAATAGCCAGCTTCTTAAAATTCAACCTTTGAGATTCTCCCTCCTTTTTCTGAATTATTTAGAAGGAAGAAACACTCCTGGTTTGTTTGTTTTGTTTTTAAATAAAAGAAAAGTTCATGCTGGTATCCTTGAAAGTGAAGTGATCCTTCCTAACCCTATGAATAAAAACTAGAAGCTTTCCAGATCATGTGAGACCTGGCTCATATCTCCTTTGGCAGTTAGTATCTTCTTCAAAGGTATCCTGGTCTGGATGACACCGTGCACACTCCATTTAAACTTTTATTAAGTTGCACCTGTGTAGGATTTTTTAAGTTGTGCTTTTTGCAATTCGAGGACCTGAGTGGTTTAGATTAGGGACTTCTGGCTCCAAAGGGACCTCTGGCATTGTCAGTGGTAAAATGAGTTTTCCAAGAGCTAATGTTTATAATGAATTTCATCTTTTGAGGGGTAAGCTAAATAAGGCTCCTCAACATAACTCTGAAGTTTAAGAATGAAGTAAAAAATCCCTTTCATCATAATTGTCAAAGGACCTGATTTTATTTTTTATCTCAATTTAAATTTTGAGTCAAGCACAGACAATCTAAGTATCACTGTCAAAACTGTGTTTTGAACCCTCTGGTCAGTAGCTGAGACCTCACAGAACAGGGAAATCTTAATTCTTCCATCAACATAATGAAACCAGCTCAAAGCGAGTGGAAGTAGCTATGTCTGTGAGAGATTCGCTACTGTCGCCGTAGTGCTATGCCAGGGATGTCAAACTCATTCAGTGTCGGGGGCCACACTGGAAGTCTGGGGGCCAAGGTATGTCCAGGTAGACTTCCTGACCCCTTACCAGCACAGTACCACCTGGGGACCCTGACCTCTTCCCCTGCTGCGCTTGGGGCAGCGTGGGCTCCTCTTTCCCTTCTCCAAACCCGCAGGTTCTCTGACACCTTCCCTTTCCCCTGCCCTGCGGGCTCCCCTTTGCTACACGGGCTCCCCAACCTCTTCCCCTTTGCTGCACTGCCCATTCCCTTCCCTGTGCCAGTTCCCTAACTCCTTCCCCAGCCCCCCCCCCGCCCTGTGGAGCCAGCTCCCCAGCCGCCTCTCTCCCACTTACCTGGCTCAAAGGGGCTCAATCCAACCCCTGGAGTCAGTTCTCTGGCCAGGCCATTCCCCGCCCTGGGCCACTGCCTGGGTGTGCAGGGTGGCAGATTTTAAAAGGCCCGGACCAGGTATCAACAAAATTTTTGCCCTGCTAGGTACCCAGCCACAAAGTAAAGTGCCCAGCTAGGGAACCCTCCACGCCCCACCCCGCTGAAAAAAACCACTGCTCACAGCCCCCGGAATTGGCAAGCTGCGGGTAAAGGCGCCTGCAGTTTTTACTTTTCGCCACCAGAGGGCGCACCTCAAATATATTTCTATAGTGGAGGAGCACCCTCTGCTGACAAAAAGTAAAATTGCAGGCACTGTACCGGTGCCTGACACTTTTGGCATGGGAGAGCTATGCAGGGCTCTGCGGGCCGGATAAGAGCCTTTGGCGGGCCAGATCCGGCCCGCGGGCCTTAAGTTTGACACCTGTGTGCTATGCAGACAACGGCCTATGCCAGCAAAACTGGTGTCTCCCAGAGGGATATTTTTTCCACACCCCAGAATAACAAAGGTGTTGCCAACGTAAATGCTAATGTAGATATGGCCTTAGATATCCTGGGCCCAAGCCACTGAACATCTTGAAGATAAGAAGTGAGACCTTGAACTTAATTGGATACTCTGTGTGGGAAGTCTGTAGGAAGTCGAGGACAGGTTTGATGAGTTCATGGTAGCCAGTATTGGTTGGGTGACATTCTGCAGCAGTCTGTGTACCAGTTAGTTTGTTCTGAAGACTTCATGCCCAGATACACTGCCTCGATGGGGTCCAGCCAAGAATTGATTAAGTTATGAATAGCTTCATGGAAGTTATGAATAACTTCATGTACTATAAACAAGGAGTTCTTTGGCACTTTTAAAAACATTAATTTATCATATGAGCTGTTGTGGAAGAATTGAGAATAAGACCAATTGCATATCATAATTTTTCATTTTATGACTAATCATTGGCCAGGTGAATGAAAATTATTAATGCTGAAACCACTGTATTACTTGTTTTTTAAAATCTGCTTTTCTACCTTTTTAGTTTCTTTTTCACCTAATTTGTAATTTCATCATGCACTGCAAAGAGTTTGATGCAGTTTTGGGTCAGAATGTAACAGTCTTCATCATACATCACAGCCACTACTTTCCATTATTGGACTCTTTTTTTCACTGTTCTTCTTTTCTGACCTCCACTTGGTCTAATTTCCGACATCCTTGCCCTCATCACATCTGACCTCGCTGTAGGCAGGGCAAAAGACCCTGTTATCCAACAGTCAGAGACAACCAAACATTTGCTATTTAATACAGATACTTTAATTTTCTGTTTTGCCAAATGCTGGCATCTACTTAAAAAAACAAAGCAAAACCCTAATTGCATTGATGAACTAATGCCTCTGACCTACAGATGAAAATCAACCTCCCACTTAAGTTTCCTGTTGCCAAATATAGTTTAACTGGGTTCTTTTCTTGACTAACCTGCTGCTTTGTTGAATGGCTTCTGTCTTAACATTCTGTACTCTGACATTCTATTTACCTCTGAGGTCTATAGTGTTGAAGTAATCTTTCAGTATAACTCATTTGCACCTTTATGATAAACTCAGTCTGCTTTCTTTAACCCCTGTTATGTCCTGCATTTTTCACTATCTCAGCACTGCTCATTCTTGCATTTGACAGTTCCTACCTTGATTATGGCATTTCCTTCTCTAGGCCCTCCCAAAAAATTATTTAAAACGTGAATATTATGGCCTTTCCACACCTTATGTACACATGCACATGCTATACATCATTGTATTCTTAATATCCACTGAAAAATTCCTGTCCTTATCTTCAAGGTTCTGACCTTTGTGATAGCTCTTCCTACTATTTCATTTTATTTCTGCTTAGTGTTACCTTCTATACTTCTCTGCTCTGCACTATCCTTTTTTGGACTTCATTGTCATTGAGCTAGTTAATTGGAACAACCTGTTTGCTTTACCAAGTCTCTATCACTTTTTAAAATCTTCTCAAAATCAATCTTTCCTATGTTACCTGCAACTAGTAAGCCAGTTCCGTAAAACAACAATTACCAGTTTTGTTGGTTTACTTTCCACACCTACTCTGACTTATTAATGTACCTTTACATAAAATCGTATCTTCTGTGTTGTGTTCATTGTATAAACAAGATGGAAAATTAAATTGGCCTAATATAAAACTTATTTCAGTTTCTATTGAAGAATTGTATTTTATCTGAGTTTACCTTAAGTAGTTTTAAATCTTCTTCCTAATGTTACTGCAGCATGTTTTATGACTTAACTGCCATACCCACTTTTGAGGAAAGCATGATTTTTTTCCTAACACTAAGTTCACGGCGGATAATTAAACTAGCCATAATAAACAGTAAATAACACTGCCTCCCTAGTGAGAATTGATGTCTTCACATAATCCTATGCATTATTATGCTATTTTATCAGAATTTAAACAAAAGTTAATTAAAACATTTTTTATGCAAATGGCTTTTTGAGAAAACGGATGTTTTTATGAAAAATTATGTGAAAAACCTTAATAGTTTGGTTTTTTTGTTTGTTTTTGTTTTTTTGTCAAAACCAAACACTATCTTGTTTAAAACACCATTATGCTTTGGACGTATATTGCAGAGAGAAATCATTTTCTGACCAGATCTGTATTTTAGATAACTTTAGTCAAAGTAGTGATTTTAGGTATCTGACTTTCTTTTCCTTCTCAGATCCTGGAGTCCTTGTGGATAGTGATGAGTCGTAACGTGAGCCTACTCTTTACCACAGTAACAACATTAGTGACAATACTCTTCTACAGTGGGACAGCTCTTCTCAATTTTGTCCTCTCACTGGTAAGTAGCATACAGTGGACTGTTTATGCTATTCATTTTACTTCCCTGTAAGGTGATGTAGACAAGGAGCTTTCAGCAAGGATTTTAGGATTATAAATTCATCTTTAGAACACAGAATGAAAGATTTAAAGGAGAACATTAAATATTACTGAATGCTTATTCACAGATCAGACTGGGTATTTTAAAGTGCTTTTTATTTGTACTTGTACATATGTAGATGGCAGATATGTGAAAAGGCTTTCTCAGCATGAGTTCAGGTTAATAATTTTTACCTATTCATAAATAATGCAGGTCATCTTATTCGCACAGCAATAAATGGCTACATCCTCAGCTGCAGCTAAAATACACTGAACCAAGGAAGACAATGATAGTGACTTTGAAATACCCTGCATACTTGTCTGATCCAGGGACTGTTTCAGTACTTGGCACCACTTAAAACACCTTAGAAGTTACTGACAATTATATTAAAGGGGTTCATAGCTCTAACTTGAACTTTAAGGGTAGTTATGTACTGGATCAGGCTTCCAAAGGTGGTCATGGAATCCCCATCACTGGAGGATTTTAAGAACTGGTTAGATAAATAACTATCAGAAATTTATATATATTTGGTCGTGCCTTAGCTCTAGGCGCTGGACTTGATAACTGCTCAAAGTCCCTTCGAGACATAACAGTCTATAATTCTGTTGTATTACTTCCATGTATATGGATAGGGTGATGCGTAGAGATTTTGTTATGAGTTTAAGAAGGCCATTTTACTTATGTAAGCATGTTTTATGCAGACTATTCTAAATGAGGATATCTAAGATAATTTATAATACACATAGATTGTAATCTTTCAGAGTGCTTTCAACTTTGTAGAAAAACTTTTGTCTGACAGTGTTTATTTTCCTTATAGTTCTTTCAGAACTCTAGTGTTGGTGGTTGTTCCTAGGCATGTCTCCAAACAAAGGCTTTGATCTAAGTAGAAAAAATTATTGTAGGAATTGTCAACAAAACTGCTGATTGCATAATTACTGTGTTATGTTGCGTTTGGTAAGGAAGTGCTTTCAATACATTAATTTTATTTACCAAATTGAATTTTTCATTAAGATCTCTTTTAGACTTGTGTATTTTTTTTTTATTAACAATTGTACACATACTTAAATAGCGGTCTGATACGGTTTTCTTTAAAAAATGGGCTTTAAAAAATATATATCACTCACTTTGTTTTAGTGTGTGAGGCTTAACTTTTTTAAAGATTCTTTTCTTTAATTTTAAATCTGATAGCCACAGCTATATAGAGTAGTTAATGTCAGAGGTGATTTCTTTCTTTCCATTGCAGCTGTGTGTTGACAGCTGCTATTTTTAAATAACTTAACGGCTGGAACAGAGCCTGAGGCTTGTGATCACCTATATCTCAGATTTAGTTGGCTTGTTTTAAGAACCCTGGCCCGAGTGGGTGTTTTTAATCTAAACAAACACTGACCTTGGAAGTGTGACTGAAATCCTGATGGTATGTTTGTTGTTTCAAAATATCTGTTTTGAATAACTGGAATAAAATAAAGGCTGGCTGACAGATTAACTTGAGCCATTGTTAATGGAGACTGTGAGGAGAGAGGAGACAAGATTTTTCCCGTTTATTTGGATAACTAAAACTGTATAATTTAAATGCTAATTCAGGGCAGTTCTGTGGGTTCTAAATCACACTTGGGTAAAAAAATATAAGTATGTGCCATGAGGACCTCTTAGCTGAATTGCTACCTTAAGTTCCAGAAAAATGACATCACCTTCTATTTGTAGCTTTGCCATTCTGCAGTTATCCCTTACTTCAGTTGAGGGAGAAAGCATACAAAATAGTGTATATATGAATATTTATATTTATGCCTGAGTCTAATATTTAACCCATGGTGAAACACTGAGTTTTGTGGGCTAGTGTGATTGTTTTAAAGATAAAGAAAGCCTGATAAACAGGTCTTTAAGCCCTTGAAGTCCACACCTTCACCCAGTCTCTCCATTGTTCAGTCTCTCTTTTTTTTTAAACTCTCTCTAATAAAAGAGAGGATAGAGGACTACCTTCTATGCTTTTGTTTGTGTGAATTGTTCACAATATTCTTGCCCCCAAAAAGGAACATAACTTTTATGGTACAGTGGATCAGATATTTAATTTAAACTCAGTGTAAACTTAAGTTCTGCTAGTAGCTTTTACTGTGTGCCATCTTATTATAAACATATGTAACTTTAAGAGATGAAGAAACGGGGCATTCTTAGGATAAGCAGTAAATCTGTCCACTGAGCCTTGTATGCAGATATCTAAACAGCCTGTTCCCTGGGAGAGTGATTAAAATGAATGTTTTCTGAAAACTCTGGGGAGCTGGTGGTTCTTCAAGTTTTTGCTGATGTCCATTCTCTGCCATGTCAGGTGTGCGTGCGTGTGCATGTGCGTCACATGCACCGGTGCCAGAGATTTTCCCCTCAGTTGTGAATATATAGGGCGAGCTCTGGTGCTGCGCACACATGCACAGGCATAAGGGGTCCCACCAGCCCCCTTCCCTCTCAGTTCCTCCTTAAAGTCCTTTTGCCTTAGCTCTACTAATCACTGGTTTCTCTTATTTATAATGTATGTAACTATGTATAAGTTAGTTAGTTTGGTTTGTTAGTAATGGTTATAGTTATGGTCCTGTAGGTTTCAAACGGTGTGTGTTGTACGGGAAGTCTATGATCCACACCAGAGCTGCCTGAAGTGCCTTGCAGAGACACATTTGTGATGAGTGCACAATCTGTAAAGGATTCAGATCAGGCACTAAAAAGGAATGGGACATACAATTAAAAGTGATTCTAATGAAGTCAGCTTTTTGACCAGCCTCCTACCTGGGCCATTCAGACTCTGGGCCAAGTACATCAGTATTTGTGCCGAATGCCCCTCTGGCACTGATTTCTATCCCCAGTGCCAAAGAAAAGGCAGAAGGAATTGCATACCAGAAGAGGGTGCTTTCTATTGCCATAGAAGGCCGAAAAGGGAGCAGAGGATGAGTTGAGACCCACGCTGGACCGCTCATCTTCCATGGAACTTGGTTCAGCAACAGCCTCCCCCTGTAGAATTCAAAGTCCGTTTCAGGACCCACAACTGGCTCCCGAGAGCAGTAAGGACACCCAATACCATACACATGCATGCCTGAAGCGTTTCAAGTAGCCAAGGACTTGTCACTCCGCTTGCTGCCTGCACCTCAGGAGAGCAGACCTCTAGTCTGGGTCCCCTCACCAGTACCATTGACTGCAGGCCTGTCCAGAAGAAGCCTGCAATAGGGCCATGGCAATGATCTCCAATTCCGAGGTATTGCTTTCCAGCTTTGCAGTCTTCACAAACATCTCACCAGCGGTCGCTGGACACCTGGTACCATTCACCAGAGCCAAGATGCTGCACTTCTGTGCAGTAGGAAAGTGAAGGTGATGTCAGCACTGCCATGGTCACCAAGAAAGGACTCCTCACACTCGGAGAGCAAGACTATAGCCCTACCTGGGAGAAAGGTAAATCCTGCTTTATCTGAAGGTTTCCCCATTGGCCCACTTGGCCACTGGGGAAGTGGCCTATACCTTGGAAGTTCTGGAACCTGTGAAGGTTCCCTCCCACCCTGGGTTCATAGGAGCAGCACTTGCTCTGTGAGGCACAAGAGAGACAGTCAGCAGCAGTGTCACACCCAGCACTTAGATCAGAGGTGTCACACTTAGGGCTTTTATCAGGCCTGCAGAGCCCTGCACAGCTCTCCACTTCCGAAACTGTCAAGCACCGGTAAAGGTGCCGGCAATTTTACTTCTTGTTAGCAGAGGCGCTCCTCTGCTACAGAAAGGCATTGGAGGCGTGCCATCTGGTGGCAAAAATTAAAAACTGCAGGCTTCTTTACCAGCACTTCACAGATTCAGGGGCTGAGAGCAAGGTTTTTTTCAAAATGGGCATCGGGGTCCCAGCTGGCTGCCTGGCTTTGCGGTTGGGCACCTAGCTGGGCAGAAATTTTGTGGACACTTGGCTTGGGCGCCAGATCTGGTCAGGGTCTTTTAAAATCTGCCACCCTGCACGCAACCAGACAGTGGCCCAGGGCAGGGAATGGTCAGCCAGAGAACTGACTCCAGGGGCTAGATTGAGCCCCTGTGAGCCAGGTAAATTGGGGAGAAGGGGCCGGGGGCTGGGAAAGGGCATAGGGAACCAGAACAGAGCCCCATGTAAGGAGGGGAATGGGCAGCACAGCAAAGGGGAAGGGGTTGGGAGCCAGCACACCAAAGGGAACCCCATAGGGCAGGGGAAAGGGAAGGTGTTGGAGAGCCTTTGGGTTTGGGGAAGGGAAAGGGGAGCCCATGCTGCCCCAAGCATGGCAGGGGAAGGGCTCGGGGACCGCTGGTGGTACTGTGCTGGGAAGAGGTCAGGAAGTCTACTTCTGGTGTCCTGCCTTCCAATGTGGCCCCCGACACTGATTGAGTTTGACACCTCTGACTTAGATGAAGAGTTGGACCAAGACACTAGCAGTAGTCCTAGAAGAGGCTACTGCAGCTAGGGAGCAAGAACTGACTCCTCCACCTATACTTGCCTCATCCTCTTCTTCACCAGATGAGGCAGCAGCTGGACGGTTGACTGCAATCTTGCAGGATGACTTCAGAGCACATAAAAAATGCTCAAGCAAGTAGCTTCTAATCTTGGCTTGGAGGTAGAGGAGTTGATTTTCCTTTTGGCATCCTCACGGCAACAGCTTCATCTAAGCAGAATTTGCCCTGGTCCATAAATGGGGGTCTTGAAATTTATGAAAGCTTTGTGGCAGACCTCTTCCTCTCCTGCTGCCTATATCTTGGAGAGCTGAGAAATAATACTATGTGCCCTGTGAAAGGCTTTGAGTATTTGTATTCATACCCACCTTCAGGATCATTGGTGGTATCGACCACCACTGAGAGGGACCAACATGGGTAGGTGAATTCAGTACCAAAAGATGAAGACTGAAAGAGTGTACCTTTTCAGAAGAAAAGTTTATTTGACTACTAGCCTGCAACTGCTTATATCAAACAAGCAAGTTTTACTGGAGAGATACGACTATAACATACAGCGATCCCTGGCCAAATTTGCAGACTCCCTGCCCCAGGAATCCAGACAGAAATTTATAGCCATGCTGGAGGAGGACAAAGCAGTAGACAGAGCCTCTCTCCAGGCAGCCTCTGATGCAGCTGATTCAGTAACTGGAACAATGATGTCAGCTTTCAGTGAGAAGGGCCTTGTAGCTTCAGTTATTCTGACTGTCGTCAAAGGTACAACAGTTTATTCAGGACCTCCCCAGTGATGGTGTAGGCCTGTTTTCAGAACAGATGGACTGCAGGAATCATGCTTTGAAGGGCTCTAGGGCCATCTTTATTCTCTGGGCCTGTATACCCCACAACCTCTAGGAAACACTTCAGGCCCCAGTAGCCCCAGAGGTTTGTGGACCAGACTAGGAATAAACCTTGCAGGGAAAAAAGGCAGGGATTATAAGCATCATCAAGGCCAGCCTTGCAGCCACATCCTAATTACTCTAGAGCTGTTAACCAGCTGGGGTTGGCAAGTCTTTTGAAGGTGTGTCTGGGGGACACCTACTGGACTTCATGCAGTCTTCAACCTTCCCTTTTATTTGGACAGCTTTTCACCATGCCTGGGCTGCTAAAATTGGATTAGTGCATGCTGAGCATCATAGCAATAGAGTACACCCTTCTGTTTGTTTTAGTTTCTCTTTCCTATCCTCTTTCCCTGTCCCTCAGGGACCTTTCTTATGAGCAACCTCTCATTGAGGAGGTGCAAGCCCTTCTGTGGGTGGAGGCTGTAGAGGAAGTTCCCTGGCAACTGAGAGGGAAAGGGTTTGACTCATCATTTTCTGATTTCAAAGGCCAAAGGAGGCTTAGGGCCCATCTTGAACCTGCATTGCTTCAACAAATTTCTCAAAAACTTGAAGTCCTGCATGGTCTCTTTGGTCTCCAACATTCCTTCCCTGGAGACTGATATGCTGCCCTTGACTTAAAGAATGCATACTTCCATATTTCTAGCTTACGTGGCCAGAGAAGATTGCTATGATACATAGTCAGGAAGAGCTGCTACCAGTTTACAGCACTCACATTTGGTCTGTCAGCAGCACCAAATGTATGCTGGTGATTGTGGCCTATCTCAGATGTCGGGGTGCACAGATGTATCCATATCTTGATTGGCTCAACCTGGGCCAGTTGAGTGTATAGGTCCAACAAAATATTGCTATTTACGTGCCACCCTCAAGCACTGGGCCTATTGATGAACAAGCAAAAATCAACACTAGTCCCAGTACAAAGAATAGAATTTTATGGGGGCAGTCCTTGACTCTACCTGAGCCACAGTTTTTTAACAGAGGCCAGATTCCTGGCCATGTCAAGAATTGATTGCCCAGGTCACTGCTCACCACGATATGAGTATGTCTGACCATTGGAGCACATGACAGTGTGTACATATGTGGTACAGTATGTAAGGCTATGCCTCAGGCCCCTCCAAATATGGCTGGTGTCAGTTTACCCTCAGCCAGACACGACCTGGATATGCAAAATAAACAAGGAGTCCTGTGGCACTTTTAAAGATTAACAAATTTATTTATCTCATGAGCTTTCTTGGGAGAAAATCCCACTTCGTCAGATGCTTTGAAGATCTTTCTCCCACAAAAGCTCATGCAATAAATAAATTGGTTAGTCTTTAAAAATGCCACAGGACTTTTTGTTTTTGCTGGCCTACACTAACATGGCTACACTTTTGGAACTTGTCAACCTGCATATGATTATTGCTTTCCCTCCATCAGTACTTGCCTCACTAGAATGATGGTCGAACCCTCCGTGTGTGACAAAGGAAGTTCCCTTCTCAACCTCTCTGGCCAATATCGTCCCTGGTTTCAGATGCTATGAGGTTAGGATGAGGAGCCCACATTAGCACCCTTAGAACCCAAGTCCTTTGGTCCAGAGAGGAGTTGGCGTTGCACATAAATGTCAGGGAACTCATGTTCCAAAAGGATAGCCGTGTTAGTCTAGTTCAGCAAAACAAACAAGGAGTCCTGTGCCACTTTTAAAGATTAACAAATTTATTTATCTCAGTGATCCTCCTGGCCTGCGAAGTTTACTTTCCTGAACTGTCTGGCAATGTAGCAACAAACAATACAGCATCAATGTATTATATCAACACATGAGGAGGAGATCATTCCTCAGCCCTCTGCTAAGAGGCCCTCCAAAGAGGCCTTTTGTGTGAAACATGCTATCCACCTGGATGCTGCATACCTTCCGGGAGTTAGGAACACATTGGCAGATGACCTCAGTAGGTCTTTCTCCTCTACATCCGGAGATTGTTAGGGCTGTCTTCCAGAGGTGGAAAACTCCCCAAGTGGATCTGTGTGCTACCAGACTTGACAGAAAATATCATTTCTGTTCCCTGCACAGGCTTGACACCAGCTCACTTTCAAATGTGTTCCTCCTACTGTGGACAGGGGACCTGATGTATGCCTTTCCACCAATTTCCCCTTCCCCTCATAAAAATCAAGAAGGATAATGTCCAAGTCATCTTGATAGCACTGGCTTAGCCTTGCCAACTCAGGTTTGGCATGCTGCCGGATTTAAGGGTGACAGCCCCTTAGGCACTTCCTGAACTGCCCAGACTGATCTTGGATGACCACATATGACTGCTACATCTGAATTCCACCCCGCTACATCTGACAGAGTGGATGCTGCATGGCTGAGCCTTGAGATCAGGGTTGCTCCAGACAAGCCCAACAGGTCCTAATAGGGAGTGGAAACGTGCCAAGAGAGCGTCCTACCTGGCTAAATGGAAGCTCTTCATCTTTCTCCTTCTTTTCATTCCATCTCAGAATATTGCTCCATCTAAAATATCAAGGTCTGGCATTATCATCGATCAAAGTACACCTGACAGCCATTTAAGTTTTTCACCGCCTTATCCAGGACAGATCAGTCAGGTCACGTGAGATGGTGGTCAGATTCCTCAAGGGCTTGGAAAGACTCTTCCCTTTCCATATGTTCTCCACTAACAATTAACACTACCACCATCTCTCCTGGAAAAGGGAAGACATCTAGATGCAGCATCACTGCATTTCACTGCCTGGATGCTGTCAGGTAGACTGACTTAGAAAGGACTTGTTCTAGAGATGAGCAGAACATGTTGTAAAAAGTAGAAAAGATTCATCTAAGTGGAAAATGTTTTCAATCAGGTCATCTCAGTGCATTTTGTCTCCAGCTTACACTGTTTCTTCATTTCCTCACATACCAGTTGGTACATTTAAGGATTCAGGTCTCTCTATTAGTTTACTCCAGATTCACTTAGCAGCCGTATCTGAAAGTCATCCACATTCAAGACCTTAACAATTTTTTCTAATCAAACAGCGTTTAAGTTTCTCAAGGTTGTGACTAATGTATTTTCACTTATGTGGGAACCACCCTCTTCTCCCTGGTATTTTAATATTGTTCCCCAAGGGTTAATGGGTCCTCCATTTGTGCCCTTAACTATCCATCCTGTATCACTTTTCTCTTTATGAAGATGGCTTCCTTAGTAAGCTTCATTTCAGAAATGAATTGACCAGGACACTATATCCTAAAACAACTTGCTAATAATTATTTACTCCTACAGATTTAGATGATGAATCTGAAGTGACTCTTTTAACTCACATGTAGCATACCAGTTTGAGAAAATGAGCAAGGAGCTCTGCATTACAGTTCTCAGCAAGACTATAGTTCGTTGTGTCTCAAATACTCAGACATTGTTAGTATAAAGCTTCTAGTCGTTCAGATCACTATCTGACATGCCCTTCCTTTTTTGCAAGAGAGCTCAATTGGTCAGATTAACAGCTTAGTTTTAAATAAAAACATCTAGTATTTGACCAAATTGACTGATTATCTTCTTTTAACTCAGGGCTTATCTACACTCAGAGTGCAGGTCGACCTAAGGATACTTAGGTCGACCTTCTACAGCCCGTGTCTCCACTTGTGGGGCTGTAAATTCAAACTAAGTGCCCCTGTAATTTGACCTTGTAACACCTCTGCTGCAAGTTCCGTTGGGCTTAGGTTGAAATCAGAAGTTCAAATGAACTTGAATGTAGCCAGAGAGATCTGTGGAGAGCTGTCTTGTCAATTTCACTGCTCTAACAGAGTATAAGATATGTTGACACTTTTGTGCAGTGTGGACATAGCCTCAGTATTCATCTGAGTATACCAGCAATTCAGCCTAGCACAAAGAACAGCTCTTCTGTAGCAGTATTCTCTTAAACCAAGTCAAACCTTGAATCTGGCCTTGTAATAGGTGAAACAAGCCAGCTTTATTATACTAGTGCTTTAAGTAGGATTGAATTTATATGATTTTTGTAGAGGAACAGTGAATGAATTTGGTTCACCTCACATTTTTTACTGCAGAACAGGAAGATAAAAGTGCCATTTGGCAGAAGGTGACCTGCAATTCTGTGGGGGAATATGGAAATTTCCAACACATTTTTTAATATATCAGCAATAAAGCCCCTGAATGGAAAAATAACTCTGTGAGCAGCAGGGTTAGAAATGTTTCCTAATTCTCAGAGTTCTCTCTCACATAAGTATAATAATATATAGTGCTAGCCCACATATTTTAGCACAGAATTCTCACTAGTCACTTTCCTTTTAGAAGCAGTCTTTTTGTGGCTCAGTTTTGATTTAGAAGTTTAATTTTTCCACATAGTGATTTCCCCATTAAAAATTAAACCAAGTGTCCAGTAAAATGCAAAGATTGGCTTACTTGGTTCTTCAGTGGCCTCCCTCTCATTTTGTTGACCCACAGTTGAAGTCACTAGAGCCTTACGGGGTGTTTCCTCAATTTTGGCTGAAGTGATTTTGAAGTTTTCCAAAGCAAATCCTCAAACTTACTTAAGATCAGGTAATGAGCAGATGAGATGTTGATGTTGTATGCAGTGTTGAGACTCTTCTGCCTGTGGGAATAGTGGGCAAGTCAGTTATATTGAATATTATATTTCGCTTGTGATTCCTGGCACTACTTTGCACAATATATGTTCTTTTTTCAAAATTTAATTGCACTTTCATATAAATGGAGTTGTTGTAGTGTGGTGCTCTAATTACGTGCATTTACACTTAATATTAATTAAATGATCAGCATAAATAAATGAGTTGTATTTCTTAGTTCAACTGAGCCTCTGCTGCCGCTCTTGCTTCTCTCAGATAGGAGAAGGTCCCCAGATGCTGCTGCATTGTTGTTCCCTAGGAAAGGGCATCCTCAGCTGCCATTCCAAATTAAAAGAAGAGGCAGTGGTGTGAGTGTGGTGCCATGCAGACTGAACTAAAATTGCCCTATGTGGCAATGCATCTAGGGCTTCAGGCTGCCTTAATCCAGTTCTGCATACTTCATATTTCCAGGGGGGTTGAGTTCTTCTGGTGCTGGCAGCTCATCAGTTCAGGGTTGTGCTGCCCTATCTCCGTCCCATGGCTCTCGCTTTCAAAGATAAGCAACAGCAGTCCTAATCATGCAGGAGAGCTCCTGTCCTGCTTTCTGACTCCCCCTTTTCAGAGCAGCAGTGTTGGAGGATGTGCTGCTTATGTAATGCACTCCACTTTGTGGTGAAAATGGAATAGAAAGAGGAGTTTCCAGTGTCGTGGTGTGGCAAAAAAAGGCTAATGCGATCCTTGGATGTACAAATGAAGAGGAGTGGGGAGGTGATTAATCTCTGAGTACAGCATTGGTGATACCATTGCTGGAATACTGCACCCAGTTCTGGTGTTCACAGTTGAAAAAGGATGTTGAAAAGTGAGAGGGTATAAAAAAGAGCCACAAATATTATTTGGGATCTGGAAAAAACACCTGCTATAAAAACACCTGCTGTAAAATCCCCAAATTTATCAGTGTCCTTCTCCAGGTGGTACTGCTCATATATTTTCCAAAACCACTTCCCTAACTCCTTATCCTTAAATTTTAATTTTTGCCACCCTTATCTTTGGTGTTAGTCTTTCATTTTCTCTATATCTTTGTTCGACAGCACATATTTGAATGTTCTATGATGAGCAGGGAGACTCTTTCTACAATCACTTTACAGCCCTCCTATATCTTTTGTTTTCTTCTGGGAAATGAGAAAAACAGTCTGGCTCCCATTCTTGTTAGTACTGAGGAGTTCATTTCTTTTTGTAAAGATACTACTAGGTCAAGAGCTTGTGTCAAATGCAATATACTTTCTCTTTTGTCACATAAAGTTCCATAGCTCTGGCCTGTGTTTTCTGCTATCCATGCCCCCACCTGCCCCCAGCATGTCCATTTTAAGTTGGTGCTGATAGCTATTTTCTTATTTCATGGAATTTGCAGAAGAGCTTTGTTGAACATTTTCCAGAAAGTTGGCTTTTCATCCTCACCGCACCTAGATTAGGGAGTACTTAACAAGCTATGTTCAAAAGCCAGCTTGACGATCAGTAACCAAGCACTGATGCTGTTTACTGTCACCAGTCTCTCCTTTATTTTATTATTAGGCTATGCCTGCTCTGTTTCTTGAGTTAGAAGGCTCCATTGTTAGTTATTCTGCATCCTTCTTCAGTCTCTTTTGCCTTTTCTCCTTTCCACTTTGTTTCACAGATACATTCTATCTGTACCTTCTTCCCCTTAAATACTTACTAACTCCATGCTGCCAATCTGATATTCTTCTGGGCTACTTTCATTAACTGCACACTTCTGAAGTTATATATAATAGGAATTCCTATACTGAAGTATGGGTATATACTGAAATCACTATTGAGGAACCTACAACACTTGGATGGGGGCATTGTGCATAGTTTCTAGAGAATACCCTCCCATTTTCTTGATTTATTTGAGGACTCGGATTATGGCAAATTCTTACATCTGATTCCAGCCCTCTTCCTTTTTCAGCCCACTTTGATCCTGGCAAAGGTGACAGATATTGCCAGTGCTAAACTGATTGTGAGTGAATCAAAAGAGAAAGCCTGTACTCAAAACCTTGGTGGAGTAACGTAGACATGAAGTGATAAGATGAGAGAAAAAATTGAACACTGGCAAAGGAGTAGGAGCAAATAAAAACTGCAGGAGTACTCGTATTTAAATAAATTGCCCAGGAATATATTTACAAAAATGAAAACAAAGGTCTTGGAGAAAATTTATGCAAGACTTAGAACAAAGGAAGGGTTAGAAAGAGCATGTGGATTGGTGAAAACATGGGACAGGAGCACCAAGATACTGAGGAAGTGAGCTTCATCAAAGATGAAACTGTATGGTGTTGACCGATAGTCACATATAGGATAGTTGATAATGATATTTTGAACAGTTTTTAAATGAAAAAATATCCAAGAGAGCAATGCTACTTCAGGCTCTACTATGCAGAAGTTCATCATTCTATCGGACCAAATTTATTGGCAAATGCTTGAAATGAAAAATAAGGCCCGAGGCCTAAACAGAATCCCAATTGAGGCATGGAAAAAGCTTGGAATAGAAGACGTCCATCTGCTGACATTCTTATTCAACTCAATTGTGACATGGGAAAAGATATCAAATGTGTGGAGGAAAAAGACCTTTATGCCAAGATAAAAAGGAAAGGGGGATTCTGGCAACTTCACAAGTGATTTGAGGTACTCGATAGATGACTTATTTGAAACTGAGAGAGTATCACTGAAAAGACATTAAGAAGTGAAGTGGATACCAACATAAATCAAGGTGGCTTCATGCCAGGAAGGTCAACAATAGATGCTCTCTTTGCAGTAGGGCAGCTAGTAGGAAAAAAAGAAAAGGTAAAATATTCACATGGTTGCTATTAATCTGGAGAAGACTTCTGACTGAATTCCAAGAAAAATCATCTGGTGGCATATGAGGGAGAAAAATTGTAAGGATTCTTCAAGCTACATATATAGGTGCTCTGTCAATATTCAGAACTTCTGGTAGTGAAACAGACAAACTCTTGGTAAAGGTGGGAGTGCATCAGGGATCAACACGGAGATCTTTCTTGTTTATCCTTGCCCTGGATACTTTCGAAGGAATATACAGAAGGAGGCACCATGATGTATGCTATGTGCAGATATCATTCTGTGCAGTCAGGAGAAAGATAAGTAGTCTATAACAGTGGTTCCCAACCTTTTCAGTAACATGGCACACTTCAATGAGATAAACAATTCCATGGCACACCCACTTTTTAAATCTGAATTGATTGCTCATAAACATCACGTTTACTTTCATTTACTGTGGTTACAATCTTTCTAGAGTGGTTTGCAGCATAGTGCATACAACAAGCTAAAGAAGGATCAAATGCATTCATGTTTCAAATCCACCAGAAAAAATACACATTAACTGAATTTTGCCCTTTGGCCACCTGCGTTTAGAATGTTTCCTTTTAGAATCGAAAGACTGATACTTCACTTTTATTTTGATGATTAATTTTCATGAGTTTTATGAGTTGTAATTTTGGTTGGATAGAATACTGTTTAAGATGAAACAATGGTTTTTTATGTTGGTTTTCATTACATTTGTACAAAATTTCACAGCACATTTGGACAGTTCCTGTGTGCTGTGGCACACCGGTTGAAAATCACTGGTCTAGAATTGGATCTTGATCAATGTCTCTCCAACTCACCTCTCCATGAGCTCAAAATAAGCAGAGAAAAAACAGAGTATATGGTATGTAACTCCAGTGATGAAAACACCGAGGCCTTAGCCTTGAAATTAGATAGGCAGACAGTACAGAAAACACACAGTTTCAAATGTCCAGGTTCCAGAATCCTGGAAAATAAAGAACATAGAGGACAGAACTAAAGCTAAGATGATAAATGCCTCACTCAAATGGAGAGAGAGAAGTATTGTAATATGCCACAGTAAGATGAAAAGGGAAAGTCTGACTAATTCTCTAGGAGCTCTTCCAAACATTGATGCAGTAAAGGACTGATACTTCTGTGTACAGGGGGGAAAAAATTAAAAATGATTGTTTGGAATGCTTTAGAAGTAACTGTCAAATGCCTTTTTCAAAGGCAAGATATACTTGGTATGACCTCCAGTTCCTTTCTCCAAGTCTGTGTCCCCAGTAGCATTTTGTTCTTTTCCCAGTTATGTTAAATGAACTGAACACGTTTGCATGATATCTGCATAGTGTTGAATTTTTTAAAAATGTGATTTGTTTTATAGGTAATTTTCCTGACCACGCTGTTTTATCTGTTAAGTTCCAGTGATGAGTACTATAAACCAGTGAAGTGGGTGATTAGCTTGACACCTTTGTCACAGCCAGGTCCATCCTCAAATATAGTTGGCCAGTCTGTAGAGGAGGCCATAAGGTATGTTGTTGCTTTCTAGTTATGGAAAACTTTGTGAGACTGGCATATTTTTGTTGTATTAATGTCAAATGACTTTAGTTTAATTTTATTTGTTTCTTTAGGTTAAGGGTATGTAGTTGTGGCTGCTCGTATTTCAAGGTCTTAGCGTATGTGTGTCTGTTGTGATGAGCCAGACAAGAATATCTTGATTCAGATTGTTCCACACTCAAACTTGTCACCTTTGTGTCCCTCTTCCCTGCCCCCCTGTCCCGAAGGGGCGAATAAAAAGAGAGAGAGAAGAAAAACACAAAACTCTTACAGTATCAGGGGGTTTTATGACATTTAGATATTTTGTCATAACTCCCTAAAGACATTTCTAGGTATCCTCTTACAGTAGTACCTTATAAACATTGAGTAATATCTAAAATCTGTTCATTTGGTTTCTAAGATGAGCTGCACTAAATAAACTCATCCCATTTGCAGTCATGCCTTTGTTTCATCGCCCAGCCAGTTTCTCTCATATTATCTATCCATGACCCCATAGATTTATATATCAACTTTCATCTCAGAAATATACCAAACCACTTTACAAGTGTGATATATCAAATGTGTGTCACTGGTATTGTTTTTAAATTATATAAGAGGATTATCATCCACTACTGAAATACAGCCATCTATTGGGGGAGTCACAGCAGCTATCTAACAACTCATAGCAATGCTACACAACCTTTTAGAACAATGAACAAAAACTATTTTGTCCAATTGAAGCTGAAGAAGCATATTATGTAGCAGGAAGTATTTATCTTAGTTGCCATTTTTCTTGGAAGTTAGCCTTTCTTTATGACATTGTACTTTTTCCATGACCACAAGTGGTTAGTAATTCTGTTTTGTCTCCTCTTAAAGATGAGAGCAGACCTACAAAGTGAAACTTACTTTTCATGCCATGGTATGAAGGAACAGAGCAATCCATGGCATGAGGGAAAGAAGCAATCACAATGGCAGACATTAGCTGCTTTGCTTTGTTGATTTGGGCTGTGTGAATTTTTTCAGCCGCAAAGTGCCAATCACCAAAGCATTTGTGTCACCATGTACGTCCAAATCACAGATAATGCAATGGATTGACTTAAAAATATGCAGACGTGTGTGATATCAGGTCTCTTTAGTCTAGCCTTGTTCCACAATCCCTGTAAGTTTTTTCTTTTCCTAATGTCATTTATCCTGTTAATATAAGTTCTTCCCTGAATATTAAGTTTCACACACATTTATAGAATTTGCCATAACTCTGTATTTTTATACAATGGTACAGCTACAGCACTCAAGCTATGCCAATATAGGGTTGCAGTATAGCTGCTGCTTACATTGATAGAAATTAATCCATCTTTCCAATGGACAGTAGCTAGGTTGACAGAAGACCTCTGTCATCAGCCTAGCTGTGCCTATATTAGGATAGGTTGACCTAATTATGATGCTCAGGCATGAAATTCAATAGCCCTGAGCAATATAGCTAGATCAATCTAATTTTTAACTGTAGAGTAGATGTAAGATGTGAACTTCCTGCCAATATGTATGTTCTGCGAATTGTTTTTGGGAAATCTTGATCACAATGGTTCCGTCTGGCCTTCAAATCAATGGATGTGATACGTTATTTGCAGCCTCAAGAGGGAAGGAAATTGGTGGGTTATGTAGAGCAGCAGAAAGGAGAATGAAAAGACATAATTTTTTAATGATGATAATCCAGTTTCCATAAGACAGTTTTGGCCCAACTTAATGACCAAATTTTTGAGGACTAATTATCAAAATAAACTTTTATGATTTATCCTGAATTGTTACTCGTAGTATGGGTTGGTTCTTATTGTCATATGTATATCTGATTGTTCACTGTCATATCTCCTGCCATTTGGAAAATAATTATAGTTTTGTCAGTTCATCAGGCTGTGTGCAAGATTTTTTATTTTTTATGTCATGTGCCCCTTTTTATAATCTGTTTCAATTTGCTAGAATAATCCATGCATGTGACATGGTGGCTGCGAACATGCTTCCTATGGTAAAGCCTAGTTGTAAGCAATCCCTGGTAGTTGAATCTTCCCTTGATGGGCCATTGGTATGTCTGCCCACTTCACTGTTGTACCTGAAAAGCTGTTTGTGGAAGTTTTCCACCTTGTAACGTGTTCTGGTAGCATCTACAATATTTAATAACTTCACATACCATGGTAGCACATACAATCTAACAATATAAATGTTTAGCAGATTAGACTTAGCCTCCCTCCACTTGACAGCTTGGAGAATCTGTGGCTGAGTATCGACGAACAAGCCTGCTCCTTTCAAGTACAACATATTTTACTAGGGAGCAGGAAGCAGTCAACTCAAGCCGCCTGTGCTGCCAAATGGAGGCGTGTTTTCCAGTTGGGTGCAAGAAAGAGGGCTAATACCTAAAGATGTCCCTATCCAGGCAGTGTTGGAATACCTCTTACACCTCAAGCATCAAGGGCTTGCCATTGCGTACCTTAGAGCACATTTAGCTGTTATAGCAGCTTTCCATCCTCTGTTCCTCTTCTCACACCCAATATCAATTTAATTTTTGAAAGGAATGGAAAGACTCTGTCCACACATATGGGATCCCGTTCCTCCTTGGGACGTTAATTTGGTTCTTTCTTTTCTCATGAGGCCCTTCTTTGAACCTTTGGCTTCTTGTCCACTTTTGATTTTATCTTACAAGGTTGCATTCCTGGTCGCAATTACCTTAGCCAGACGGGTTTCAGAGCTCAGAGCCCTAACTTCAGAACCACCGTACACCATATTCCGTAAGGACAAGGTTCTAATAAGGCCACACCCAGCCTTCCTTCCCAAAATAGTTTCTGAGTTTCTTTGCAATCAAGATATATTCTTACCAGTTTTCTCTCCAAAGTGACACCACCCCGAAGATGAACACAAGTGGCACACCTTAGATATTTGCGAAACCTTGACTATTTACATCGACTGAACAAAACCTTTTTTCCAGTCCGCACAACTCTTTGTCTCTGTGGCCGAAAGAATGAGAGGTCTCCCAGTCTCCTCTCAATGTATTTCTTTATGGGTCCAGGCTTCTATAAAAACCTGTTATGACCAAGCTAAAGTGCCAAAGCTGTATATATAGACATATAGAGAAGGGTAGGTCACAAGGTAAATTCAAACAATTCCAAAGGGCTAATCTGCTAGGTTATCAAGTTGTCTTGATTCAAACAATGTGGAAGAGGGAAGCAAGAGCTGGAAGCAAGAGCAAAGAAGTTGAGAATGGTAATGGAGAGGAAATCACCTTTTGCAATGAATTAGCCATCCCTATTCAAACCCGGTATGAAGGTGTCTAGTTTTCATACAAGTTCCAGCTCTGCTGTTTCAAGTCGCTGATGGAGTGGCTGATTTGGTTAGATCTTATGCTGGTATCACTTGAGTAGATACGTGGGCAGAGTTGGCAGTGGGGTTTGAGGCAGGGGTAAGTACCTGGCTTAGTGTTCCTGTTGTACAGTGTGTAGCTGCTGGTGAGTATTTGCTTAAGGTTGGAGGGCTCTCTATAAGCAAGGACTGGCCCACCTCCCAGGGTTTGAGAGAGTGAGGGATCGTCTTCCAGGATAGCTTGTAGATCCTTGATAATGTGTTGGAGAGGTTTGACTTGGGGGCTGTAGGTGATGACCAGTGGTGTTGTGTTGTATTTTCCTTGTTGGACCTGTCCTGTCGTAAGTAATTCTGGGTGTCCATCTGGCTCTATCAGTCTGTTTCGTCACTTTCGCAGGTGTGTATTATTGTTTTAAGAGAACTTGATAGAGATCCTGAAGTTATTTGTCTCTGTCTGAGGGATTAGAGGAAATGTGATTTTTTATCTTAGAGCTTGGCCGTAGACAATGCATCGTTTGATGTGTCCTAGATGAAAGTTGGAGGCATGAAGGTAGATAAAACGGTCAGTAGGTTTCCAGTATAGGTGGTGGTTGCGTAGCCATCACTCGTTTGTGCTGTAGTGTCCAGGAAATGGATCTCCCATGTGAACTAGTCCAGCCTGAGTTGCATAGCTACATCATAACTTCAGTATTTTGTGGGCATGAAACAAGTGAACTGTAGCTGGAGTGTTTGCAAAATAATAGAAAATACTTTTCCAACTATATTCAGTCTGAATTATGGTGCAGTCAGTATCTCTTTGAGAAACAGAGCCAATAACATGTTTTCTCTGCCTATGCCAAATTTGATGGAAGCTTCAGAGATTGCTTCATTCTTTTGTAAGCATATAAAGAATCTTGTAAACACAGAGGCAATGCTCTTGTAATGTTAGGAACCGCTCACGAAGAAGGGCACTTGGAGAGTGCAAGAGAAAATGCAATCATTTCAACTGCACAAGCAGCCAGTTCAAGCTCAGACTATTCAGGCTTCTGGGAAATACCCAGTTCACAGTCTTGAAACAGACAGAGTAGTCACATATAAGTCATGCCATAATCTATCCTCACAGAACCTACCCCCAGGAGCTTACAATCATGCTCATACATACATGACGTAAGTACCTGATTAAAAGTTTTTAAAAAATAATCTGCAGAGGCTGAAGATAAATTTTGAAGGGCTTTGTCGCAAAAATGTTTTCAAAAGGTGATAAGAAGAAGCTTCTCCAGAATTTGTGTTTTTAAAATGTGTGATCATCTTTAAAATGATTCTTTCCTTTTGCTTTTATTTTTTTAATTTTTTTCTTCATTTGTCCTCATTTGTTGTTCTTTCCTTATATCAATTTTCTGTCCTATAAAACTTTTTCTCTCATCGGTGGTCCAGTTTCTGTCATCTTATTTTTTTACCTCTCCTATTTTGACACCCCTTTCCTCTTCTCCCCCCAAAAACAATTATTTATAATGTCTTTCCCACTCTCCTGTATATCTTATGACCATTTTTTACCTCTTGTTTTCGTTCTAGACTTATGCTCCATTAACCTTTTATCCTTGCTCTGTTTTTTATCCTTTGTTTTTTTCCTTACTTCCCACTTTCTCCAACCCTCAAATCTGGTAATCACTCCAAAAACTAACTAGTTGGAAGGACATTCATTCAAGCGAATATTAAGAATGTATATCAGTCAACTGGATTGTTTGGCAATCCATGGGTGTAATGAGTAATACTTAAGTAGTGAAGTATATTTCATAAAATTCAGTGAGATCCAATGGTGGAAGCAGGGGGCTCTTAATCTCCCATGAAATAGCATATGTTTGGCAAATTTTTAGGATTCAATTAGCAGGCAATGCTAGAACAACCATCATTCCTGAAGTAATCCATTCAGTGAACTGAGTCATTTACTACCAATAACACTGACTGGTCCCCTCGGTTTTACCTAATAAATGGAAGTTTCAGTCTTTAATTGTTTGAAGACATAAACCACGATTTGCCATGTGTCTTAATACTAAAGCTGCATGTGCTTACATTTCAAAATTAATCCAAGTAATAAGAATATAATCAGATCAATTCTACATCTGTAGACTAGTTATTTTCTTAATTAATTCAAATGTTCAACTAAATTAGAATTATTCTAACTAGAAGTTCGGTTTTCAGGTTACCCCAAGAGATTGAGGTATTATGTATTTAATAGAATCATTAAAATATGTTGATGAATTTTGCTAGCATAAGAGGCTTGTCCTGCATAATTTAAAGTGATTATCTCTACTGAATTATTTACATATGAGATATGATTTAAAAATACTGTTTTGGCCTGACCTGGTCATTCATTCTTAAGTTAGTGCTTTGCACTGCCACTTGAGGCTTCATTCCCTAGTCCAGGAGGCCTTGGGGATGGAGTCGAGGAAAATGCTCCATGGCTAGGAGCATTACTATTTACATACCCCATTACTCCATAGAGAACTTGATATGACCTAGCTAGCAGCTGTGTTGGTGAATTTTGGAAAAAGAAATATGTAGCATTTGTTGGCCAAAGACAGTTATGATGACACAGTATTATGAGTTTATGGAAATATTTGCTGAGGCTTTCCCTCTGGACTAAAAAGAGAACTCATTTCAGACATGAAACTAGCATCATTAGATTTTACAGGACTTTTGTATCTATTAGCTATTCAGTAAGTGAAAATACTCAAAATATAATTTGTCTTCAAATAAATACTTGGAAGACAAATAAATTACCAGAGAACTGCTTTCCTAGGGCATCACCAGAGGCTGTAAATTGTGATTCAAGCTATAAAATCCTTTGCATTAAGTTAATTCATCATAATCCTGATATCTCTGTGTCTTTGAGTTACACCAGGGGTCAGCAATCCCTGACACATACACCCATTTGGAGTGGCACACAGCGCTCTCTGCAGCACCACTGAAATTGCTACTCCTGCTGCCAAAAGCTGCTATGGGCGGTTTCTCTCATCGGTAGCTGTGGGGGGGCGGAGGGGAAGATCTCTAGGCACGCCACTGAAAGAAGCCTCCCATAGTAGCCTTTTTCAGTGGCATGCCTGGGAACACCCGTCCCAGCTGCTGCCGAAAGAAGCCGTGGAAGTGGCTTTTAGTGGGGTTACTACAGTTGAGGCCGCCACAAAATTTTTTCCGCCCCCGACACTTTTTTTTTTTTTTTTTTTTTTTTTTTTTGGCGGAGGGGTCACCAGCACCCATGAAGAGTAGGGGAGCAGAGACTGGCATGGGGTTTGGCAAAGGTTGCCAACCCCTGAGTTACACCTATCAAAGTGGTAATAGTCCATCCCTAAAAGTAGAGGGGAAGTACTTTTGTCCTGTTTCTGATTGGATGAAGTGGTGATTCTCAAGTTCATGTATCTTTATAGTAGCAGCATGCTCACCTTTGCCTGAACCATTTTCCTTTCCCTTAGCAGCATGTCGTTCTCTTCCTGAATGCACCATGCCCTTCTTCCCTGAAGCTCCCATTCTGCTTGCTCTGGTGGAGGTATTGCACATTACTAAGTTGCATGTTGTCACGGCCTCAGTGCAATTTAGTGTGTGCGATATTTTCACATGAGTGCATGCACACGGGTATGGCTGTGGCTTACAGCTTTCAATTTTTGGTGGGGCTGACCAATATTATTAAAGTTGGAACACCAGCTAAGTATTTTGGTGGATTCTTGCAACATATTTGCTAGCAAAAGCTCAAGTTTTGTAACATCAGGAAGATGAATAGTGTTTGTTTTTCCCGTTGAGAAGTTTATTTTCTTCATCCGTTTTTAATACATTTCAGATTGAAATCTTCAGATTCTTTATTGTTTATAGAAAATTGTCCTAAAAGTGAAAAGGTGCAGTTTGATGTGGAGAGTAAGAGCCCTGCAAATCCATGGATGCAATGCGAATATCCACAGACCATTTCTTACGGGTGCAGATTGAATGCGGATCCACATATTTGTATCAGTAAAACCCTGCAAATCTATGGATATCTGCATTATACCCGCATCCATAGGTGTGATGCGGATATCAGCGGACCATTTCTTTCAGATTGTTCAATCAGATTTCTATTAGCTCCTGCAAATCTGTGTTTAGTGACTTAAAATATATAGAGAACTGTCTTGCGCAGAAGTTGGATCAATCACCTAAATGTATCCAGGCTATTGGTCTCACAGAACAGTCAAATAATAGAGAAAATGAGAGAATTATTTTCACTGGGAACTGTATTACTGTCTTCCAACATACTATGGGTAAAAGTATACAAAATGCTCAGGGAAGCTAGAATTTGAAGGGTTTTTGTTTTGTTGGTTTTTTTGATTTGTTTTTTTACCACAATGTTAGCAGTGTATCTTTTTAATTAAGTGAGCTTTTATTAAACAAATGATAAACTAAATCTTGAAAAGAAATCTGCATGTACTGTATGGCCTTTCAGTACCAGAAGTATCTTTTACAGAGACTTGTTCAAATGTATTCATGGATGGATGGAGATAGCTAGCCAGCCATATTACAGTTAGACAATTTATTGTTCGTGTGTGTGTGCGCGCGTGTTATGTATAGTGTTCTTTTGCTTTCACTGCATATAATGTCTGAATACAGTGTGGGTGTAAATTTAAAATAATATATATTTCCAAAATTTTCCTTTCTACCTTCCCTTTCTGAAATCAGGACAATAGAATTGAACTTTCTGATAATAAGATTAGGTTTAGGAGTAGCAGAATAACAGTCCTACATAACTAGGTTAAGAAAGCCTTAGATTTTACATCATGTTTAAATTAGAGAGACAAAGCTATAAAAGCAAAAAATATACCAGCTGTAGGGTTCCTTTAACTCGGCCTCAACATGCCAAGGCATTTTACCTCAAATGCTGATAAGACTATAGTGCAGCATAATATGTAGAGTCCTGTGTAAATAAGTATTAACTAAATAAAAGGGAGGATAGTTCAGACTTTTGGAACATACGAAGGCTGTTGTAAGTAAGCAAGTTAGGTGGTTCTTTGTCTGTGAAATCTGCCAGAGAATCCACCTTTTGAATCTTCCATGAATCCACCTTTTGATTTGTGTGCTAGAATCCATGTTTTGGCCCTGGTGGTGAAAATCTTTCAGATTCTCATTACAAATTAATGCAGTGGTATTTCAGGCTGTGGGCAGAATGAGGCAGACAGTAGCTCTAAGGAAAGGGTGAATTACCTGATGATCACAGTGGGGTGTTAATTTTGAAACCTAATAATTTAAATGTCAATATTAATGTCTCACTGCTGGTAATTTAAAAAGATGTAACCAGTTGAATTGCTTATTTCAAAATGTAAAATAACCTCCCATATCTGCCTTTATTCCAAAACCCTAAACTAATCTCCCACTTTATTTATCCAAATCTCTGGTTTTCTCCAAAGAGCTTCAGTGGCTGGACTAACACATTCTGTGAGTGTGGCCTAATGGATAAAACATAGGACTGAGACTCGGGAGACCTGGGTTTTATTCCCAGATCTGCCACTGATTTGCTGGCTGATCTTAAGCAAGTAACTTCTCCTCTCTGCCTTGGCTTCTCCACCTGTAAAATCGGGTAATATCGATTGCCTTTCTAAAGTGCTTTGAGATCTGCTGATGGAAAGCACTAGATAAGAGCCAGTTATTGTTGCAGATTAAAGTTCAGGGTAAACATAAATTTAATTTTAATATAATGTATTGTGGCAAACTGAGTATTCTCAGTCCCCATGGGTCCTGCGCTTCATGTAGTGGCACCCAGCTGAGCCACAGTTCTCCCACCTCCAAACCCCCAGCACTATGGATCCTCAGTCCCTTCTATCCTGGGCTGGGCTCTCCACCCCATAGGCCACTGGGCCTGGGGCCCTAAGGCCCATCTGGGCAAATTTGCCCTCACTGCCTGTATCTCCTCGGTACTGTCAGTAACAGCTACTGGTCAGTTCTCATCCACTCTTCTTTGCTCTGTTCTCCACCAAACACTGCTCCTACCTCCACCTCCAAACAATACACCCAAACTGCCTGGCTGCAACAGGGCCTTTTTATCTTCTACCCTTAATTGGAGTCAGGTGCTCCAACTGACTCTAGGTGCCTTAATTGGAGTCAGGTACCTTAATTGGTTCGAAGCAGCCCCCCAGCTACCCTGGGAATAGGGCCTTGCTGAGCCTTAGGGCTAATACTACCTTCCACCACCCTCCTGTAGCCCTCAGGCCTGGCTCTATCAAAATATAATAAAAGATGTGCTTCAATGTATTTATTTATTTTACTCTGTAAACCCTTCTCCCATTTTTTTTTAATTTATCCAGAACTACTACAGAATTTCTAAACTGCTGCAGCACTCCAGTGAAGCATTTAGGTCAGGCTTGCAAAAAGTTTCTGGGACTTGAGTAATATACCACTCTGTATCTGCATGATCTGATACTGAGAAAATGCTGTAATCTTCTAAGCTTAATCTTCTAAGACTAGAGCAAGGAAGTGTATTTAGCCAATGCTAGCTGGTTATGTAAGGGCTTCAATATTGTTTTCTCCAAAACATGGTCAGTATTATAAATGACCTAAAGTTTGTTCTGTTTTTGTGGCTACTGTCTGCCTCATATGTTGCTCACTTTTTAGCCTAGAATGGGTTTATTTCTCTAATTATCTCTCAGTCAGATATATTGACTGACATTATATGGGTGGCAGTAATTAAAAAAGCTAAAACTTTTTTCTCCAAACCATGTGCACTTGTGTATTTCTATTCTTGTCCAGTTCTCCTCTGGATTGTATGTACCCAAACACACACTGTTTACAAGCATAGATAAACATATTTACATACAACTTCTCATACTTTAGCTGAGGAATATTATGTAATTGCGTATAGTGTAAAAGATGTATTAAAATTACATGAATATATAAAAGTATATTTAAATACCATGTAGTATATAGATTCTTAATTATATATTATATGAAACTATACCTAGTTGTGTTTCTACATATGTACAGCTTTTTCTACAACATTAAATATGCCACATCTTCTAATACTGCATGCTATTCCCAGATGCTAAAATCCATTAAATTAATTTATATGAAAATTAAACTGTTACATGATGCATGGGGGGGAGGGAAGGGAAGGGTAGTGAACATTTGACATGTGGGCAGCCAGATCAGTTAGCCTTGTAGGTAGTCGTCTTGTTCTCTAAATTGTTTCTAAGGCAGGCTGTACGGGTGGTTAAAGAAAATCATGAAGTACCTGAGTGCTGACAAAATTATTGAAATGTATACCTTGTGAGAGAACGTGTACTTACACATGTGGGAATAAGAAACTAATGGTCAGATAGTGAATGTTTTGTTAAAAAAAAATATTACAGTGTGCTATCTGATTGTAGAATAATTATATAGTGTATTTGAGAAATTATATGTGGTCATAATTTGACCAGTGGCTCTCACCTATTTATCATTCTGGGCAGCGTCCAATACTACTTCTCTGGCCCTGAGGATATCGTATGGGCTGCAGCTGTATGCTGATTGGGCCGCAAGTTGAGAATGGCTGTTTTGTAATACATACATTTGAGGAGGCATATTTAAGGTTGTGTGCAACTTTAATTATGCCATTTCCAGGCACTTGAGTGGTTAACTATGTAACCTTTCACTTTCTCCTCATGTTGCCTCTGCAGATTCACATGTTACTAGTAACAAGCTCTGGCTGACAAATTGCCTCTCTCAACACAGTAAACTGTCTGTCACGCATGTGCATGCTTCTTGGATGTAGAATAAGATCTCTACATGCCAACAGTACCTCATTTCCTCTCTCCGGCAGCCTGAGCGGACACAATCTTAACCCTCTCCCTGCACAGGATTAGTATTACTCTTCTTTAAAATTGTTTATTATTATTGTGGCAGGATATTTCTTGAATAGGCAAGGAGGATCTGACTGTGACAAGAGGCAGTAAATCTCAGACTTAAAATTAGATGCAGGTTTCTAACCATCAGAGGAGTGAAATTCCGGAATAGCCTTCCAAGGGGAGCTGTAGGGACAAAAAAACCTATCTGTCTTCAAGACTGAGCTTGATAAATTTATGGAGGGGGTGGTATGATGGAACAGTCTAGCTTGGCAGTTGACCGATCTTTGATGACTAATGGTAGATATGCCAATGGCCAGAGATGGGATGTTAGATGAGGTGGGTTCTGAGTTACTACCTAGAATTCTTTCTTGGGTGTCTGACTTGTGAGTCTTGCCTACATGCTCAGGGTTTAACTGATCACCATATTTGGAATTGGGAAGAAATTTTCCCCCAGGGCAGATTGGCAAAGTCTCTGGGTGGTTTTCGCCTTGTTCTGCAGCATGGGCACAGCTCACTTGCTGGTGGGTTCTCTATACTTTAAAGTCTTTTAAAATCATGACTTGAGGACTTTAATAACTCAGTCATATGTTAGAGCAGCAGTTCTCAACCGCTGTGTCACAACACAAAAGTGTGTCACAGCACAGCGGGGAGTGTGTCGCAGGCAGGCTGAAAGGCTCTCTTTCCCCCCCCCCCCCCGAGAGCTGCAGGGGCAGGGAGCATGCTTGTGTAATACAGGCAGGCTGCCCTGCTCACCTGTGCATGCTCTCAGGGGCTGGGGCCAGGCAGGGGTGGGGCATTTTGAAATCGCCTGTTCTGCAGCCAGCCATGGCACTGGCCCAGGTCAGGAAAAGTAAAATGTGTGCCACCAGGGATTGTGACCATGGCTGGGTCCACTGCCAGGGGGATCCTGCTGGGGGTTGTGGCTGCAACCAGGATTGGGGCCATGGCTGCTGCCGGGGCCATAGCTGATGCTACAGCCTTGGCCCATGGGGAGAAAGAATCAGGCCCGCAGGGGATCCTTGTGTCGTGATCCAGGAAAGGTTGAGAACCCCTGGGTTAGAGGTTTATTACAGGAGTGGGTGTGCTGCCTTGTGTGGGAGGTCAGACTAGATTATCATATTAGGCCTTTCTAAGCTGAGTCTATAAGAAATCATTTTTTGTTATACAAAATATTCTCTCAATACTCAATCTAGATCAGATCTTCAGTTTTGAAGAGTAGTGCTTCAGTCTTCTTAATTAGCAGCTTTCTTTCATGGTTTTCACCACTAGTTAGTCATTTCCTACTGCAGGCTTCTTGCTCAGGCAGTGTGGTAAGGGAGAGAAGTTACTTACCAGTAACTTTTTTTCTGACTGTATTACTTCTGCTGATCTGTCCTAACTACCGGTAACCCCTCTTGTTCAGAGAATTGAGAGGTATCCAGAGGTGGAAACTGATTGGTATCTATGGCATGAGAGCATCAGTTTAAATCATTCAGTTCCTGTGCGGCTTCAGTGTCCATGCTCCTCATTATGGAGCCCTGCAGATCCATGGGTATCTACTTTAGATCCGCAGTTAACCACATCTGCGGGTTGGCCACGGCTGCGGATTCTATTTTTATGCTCGATCCCTGCAGCTGCTGCTACAATCTGCCTGTCAGCAGCACACAGGGGAACAAGGAAGTGCTCCAGCCAATCCCAGTTGAGCTCTAATTGGTGGTCTGCCAGCCAATCAGAGTCTGTCAGAACAGGCTGGGGCTTGGAGAAACACCACTCACTGTCAATCAGTTAGCATGCTGGCCTTTGATTGGCTCATTCCCCATACCTTCCCCACCCATTTCTCCATTTTCTTGTTTGTGGTTCATATGCCATGCTGCCAATCAGAAATTTCATTGGTGGCCAAGGAAATCTGATTGACAGCACAGTATGCAAATTGCAAAAACGAAAAGGAAAAAATGGATGGAACCCATGTGGTGAATGAGCCAATCAAATGTTAAAATGCTGACTGAGAGCCCAAACTCGGTTGCGGATGCGGTTCCGGATCCACGTAAAACATGGCAAGCGGATTGCGGATCAGATGAAGACTGACATTGGGCGGGTACAGTACGGTTCCGGATCCACATTTTTGTATCCGCGCAGGGCTCTACTCATGACTGCAATTATAGCTAGCTTTATATATCACTCAGGTTTAAACAGCTGCTGTCTCTTTATAGTATTAATTTGCAAGAAATGTTAAACACCCACCAGTAGTTCCATTATTTAAACAAACATATAGGGTTTAAATTGTAGTAAGGTTTTCCTCAAGTTATTAACAAGTGTGTAAAGTTTGTTCTTGTGAGCTTGTCTTTCCTGGGTTCGTATGAGGCAGAATATTTGAGTTCTGCTGTTTCAAATCGGACCTCTAATTTCTTACTATGGCTGATAGTAAAAGAAATACTCGATTTTTAAAAAATTTTTTTTCATTCCCCATATGTTTTTTCACCTCCTGTCCCTAATTTCATACTTATAATTAGGCTTACTAATTGTCCCTCATAGGCCCCCTCTAATCCTTCAGATGAAAATTCTCTAACCAGCCCAGTCCACTTGCTCTTTTTTTCCCCAGTGCTCGAAAGGTGCTTCAGAAAACATATGGGCTTTGCAGAGAGCACTGGAAGTCAAATAAATAAATGCTTTGAACTGAAACATAAAGTAGATTCCATAGCCCAGAAACCTTCACTTGTGATCATCCTCTTTCCACTTTTTCTTGGTTAGACTATGTAAGGGTTGTTAGCCTCAGGTGATATCAGAAGTATCTCATGGAGGAAGGTAATGTAAGGTAACCAGGAGCCAATTTATTTAAGGCCTAATTAGAGAAAACAACGACCTTACATTTCACTAAGAAATTAAAGGAAACTCTAGCCTCATTGCAGTAATCCTAATCCAATACTGACTGGATAAAGTCAAAGATCAGCGCATAATTCTACCAATTCATCACTAAGTAGAAATGATAAATATATGTTTCTGGCCACAGCTGCTATGTAGCTATCCAGAAGTAGGTTGAGATCCAATGTGATCCCCAAGCTTATTGATTTTGAGTAACACAAGGTGTGAGCATTCTTTTGTTTTCTCATGTGTGTGTGCCTTTTTCAGTTAAAGAAAATCAAAGCTATCAAGATATGCTATACATTGTTCCTGAATTTCTTTAATCACATTTACTGGTCTTCCATTTGATGTTTCATCCATATGATGTTCCTAAGTGATAGATTTTAAATTTGACTTTGTTGAAACATGTAAAGATGGAGGGACATTCACAGGTCCCTACTGAACTACATATCTTAGCAGGTTCAAAAGCTCAAATTTATTCTTCCCTTGTCACTGAACTTGTTAGTTTGCAAAATTGGCTCAAAAAGAACTGCCTCTTTTTATGATAATGTGAGAGTGAGAGTGAGAGTGTGTGAAACCACCCCAATGGTCTTTCATCACAAAGATGAAGAAGATAATGTATAATGTTATTAGTTATTAAAGTGAGAGACTGGGCTCACATTCAGAGATCTGTTTCATGGATAGCAGAAATTGGATCCAAATTTTAAAAGTAATGAATTAAAGCCTGTCAATTTCCTGGTTTTTGTAATTCTAATGGCGTATGCATAATGAATAACTGGCTTAACAGTGTAAACACTACGGTATTAAATGTACTTCAAAGCTCTGCCTACTGCATTATCACTAATTAATGAACAAAAATAACTAAAGTAAGTATGCAAGTCAAAAGATATGTAATGGTAACTTTGATGGTTTCACAAGATTAGTTCTTAGAGATCTGTCCAAGTTACTTACTCATTGACACCAAGGTACACTAAGAAAATAGATTAGCTGTTGCTAATTATAAAAGACAGCTGAAATACCTTTATTTTAAGCTCTGAGTGCACAGCATAAGTGGATGCAGTTCTTACAGATTTCTCTTTGTTCTGAAAATTAATTTGATCCCCCTATTTCAAGTGCCCTGTGTGCAGAAAGCAAATTTGCAATTGTTTTCTGATACACAGTTATATTAATAAACCCAGAGGGTTTTTTGGCTCATGGAGTTGTTTCCGTTTACTGTTGCATTTATCATAGTAGGACAGTCCTTTCTTCTTTCATGTGCTAAGGGGAAATCTTCAGTGAGTGAGTACCCTAAAATCTTTCAAGTAATTGTCGATGGAACGGTTTAATTTCAAGTGAAGTTGGTACCTCAGACACCTTCCTTAAATAAAAGCTCATAAAATGAAAACTAATATCATCCACTCTCTCAAAAATGTCTTTGGAGACCACATACCACTAATTTTGGCAAAGAATACAAACGTCTTCTAAGAGACTATACGCAGAGAGATACTATTAGAATACTTTTCAATGATTTTTAGTTACACATATTAACTTCAAATTTGTGTAGCAGCTCATATTCAGTTTCAATGGACAATAAAGTTTTATATATTAACCCATACTGAAACTTGGATCCCCAAAAACAATGTTTTAAGTTTAAGTGTAATGGTATCTTCTGATTATGCTTTGTCTTATGGTTGGAGGTTCCTGGCAGGTTATATAGCAATTTAAAAAAAAATCACTTCCTCAGTTAGGGGCCTTTTTTAATGATTGTATGCCCTCTTCTTGTTAAATAAGAGAAGGATCAGCAGCAGCAGAAGGGAACAACTTGAGATAGTTTGAAGGCCTAGAAGAGCCTGACAGAGATGAAAAGTGCTTTGGAAACATTTTAGGAATTAGGGGAAGATGCAAGGGAAGAGAGGAATTCTTATTGAGACCCACAGAAAAACCCTCAGTAGATATAATTGAATTTTTGGTTATTTATTTATTTTTTCTGGGCTTATTGGTGCATATAGAATCTTAGGGTTGGAAGGGACCTCATGAGGTCATCTAATCCAACTTCCTCCTAAAAGCAGGACCACTCCCACTAAATCATCCCAGCCAAGGTTTTGTCTAACCAGACCTTAAAGGTTTCCAAAGATGATAATTCTACCATTTCCCTAAGTAACCCATTCCAATGCTTCACCACCCTCCTAGTGAGAGTTTTTCCTAATATCCAACCTCGACCTCCCCAGCTGTATCTTAAAACTATTGCTCCTTGTTCTGTCCTCTGTTACTACTGAGAACAGCCTAGCTCCCTCCTCTTTGGAGCACCCCTTCAAGTAGTTGAAGGTTGCTGTCAAATCCCCCCTCAGTCTTCTCTTCTATAGACTAAAGCCTAGTTCCTTCAGTCTCTCCTCGTAAGTCAAGCCCCCTAATCATTTTCATTGCCCTCCGCTGGACTCCTTCTAATTTGTCAACATCCTTCCTGTAGTGGGGAGCCAAAAACTGGACACAGTATTCCAGATGCAGCCTCACCAGAGCCGAATAGAGGGGATTAATCACATCCCTCAATCTGCTGGCAATACTCCTACTGATGCAGCCCAATATGCCATTGGCCTTTTTGGCAACAAGAGCACACTGTTGACTCGTATCCAGCTTCCCATCCACCATAACCCACAGGTCCTTTTCTACAGTGCTTCTACTTAGCTGGTCGGTCCCCAGCCTCTGGAGTACATGGGATTTTTCTGTCCGAAGTGCATGTGTATATGTATAGTGCATATGTATCACTTTTTCTTTGTAAACAGCTTAGAAGACTTTCTTCACCAAAGCCTTCATTGGGACTAAAAGTCACTGCTCTTAAAGATCTTGGAAATGGAAATCAACTGCAAACAAAATTGTATACAGGGTTTAAACTGATGCTTATTACATTATTTTTGAGATGCTAGTGGATAGAAAGAATGGGAATTTCAGTTAATCAGAACAGAATTTTCCTTTTTTCATTGATCAGATATGATTTAATTTGAAGGTGCAAGTAATTAAAAACAACTAGTTTTGTAAACACTCAGTCCATGAAAATTTCATTCTTTAAATTTTGGTAGAGAAAACTGGCATATTGAGTTCAATGTAATAGAACAGTATGCAGAAATAATGCTGATTTTTCATATAGTTGAAATTTGATGATATTTTAACATTTTGAAGTTTTTATTCAATCTGACATTTAGATTGCATAGTGTAATTGCTTTTCTTTGTAAAAATTTGAGATGTTTGTTTCTACCATGACTAAAATGTATTCCATGTTTTGCATTAACAGAATTTAAAGTATTTTATCTCAAAATATGCTTTCCCCACGTAGTACTGTGGCAACTGAGATCAGCTATAAGTGCCCAGCATGTTTTCAGGGAAGTATCAAGGACTTTGCAAGTTGCCCTGCTGTCCCCATATTGATCTGTATTTGTTGTCTTTCAGGTCACTTGCAAAGCTTTCTTCCCCTTCCTTCCCGTATCTTTTCTGGGAAATTGGCTGAGTAGTTTGTTTTGGATCAGGAGTTTAAGTTTGTTTGTGAGGATTTTCATATTTAGGACATTGGTCCTAATCTTTAAATTGAGTACATGCAATCCACAACTTCAAACACCTGTACAGTGGTAAGGGCACTCATCTGAAATGTGGGATGCCTGGCTTCAATTTCTTCCTCCTGTCTGATATAGAGAAAGGATTTGAACGCAGGTCTCCCACTGCTCAGGAGAGTCCTAACCTCTACTATGGGGATATTCTGGTTTGTGTTTCTTTCCTGTTGAAGCTGTTGCACTTTTATATAAATAATTAATCCCCGAAACAGGTACTTGAACTTGGATGTCCTACATACTAGGTGCCCTAACAAGTGAGCTGTAGAGTTATTCTGTGTCTAGCCCAGTTGTTCTCAATCTTTTGTGGGTTGGGACACACTTGTTGGCATGTCACGATCCTACAGGACACACCAGCCCAACACTTCCTTCCTCTCCCCCCCAGGCCGAATCCAGCCATCTTCCCAGCTCTCCATGACACACTTACCATTGTGTGGTTGAGAACCACTGGTCTAACCCACTGACTGTTGATTGTTGTTCCTAATAGCTGTTCACAGAGAGAGAATAGTGACTTATCAAGATGAAGTGAACCTGAATGCTATAATCGTTGGTCTAAACATTACCACTGGTCTATAAGCAAGGCATCTCCTTTCCCCATTGCCACCCAGTTTTGTGAATGACATCTCAGTCCTGAAAAATATTTGTCCATTGGCTGAAATCATTTGATGAATTCAGATTACCAAAATCTTTCAGGATGCCAAAAAAATTATTTTCTTGGCATATTTTTCAGTTTGCAAAAAAGTCATCCAATCGTACTAATGCTCCAGTCAGGAGTGAAGCTCCACTCATGCAGGGTTTAGGTTCAGAAGTAGTCACCACTCTGCATATTCCTGTATTCTCCCTCCCAGCATCTATGCCTTTATTGTCCCTCATCTGGTTGTATCTCAGACCATTTATTTTTCCCTGCCACACTCACTGAGATCCTCAAATGGCAGGTAGATTAGGTGAGGCATCAGAAAATAAGAAAATGATTATGCGGCATCTTGACAAAAAGGGAAACCATGCCACAATTTGCACAATGATGTAACAGCATTATACATGGAGCTCCGTTCAGAGGAAAAAATCTTGAGGTTGTTATGGATAGTTTAATTAAGTTGATTTTCCCCAATGTGCATCAGGAATGGTTTTTAAAAGGCAAATAAAATATTCTGATGGTTTTTAAAAATGGATTAAGTATTGCCAGTATATAACAGTGATATGTCTGTTGCTTGATGATAGACTGAGTGTTGATCCATAGAACAAAATGGAGAATGAACAGAGGCATAAGTATTGCAGGCTGAATAAAAGATATAGGAACTAGGGTTATTTAGTTTGGAATAAGGAGTCATATAGAGTAATAGAAAGTATAATGTAGTATAAAGTGATCAGTTACTGCCTCTTACCCTGTCTCATTAAGCAAGGGGACACCTGAAGAAAGTGGAAACGTAATTGAAAGGAAATGATGCTTTATGTGGTATGAATTTACTTCTGCATGAAATTTCACAATTCAAAAAAGCCTCTAGATATCAATTTCTCTAATATTGGAAAGCTTTGCCACTGATTCAAGGGGAAATGAACCTCGTGTTTCAGAGAGTAGAATGCAAAAGGTGGGGGAGAGTGACGGCAGTGTGATGAATTGCACAGAATTAAAGCATGGGTTGGTTCCAAGATAATTGACTGGGGGACACCGAGTAAACAAGGTGTGATAATGCTGTGCATCTCTCTTTAGCACTGTAAAGTTGACTTGAGTTTAGTGTAAGAGAGGATTTGTCTTTCTCTAAAGCACTAGTCCCCGGTGGAAAGAGAAACGAATAGATGGTTGTGGGACTAATTCATTGGACTGAGACCCAGGAGGTTTGGGTTTAGTTTCCAGCTCAGCCATAGACTTCCTGCGTGACCTTAAGTCAATTAACCTCTTTAGCAGTCTGTAAAATCAGGAAGATACTTTTTTATGTCAAAGGGGCATAGAGGGTAGAAGTCATTGACTCTGAGATGCTTAACTGTTGGGGTAATGGAAGTCGTAAAGTACTTAGCTAGGAGGTGGGATATCACACGATGGACCAGTGTTCTGATGTGAGAGCATATACATGCGTGTGGATGGGTGGAAAGAGTGGCCAGGTGGAAAAGGCTAATAAAAGAACACGAGTGAACAAGATAGAGGCAGAAGAAGAGAAGAGGGTAAAGGAAATCTGTAAGCTTGAAACAGTATTTTTTGTCACAGAAAAGTAATGTTCTCTTTGGGAGAGATGAATCTGGCATTTGGAAGTGCTAAAGGAATAGGTAAAGGGCCAAATCACCTATTGTAAGAAATATGAGTAGTAAAGACCATGAAAATGAGACAGGTTGGGTCATAATTTTATTAATTCATAACATGCTTCCAGTCTGTATTGCATCAGTGCTTTTTAAAATGTGGGGGAAAGAGCTCCAATGTTCTTTCTTTTTACTACCTAAAATTGAATTCTAAAGAAGTCTGTAGAATCATTTCCCACCCATGATTCCTGGCTATGACTTTATTATGGGACCACAGTGGGCCCTAACACCAATCAGTGTTTCTCACCACATGGACTCCTTCATCATTGTTTTGCTTTACTAACAAACGACCAGATGGATGATCATCCTTTGGTCTAGGGGGAAAAAAAAATAGATAATTTTGTCATCATTAGAATTTGAATCAAGTAACTTACAGCACTAGTTGTATGATGCTGTTGTTTACAACACCTGGACATGTACTTTTATATTTCCCCCATTTTTGTAACCAGTAGTTTAATAGGGTTTCTTTGATCATTTTAGAGGTGTGTTTGATGCTTCTCTCAAAATGGCTGGGTTCTATGGACTATACACGTGGTTGACACACACCATATTTGGAATTAATATTGTCTTCATACCATCAGGTAAGAACCAAAGCAAACATGTTTACAGATGGTAGCTGGGTATAGGTATATTGTGCAGTGGCAGTACTGATTAAATATTGCCTGTATAAAGACTTGTATTTGAAATATTAATAAAAATAAACATTCAGACTATGTTAAAAACGTTAAGGTTTCAAACTCAAACACTGAGAAGTAAGGAAATGCAAGAGGTTATGGTTGCTTGTGCAGTTCCAGGCTTACCAAATTTACTCCTTTCCTTCCATTCAGTCCAGTTTTTGTCCCTTCTGTATAAGACTGCTTACTTTGCCACGCTTTGAATGTGTCATTTGGGGTTTGCTGCTGACAGCATGGGAGAAGGAGGCTCTTTGTTCTTGGCACTGTTGCATGGCCAAAAATGGAGCAGCTATAACGGGGAAGTCTGTCTTCACCCTTGTAGCCCTGGCTAAAGAGCACGTGCTATGTGGGTATGGTATATGTGCAAGTCTGTTTTTGTGTCTCACACATACACAAGCTGTGAGAGATGAAACATGCTCTCTCTGTCTGTGAGTTTGGCACATGCCTAGTCTGATTGACATTAAGAGCTATAAGAAGGATGCTCAGTAAGGACAGAATCTTCTTTTAGCATCTAAATACTATGAATTCTCTCTCAGTTCACACATGTGATCTGACATATTTCAAAGGCTTATATATCAGCTAATTTGGTTAGACTTCCTCGGGACAGCAAAAAGCACATGCCTGGCAAATTTCCAATCCTGGCTCAAAAGCATGGGGGGTAGAGCTAGTCAAAGAATAGGTTACCATAATTTTTCAATGAAGGCAAAATGTATTTTTTTTCCTAGCCTCTTTCTTAGAAATTGCTGAAGTTTTTATAAAACAAAAAGCCAGCCTGTAAAATTTTATATCCTGTAAAATTTCATTTTAAAAATGGCATATAAAATGGTTAAAGTTTAGCAAAATTATAAGCAGTTGAAAACAGGGCCTTCAAAAAAAGGAAGTTAAGGACAACCTTAATGACGGGTAGCTTTATGAGTCCTGTCTATGAAAAAAGATTTCTTTTAAACATTTCCATATTGCTGATCACATCTGTAGTTTCTACCTTGGGTTGACACGACTACTTCTTGCTTTTTTTAATCCCCATCCATTTTGGTGTCACAAGCAAATATTTTTGCCATGGGAAGAATTTAGGTATCGGAATTTTAAAGCTGTGACTTAATTTAGCACAAACAGACAAAATACACCCCCCTCCGTGTACTGCAATAGACTGATCTCCCACCTTTTTAGTTTCTTATCCCCGTTTAAATCAGTAGGATCACTTGGAATATTTGCATAATAAAAGTGACATGGTCTGGCCTGAAGTATTTTTTGTAAAATATGTTTTCTGATCTCTTTCCTAACTTCTGACTTAAAATGTACTATATTAGCATTGGCAGCAATCCTTGGAGCTGTTCCATTTCTGGGAACATACTGGGCAGCAATACCTGCGATTCTAGATCTGTGGCTCACCCAAGGAGAAGGATGCAAAGCCATTTTGCTGTTGGTTTTTCACCTTTTGCCAACGTACTTTGTAGACACAGCAATCTACTCAGATATATCGGGGTAAGTGCCTCACTGAATACTTCTCAAAGCATAGTACTTTTTTAATATTGGATCACACTCTTGCCTAAATTAACTTCTTTGCCTAGAGTGTAATGTGGTGTGGTTTCCAGTGTTTTTAAGTACAAGAATAGGTTTAATGAAGCCATATAATATTTAATCTAACTTTTCAGAATATCAGTAGTATCACAAGACTCTTCTCTCAACCCACCCTATCAGAAGTAGTCTCATACATATATAATAAACCTTTAGATCATGCCCAAAAGTCAGCAAACTCTGGCTTGTCTTGAGCAAGAGTGGACGCAAATACAGAAGCATAGGAATTACCATATCTATTGTATTAGACCAGTGCCCCATGTAGAGTAATATCTTCATTTTAGAGTGAGCAGTACAAGATACTTCAGAGAAAAGTGGAAGAAATGCTAAGGTAGGCAACTGTGGATTAACCAGTCTATACTAAAAGTTTCTTCCAAGTCCCTTCATGTACAGGTTGAATTATTGTCTAATATCAGAGTTTTAGGCCCTCCTTTGGACTCCAGCCACCAGATATAAAATCTAGGGATTATACGTCAGATTTTTTTAAAGGAATTTAGGTGCCTAAAGTTCCAAAGGGGTAGCCATGTCAGTCTAGTTCAGCAAAATAAACAGAGTCTGTGAAATGTAATGTAATATAATATTTAAGTAAATAAATAAATTCATTTGTTAGTCTTTAAAGGTTCCTAAAGATATAGGCACCTAGCCCTTCTTATAGGAGTTTAGCGCCTATTTGCTGATGAAAATCCCACTGTGCACCTGTTCACATCTTTAGGCACCTAAGTAATTTTAAAATTCTGGCCCTATTGGCTTGAGCTTCCCCTTGCTTTCAATTGTTGAAAGAGAAGAGATGCTTCAAAGTTATGTAGGGTCAAATCCAACCCTTTCAGTTGCACCCAGAATAAAAAGTAGGCAGCTGAAACTTTCAAGTGCCTTCATGTATGTATAACTGCAGTAAGAGCCCATTGTAGTGATCTAGTCTGGAGATGACAAAAATAATTCCAGTTGAGATCCATTTCTGTGAGGAATGGTCAAAACTTTGCAATGATGCAGAGATAGAAAAATATGTTCATAACCCATGCTACTATTTCTGCCTTCTGGAGTGATTTGTAAATCTAGTAGGACTCTTAAATGATTTAAGCTGGATGCTGGGGCTGGTTGCCAAGTAGTTAATTTTTGTTATAATGCACCTAGGAATATTCATCAAATCAGAGCATTAAATAAATGGTTTTATTCTGTGGGAAAAAAAGATTTGCCATAATCTTAAAATCATTTGGTCTCATCTGACTGGGCAAGGCAACGATACTATGCAGAGAACTGATCCATGAGAATATACACAGTTCTGAGTTTCTTCAGACTATTGCATTAGCTGCTTTTCTCATGAATTTGTTCCAGTAAGTGAAATATAAATTACTACGTTTCTCCAATGATAGATTATTTATGCTTGTAAGGACATTGGTCATTAAAAAGCCAATCACTTCATTCTTCCATTTAGTCATTAGAATTTTGTTTTTCACCTACAATGAGGAGGCTCTGTGGACTGCCCATAAAAGATCTGTGATAGAGATGAATTTACTAAGAGTCAGAGTAGAAACTTTACTCTTTTCATTAAATAAAACAGGCACACTAATATCTTGTAGATTAGTTTAAGTGCATTAGAAATAGCTATACCTAGGTTATGCAGAGTTTTTTAATAAATGTATAAATTAATACTAATCATATTTCATTGGGCAACTGATTGCAGCAGTTGCCTATGTGAATTTTAACAAGCTGGACAAAATAATAAAAATGGACACAACAATCGGAAAAATTTACAAAGAGAGTTAAAGAATTCAAGAATCAATCACCAATCCACTTCTTTAATAAGTAACCAAAAAATCTGTCTACATCCCATCCTCTCAAAATGGAATTTACTCGTGCCTCTGCTGTGTTTCGGGTCTGTTTTATGTCACAAGTGAAGCTGAGTGTTGTGTTTTATTTAGAGCTCCCACTCTGTGCAGTAATGACAAAGGCCAAAATTGCAGTAGTAAAGGTGGTATACGTTGAGACTGCCGTGTGTCTTTGTCAACTGTGGAAGTCTGACAGCAACTGCCAGAACTCTGCTTGACTAGCCAATATTCTTGTTCCCTTGTATTCAGTTCCAAAACCTAAAAATGTGTACTACTTATTTTAAACTACAAGCTTTCCACACAGTTCTTATTTACTGTCAGTATGTTGGCTCATATGCTGTAAGGGTGCTGAGCAGGCTAAGTTCTGGTTTTTGCATAATGCTGTTGGTTGGGTTTTCGTTTTGTGCTTTGGAACTGTTCCATTTAATTTCAACTGATAAAAGTACAGTGGGATGGGAGTCCTGGGACAGATAAAATATGTTCATTTTGAACCATTTTTAATAATCTTTTTAGGACCACCGACTTAAGAATGGTTTCCAGATGCTAGATCAATTAGTTCTTTGAGTGGTATCCCCTTGGGTGCTCTACTTCAGGTGATGGTACATCCTCCATCAGAGATTTCTAACAGCAGTGCTCATCCAGGTAGCGCATGCATTGTCAAATCTGTCTCACGGTGCCGTTGGTGCCTCTACAGCCCAACCCCCTCAGTTCCTTTTCAACTGTCCATAGTCCAAGATGGAGCTTTTAGCAGTTAAATAATCTTTCTGTAGCATAAGTTTCATTTGTTAGTCAGTTATTTGTCTTTTTCCATTTTCCTAGTTTTTAAAAAAATTCTCGTAAGATTGGAATAGGTTTCCCTGCAGGGAACAAGCCCTTTTGTCTCGTTCACCAGGATTTAAACAATGCATGTCCTACAAGATGCAATACCAGCATTGAATGGATACTCTCTCAATGTGTCCAATGTCTGCGAAAGGTGCCCAAAAGAGTACCCATTATAAATACTTAAAATCTAGAGCCAGGACTTAAACTCCTACTAATGGAGAAGTCATTGAAACCTACCTCAGACCCTGGCCATCAAACCCAACACAGAGGGCCACATCAGAATCTAAAAGAGCTCAATCCTCTGGAAAATCTAGAAGGAAATGAGCCACCACCCCCACCTCAAAGAGGATTGGGTGGGGGGAGGGGAAAGGAGACTGCTGTCAAATCTCTCAAGTAAACTAACCTTCTGCACTAGGACACCAACAAAACAAACAGGACTGAGACCATTAGCACAGGTCATGCTTCCTCTGACGACTTTGGCACCGATCTCAACAATGACACTGATGAAACTCATGGTACCAACATTGGCACTGGCATAAATATGGGCACAAAAACCCATCAAAGAGGCACTACTGCCACCAGAGTGATATGCCCATAACTTCCATGTCACAGTTGCCACTATTCAGCACAGACATTGCACCAGACCAGGTTCTCACTCGTATACCATTCTCAAATGACAAAGAGGATAAGGAAGAAAAAGGGGTCTTTTCCTCTCAACACTCCTCACCTGCCAGGCCAACTCCTGAATCCATAAAATATAGATCCCACACCAGATTCAACCTTGGTATGGACCACCTTGGTATGGACCACCTTCAACCTTGGTATGGTTGGGGTCACCAATACCTTTCCTAATACATTGACCTATTGGGATGACTGATCTGCTCATTCAAGACAGTATAGCAGATCCCCAGCTGTTATGGGGAAAGAAATAGATCACCATCAAGGTCAATCTCACCTGCTTTGGAACCACCACTTGAAACATCTGAGGAGAGTATTAAACGAGAGCCATCAGCTCTTATTCATAACTCATCGTCTTTGCCTGATGATGCAATAATACTCTCCTACAGCTGAGATGACTTGAAGCAGTTCCATGACCTGTTCAAAAAGATGGCAAAGAACCTGGAAATCCCACTTGAGGTTGTGTTCAAACATACCACAAACTGTTCCAAGTGCTTTATACCTCTACCTCATCAAAAATTGCAGTACTGATTGACACACTATTAGAACCAGACAACATTTGGCAAGCACAGCAATCATTCCACCTAAGTATAAGAGGACAGACAAAAAATATTGCATTCCATCAAGGGGTATGAACTTCCTTTTCACCTATCCCTTGCCTAAACTCTCTCAATGTAGAGGTGGTGAATTAATGGTGCAAACAGCCCAAATATAGATACATACCACAAGATAAGGAATGGAAAAGACTAAACCTATTCAGTCTCAAAGTATATGTATCTAATACTTTGCAACTCTCTGTGGTGAACTGTGCCACCTTACTATCAAATTGTGAGCACAACTATTTCAAGATCATGGAATATATTAATGATATCCTGGGGGACAGGAAAGAACAATTCAGAGCACTTGTTAAAGAAGGACATCTCATGGCCAGAAGCACTCTATGGGTCTCTCTTGACATAGCTGACACAGCTGCAAGGTCTACAGCTTTTGCGATGGTCATGCATAGGGGTGTCTTGGTTCCACCACATGGGCCTGCTGAAAGAATTACAAGCCACAATAGAGGATCTCCTTTTCAGTAAGGAAAAACTTTTCACCACAAAGACGGATGAAGCCTTCCACACCATGAAGAACTCTGACCATGTTGCGTATATGTTGTAGCTGTGTATGTGCCAGAAGGAGAAAACAGTATAGGAATTGGCCACATCAATACAGGTATCATCAGTATACTCAACAACAAAGACATTATGAATCACAATGTAATAAAGACGAGAAAACCAACAACAAACTTCAAAATAACTGCCATCATCTATGAAACAACAATTTTGAGAACTTGGTCGAGAGCCTGAACGACCTCCCTCACCAATCAGTGCTAACAACATGAGCTTTGGATGTCCCACTTTGAACATCAACTCTGCCCTTTTCAACAAAAATGAGCTTCTGTTCCATTGAGCAAATGGACATTAGAGAGCATACTTTCAGGATACTCCAATCCCTTTCACCCTCCTATCCCTCCTACTCAACCCTCCCTACTCCATCCCTCTTCAAGGATCCTTCACATAAACATTTATTAAGGCAGCAAATGAATAACCTTCTACTTCTAGGTGCCATAGAATAAGTACCTCTCCTACACAAAGGAAAGAGGTTTTATTCTCATTACCTTGTAACCCAAAAGGAAAATGGGAGATGGAGGCCCGTTTTAGATAGCAGAAGACTGAACGCATTCATGAAGATAAAATGATTCAAGATGGTCACACTATCTACCATAACACCAACACTGGAACAGAGGGGACTGATTTTCAGCCTTTGAACTACAAGATGCCTCCTTTTATGTAACAATTCATCTAGTACACAGAACATTCCTCAGATTTACATTAGGGAAGACCCACTACCAATACAAATTACTACCCTTTTGTTCTTCCCACAGCACTGAAGGTATTTTTTAAAATACTTATTGTAATAGCAGCACATCTACATAAGCAAGGAGATGTAATATTCCCATATCGAAACAACGACCTGATAAAAGCATAGAACTAGATGGAAGCCATTCAGGCTACTCAATGGACAATGTCACTCTTTCAAGACCTAGGAGAAAAAAATAAACATATTAAAAGTCCTCTTTGATACGAGTACAACAACTGGAATTCATAAGTGCTTACTTAAACTCATTAAGACCCAAAGCATGATAGCTGGAGAAAAGGTTTATCCCTGTAACTATCTTATTATCATCTGTAAATAAATAGCCTGAACATAACTGCACATACACGTCTCCAACTTCTGGGATGTATGGTGGCCACACATGCGACTACATGTGTGCTTCCTCTAGGATTTGCTACAAGCCACACAATCATGACCTAAACAAAAAACTTACTATGCCAAACAGATTCAAAGACTCTTTACAATGGTAGACGTAATACATCAACATGTGTTCAGAGATTCCATTCTCACAGGAACCATCCTTGATAAATACAACAGATATGTTGATAGGATGGGAAGCTAACTTACAGAATCATACAACTCAAGGTCACTGATCCCAAACCACAATACGTATCCTCATGAATCAGCTAGAACTCTATGCAGTATACAACACATACTCATTTACTCCCACTCATAAGAACAAGACAATAAGAATGACAAACAACTTTGTGAACATGTTCTACATAAACCTCCAGGGAGGAACACGATCCCATACCTACGTACTGAAGCAATGAAACTATAGAATTGGTGCATTCAGCACAGCATCAACGTATCAGCCACACACTTACCAGGATGCAAGAACATGATAGTTAATATTGGACAGTTTGGTTTTAATCATGAGTGGAAACTGAATGAGGAGATCCTACAAGAAAATATGTTTCTCCCACTCATCGACTGCCTTGAGATAGTACAATCACAAATGTCTTCTCTTCTGTTTTGAGAACCTGATCAATGGGGGACAGCTTTCTTATTAAATGGGAGGCACCTCTCCTATACATGTTCCCAGCCATACCAATGATATACAGAATCATACACAAAATCAACATGGAAAACTTACCTTCAAAAATAGCATAGATTCAATATATGGTGCCAAAAAAACCCAAGTTAATGCTAGATCTTCATCAATTCCACTTGTACTCAAATACATTGTAGAATTTTAAAAAGCAGGACTTTCTATGAGTTCAGTTAAATTTCACTTGGCAGCCATCACTACCTTCCATCATAAAGTCAATGGCATCGCTCTGTTTGCACACCTGACCATTAAATGTTTCATCATAGGTATTCAGAATGTCTACCTGGATGCAAGTACATCAACAATACAATGGGACTTCAACCTAGTAGTATGAGGCGTAACCAAGCCTCCATTAGCAATCTGTTCACTTATGCACCTGCCCATGAATATGGCATTTCTAGTAGCTATAACATGGGCCCATTGCATGGAAGAAATAGGGTCCTCATGACATACCCATCCTATAGTGTATTTTGTCAAGGACACTTTGAGGCCTCATCCAAAAGTAGCACCATCTTTTCATATTAACTAATGAATTCACCTTCCCATTTTTATTCTCAAAATTTCACCGACACTCTCAAGATGCGTTATTACACACTTTAGGTGTTAGAAGCACACTAGCATCTTATCTAGGCAAAACCAAACCCTTTGGAAACTCTTCAAAGCCCTTTGTAACCATTGTGGAATAATCCAAGGACACCATCATCTGCACAAAGAGACTCAAAATGGATCTGAGTGTGCTGTTTGTTACCAACAAAAAAGAATTTACAAACCTCAAAGGGTCAGAACACATTCCACCAGAGGATTATCTACATCTATAGCATTCCTCAACAACTTACCACTCATAGACATAGGTAGAGCAGCTAGTGGGGATTCAGAAGATACATTCACAAAACAATATGCTGTTGATCTAGTGTCAATTTTAGACACATTGATAGGCCTAGAAGTATTATCATCTATTACTCAAGCAGCTCCAAAGTCCCTCCCATCCATTTAGGGGCACTGTTCTAGAATCACATAAAATGGAGCACCCCAGGGACACCACCCAAAGAAGAATAGAAGGTTACTCACTCTGTGCCGTAACTGATATTTGAGATGTGTGTCCTTGTGGGTGCTCCATTACTCACCCTCCTCCTCAATACTTTGGAGTTCAAGGCCAGGACTCTATGATAGAGACAAAACTGAGAGGTTGAACCACACATGCTGAGCGAGGCACCAACGGAGCCATGAGACGGGAGCGATGCATACACAACCTGGACAAGAACTGCTGTTAGAAATCTCCAATTGAGGACTCAAGGATGCATCAAAACCTAAAGTAAAGCACCCCCAGGGACATGCATTTTGAAGAACCTCAGTGACCGCACAGAGTAATTAATTAGTTTTAATTTTTACTAGGAATGGTTGAAAGTTTTGAAAATGTGAATGTTTTCCGTCCTGTTTTTAGATGAATGTTTGAAATTTTCCCTCCTCTTTTTAAACTACTATAGAAAGTGTAATTTCAAGTTTCAGTTTAATTTTGATTTTAAAAGGAAACTCAGATATTTTTCCTTTTTCCCCAACTAGTGCTCATGGATGCTGTTCCATTGTGCATTTGTGTGTGGGCAAGTGCCAAGTCTTTAATCATGTGGCTGCATCCTTCGAAGTGGCTCATTTGCTATCTTTTATTTGTAGTATTAGCTGCTTCTGCTGATGGATTTCCTTGGTAAGGCAGGACACAGTAGAATGGCAGCTTTAGTATTGCTGTATAGAACAGTGATGGGGTGATAGCCAGGCCTTCAAACATAAGAGAATCCTTTTTTGAGACACTTGCCACAGTCTTAGAGAGCAGTTATTGTTTGGCTGCTCTGAAACCTGTTTCCTAAATGGCTTTGTGATGCTTTACAAGTAAGATTGCTAAAATCAAATGTCTTTAGGTATTACAATTAATTTACATGTTGGCATTCTGCAAATGAAAATTCCATTGAGAGACTATGAAACGTTGTAAATCTGCAAACTATTTTTTTGTTAGTGTGCGCGCACACATGACATGTCATCGTTCAGTAATTACAGTTTACGTGAAGACAAATGTTACTGGCCATTGTAATTTACTGGCCATTGTAATTTAAAAATCTTTAGAAAGATTGTGTTTTATGATAAGGCCTTTAGCATTTCATTCTTAAACCTGAAGCCTACCTGCAATCGACTACTTGGAAGAGAGACTGTCCTTTCTCGAGTGAGAAGAAAGCGTCTGCTACGTTGTAGAGATTCCCAGAATCTAACACCAATTACTAATACTAGAATGTTCATACTCACATTTATAGCACTCTGTTGTTTTTGATATGCCAAACAACAACTGTTAATCAGTCCACACTTTCATTCACGATACTATTTCCTATTATGAATTATTTCTCTGTAGTAAATTGATCCTTCTTATGCTATAATTCCAGAGGTGGCCATCCCTACCTGACAGGCCTTGCAGTAGCTGGTGGAGCATATTACCTGGGATTGGAAGGAGCAATCATAGGACCAATACTACTTTGTATACTGGTGGTGGCCTCTAACATATACAGTGCCATGTTAGTGAGTCCAACAAATTCAGTTCCCACACCGTCACAAACACCGTGGCCTTTGCAGATATACCAGTAAGTAATCGAATAGCGTGGTGTAGAATGAATCGGACTATGTAAGAAGAAACAAACTTATTATAAATAGGGGTCTATTCATTGTGAGGTTTGGGGAGGGTTTGGGGAAGAATTGGTTATTCTAGAATATTTAGAAATAAAAACTACAATGTGGATTGTTGTTTTCAAAGCAATCTTTAAAGAATGGTACTGCAATGATTAATATAAATAACATAAGGGGTGGGATTAGTGATTGTGGGCTTCATTCCTCATTTTATCCACACGAACAGTGCCAATATTTCCAATGGGGCTGCTACTCACATGGGAAAAAAAAAAAGATAGGGCACCCTGGTAAATTTGTCTAGTCTTGCAATTAAGTTAATGTTTTTCATATTTGTGCAGTCCTACAATGTACAGTAATCTTGCAAATATGCATTTTATCATCCTCTTTCTTTTGTTTGTTTGCTGTCCCTCAGTAAGTCAATATTTTCTTCCAGGCCATCTAGAGAGACTCCTGAGGAGATGAAAATAGCCACAGAGTGAGATTTACACCATGTTGCACCTGATCAGCATGAAGTTGTCACTCTTTTACCTGCATTGTGTTCAGAACAGTTGTGGCCTTCTGTCCATCTTCCAGCTGTGCCTAGTGACAGCTCACAGTGAAGCACAGTTTAAAAAAAACAAAAACCCTCACATCTGCTGGCCTTACATTATTAAGCACTTTGCTTTTGCAAGAGAGACTATATGCTTCCCATCACTTTGCATATTAACACACAGACTGAGTTCAGATGCCTTGTTTATAGAGTGTTTTCTTCATAAGAAGACCATATGAAGGATAAGTCATATCCACTGGAGTCAAGATTAACTTCTGCTGAAATGACTAATGTGACTTTTATTTCTTTGGATGCTTGCATTATTATATTTTTAGTAGCTTTAAACAAGCTAAATCCCAAATCCTTTGTTCAAGGTATCTTTAATTGATCTAAGGTTGTATTTACTTGTCAAGATGCCAGACCTTTTAAAGGTGTCATGCACCTGCTATTAAAAGAAAAGAGTATAATTATGTGTTTTCTCAAAGTATTTTTGAAAAGTGTGAAAGTCGCCATCAATTAATAACACGTAAGCTTAATTTATTAATAAACTAATAGTTTTTATGTTGCCAGGGATAGATGCTTCCTTCCATTTACACATTGTGTGAAGTGTAGATTATCCTCACGTGGAATAGTAGCATTTGTAAAAACAATTCTTGAGTTCACTTTTCAGTTAAATTTAGTATTTTGCTATTTTGATTTATTGATAAAACATAATTAATGTATTTAGGTCTTAGTAAGATGTACCCAAAGTCCCCATGGATTCTTGCCAAATTTAACCAAAGGACTTAAATATTTCCATGCCGAGGAAACATCAGATCACCATACCTAATTACAGTATTTAGAGGATGCTGAATTATTGTGTTGACATTTTGTTCTTATTTATTGAGAAGGTAATAAATTGATGTGAGACGGTGGAAAGAAGAGAAAGGCACAAGATGGCAGAAATCTCAAATTCTAAAATGTGTTCTTGTCCCAGGCATCAAATTGAAGTATGCTAAAGCTTTCTTTCCTAAGCTGGAGTTGTCCTTAAATTGCAGATTGAGAGTGGCACCAGAGGCTTTTCGTATCTTGATTAATGGTACAGATTTGAAACTGTGGTTAATGAGCACCCAAAAGGTAATGAAATTTTTTTGTGAAAGTTCTTGTACTCAAAGCAGAGGCAGGGTGAGCAAAAAAACTTTACTTCAAGTACTTGGTCAAAGAATGCACTCAGATCATCAAGCCCCAGGAACAAATGTTGTTGTTCTTTTCTTAAACCAGAGCAAAACTCTTCAGTTATTGGTTGAATCTACCTTGAATTTATGACAAGGTTTCTTCATTTCTGATTTATACAAAATAACAGGCAATGACATATACTTAATCTTGCATGCATTATAATACAGCTATCATAAAAATCTGTCAGACTGGGTTGTTCAATAACCCAAGGATCTGGTTCAGCCCAGGTAGGAGAGGGTATAATAGATTTCTACTAGATTTTTGAATGACAAGGCACATATTTATAGATATTACTGGATTTTAGTTTTCGATCTAACCAGGGCTCTAAAACAATCTAATATTTAAAGTACAGCTATAGGTTTGCAAATAAACGGATATGCAATATGTATTAAGATTTTTATAGAGGAGACCTTTGGAAAGTAGAGTCTAAATTAGTGTCTACAGTTCTGCACATGAAACTTCTTATCTATAAATATAGGTTTGTGTGTGTAGCTTCTACACTTGAAAAAATTCAGGTGCAAATTTGGAGGCTATACTGACACCCCTTTGTAAATTCGGCCTGTAGGCTTTGACTTAAATTTGCTAAATAGAGGCGATTTTATGTTTAATGCCTTGTCTTGTGCCAATGTATTGCAATGTCTTAAGGTCATTTCAGTACGTTGCAATACAGGGGCATAATACATGTAGTTATGAATAGAGTAACTGTACTAGCTTGGAATTTATTTACTTTTGTGAAACAAAGTTAAACCCTCTGTTATTTAACAATGTTTTGTTTCATAAATGACAATTATGGGAAAAGTCAGGATCTCAGTCAGAGTATCGATATTCTTGTCGTATACATACTAGTATATGACTGGTAGACTATAGACTATAGTCTGTGGAAATTGCTACATTTTGTTATTTTAATGTATTCTACAGTGCTGAGCAGCATTATGATTCTGTTTTGGTTTATCAGGTCATCGTGTACCCAAGCAGCTTTTGAAAAGGGTTGTCACTTGAGAGAAAAATGCTTAAAATTTATACAACTAACATGAATCCATAAGCATTCATGTTTTTACACTTTTTGCTCCCCATTAAAGAATGGGTGTTGTGTTTTCTACATTATATAGCATGTTCACCTCTAACCTGATCTTTCATAACCCCTTGTTAGAAATTTGTGATGTCACAGTCATTTCCATACTACCAGGCTGGGATGTCGCAAACAAAGGCTGATTACTTTAGTAAAATCAGAGAGGAAAATCTCTGATGGGAGGGAGAGTTCTTTTTCAAACAAAAGTATCTTCAGTAATAGCAAAAAAATTAATAAACTGAAAACATCTGTTTTTGCTAATTTGAAATGTTCCTTTCCCAGCATGGGAAAAGAAATCCATTGGTGTATATAGCATTTATTTAATATACATTCTGTTTTTAGGTATGCCTTTTTAAAAAACTAATACTTGAGGCTTTCTGTCTTTAACTTCAACTAATATTTTCCATTAAAAACTCACTAATAAAGCTGTAAAATTCCCAGTAAATCTAGATTTAAGATCCCATACTTTGAATCATGTCTATATCTGAGTAGTAGAGGCTTTGTCCAGGTCCCTCTGAGGCATATACTCCCATTCTTAATACAATGTTTTTTTAAAAAAAAAAAGTTTATGTATACTCCTGAAAAAGTATACCAGCTTTGTGTATATACCGTATTTTTCGGACCATAAGACGCACCTGACGCACCCAGTTTTTAGAGCAGGAAAACAAGAAAAAAATATTCTGAACCAAATAGTACCGGTAAACTAAATAGAAGAGAAAAGGAAGGGAAGAGAAAGGAAGGCAAAGAAGGGAAAAGGAAGGAAAGAGAAAGGAAGGCGAAGAAGAGAAAAGGAAGGGAAGAGAAAAAGAAAGAGAGAAGGAAAGAAGCAAATATGAGAGATGTTAAAGGGTCAAAGCGAATCACATACATACAAATTATTTAAATTCCAAAGGGGTAGCCGTGTTAGTCTATTGTAGAAAGACAACAGAGTCTTGTGGCACTTTTAAAGACTAACAGATTTATTAATCGCATGAGCTTTCGTGGGAGAAAATCCCACTTCGTCAGACGCTTATGATTAAATGATTTAAAGTTCATGAAAAGCAGTTTGCAGGTTTGTTCCTCTGGAGTTTGCAGGCTTCTTCCTCTGGTAAACACCCAGCACCAGGGTGGGCCTCAATCCTTTGTTCAGTCTCAGAGGAATAGTTCCAGAGACATGTTTAAGTCCTAGTGGCTCAACAGGTTTTCTTCTTCGGCCCATTATACTGGGGAGCTTCCTTAATGGGCCATTAAGGAGACAATGGCCAGGTAGACATTCAGTCTGGGGAATTTTCCCAGCCTTACACAAGTTAAAATATAACAATCATATTCCTAACTTCTAATATGAATGCAAATCCTACACATAAACTATATAATCATTCCCCACAAATTACCTTTCTATTGACACCAAACATGGCATAGTTCCTATGGATTATAACAATCATAAAATATTAATACAAAATAATATCATAAATGGTTCCTTAAACCCTTACAGCATCACATATTAATACAAAATAATATCATAAATAGTTCCTTAAATCCTGACAGCGTCACAGGGGGGCCAACCCCAGCCGAGCCTGCCCCGTCCGGCAGGGGTGTGGGTTTGTTTGAGTGTGTGTGGGGTTGTGAACTGGGGGAGCGGCCTAGTGGCTTGGCCAGGGGGTGGGGGCTAGCAGGGAGTGGGCTGGAGGGCCACAGCCCTGGATCTTTTTGCTATCCAGCAACGCCCCCTGGCGGGAACACTGCTTGCTGGACAGCATTCGGACTATAAGACGCACTTTCATTTTCCCCCCACTTTTGGGGGAAAAAAAGTGCGTCTTATGGTCCGAAAAATACGGTACCTAAAATGTGTTTTTTAACAAGTCCATTAGTACTTTAAAAAAAAAAAAAATTCACTCGAACTAGAGACCTGCATATTTTCATTTTCATCAAGTCTATTTTCATTTGTGGAAACATTGGAGTATACATTATCTAAAATGTTTTTTTAGTCAACCCTCTAATCACCAAACTAATTTTATCCATGTTTTTTCTTTTTATTTAAAAAAAGCGAGAGAGAGAGGAAGGAAAGAAGGGCCTTTCTGAATGACACTTTGTATGAAAAGAAACATCTTCGAGTAATATTTTTAACCCAGTTGTATATCCCAGAAGAAAAGGTCATAATGGACCCTTTCACGTAGTGGCATTGTGAACAGGGAGCTATGTCCTTTTACTCTGGATTTATAACCCCTAGAACAATAAGGTCTTGATCTAGTCTGGGTCATCTTGGCATTACGGTAATAAGACACCTTGTCTCTAGGATAATAGTCAGATTTAACACTGCATGTGCAAATAAAGAATCAGTCACTTTAATGAGTTGCTAAAGGTATGCTTATTCATATTAGTCATCATGAGATGTTGCTTTGCAGTGGAATAGTGTGTCAGCTATGATGCCGTCATACTTTTCTAGCACGTTGTTTATCCCAAGTACAAAGTTAAAAATAGTAAATGGTTTTTTGCATACATTTCAGTAGCTTTTCCTCCTTTTTTATTAAATTGGAGAGTTTAGGCACATGAATTTTAGTCAGTGATTATTCAATTAGGAAATCAATAATTTCTTACAAAACTGCAGACTTCAATTAAAAATTGCAGAAAATTTAACTGTTTTCTCAATACTAAATATAACGAATGCTAACTTCATTTCCAAAAAATGTTAATGTAACAAAAATGTTAAATCCTCTCTTTAAAAGGCTGAGCCTCAATGGAAACCCCTTTCAAAAAAAAAATTTTTTTTGCCTCAATTAAATTAATTTCCTTCTCTTAAACATAATTGCTGCAGTGTGAATCTATAGTACTAGGGCCAGTAGACTACTGATAAGGGTTACCGCTCCAACAGACTTAATACAGTGAGGCTGGAAAAACACCGTATATAAATATCCCAGATGGCACTTCACGTCTCTTAGTGGCAGGATGGCCCACCACTGTGGCCTTCATACAAATGTTCACTATTTACATGGATAGATATGTCTGCTTAGGCATAGTCACTCTACAAAGCATAATGCTGGATTTATGGTAACTATTGTGAAAATACTGTACTTTTAAAAATGGATTTGCACGAAAGATGTGTATTTTTTTATTAGTTAGACGTTATGTTTAATATTGACAGTAACATTTAATGTTCTGTAGACATAGTTTCAGGGAAGCCTGTCTTTCAAGAGAGTGGTGATTTCCACTCTTCTAGTTACAATTGATGTGCCTTAACTCAACAGGCGGACTTCTCCAGAGCTCTCTTCTCTTATGTGGCGTATTATCAGAGTAAAAACTGTATTTTCTCTGCCTTTTGTGGCATTCCAGTGAATTACAGAACATAGCAATGCATTTCCATTTCAATCCCAATTCTTCTGTGAAATAAAATGGCCTAATGCTGATTTAATTTTTACTCTGGCATTGTTTCTTGCTATCAGTTTTAGTATCAGTCCCTTCATGCTTTATAATAAATGTCCACAAGCATTTTATGAAGATAAAACAGGAAATAACTCATTTTTCATCCTTACAAAGATGGTTTGTGTTTTTAAAAATCAGTCGTAGTGATGATACTAAGGATTCTGCATCACTTTTTAAAAAATGTGTAAGTATGAACAAAATCTATCTTCAGATTATTTTTATCTGGGAAACTTTCTCTTGTGATTCCTACAACTAAAATTTTGTGTTGCCTGTACATAATGGAAATAAACATTTTCTGGAAAGATCTATACAGTATACAATAAATAGGCAGAGAGACTGGGGAGAAGCTGACAAATGTCTGCTCAGATGACTAAATAAGCTGTTATGGTGTAGTAGGGGACCAAAACCAATCAACATCGCTCTTTCTAGTAACCACTCAGGAGTCAGAACTTGATGCCTGTTGATCCTGAAACTATTTGCACTGGTCCATCAAAGAACTTGTAATCTTAATAGATCATGAAATATCAGAACTCCAAATCCCCAAATATTGTTATTCTTTTGTCCTCCATTTAGTATTTGGTATCTCATGAATTACTAGAATTGAAGGTTATTACTTTATGCCTTTTATAAGATAGGTTCCAAAATTCAGAGGATGTGCTGCTATGGCAGTTTGTCTGATTCAGGAAAGCATATCTCTTTTGGACAACATTTTAAGCAAGCCCTATCCAAGTCAATGTTAAACCCAAGTGTGTGCTGATGTGCTGCCCTCAATGGGCATGGACTTAAGCACATGCTTCTGTGCTTGTATTGTAATACTGAAGATGAGAGCATTTAAAATCATGTTGGAATTAAAGCAGGTGAGGGAGGAAAATATATTGATACCTTTCTAGTGGAACACAGAATTCATTTTATAGCCCTCATGCGTTTTCAATATTTTGAAATTTAAAAACTGTTGTTTCACTCACCCTAACCTTGTGGTGTTTTGTTTTTCTTCACTGGATGAGGATGAGCTATAACAAGTGTGACTTCGGGTAAAAATTATTTTCATTCTCTGCACAAGCCTTTGACATAGTCATAATGTAACAGAACGACACAGAACTACATGAGAACAAAAAGTCCGGTAAATGAAAAAACAAATGTATTTCCAGGCCGTAGTGCTGGAATAATAAACAAAACTACCATAGTCTCAGCCCAGAGCACCTTGTTAAAGCAGTTTCAGTGAAAATTATTGCACTCTTTCTGCCTATGACTGACTTGCTCTATGGATGGATGTCTTCAGTCTCCAGTGTCATCGGTCTGATACGTTTTGCATGCACTACATTCAGTCAAAAGTTCATCTTTTTAAAACTGTAATAAAACATTCCTGTGCAGCATTCAGTGAAAGCTGACTTTTTTTGTTTGTGGGTTTTTCTTGTTTTTACTGAGTAAGAGCTAAGCATTAGCATATAAGTACTAACCAATATTTGGTGTTTGGTAGGGGGCAGTATACCTTTTTTTGGTACATTTGGCAAAAAACAAATCCGAAGAAACGGTATGACATTGGATTCTAAGACTGGCTTTAACTAAATATCACCACAGATCTTTTGAATTACATTATTGTTGTGCCTGACTTGAATGTACATTCCTATTTCAAATTTATGGGGTTTTGGAGAAATAACTTCTACTGTCCATGGTCAAAGCTGTGTATGTGTAAATTAACATGCGGTACATCTTCACACAAAAAAAATTATATTGCAGATTAATAATACCTGGATTTTATAATAACTGTTAACTGCATGGATAATAGCTTGAAAAGGTACCTATGCTCATCTACGATGAAACAAGAAACATTGGGTGCTATTGGTAAGAATTCTTGAGTAGACTGAATAATTATTTTATTTTTGCCTATTGAAAACATTTTGTTTCCTAGTAAAGAGGTTTCCTGTAGCAGCTATTAAAAGCTTTTGTCACGATATTACATGCAGTTCTTTGTAAACACAAGATTTAATATGTTTTGAAATAAAAATCTGTGTTGAATGTTTAAGAGGAGGCTGGGTCTTTGTTAATGGTTGAATGATAGCATAGTAGAACTGAACAATTTGATTGGATGCCTTAATGTGATTGTTCAAATAGGTAGAGTACAGTAACTCTGCTTGATGCCCAGGAGATTAATATTTTATGCGTAGCAGCAGTTTGCATTCTCTCTAATAGTGTTTTCAGTACGACATAATATGCGGAACAGAAATCATAGTAATCTGGTATCAAAAAGCACAATTCTAGAGCATTTCAGATTATTACAAAACAGAAGTGGTCAAATACTGCCTGTGTGGTTGCTCTCCTCTTTAAAGCAGATGTGATCAGTGAAGGCTGAAATTCAGGTTTGCAATATTCCATCTTGGTCAGGCTAATAGCGTATTGTTCTAGGTATTTGATAGACATTTTCAGCAAATGTAATGTTATACCTTCTAATTAAGCGTATTCAAAAGATTCCCAAATTACCGTATGCAGTGAACAGTGTGTGCTGAGTTACTGATAAGATCTTAAAATAATTTTTTTTCAGATATTTAAAACATAACTATTTTCTCCAGTGTTTCCATGCACGGTTCAGTGCAGAGTGCTTTGTTAGAAATGAACTCTTGTATAGTAATGAGTTAGGTAAGGTTCTTCAATCCTAACCCACCTCCTTTTCATTAGGAACCAATAGAAATAAATGTCCATATTCAAGAATCAAAAATATATTATGGTGTTCTCAGATCTTTTATTTATTTATATTACATTTGGAACCAAGTTCTATAGGGAATGGATCACAATCTGTGAACCCAAAATTTTCTTTTTTGCTGGGTGGAGGGTAATTTGCTAATATAAACAAGGATTTCCTGACTCAGTAGTTCACACTATAGTGAATTATACCACGTTAATTTGGCTGAGTTCACAACTAGCCTTTAGGTGCCGAAGGAGTATGATCAATACTGGATACCTGTGACCAAAAGATTGAGGAGGAAGACCCACTTTTCAGCAATTTATCAAATGCTGAAAATACTTTTATGCCTCAGAGTCTAAGTTCAGAAACCAGCATGATCATCTAGTCTGACCTCCTGCACAATACAGGCCACAGAATCTCACCCTCCTCCTCCTCCTGCAATAAACCTCTAACCTATGATTAAGTTATTAAAGTCCTCAAATCATGGTTTTAAAATGTTACGGTATAGAGAATCCGCCAGCAATTGAGCCATGCCCCATGCTGCAGAGGAAGGTGAAAACCCCCCAGAACCCCTGCCAAACGGCCCTGAGGGAAAGTTCTTTCCTGACCCCAGTATGGTGATTGGTTACACCTTGAGCATGTGGGCAAGGCTCATCAGTCAGACACCCAAGAAAGAATTCTCTGTAATAACTCAGAATCCACCCCATTAATCCTCCTATTGGCATATCTATCACCAAGAGCCAAAGATGAGTCAATTGTCAAATTAGGCTGTTACATAATCCCATCCCCTCCTCTCAGAAGACCTTTCATTGTAAGGCCACTGAAAAGAGATACTTGTGTATTTCCTTTGCATGTTGCAATTTCTGACTTAAAATAAAAATAGTTGTTCTCAAGAAAACCTTTACCCAAAAGCTATTTAAGCTGACTGCATTGAGCTAAATTACGGAAATTGGGAAAAGATGTGCCAAATACAGCTTCTTGTTAAAAGTATATAATCTTTTTAAGAGATTCAAAGAATTTAGTTGGTACATGCTTATTGGGCACCAGTCCTTTTTATGGTTACCATATCAGGACCTCACACAAGAATCCTAAAACGATGTTTATACTGACAGTGTGGCTGTTCATGCACCCAATACTGTACTGCATCTAAAATGACTTTTCTCCTTGTTTTGCTGGGAGTGTTATGTACAGATTGGGATGTAATAAAGTTGAACATCATGTGTAAATGTCGGAGGAAATTTTTAAAGTGGAGCAAATCATAAGCCTCAAATGGCTTGAGCTGCAGTTCTAAAAGAGCAAAAATTGCAGCTTTGAAAACATTTTTAACCCTTTTTCTTGAAAGTGGAAACTCAAGAAGGTTATAATGCAGCTTTTGCCCCGACATGTGCCATTCTCAACCCTTTTGGAGTTATTGTTGCCTAAAGTATAAATCGGAATAAAATTTGAACTAAGATTTGGCTTAGAACTTCTAGAATTTCTCAAGATGCCCAAAATAGCCCAAGACTCTCTTCTCCCTGCAGGGTGAAAATGAAACTAATCAATTAAGTTCCAAATGGGTAGCCGTGTTAGTCTAGGTCAGCCAAACAAACAAGAACTCCTGTGGCACTTTTAGGGTATGTCTACACTAGAAAAACTAAGTAGACTTACAGCGTGTACACTAAAATCTTAAGTCGACTGCCTGCGTCCACACACGCAGGTGCTGGGTCGACGAAGAGCCGCGGCTCCCCTGGGGACAAGGGAGCCACAGCTCCCTTCTCACCGGGAAGCCGAGCGCAGCTCCCTTGCCCTGGGGGGAACTGTGGCTCCCTTGTCCACAGCGCTAGGTCAACTTAGGGAATTACGTCGACCTAGGGCACCCATACCGGCTTTAGGTCAACGTAACAGGTCGACTTAAGCATTAAGTTGACCTAAAGAATGGGAGTTATGTCAACTTAAGGAAGCGCTTAAGTCGATTTAATGAAAGCCAGGTGTGGATGCGGTGTTCTGTAGGTCGATCTAAGCGTCCTTAAGTCAACCTAACTTGCAAGTCTAGACATACCCTTAAAGACTAACAAATTTATTTATCGCATGAGCTTTCATGGGAGAAAATCCCACTTCATCAAACGCTTTGAAGTGTCGTCAAAGCGTCTGACGAAGTGGGATTTTTCTTCCATGAAAGCTCATGCGATAAAAAAAATTTAGTCTTTAAAAGTACCACAGGACTCCTTGTTTGTTTTGGCTAATCAATTAAATGATTTATACTGCTGCAATCAAACTAGTCATATTTTGAAAGAAATATGCAGGGAAAGCGAAATATTATGACCAAGATGCATTTATTTTTAATATGTTTATAATAAGGATAGACCCAAATTAGCTGCTGCTGTCAAGTTCCTGACAAGTAGCCAATATGGCCCTCATTTTATAGTTGGACAGCTCCTACTTCAGGAAATCAGCAGACTGGATAAATAAATACTGTGTTTACAGATGAGCCCTGAAATATAGTAGTAAAAACTGATGATGAATTATTGAAGATTCTTTTCAACTGTTCATGTTCTCATCATTTGACAGACTATTCTGTCACCCTTAACATAGGTAGTCTGCTTTTCAAATATTAACACATTTATGTGCCAAATGTGTCACTTCATGAGAGGGAGATCGTTATCTTGTGATTTTTTTTAAAAAGTGCTGCTGTAACAATCACAAAATCCTTTATTCACTTTTAAAACTGGCATTTAGTCTTGAGCTTAAAAAACAAAACAAAACAATCCATTAGAAATGGAAGATGCAAAGTATATCTAGGACTGTGTTAAAACTGGTTGGTTCACCGTTAATAGCTGGAGGCCTGAACTAGCTGGTCCTGATTACAGAATGAGCAGCACCTAGAATCATAGAATCTTAAGGCTGGAAGAGACCTCATGAGGTCAGCTAGTCCAACCCCCTGCTAAAAGCAGGACCACTCCCACTAAATCATCCCAGCCAGGGTTTTGTCTAACCAGGCCTTAAATGTTTCCAAAGGTGGAGATTCCACCACTTCCCTAGGTAACCCATTCCAATGCTTCACCACCCTCCTAGTGAGAGAGTTTTTCCTAATATCCAACCTCGACCTCCCCAGCTGCAATTTGAAACCATTGCTCCTTGTTTTGTCCTCTGTTACTACTGAGAACAGCCTAGCTCCCTCCTCTTCGGAGCATCCTTTCAAATAGTTGAAGGTTGCTATCAAATCTCCCCTCAGTCTTCTCTTCTGTAGACTAAATAAGCCTAGTTCCTTCAGTCTCTCCTTGTAAGTCAAGCCCCCTAGTCATTTTTGTTGCCTTCCACTGGACTCTTTCTAATTTGTCCACATCCTTTCTGTAGTGGGGAGCCCAATACTGGACACAGTATTCCAGATGCGGCCTCACCAGTGTTGAATAGAGGGGATTAATCACATCCCTTGATCTGCTGGCAACACTCCTACTGATGCAGTCCAATATGCCATTGGCCTTTTCGGCAACAAGAGCACACTGTTGACTCATATCCAGCTTCCCATCCACCATAACCTCCAGGTCCTTTTCTACAGTGCTGCTACTTAGCTGATGGGTCCCCAGCCTGTAGAAGTGCATGGGATTTTTCTGTCCTAACTGCAGCCAATCGATCCCCAGCCTCTGCAGTACATGGGATTTTTCCGTCCTAAGTGCAGGACTTTGCACTTGTCCTTGTTGAACCTCATGAGATTTCTTTTGGCCCAATGCTCCAACTTGTCTTGGTCTCCCTGATTCCTGTCCCTGCCCTCCAGTGTGTCTACCATTCTCCCATGTTGGTGTCATCCACGAATTTATTGTGTGTGCAATCTATCCCAACATCCAGATCATTAACGAAGATGTTGAACAGAACCAGCCCCAGGACCGACCCCCTGGGGCACTCCACTCATTACCGGTTGCCAACTAGACATTGAACCTTTGATTCTTGCCTACTGAGCCCGATGATCTAGCGTTTTCTATCCACCTTACGGTACATTCATCCAACCCATACTTCCTTAACTTGCTGACAAGAATGCTATGGGAAACCATATCAAAAGCTTTGCTAAAGTCAAGATATATCACATCAATGGCTATTCCCACATCCACGAATCCAGTTATCTCATCATAGAAGGCAATCAGGTTGGTCAGGCACAATTTGCCCTTGGTGAGGAATGAAGTGATTACAGTATGAAAGCAGCAGGGCTGAGTGAGGCAAGTCCAGTGAAATGCCTTTCCTTGCAGAGACTGTGCGGAGCAAGAAGGCTCCTGCAGGGCCCTGTCTCTGCAGGGTTGGCTTGTGAAGGACAAACTCCGGGCAGGAGGTACTGGGAGGTAGAGAGGACATCAGAGAGGAGAGGCTGTGCCCCACTGAAACTGCATTGAGGACTGAGAGTCTGAAAGACTGTTTTGGATTATTGCAAGGAAGGCACTAAACTGGAGTCCAAGTGAGTAATGGTTTTTAACTTCCTCTGCACAGTGTGGAATTTAAACAGCCCTGAAGAAAGGGAAAAGGGGCACTGGTTACTAGGGGTTCTCAGGGAGCAGTTGGCCCTATTACAGCATATTATTGCATTTTAGAAATAGTGTAATCATGTACTACAGGATAGTAGGGGGGGAAGAAATAAGTTGCAGTATCATGTATTTTGCCAAAAGCATTTAGAGAAGTAGATTTAAAATAAGAGACTTTGGTGCATATGGTTTTACACATGCTTAGGATTCCTCTTGAGCCTCTAGGGAGGCCATGACATTTTATCTTGGGAACCAAGTTGTAGACTGCTTGCTGCAGACCTTGGATCTCAGTCAATATGTATCAGCCTGCAGAGAGAGAGTGACAGGACAGGCAATGACCTCTTCCCCACTGCCCCCCTCCCTATCTTCCAGAGGAATATCTTGCTCTTTTGCCTCAGCTGGGGCCAACCAGCCCGGTGGCCAGAAATGTAACTGAGTCCCTTTTCACAGCTCTAACCTTGGCTACTGTGTTTGAGGAAAGGCTCCTTATCTGCGGCATTGTTTTACTTTTCCTCCACAGTTTAACATCTTCTGAGATCATTATGGGGTGATATCATGCAGATTCACTGAGTACGTGTTTTTTATAACAAAATACAGATATTTCCCAATTCTTCGCAGGAGGTACTTTGAGACTGTAATTGTCACCCCTCAATCTTCTCGTTGCTCAGGTAAATATATTGAGCTCATTGATTGTATCATTATAAAGCACATTTTCCAATTCTTTAATCATTCTTGTCATGGCTCTTCTCTAAACACTCCAATTTATCAACATCCTTCTTGAATTTTTGGCACCAGAGCTGGACATGGTATTCCAGCGGTGTTTGCACTGTGCCAAATGCAGAGGTAGAATAACATCTTCATTCCTGCTCAAGATTTCCCTGTTTATTTATCCAAGGATTCCTTTAGACCTTTTGGCCACAGAGTGACACTGCAAGCTCATTGTCAGCTGATTATCCATCACAATCTTCAACTCTTTTTCAGTCGCTGCTTTCTAGCATAGAGCCCTTGGTCCGCTGGGTATGGCTGGAATTCTTTCTTCTTTCATGTATTACTTTGCGTTTCGCTATTTTGAGACGCTGATTGTTAGCATACACTCATTTTACCAAGCAATCCAGCTCCTCTACGCTAGTGACCTATCCCCTTCATTATTTACCGTGCCTCCAATGTCTGTGTTATCTGAAACCTCCTTTGGTGATTATTTTGTTTTCTCTCTCAAAAATGGATAAAAATGTTAAATAGTGATGGTTCAAGAACCAGTCACTGCAGGACCTCATTAAAACTTACCCCTTAATGATATTCCCCATTTAGAGTTTCACTTTCAGATCTGGGAGTTAGCCAGTTTTTAAATCCATTTAATGAGAGCCATATTTATTTTTATGTATTGGTTTTTAGTTTCTTAATTCAAATGTTGTGTGGTACAAAGCCAAATGCCTTATAGAAATCTAACTAAAGCACATCATCACAATTTCCTCTTTCAACCAAATTTGTAATCTCATCAAAAATGCTATCTAGTTAGTTCAACAAGATCTACTTTCCATAAACCCATGTTGACTGGCAGTAATGGTATTATCTTCTTTGTTGCTACATTGTTGGAGGTGCTGCCGACAAAGTAGCCTGGCCCTCAGTTACAGTTGAAATGGAAAGACAACAGAGTCCTGTGGCACTTTTAAAGACGAACAGATTTATTAATCGCATGAGCTTTCATGGGAGAAAATCCCACTTCGTCAGACGCTTTGAAGATGGGAAAGTTACAGAATGGGAGGAAATTACTCCCCTGCATTTAATTTCCTCCCATTCTGTAACTTTCCCATCTTCAAAGCGTCTGACGAAGTGGGATTTTCTCCCACGAAAGCTCATGCGATTAATAAATCTGTTAGTCTTTAAAAGTGCCACAAGACTCTGTTGTCTTTCTACAATAGACTAACACGGCTACCCCTTTGGAATTTGAAATGAAAGTATTTCATCATACTCGTATGCTATGACTGTCATTCTGACTTTTTTAAATGGAACAGAACTGTTGACACTTCTATCACATCCATGTAGCAGCGGACCAATACAGGTGTTTGGGTTCTATTGTTCCTGATATTCTCAACAAGCTTTTTTATTATTGTTAAGTCTGCTGGCCGTAGATTTCTCCTTGTCCTTTTTCAATTTTCCCTACAGTCCCCAGCTTCTGATTTATATTAATTACTGTCAATTTCCTCTTCCTTCCATTTGTTCTCTATGGTGATGCAGTTTCTTATTTCGTTAGTAGCTGCTTTCATTTCCCCTCTAAGCTTCGTTGGTTTTGTAATCAGCATGGCCTTTTTTTTTCTCAGTTGTGGGATTGTGCCCTTTGAGGCACCTAGAAAAATTATTCTGAAACAGTTCTCAATTATCATTCACATTTTGCTCTTTAAATTCTTTCTCCACATTGAGTTAACTCATTGTTTTCAGCTATGTGAAACTGCCCTTTCTAATGCACGGAGATAACTTAGTTCTCAGTGATTTGAAAATACAAATGCCAGGGTAATTCATGCGATTCTGTTGTCTAAAGTTTCATTTGTGGAGGATATAAATTTTTTTCTCCTGCAGAGTGCTTGTTTACTTAATACTTTAATTTGCATTTGCTATCTTCTTTTCCCCATTAAAATACTGGAAAATAATCAAGGCTGTGTTCCAGACGACCAGTATAGCTGCATCAGAGACTGTACTAATATCTATTTAAGGCACCAACCTTCATGCTATGCTGCTGCTTTTCCTATGCAGCAAATCATCCAAGCTTAATTCCTAGCTTCTAGCAGGTTTCCTGTTTCTTTGTCATTTTATAATAGTGGCAGAGCATTAGTATTATTTCAAGTGTCAAAGTTTGTTGCTCTCCCACTGATGTAGCTACAGTTGTTCGTTTCTGTGGTTTTATTATGTGGGTGGGAGAACTCTCTCCTGTCAACATAACACGGCTATGTCGGCAGAAGAGCTCGTGTAATAAAACCACCTGAAATGAGCAGGGGTAACTGGTGGTGGTAGAGCGACATACTGATGTCTTCACAAGGGTTTATGCCCGCAAACCTTATTTCACGTGTAGGGAGTGTTATTTCACACCACTGAACAACAAAAGTTTTGCAGGAATAGGGTTCTCTTTTCACGCAGGACAAACATCCAATAATGTGTATCTTAGGCCTTTGGAAGATGCTCTCCTGCCAACGTAGCTACCGCCACTCGTTTTAGTATGTTGGTGGGAGAGCTCTTTCTGGTCAACATAATGCAGCCGCGCAAGCGGTCTTACAGAGCTCAGCTATACTGATATCTCCGTGCTGCTGTAAGATTAAGGTGTAGATTAGCCTCTAGGACAACAGTTCCCAACCTGGTGTGCGGGTCTGCCTTGGAGGCACCAGATCTTACAGGGGTCTGTGAGGCTTCAGTAATATTGAGGTTATGTAGCCCCGAGCCGCGCAGCAGCCAGAGAGGAAGAGCAGTCCTCCACGCAGCTGCAAGGGGGCTCATCACCTGGCCCAGAGCAGAGGAGCAGCCCCAGCAAGCCCCAAGCCAGATGGAGCAGAGGAGCATTCCCCCTCCCCAAAGCCCATACCAGTTGGAGCAGAGAAGCAACTCTCGCCCAGCCAGATCAGGGGGCCTGGAGCCAGTACCTGTCACCTCCATTACCCAATATCTGTGAGGGACAGGAAGAAGGGGGTTAACAGTGTGCAGTGGAAGATATGCCAGGGAAGGCTTAGCTTCTTATTCAGGTAAGAGTAAGTTATTATTATTATTTATTATTATGAATAATTTAGTGGTATTATGATAATCATTTTATGTATTTTATAGGGGTTATGTGTGTTTATGGCTGGGTTGGGGAGGGATTGGGGGGGGGTGGGCGTTTTACTCGAAAAGGTTGGGAACCAATGCTTTAGAAGACTTGTCACTTTCTGAAGCAAGATAATCAAAAGTTTCAAACATGATCCTACTCTGAAAAGTTATTCTAATAAGGGAGAGTTTCCTAAAGCTGATTAACAGATTCTGTTTCTGTAGATCTTGCAAATACTGATTTGCATGTCTCTGCCTCAATGCCATACCACGAACTGGCTTATTAGTTCCATGGAATGACATCAGTATCACCCTCAGGGTTACGGTAGCAGCTGCTGCTCATCTCAGAAAGTAGGGTCTGAATTATTTCATGTTTAGATGACTCTACAATGAAAGTAACATCCAAAGCAGAAAGAGATTTTCAAAGGTGTGTGTCTACATTTGCTATTCATTTTGCCCATTGTTCATCATAATCCTCATATGGGAGGCAATTTTAAATAGAAGAAAAGGTAAAGCCTTTCATTCCAAAAAAAGGGTATTGAAGTTTTGCTCTTTGTGTTGAGCTTGCTTGTACCATATCGACCAAGTAAAAAAGAGTTTATGAACAACCCATCGGCTGACAAATGTTCATACAAAGTGTTGTTAGAACATTGCTACAAATCAGTTTTTTGTAGGTAGCTTGTGAGCAAGAAAAAAGGGCTAGGTTTGGATATATTGTTTGCTGCAAATACTTTGTCTGCTTATAAATGGTAGTATCCAGGCAAGCTATGCTTTCACTCTAGTTCCGTCATAAAAGATGAATACAGAAAGGACCTCACAAATGATCATTCTGTTTTTAAAACCAGTTAGTTCCTCAGAAATGCACTGATTTGAGATTAGACTTTTATCTGGTCAGCCAATGCATTATGTGACTATTGTCTAACTTAGAGCATGTCTACACTTCAAAGCGGAGCAGCTGCACTGACATAGTGCTTCACTGAAGATGCTATCTATGCTCGCATGAAGGTTCTGTTGGTGTAGGAAATCCATCTTCCCACGACGTGGGAGAATTCTCCCATAGACCTACTACTGTCTTCATCAGGAGGTCGATTAGTTTAACTGCGTTGGTCAGGAGTGTGGCTTTTTCACACACTGAACTGTGCAGTTATAGTGACCTAATTTCCCTAGTGTTTGATCAAGCCTTATGCTGTAAACTCCTGGGATAGAGGTCTTGTGTTATGTATATTTTACAGCACTTCTTACAATGTTGATGCTCAATAAATAATCACAATAATATCATTATACCCAATGTCAACAGACATAGTCATTCAGGGACCATTTGAGTACCCTAACTCACATCCAGTAGAAATATTGGCTTAGCTCTTAAGCAGAGAGTCCTGAAGAAAGTAAGTTTGTTCTGAAGGATTATTTCAGTATTCATTACACAATGTGGTCAACAGTCTTACACTGACATAAAGGAAACTCTAATCACTGCAAAAAATCTCATGATTCAGCGGTGAGCTTTCAAAATGTAGACAACTGTATTGTCTAAGGAGTGAAATGCAGAATTAAAACCTAAAATTAAACCTCTCTGTCATCGATGGAGTTCAACAAGCAATTCTATCATCCCCTTGAAGCCATTCTTTTTTGAATTTCTGGCTTGAAAGATATTGCTTTAGGATCAACTGTCGCTCACATGTAATTATTGGATGTAGCAGCTCTTCAGTCTACTCCTCCTGATTTTTAATAAGAACAAAGCTATTCTCTAGAATTCTGGAAATACAAAGTCCTTCAAATTTGGCTTTGCTGTGCAGTAGATTACATTGGTGCACAAAAAGTATCTCTGAATTTCCCTTCTCTTCCCTATAGTAGGAGAAAACCTTTTGAGGGTTTCTCCAGAACTTCTCTCCTGCCTCAGGAACTCTACTTCCTTGCAATGCATAAATCCAGCCCTCACAAACCCTATGTATCCCCTCATGCCAGATGGTAAATAACAGGGCTTTTGTTTTATCAAACTATTTTTGAGGCGTGGAATAGCAACAAAGCATTTAAAAAGAATAAGCGGTTCCTACCTTTCTAATTTTAAATTGTTCAACCTGAATTTAGTTAATGAAATTGGCTCTGGAGTGAGGCTTTCCAACCTTTACCTTGAAGCAAAATTGTATGGCTGAGTTATAAACTTGTGAAAAATGTTTTTTTGTAATGGAACTGATTACAGAAAAATAGCAAGAATTGTACAGGTGTTTCTAGTATGTCTGTAATTCATACTTTGTCTTCTGTGGCTTATTTTTATTTTTACATTGTGCCACAAAATTTAGCCATTTCTTTCGCGCACACTCACACACACACTACCTCTCTTAGAGACCTTTCCTCCCATACCACATAGCTTCTCTCTGGCACTATGATCTCTTATTTCCAAAGCTGCATGTTACTTACACATTAAATATTAGATAAATTTTGCAATCATTTTTAATAGTGCATGTGACGCTGTCTCATTCAGGGAACCATTTATGATATTATTTTGTATTAATATTTTATAATTGTTATAATCCATAGGAACTATGCCATGTTTGATGTCAATAGAAAGGTAATAATTTGTGGGGAATGATCATATAGTTTATGTGTAGGATTTGTATTCATATTAGAAGTTAGGAATGTGATTGTTATATTTTAGCTTGTGTAAGGTTGGGAAAATGCCCCAGACTGAATGTCTACCCAGCCATTGTCTCCTTAAGGGCCTATTAACAGGATAAAGAAGAAAACCTGTTGAGCCACTAGGACTTAAACATGTGACTCAACTCCAGTTTGATTAAGGAGAACTGCACCCAGCAGGGAGAAGGCCAGAGGTGATATATAAGGCAGCAGCCCCAACGCCATATTGCTCTCAAGTCCTCAGTCTACAGCCAACACCCATCTCTGGAACTATTCCTCTGAGACTGAACAAAGGATTGAGGCCCACCCTGATGCTGGGTGTTTACCAGAGGAACAAGCCTGCAAACTGCTTTTCATGAACTTCAAATCATTTGTATGTATGTGATTCGCTTTGACCCTGTAACATCTCTCATATTTTGCTTCTTTTCTTCTTATATTAAACCTTTAGTTGTAGTTGCTAAAGGATTGGCTACCAGTGTGGTATTTTGGGTAAGATCCAAACCTATATTGTTCTGTGTGCTGTGGCTGGCCCTTTGGGGTCAGGAGAACCTATATCTTTAAGGGACCGTGTGGCTAGGTGGGAGCCAGAGGAGCTGGAGTGCAATAAAGGGAGCTGTTTCTATTTTGGACAGACTTCTTGGTACCCAGTGTGGGGAACCAGAGGCCTGTTTGTGACTGATAGGGAGACTGGTTTAAGTACCACCCATCAGTGTGTGGGGAGTTTGGCTCCTGGTTTTGCAGCTTGCCCTGATTTTTGCACGTCCAGGAGGGTATCCCAGGAGGCCCCGGTCACAGTGCATTCAAAAATTCCCTTATCAACTTCCCTTCCAAGATGAGGTTCAGATGTCTTAATTTTTTTCTGGTCCTGTCTACAATCAACGGTCACTTAACCAATTGATGTAGTCGGTTTTCAATAAGTAAAACTAGTTACAATATTACAACAAGAGATTTTTGCACTGGTTAGCTCATGTGTAAAAGCCTGGTTTCATTATGCTCTAATCAAAGCATTGTAGAGCATCAGAGTTGAAACATATATGAATTTCAGATAGCGTCTAACCAAGGGAAAATAAAACTAGCAAATTTGTGCTGCCGAGTTTAGGAAGAGCAATAAAACAGCAGACTTATAAATAATGTAATGAGACAGACTTTTGCTTTAATTTGTTTCTACTACTGAAAAAATGAGTGCCTGAAACCAGAACTACAGCAATATACCCTGGGTTTCATCATCAAGCTACATATCCCAACTTTCTTTATGAAGGTATGGAGCTTGGCTAGAGATCAATGGTTCATCATTTGTATGTGAAGTTTGGTGTTGCATTGTAGACATGGCTATTTAAAGGGCATTTTGAAATTTTCAGGGTCTACAGTTTTGCTCTTAATTGTATAGCGCAGCACAGAGATGTTATAAGGGATTGTAAAATGACAGTCAAGGCCAAAGACCATTTGAAATCTTGAAAAGGGAAAGATTTGACATATGCTGCTGTGGAAAAGAGTAGAATGTCTCTCCTTAAGAGATAAATTTCCTTCTGAGATGAACAGCCTGCATTCGTTATCTACATGCTCAGGATAAATTAAATCAAGGCAATTTAAACACTTTAAACCTGTTTTATTCCCTTAAATAATGAACTTTGCATTGAGAAAATATCCAGTGATGAAATTTCTATTGTTTCTTTTTCAATTATTTTATAATGATTTAAAGTTAAGACTGCGTAAAATAGCAGCTAGCTGAGTCATAATATTAAAAATGACAAGAAGAAAAAAAAAACATGTTAGCCAATCAGGAACTCTGTCATACGATGTAGTAGCCACATATCATAGCAACAAGAGACCCTGTGGAATGGATTGTCAGAAATTGAAATTAGAGAGCATAGAGCTGAAAATTTGGGGTACAAGAATTTTTGTGAAAAGCAAACTCATAAAGCATTTCATCTCTTCTTAGGAAGTTTAAATATGAAAAGAAGCTTCTAGATTAAGCAATCTGCAAAAAAATACATCAGTGGGTCTCAAGTAACAGAGATATAAGTTTGTAAAATATTGCTCTTGGTGCACCAATTGCCCAGGAAAAAACCTGCAGGAAGATATCTCACAGAATATTTTCTGTGAAACAAAGCAGTGTTGCCGATGCTTTCAATTTAACTGAAAGTCTCATGATACTTGGAACTTCTTAGAGCCTCTGCTTCAGGAGTCATGGGATTCTCTGAGAATCTCAACTTTTCTTTTAAAAGACAATTGCTAGCCCTTGTGGCTGCAGAGAAAAGCTTGGCAATGTCACTCCTAAAGACGTAAAAAAACAGAAGGGAAATTAAAAGAGCCCTACATTTATTCTTTTTTTAAAAACATCACGATTTCTAAATTAATCTCTTCATTTCGGGGGCTGAGCAAATGATTTCTGAACACTTCACATTAGCAGTTCTGCAAAGGCTACAACCTATAAATATTACAAACAGATTACATGAAAAAGGGGTGAGAGAAAGGCATAGCCCCCACTCCTACAAGTTACCATGCAGGATAAATTGCTGTAACCAGGCAGAGCCCTGCTAAAGGCATCAGTGGATTTATGTACAAATTCAGCAGCCCCCACGTAATGCCGAATTTCAGAGTTCGGACTGTATCTGTGCATCAATGAGTGGCTGAAATTTCTCTCTCTGGTCATAAGCGAGTTAGAACCTATTGAACAGACTACTAAGTCCACGGATGGCCACCAGTCAATTTTAAACTCCTACACATTTTTCTGTCCCTGAATATTTCTTATTTTACAGCAGCATGAAAAGGGAGATTAAATGTAAATTGCTTGGCATGTTCTGTAAAGGATCAAATTTTTCACCACTGAATTCTTTGAATAAGCCCAATAACACTTTATTTTTTTTTTATCACATTTTGTGACCAATTTTAAATGCAAGTCAAGGATGCAGGAAGTGATGACTTTATTTTCCACCTTTCCAATACAAAGTAACATTATCTTGATCTAAGTCACTTGATAATGTTCTGGAACTATTTAAATCTGATTAAATTTGATGGTGGTTTTGTTTGTTTTTGGTTTGGTTTGATTTGGTTTGGTTAAGTACTGTTCTTTTAAATTTGATCTATAGTTGTTTCTCACCTTGGGATTTTAGAAAATGTACAGTGCTTTGGTCCATATTTTTAAAGGAGTTGATATAAAGTATTTAGTGTTAATAGCTACAGGAGGTCAGACTAGATGATCATATTGGTCCCTTCTGACCTTAGAGTCTGAGTCTACAGGATAGTCCAAACCAGAAATGGAGGATAATCTTTGGAGGATCAAATAGTCACTGAAGGTTCCTCATTATTCCTGCTAGTATTGATTATATACATACTGATTCAGCTGCTTGTGATTTTTGACTTTGCGTCCCCTTTTTGTCAAGATAAACGATCTTAATTGAGAAACCAAAGAAAATTAAAGCAACCATTAGAAAAAATGGTATTTTTGAAACTATCAAGCTATGGAAATCTTAATATTCTCTTGAAGCATGAGAAAAACAAAATCCAGATTCTACCTCAAAATACTCTTAACTAGTTTTGTCTACGAAACTGTAATCCTCTTTGCCTTGCATAAGCTACTGTCCGTTTAAAGGCTATATCAAATTAGCATTCAAAAGAAATCCTCATAAATACTGCATCATTTCCAAGCCACAATTTAAATCTAGTCATTAAAGAATTCTAATCTCTCAAAATCACTCTGAAACAAACAATGCCTCAAACTACACACTTTTGTGGAAGAGAAGGGAACAAGATTTGGTTCTGATTAATTTTTTCCATTGATTTTTTTTTTCCTAAGTAAATTAAATTGATCCTAATGGTTATCACGAGAGAGAGAGAGAGAGAGAGAGACCTGATCCTACCAAGGCTTAAATGTGTGTAAATTTACTCATATAAATCATCTAAGGGACATCATTGGGCCTACTCCCATGGCTAACGTTAGACAAACATGTTTTCAGGATTTAGGGCCTGACTAATGCCTTTCAGGAACAGAATTATACATTCTTGGTACAGTGGTAAATTTAAAAAACCTTTCTGAGAAAATGCTGTGACAAATGCATAGCCATCAGCCAAGGAGCCCATCCAGGACACCAATATAGGAAAGATTTCCTGTAACGTTGTTTCCAAAAGGTGGTTCAGTGAAGAGGCTTGGGAAGAACCGTATAATAACCTTTTTTCTAAGCATTCTCTTCTTCATCCCCTCTCCATCATCATGCTCTCTTGCAGATTTTTCCCTCCTACTCTGATATCTTGGTAAAATCTTACTATTTTTATCTTGCTCTTGTATTTTTATCTTCTTCCTTGATGCCCACCTGCTCTGTGGTGTGTGCCCACTAAAGTGACCACTTGCCACTCCATTTCCTTATTGTATTGTGCTCTCTTGTACCTCCTACACAAGAAAGCCACCTGGAGCAGGGGACCTGTGTTTTTGATTTGGTATACATAGTTATGTGCAAACAGCTCTGGCCAAATTAGTCAATACCCTTATTCGACCATGGAATTCAACTTGCTTTGCCCTTGTAATAGAATAGAAAATATTCAAGAGGCTTTACAGTGATTCTCCATCTCTTCCATTCTTCTGAAACTGTTAATGTGTACCCCAAGACTATAGCAGTAAATGTTACCATTTAAAGAGAGTTCTTACTCAGAGAGGAACAGCCTGAAATCGTGTATCTGAAATCGTGTATTTGTGTATGTCCCGTCTTTGATTCCTCACTGCACACTGGGTCATTTTATTACATGGATGTCAAAAATAAAACTCCCTCAAAAGGTTTATACAGTCCTGCTAGGTGCTTAGTATCCTATTGACTGCGGTGAGAGCTAATAGTTCACAGCTCAAGCTCTTTATAGTCAATTCTCTTCTCTCAGATGTTTACTGTTATAAACTGTATGTAAAATCTAGGTATTACTTCATTTTATTATCGGCTGTTACTATACTAAATGATTTCTCTAGTAATTTATTAGTGTTAGCAACAGATGCGATAAAATTGCCTATAGGTTTTCATCCAGTATGTTCTAAAGCAAATGCAGTGAGATTAGACACATTTAATAACTGCAGACCGGAATCTTTCATAAAAACCTGGTAACAGATATACTATTTCATAAGTTTCTAAGATTTTTTTTTCCTTTATCTGAGATCAGAAGAGAGTGACATTATAATAAAACCAAAGTCCCATTGCGGTTTTCCTCTTCGTTTGTTTCTCAAGTTTGAATAAGTCCATGATGATGTATTGAGCAGTCATGGTTTAGGTCTATTTGTGCCAAAGTCTCAGAAGCAGAGACCAGCCTCAGGGTAAGGACAGAGGTAGGAGGGAGATGCTAAATGCTAAAAAGGATCATCTTGAGGAAACAGACTATAATTGTTAACTAAATAAAGCAATTTTCTGCCACACGGGGCTGCCATCCAGTGAAGCCTGCTATGTAGCTGATGATGACATACAATAAATTTGCCAGAAAAATAAATTCATATAAGTATCAATCTAATCAATGTTCACAAATCTTTTGCAAACAAATAGCCAATGAAAATATGTCTAACAGAGCAGTTATCTAACATTAATAATGGACATTCAGGCCTTTTAAATTGTTAAACCCACTTCAGTGAGTATTGATTTAGGTTATGAAGAAATATTTCCTTAGGGGAATACTTGATAAAAGAGCTAAAGTGGGGAAGAGGAGGGAGGAGCTCACACTGGCGCTAACTTGAATAAAGAGAATAGTTAAACAAAAAGCTGTCAATGAGATCAGTCATTTTCTGCATTCCCTTTGCTACAGTTTATGTATTTGAGATCGGAGCTTATACCCTTCCAGTCCCCCTTCTTCTGTACTTACCATCAGAACAGGCTGGTGCTTACTGGGCATGGTCTCAAATTCACCATTTTGATTTTTCACAAGCTCAAAATGAGAAAAGGGGCTGGGGATGAGGTAAGCCTTGCACAAATGCACAGCTTAGACACTTGAGTGAGTGACCAGATTTTCAAAAGAACAAAAAAGGACATCTGCTCTCTTTGGAAAATGCTGCCCTTAATGTCAAGCCAAGAAAATGGAGCTGAATCGCAGGTGTGGCAAAAAATAGGGCTCCTTGTAGAGAATTAGTAAGAATTAAAGGAGAGTAGTATAACTAATACCAATGAAGATGAAAAATACATCGTGTCTAACTCACTTGGCATCTTTTTACAATGAGATTACAGGTTTGGTTGGTAAATATAATAGTGCTGCAATAATTAAACTTCTGAAGGCATTTGACTTCGTACTGCACAATATTTTGATTAAAAACTAGAATGATGTAAGATTAACATGGCACATGTTATGTGGATTAAAGGTGGCTACCTCTAGATCTCAAAATGTAACTGTAAACAGTGAATAAATCATTGAGTGGGTGTGTTACTTGTGGAGTTCCACAGGAATCAGCTCTTGGCCTGAGGCTGTTTAACGTTTTTTATAAATGACCTGGAGAAAATATAAAATTGCTATTAATCAGTCAAGATGGGTGGTTTTTGTTTGTTTGTTTTTAAAAGATATGCTTTAGTTCATAGGTGCAGGTGCTGGGTGTGGGGCTGCCGCATCACCTGGCTTGAAGTGATTTATACATAATATATACAGGGTTTGGTTCAATGGCTCTCAGCATCCCCACTAAACAAATTATTCCAGCACCTCTGCTCTAGTTCCAATAGAAATTCAGGGAAATTCTGTGGTCTGTGCTATACAGGAGGTCAGACTAGGTGATGACTGTGGTCTCTTCTGGCCTTGGAATGTATGACTCTGAAACCTGCTGTGAACCATAGGGCAGGATTTTCAGATGTAGTCTGTGTTAGTCTAACTTTGATGCCACTGAAGCCAATGGAGTTTTACTATTGGCTGTGGTGGGAGCAGACTCAAACCAATGCTGAACCCTTTTGAAAATAGCACACCTCGTGCTCAGTTCAGGCCAAGCTTTTAAGGTGGTGGGCATGGTTGAAATACCTGATGAGGGGAGATAGAGATTAGCAAATGGAGGCGGGAAGTGATTGATAAAGGTTTGTTTACATATAACCTATTTTAAATTAAACCCACTTATTGAAGGCTTTGGCAGATTTCCTTTCAAAATTGAAATTATGAATGAAAAAACCGACATATTTTCTATCAAGGCAATCTTGTAATTAACTTTGTGTCACTGGTGTTCACGGCACTTTTCCTATGTACAAGGACCTTCCCCAGAGGCCCTTCCAAGCTAATTTATGCACCTAATGCAAGAGAAAACAACAATCTATTGGGACAGAACAGGGTGGATAGAGGAGGCACAGGCTTTGTGGGGAACATTCTTTTAATAATGATGTCTTTGTATTGCTCACTTGCACTGTGGTGTTAATTTCCTGATCTCATTGCATTTGCTTTATTTTCGTCAGTGTGGCAGATGGGGTAAAAGGAAAGTCTCCAACAGAGATTACTGGTGAAAGTCAGTGCACATACAGATATGATGGAAGGTGAATTGAATGGAGGGAAGCACAAGATTGAATGGAGGGAGGTAGAGGATGGATACAGGTGGGAGAGAAGAGGTGTTCTAGAACTCTGCTGGCCAGATCATCACAGTGGAGTGTCTTGAAGGTGATTATGAAAGGTTTGATGAATGAATGCTGATGAAAAGTGTGGAAGAAGGCATTGTCACTGAAGTGTTTAAAACAGGCAGGGGTAGTGACATGGCCATCGAGCAGGAGAGTACAATAATTTTCAAATCAACATTTCGAATAGATTTGAAGGGGAGAAGTGTTGAGAAATATAATGAGGCAGTAGTCAAGGAAGCAGTCACAGGTATCTTAGTATTTTCTTCCATGCTCCCCCTCACACTTAGGAGGAGTACCCCCGAAACTCTCTAAAACTACCTCATTATCTACCTTCAAAACCTCCTCAAAACTCTCCTTTGCTGTGATGCCTACAAAAAACTTGACAAGGGTTAGGCTGCTGGTGTGCTGAGGCCACTGTCTGTCATGCTGACACCATGTGCACTCCCACTGGTCTGTATCCACCTGTCGCCTCTTGTCTACACTTAGATTGTAAATTTTTAGGAGGGACGGGCAACCATTTTTTTTTTTTGTCCTGTGTCTGTACAACACCTAGCACAATGGGGTCCTGGCTGATAGCTTGGGCTTCTATATAATAAAAAGTTCAGAGAGGAGGAGGTCATGGACAGAGGTTTAGAGGTGGGAATGGAAAGGATGAATTTTGCAATGCCATATGATTCAGATAACTTGAGAAACATGGAAGATGAGAGGTATGGGTGGTAGGTGAAGCTTCCCCTCTGGGAGTCTAGCTACCCATCCTGCCTCTTCCTTCCATGGCCATGCCCCCATTCCACCCCAACTCCCACACCCCTCCCTACTCAGCCTCCTCTGCACTCACTGCATGCATCCCTCCTTTCCTCTCCTCTCCATCCTCACTTGCTCCTCCCACTTCCTTCTGAGGCCCCTACTGCTCACACTGTCTGACTCCCCCAAGTGAAGTTTGTTTATTACTCTCCATGTAGATTTCTGGGTGGCTGAGAAAGCAATATCTTCTACTAGGCTTCCTGGGTTCATCAGTAATTCCTCTTGGGGAGTCCACAGGATCCAGGAAGCTGAATAGCAGATATACTGCCTCCTCACCCAGGAACTTGCATTATGCATAATAAATAAGCAAAATTTTTAGGAGAAGCCCACTCCCAGAAGGTAATGGAAGAGGCAGGGCCACCAAGGCCTGGGCCTCCAATGGCAGGTCAGCTGTGACTGAGTTAGGGGAGTCTTAGCCTCCCTCACTTATTCTATCTGCCACTGTGAGATGTAATGTTTGTAGGGGTGTATAGTAACTCCCTTCAGAATAAAAGGTTTAATTTCTTTCAGGTATTTTGCTTATATGGCATTGAAAGATTCTGAGGTGGTTGTGGTCTAAGCTCAGTAAATGATCATTACTAGTGTCTTCCTGAACTTTATGATTCCTGCTGTTTGCGTGAGGAGGTTGTTAGGGAGTGGAGGGGGTGAACAGGTTGCCTTGTTCTACCTACTTTTAGAATTGCTTATGAATCTCAGTTTCAAAAGTTGTGTTTGCTCTTTCACATGACTAGGGTCATATTCTGGAGAGAAGAAATATTTTTTAAAAGAACTATAGGGCAAAAATTGAATAACCAAAACGGAGCATGAAAAACAAAGGAAGATCAAAAAAAGGAATATAGCAAAATTTTACTAAATAAGTCTGTAAGTTGATATGCCATGGGCTAGCCTAGTTTGAGGAACATATGTCTTGAATCTCCAATAAATAGCCTAGGATCCCACTGTTATAGCTTTAAATGGTGAGAGAACATAGGCTAGCTCCATTAGAAAAGGTGGGCTTTCCAGAAGTGCTCAGCATTAGCCAAAATCTGTTCCTAATGAAGTCAATGGGAAGTTCACCCTTGACTTCAACAAGAATTGAGTCAGGCCTGTTCTGAATGCTGCTGTTAAATCCACTCGGCCGTAATGCTGTTAATAATAAGCCCCTAGCTCTTAGATACTGCTTTCATCAGTGGATCACAAAGTGCTTTGCAAAGCCAGTCAATATCACTATCCTCCTTTTTCAGATGGGAAAACTGAGGGGCAGAATGTTGGTGTGATGGAGAGGCCCTGGGGCCAAATCTGAATGCTACTGTGATTGTCATACACCATGTTGTTAAGCTACTCACTCAATTTTGGTTCCATTGTGATAGAGGGGCTGAAGGCCTAAACCTGAGTGGGCATTGGGGCTGCCAGAATGGTTGCTCTTCACTGCTGCTGTTGTTGGGTAAGCGTGCTGCCACCCCTTCCCTGCCCTCCTCCTTTCTCTCCACTTATTTCAAAGATTGCTTTGTACATGTTTGTTCCCACCCTGCCGCCGTACCCGGAACGTGTGAGAAAGTGTAGCTGAGTTACTATTTAGTATAAATGCAAACAACTGCAAGGTTTGTAAAAGCCAATTGCTTGTTGCTGTGAGAACACTTTGAGAATCTACTGATAAGAAGTATAAGGTTACCAGACTTGCAGAATGTAGCTGCCTCGGACAGCCAATCACAGAAAGCACAGCTGCCCCCGCTAGCCAGTCCAAGCTGACCTTGAGAAAGAAGTTTTCTGCGTTAAGACTTTTCTACCTGGTAGCTATATAAATTTTTGCCGGCCTGAGGGCCCAGAATAACCCAGCTCAACCGCAACCTCCTAGGGTCCTCTCGCTTCTGGAGTCCAGACACCGCGGACTAGGTCCTGTGTCCACCTCAGAACCAGCTCCATCAGCGTCATGTTTGCAGTGATTCTCTTGCTGAGATATGAGTGAGCCAGTGTGAATGCCCCCTTCCGCTCCTTAAACAGTCATATTGCAGCCTAATAAAGCACTACTTCTTTAACCCTTTGTTTGCTGGCCTTTAATACATGTTGGACCCCAATTCCCCTCCATCAGCTGTCAGGCTGTCCCCTGCACCAGGGCTCCCCCATGGCACTTGCCCAGTCTCGCCTCCACTTTCAGCAGCCTGTGTCCCCTCTCAGGAATGGGGAGTGACACTGTGCATGGGTAGGAATGGAGCATGACACGGATCTGGTGGACAAAGTGCTGGAGCCAGCAACTGTAGCAGGGATGGCTCCACAGGAACTGACAGTGCATCCATGGGAAAAAATTCTGAGGTGCTTCTAGAACCCTGATTTCCCAAGTCCCAGTCCAGTGCTCTAGACATTGGGCCTCCTTGCCTGCAAGCCATCAAAAATCCTGTGATTTGCTGGCTTTAAAAAAATTGTTTTTTTTGTTTTGTTTGTTTTTTTTTAAGAAGAAAAATTTGGGGTGGTTTTTCCTCATCTGATTTCTGAGCCATTAGAATGTCCTGAGAACACATTTTCAGACTTTTCACCACAACCCTGAGAGCTGGAAACTGCTTTTTTAATGAATGTTGGTGATTTTAAGAAAATCCTCAAATCCAGAAAAGTGCAAATTACAAGAGATGACAAAATAGCCACTGTTAATACTAAAAGTACTGCAACCCAGTCTTGTAATGGCTGGATCTTTCCTTTTAGATGCGTTTAATTTTGTAACAGAATGCCAGTAAGCCTCCCCTGCTTCTGCTGCTTTTCTCCTTCACAAAACCAGTCAGACCCTTGATTCTGTTCTCACTGGTGCATGTTTATTTACAAGTTGTGCTCCCACCACCACATCTCTTATACAGCTTGCCTTCTTACCAGTTAGAACCAGGATGAAAGAGCCACTGCTCTCTTTTCACTCCCCAACTCCTTCCTCTCTCTCTTCTGTTTCCTTCCCTTCAGGTCTTTATACAGTCCCAGGCTAACTGGGCCAGCAGCTGCCTCTAATTGTCCAATCAGGCACATCTCTAAATGGATGCTGGTATGATGGGATGGATGCAGCAGTCCTTGCTTAGCACCCTGTCACACTTTGCAAATGTTGCTGTTTTGCTGTTCCATCCTTTACATTTGTATTTCTGTTGATTGTATTCTAAAGCTTTTGGATGTACTTGTGGGATGTGGCTGTGGATATCTATTTTATTATTAAAAGGTTACAGACTCGATTTGATTCTGTGAACTCAAAACATGTTCTAAAACCCTCAAGCCCATTAGGTCAAGCTTTTATTGCCTTTGAATGGATCTATCAAATTTCATCCTGTAATATTCTTTGTCATCCTTATTCTCCTCCTATGTGAAAGCATAACAATGAAGCTGTGAGTACTTTTCACTGTAGACATCACATTAATTCCTGTCCCATTTTAAATGAACATAAGCATCTTATTTGCCACCACATGTTTGAAATATGTCTTCATTTAGAACCTAATCATGCATATGGCTCAGCATCTGTAACTCTATTTGAACAGGGAACTCAATATCAGACACATTAAGTATCACATTAACTCCAAGTCTCAAATTTCAGATGACTCAAAAATCCCGAGCTCATCAGCACGTACGAGAAGTTGACGGGTTCTGCTCATGTGCATTGTTGTAATTGTATCTGAGGTGACGTTCATCTGCCATTCTGCTGCTCAATTTCTTAATGTCTTGCTGGATTTTTCTCACAGCTCCATAGAGTTTTTGCTAAGTGAAAAAACTTGGTAGTATCAGAAAGCTTCATTAATTCACTGTCTATTCCTCCAGGTCATTAAAAATATATTACATAGCTCTTGTCTGAACACTAACCCCTTGGGTACCTTGTTATTAACCTCTCTAACCTCTGAGGAGTTGAGGCTTCACCTGCTATGCTGTTTCCTGTTACTTGATTATTTTTAATCCATGACCATGAGGTAAATGGAAGCATCTTGGCTTGTTTATTTTCCCTGATGGTCTTTTATAAGAGACTTTATCAAAAGTGTTCAGAAAGTCCACGTAAATGGTGTCCACCGGGTCACCTTCACAATGTTTCTTTTGTTTCGAGTTGCTGGTTTTGTTCTTGTTTGTATTTTTTTGCTACATGATGGAGAATCCAGAGATGTACTATACCTGCTTCGATGCTTTCTTTGTACTGGATGTGGATCACTGGAATAAGGAAGCATCACTCAGTTTGCACAATTACTTTTGCTGTGCAGAAAGAGAGAGAGTGTGTTCTTTTTATATGGTTTTCTATTTCCACTAAAAAAATTTTTAACTGCTCGCGGAAGAAATAAACCTTTTTTGGTGAAACTAAATTGCCTAGTATATAATGCTCTGACACTGCTGTCCTATTCTCAAGGTCGGAAGGGGACAACATGGATTGCAGTGCTACATATTTAAAGAGATGTGCAAAAGCATTTGTTTTTGAGACTCAGCAAATTTGACAGTCTGAGGCGTAAGTTTTCCTAAATGCGTTTTATAGGGATTCTGTACAATTTCTGAAGATATTTTTATGATACTGTTTTATGAGGACTGACTGACTTTGAGCAAATCAAGGTCATATATGGTTAAGTACACATGCAGAGGTGATGTGGTTCAAAATGAAGGAAATACATCTTTTATATTGCTTGACTCTTATAAAATAGAAGTGCCTTTTGCTTAAAATATGCCTATGGTTTACAGCCTTGTATTCCCAACCTTCCATGGTATCTGAGCCTAAAGAAATGTGTTTCAAGGCTAATTACATGAAATTGATTCAATCAAAAAGATTCAAGATTTGTTTCTCTCTGTCCTTGATGGAAAGAAGTGTTGAATTCAAATCAATATTGTTTACTTTCTCAATTATTCTGTGTAAATTTGAATTAATTCTGAGTTTTTTTCAATTTAACTGCCTCGACCCTTAGTGAATCAAATGCCACTCACGATAAAATAGAGATTTTCTATTTCTCATTATTTCGGGGTTTAGTTTTTAAGAGTCAAAATGGAAGAATGAACTTCACACTATTTCTAAATTTTGAGTTTTTCCAAGCATGTTTATGGTATCTTGTATGTATATAGAGCCATTTGGGACTCTGGAAAGTTACAGACCAATGTAACTTCTATTCTGCTTTCACAGACAGTTTAAAATGATAGATTTAAAAAAAAAAAAAAAAAAAACACAACCACCATCTATCCCAGGATGCTTTGTATTTCAGTCTGAATAAAGATCACAGGTGAGATGGCAAGTATCCTAATTTATGATTAGGGACCATAGAAATCAGAAAGAAACTCTGCAGTTGCTGAAAATGTTCTTCACAATTTATTGTTTAATTTTGCCTAATTGCCACTGCTTTTGAGACAGATGGATGCAAGGGTGGAGTTTGGGGAAGCTTGCAATGGTGTAGCCTATGCTGTATCTGTCCTATGGAAATAGAAACTTTAGGCTCTAAGGCAGGGATCTCAAACTCAAATCACCACGAGGACTACTTGATGACTAGGATATTGCGTCACTCAAACCTTTCAATTATAAAATAATTAACCTTATAATTATTTTACAAATTCCGGGTGTTGTTACAGGCTGCACGAAATAACACCATGGGCCACATGTGGCCTGTGGGCCATGTGTTTGACTCCTGCTCTAAGGAGTTTAGTCTCTAAGGATACCTCCACACCGGAGCTTTAGGTCGACCTAAGGACGGTTAAGTCGACCTACAGACCACTGCATCCACTCTGGGCGCTTATTAAGTCAACTTAAGTGCTTCCTTAAGTCGACTTAATAACACCACATCTTACGGTCAACCTAAGGCTTAAGTCGTGCTTATTAAGTCGACTTAAGTCAGTGTAGATAGGGAATAGCCCTTAAGTTGACCTAATTGGCCTCCAGGCCCCCTCGCAGAGTTCCTGGCCACTCCTCTGTTGACCTAGCACCTGCCAGTGTGGACGCAGGGCTGTGGAGTCTCTAAGTCAACTTAACAAGGTCAACTTAAAGTCGACCTTGGTTAAGTTGACTTAACAGACCCTCCGGTGTAGACGTACCCTAAGTTAGTTTAGCACACATTATCAAGACTTTATTCATTTAAAAAATCCAGTTGCATTGGTTTGGAAGGTAAGTTGTGGGAAGCTGCACCAACGAAGCTCACCTTTACTATACATTTCATCTTTGATTCCCTTGATCCCTTCCTGACCTCTTTGTTTTGGTTGTCGTTTTCTGTCTCATCAGTCAATCCTCTACACTGCTGCTTGTTGACTTCAGGGAGAGTCTGTCTTACACAGGTTCTGCTGATACAGTAGAGCTATACAGGGCTGCTCGAACAATCTTTATAGTGCGGGTGTTGATGATGGAAACCACGTATTTGGTGTTTTTGTTACTACTTCAAGCCAGGGGTGTGGTAGCACTCCCAGGATTTCTAGGATCAGCACCACTGGAGCTGAACCAATAGAGCCCCCTAGACTCGGCATATGTTGGCAAAGGGAGTTTTTCTGCTGGCACAGTAATGCCACCGCCCCAAATGACTTTAGCTATTGTTCCCCTAAACTGTACCCCAAGGGGTTGGTTCATGTGGATTTACCAGATGCAGTCAAAGACCATTGAAAAGATGGATGATTTTTATTGATTGCCAGGATGAATAACCCCAAGCAAGCAAAGCAAAGTAATAAGTGGTGAGAGCTTACGTCCCTGCTGCAGCGGGGGACCCCTGACAACTGCGGATGACCCCAAGGAGGCTCCCAAGGCATCTTGGTCCTAGGTTACCGAGGCAGCCTGGTCCATGATCCTATGGCAAAGTCCTGCAGGTTCCCACAGACTATGTTAACATATATAGCATTTCAGGAGAAGGCAGGGTGATCAAGCCTGCTTTCCCTTCACACGCTCAGCCCTAAGGCTGAGGTAACAAAGAAGAAAAACAGATGAGAGGCACAGCCAAGCTTTGCAAAAAAGCGAAACACCTTATCTCAGGCCCTAGCCGGTTCCCACAGGAGACTGGCTTCAGGTGGTGTTTGGGCATGAATCCCAGCATCAGTTCATGATCGGGTTGCTCATGGGAGGGGGGTTGTGGGTGCCATCTAGCTGTCCGTCACAAAATCTTCCACTTTGGCCTTACAGCTATGTTGACAGAAGCCCTCTTCTGTCCACACAATTGCATTTACTCTGGGGAAGGGCTGGATTAACCAACTTGGGGCCCTGGGCTGGCCTTGACTGTGCAGCCCCCCCCAACTGTGTGGTCCTCATCTGCTCCCCCCGACCATGGAGGTCCCCGTCGGTGGCCAGTCAGTGGGGGGGATATCTGGGGTGGCTGGCTGGCGGGCGGTCGGCGCGGGAACCTGCTCCAATGCAGCTACGCCAGGCGGCGGTGGGGCAGCCTCGCTGTGGCTGTGAGCCAGCCAGCCCCACCTCTGGGTGGAGTGAACAGGGGCTGGCCTGCCCCGCTCCCTCACAGGGATGGCTCAGCTGTCCCAAAGGGGAGACGGAGCACAGACGCTGGCCTCTGGCTCCGGGGGCCCACACCACCCCACTCCCCCAAGTGACTGCAAGGCAGGAGCGAGATGGTCAGGGACGGATTATTGCAGGGGCTTTAGGGCTCCATGGTGGGACGCAGCACCAGGGTCCCACCTTGCAGGTTTGAAAATATTTACTGGAGCACCACTTAGACAGCTCCAGCTAAATTTAAATTCTGACAAGAACCAATGGCTGCAAGCTGAAGCCAAATACATTCAAATTAGAAATAAGGTGTATATTGACAATGAGGATGATAAACAATTGGGACAAAGTACCAAGGGAAGTGATGGGTTCTCCATTTCCTGAAGTCATCTGTGTCTAAGTGCCTTTCTGGAATATTGGATCACAAGTTACTGACTCAATACAGGGGCAACTGGATGAAGTTCTATGGCATTTGTTACACAGGAGGTCAGGTTTAATGATGATATGATCCTTTTTGCCTCAAATACCATATGTTTGTTTATACATATCATATATATAACTTTTTGGTTTTGGAATGGTGAATACTAAACCATGACACTCAATGAGACTTCAACCTCAATTTATGGTTTTTTTAAAGTTATCCAAAGGTCTGATACCAAAGGCTGGCTAGCATATGCAACTTTCATTTACTTCATTTACACTTAGAGTATACCCCTTTTTTATTGGTATATAATTACTAGACTGAGAATCTTAACAAGAGTTTCAGGCTCTTAATACCTCTCAAAATCTGCTCATAAATATTCACCATATTTAGGAGATTTGCAATTGCATTTTTCCCTGAGCTTTGCATTCTTTGAGGTATTTTTTATTGCTTTATTTGTGTTGTATATAGCCTAACTAAGGACACTAAATGACTAATGCTTATGTGAAGCCTGATTAATAGCTATTGTATCCAAAAGAACCCTAGGGAATTGATTTTTCCTATAGGGGGATGGCCACATGAAATGCCCTGTTGTTTGTATTGTAGTAATATACAAATGAACTAGTTTTTGTTGCACATAATTTTGATTCAATACCAAATTGGACCTCGGAGGCTAATGAACAGACCATGCCTGGCTCTGAAGCCCATTACTTGTTTACTTTCTAAGTTCTTTCTAAGATTCATCTCCACTCCTAATTGGAGGAGTAGTGGCTGATTGTAGGTGGAGGTCTGCGGGGGCGGGGAGGGGGAATTTCTGTTTCAATTTCTTTATAAAGGAAGCTGCTCAGAGCAGACAGTGTTCATTTACAGTTTCTTTGATAAAGGATGAGGAAAGCTGAAGCACAGAGGTTATGGTGACCCCTATTTGTATATAATATAATCTAGAAGAATGATGACTTACCTGTTTCCTAAAGTTTCCTCTAAAATAGACACCAGCCCCCACTATAAAATCTAAATTAGACCATAGTCTTGCTAGCAGACATTTGCTCAGTTACCTGGATAATAAATGCAGTACAAGTGCACAATGATTAAAGAATATACACTCCATGGCCACTGTACACTTTTGTCTTCAGTTCACTCAGCCAAGAGCCACCCTCGCCACTGATCTCTTTGGAAATTCCTAGAAGAATCCAGATAGTAGATACAGACTAAACTTTTCTTTTTGCAGTATTTGCAATCGTCTGCGAGGAGCATGTTCAATAATGGCATTTGGTGTGTATAATGGGGAGATAACTTATGCAAATATTAGTAAGACTGCCCTGCTGTTCTCAGGCAAAAGCTTTTGCATGAGATATCCTGCAGCCTCAGAAAGTGGCTGCCTGTAATTTCACATATGTCCTATATGTGTTTAATAAACCATTGAATAGGTTTCTCTGATTGTGACCATTCAGTTGTAAGTGGGTAAAAATAAAAATACTGATATAAAAGGAAGGCTAAGACTACACAAGTCCCTGAGAAACAGTACTTTTACCACAATAATTATTATACAGTGTGCTTGGCCCTATCAAAAAAAATTCTTGCAAGGACATATAGTGGAAAAAATCAGACCAATGCATGCATGGAGAAAACCCTCAGTTGGATTTTTTTTTTTCCTTTTAATTCACAGCTCTGTGGAAGAATGAAATATGAAGAGAGAGAGAAAGGCAGGGATTTGCTGGCATTAGGAGATCATTTGGTGCATAGTGGACACAATGTTGATCTGCCACTTGCCTGGCTTGTCTCCTGACTCACCAGCTCCTTTGTTTCCTTTTCCCCTTATCTAACTTTTTCCATGATCAAAGCTTTTTGTTTTAATTGAAATATAGTTCCTGTAAATGATTGGAAGCTCTCCAGCACATCTGCACTCATGTTAGAGAGAGCTGGAACACAGAGCAAGGACAAAGAATGAGTCACACATGGGGATGGGCAAGCTGATGGGTTCTAATAAGAAACTGTCATACTATAAAGCTTGTCCCCTTCCAATATGTTCTTAGGAAAACATGTTAGGGACAAAGAGGTGGATACTCTTATTTTTTGAAAATCTAAGTCAAATTACAACCTTCTGAAGAAACAGGCTCCATGCTCAAGACTGAACTTGCAAAAGGTGTGACATCAATCTGCTTTCAATGTATGTTTCAATACGGCCAACACAAAGGGACCCAATACCCATGCTATATAGGTGTGTGTGTAACCAAAGCAACCAACTTAACATTTAACTGACAATATTTACCAGGCTGCACTGGAGAGGAACGTTCCTGCCAGTTTCCATGTACCGGGATGGCAAGGAGGCTAATGCTATTTTTAACATATGCAACCTCCCCCATCATTCTCTGCTTAAGCCATGCTGTGCACCAATGTGCCATAGGGGACAGGTCACTGGCCTAGGACCTTGGGTGATCAATAGGCTATTCCCAGCTCTGACATCCTGGGTGATCTCAAACAAATCACTTCAACTCATTCTCAGTTTCCCTATCTGTAAAATGGCAATAATAATAATAGTGACTTTCTTTGTGAAGGCCTCTGTGGTCTACTGATAAGATTTAAGGGAACTCCCCCAATCCCTTCGTCCTGTGTGCAGTAATCAAATGCAGACAGATTTTGGGCAACAAGGGCTGTACATAGCACCAGCTTCAGCCTAATTGAACATTTCCCTTTAACTCTAAACTACCTCTCTTCCTGATGCTAGCTCATTGTGCTGGTTAAAAAAAATGTATTACAGCATTCATTTTGACCAGGGTAAAAGGGACTATTCACACTAAGGTTATCTGGAAACACAATAAATCCTGACTTGATTACAGCAGCGAGCTACTGCTCAGAATGTGCGTTAGTTACCAGTGGGTCAGGTACCTTACACCTTAGTGTAGCAGCTTTGTAGCAGACCTTTCTGTCCTTCTCTCAGGTTCTTCTGAGTAAAACTAACACTGGTATAAAGGAGAAGTTGGTACATTTATAGATGTGGAATTAGCAACCCTGAAATAAAAGAGACACTGTCAACTCAAATACAGGCCTGCATTAACATCTTGTATAAACAAGCTGTAAAATGCTAAACCTGATTAAAAATAATCATTTACACTGATTTTTTTCTAACACACAGATAGTCCCCTGCACTGTCTGAAATCCAAATAGTGGAGTATGGAGAATCTGACAGTAAAAGTGAATTTAAACCAAAGTGGAAGTGAATCTACTGATTGTTTTTTATTGTCCAAAATGAGGAAGATGCACTAGATAAAAACTTTCCCTTTTAATAATCCTAGGTGCTATTGGAGGGAGAAGCAACTTAGCCACCATTGCTGCTATGGGGAAGGGAGCGCATTCTTCATGCTGCCAGACAGGAGGGCTTCCTTTGTCATGGTTTGGGTATCTGAAGTGATGTGAACATGGCTATCCCCACCTCCTGTAGCTAGGGATCTCCTAGAGCAGTGGCTTTCAAACTTTTTTTTCTCAGGACCCAGTTGACTGAAAAATCGCGCCCCAACAATTACATCGTTGAGCAATGCATTCCAGTCTTTAGGTGGCGGCAGCAGCGGTCCTGACCTGTGGTTTTAAAAACCTCTGTCGTATAGGCTATGTCTACACTTGCAGGGAGGCTTAAGTTGACCTAACTTAGTCCCTGTCCACATCAGACTTTTATTAAGACGACTTAAGAAATTCCTTAAATTGACTTAATGAACGCTTCAGTCGACTTAATAAGAACCGCCAGTTAGGTCGACCTAACCCTTAAGCCAACTCCTTAGGTCGACCTAAGCACAGTGTGGATGCTTAAGTCCACTTTAGTAGGTTGACCTAAGGGCAGTTAGGTCGACTTACTAAGTCCCCGTTCCAGGAAACCACTTTAAGTTGACCTCATAAGGTCCACTTTAGGTCGACTTAAAGTCAACCTTATTAGGCCGACTTAACAAAGTCGACCTAACTTTTTGTAGTGTAGCCATAGCCGTAGGGTCTCCTATAAGTCCTCTGTGTGTGGAATACTCACACAATCCATACGATCACACAGAATCCAGTTTCCCACTTTCAACTAGCTGCCAGACATAGTAGGAGTGCTGCCATGCTACTCTCAGCATCCGCTAGCTGCTACTCCCTTGCTCAATCATTCTGCTCCTTCACTGTAAAACCAAAGGCACACAGCCAGGAATCGCCTCCTCCCAGCCCCTGTCTCCCACTGCCCTTCTTCTTACATGCTCCCAGGTGTGTGCACGCTCCCTGCATGTCTGGCAGCGGGTATAGACAAATGCGAATGTTATGTAGATGATGCTAACACAGGTGTGAAGGGAGCTGCAGGGCCAATGCTTTGTGTCTGTCTTAGCACAGGATGCTGCAGAATATGTGACTGGCACTCGTTGATATAGTATTATTGACTAGCATACCAAAAAAAAAAAAAAAAATTATACCTACAGGATGCTGTAGCGTAATGGACCCCCAGCACAATTCTGCTATCAAATGCATTTTAAATAATGCTTATGTAAGCAAGATTGAAAAAGCTGCATGCACACTTCTCCTGCTTAGCAGCCAAGCAGGAAGGAGGCAACTGATCTGCATGGGCTTTATATTTGTGTGAGTACAATTGGATGCTTAGCATAATTTCACTCAGGGCTGGGCCTGATGGAAAAATGGTATGTGTGGCTGATTCAAACCCTCTGAATCTGGTATTTTAGCAAAAGGGGGAAATGAGATATTGTCTTTTCATGATATGCTACCCTCTGATTGTATATCTGTTTATAGACAGAAGCTGATGGAAACGTCACCATTAGCAACAGAGAACTTGGAAAAGTGAGCGACCCTAGTTTTCAGTGTTGCAAAACTAAGTGGGGAAAGGAGTGAGCATTAGCTCTGCTGGAGTTGTGCTTTAAGCAAATGCTTATCTTTCCTTCTGTTGTTAAAGGATAGTCTTAAAGATTCCTTGTGAGGTTTCTTTTGTTATTTTGATTGAGCTGAAATCACCAGAGAAGTGAAAACTTCTCTAAGAGCTGAATTCACTGAAAAGCTGACTGAGGTCTAGAGGAGAGCATCTGGCAAACAGCCTGCAGGTGGTGTGAGTGACCAGCAGGCAGGGGCAGTATCAATAGATGGCATGAGTGACCAGCAGGCAGAGCCAGTGGCCAGCAGGTGGTGCCAGCAGATGGGCATGAGTGACCAGCAGATGGAGCCAGCAGCCAGCGGTTGGTGCCAGCAGATGGCATGAGTGATCAGCAAGTGGAGCCAGTGGCCAGCAGGCGGTGCCAGCAGATGATGTGGGTGGCCAGCGGGTGGCGTGAGCGGACCTAGGGGTGGCAGAAGATAATTGGAGGGGAGGGCTGAAGGCTCCCCCTTTAGAGGTGGACACTAAACCTATGATGGTCAGTATGGGGGTAATGAAGAAGTGAAGGACACAGTCTATGTACACTGGGGGTGGAATGAGTTGTGTCTATTGGGTTTTGTGGGAATCTTGCTTTGCACTGTAGTCCAATCAGTGCTGCCTTTGATATTGCCTCTATATAATCGTTATTAAAAGATTTATGTGCTACACTCAGACTCAGGCTTGCAAGCAGGGAAAGGGCCCCCAGGGAATAGTGTGTAATTTCCCAGGAGACTGGGTTGGGGCTCAAGCCAATTGGTGTTGTAACATTGTTTGGGAATCTGTAAAGAATCTAATGAAAAAGACTTTTGACAGTGGGGGCGATCTGTATAAAGCATTGCTGGTCTACCGAAGTACACCCCTGGAGAATGGCTTTTCTCCAGCTCAGCTGTTAATGGGAAGAAGGATCAGGTTTAATTTACCTATAGAACCGTCTTTTGCTGCCACCGTCTTGGCCTGGCAGAAGGGTTAAACTTAGTTCAATCTTTGACCACGCTATTTTTAACTCTACAGATGTATTAAGGGGATCTCAAATATGTGGCTTAGCCCAATGATCATGCTCATCAGCTAAGACTAAAATGCATACATCTACTGTAGCTATTATCCAAACAGTGGCTATCAAAATGTGTTAACTGCTTATCAGCCATCTGATCTACAAGGATTCTACTGAGGGAATCTCTGCAGGGATTCTACCCAACCAAGGAGCTGGTCTAGAGGAACTTGCCTGCATGCATCATGGCCTGGTTCAGGGAGTCTGATGACACCACTGATGTGTAACACCTGGCATTGTGTGTCATGTGCAAAGACAGGGAGCGGAGGGCTTTCTTGCTGGGAGACGCACTTGTTCCATGTTGATGCTTCTGTGTGCCTGCAGTTGATGGTGCCAACATTTATGGCAGTTGAACCATTTAATAGGTCCTGTGAATTGGTTTAAAGTGGTGCTGCTTTTCAATGAGAAATGAATCATATGGAACATCCCAGAACAGCATCGGTGAAGTGTGTCATTGCCAGCATTAACCAGACAATAAGTGTCTCCTCAAGAGAAGTGTCTGAAGTAATGCCCTTCTGTAGCGAAGAAGCCTAAGGATGCTGTTACCTTGACAACTGTAGACAGGCTGTGATTCATCCTGGTCTGAATCTAAATCCTATTGTAATTCCTGGCACAGATCCCAAAACTGTCAGTTGATCAAGTCTGTATCAGTGGTGCTTCGGTGATTGTGAGAAACTAGTGCTTTGAGTGAACTTCTGTCCAGGCACAGCTGTGCAATGAAGGGTGATAACTCTGTGCTTAGGGCACGAGACCAGGACTCAGCAGCTTTAAGTTCTCCGCTTTGCCGTGGACATTCTGTGGGACTTTTGGAAAGTCATTCTTTCTTATCCGTGCCTCAGTTCCCAATCTATGAACTAGAGACAATAATACTTCCTTGGGTCACAAGGGATAGAGCGAGGCTAAAAAAATGTTTGTGACACTCTAAGACGCTATGGTAATGGTGCCTCACTAGTTCCTAGACAGATGGAAGTAAAAAAGTGACTGTAACCCGGTGCTGGGGGGAACTCCTGTCCAGCCCCTGTCACTCCGGCCTTCCCAACTGAGGGGTGGTAGAGTTAATTGGCTGGACTGAGGGCTGATTGCCTGATGAGAGGCAGCTGTTTGCCTATTCAGGCTGAGCAGTTCCCTCATCCTAATTAGGGAGGCAGCAACAGCTGCCCAGAAGACCCAGATGGGTTTATAAGCTGGCCCAGCAGCCCAGAGAAGGGAAAGGGCTGTGTTAGTTGAAAGGTGATGAGCTCTTCTAATGCACACTTCCTTTAAATAAAACACTGGTAGCCTGAAGGGTCTCTGTGTCCTTTGTGAGTCAGAGGGGAGCCAAAGCAGCAATGTGACAGCGAGAGACCCTTTCCAATAAGTGATTTCCTTTTTGGTGTCTTCTTCTCCCCCCCTTTCCAGCATGTCCAGAAGAATATTAGGTTTTTCCCAGGGATCAGCATGTGAGAGAGTGGCTGCCTGAAAGGAAATGTAGGCCTCAGTTTAGCCATGATTTTCAGGTAAGGAAAATTGGTCTCTCACCTGCTTGATTAGTTACATTTTAAAACTTACTCTGCCCCTTCTAAAATGGTTGAGGATCCATTATCACCAGACTCCTGTTGATAGGGGTGGCTGTTGTACAATGACTGGCAAGTTTAGGGTTAAAAACCTGCCGGGTGCTTGCAGAAAACCTACAGGTGTGGCTGTTAGGCTTGGCAGCTGCCTTCTCCTCGGGAAACAGGTGCTGGCTCCTCAAGGCTAATTGGCATGAGCACCTGAGGCAGCCTTTGGTTATTGGGGACTCTAGGCAAAGGCCCTTCATGGGGCCCCACTGTAGGCTCCCCTGCTTCCCCCAGCCCCAACTTCCTGCTCCTGGCCCCAGGGGCCAGTTCCGCCTCCTGCTGCCAACTGAGGCAGATACGGCTTTTGTGGTAAGCGAAGCAGGCAATGTGGCCCTTTACTACTTGGGGGCCCTAGCCCACCCCAAAAGCTGCCTCTGCCTGAGTTCTTCAGAGACAATGATACAAACCCAGCAGGGAGAGAGTTGCAGAGGCCATATAGGTGTGTTTCTTAGAGGAACCCTGATTTTCCTCCCTCCTGGGACTCTAGCTAAAGGAAACATTCATGTAATGTTGAAGATTAAACAAATTGGACAAATTTCTTTCTTCTTTGAAAACAGCTTGTTGTTTTCTCAACAACTGACCTCTCATCCTTTCCTTTCAGAGATAGCTCAGAAAACACAGGACCAGCAGCTGTTCAGAGTTGACAAAGAAATCTATGGCTATAGGAGGTAACTACGCTTTTCATTATAGATAAGTTCTCATTAGATGAAGGCTATAAATAATGCATGTGGAGTAGTGCTCCCTGATGTTCTCTGACTGTCATGGATTGTGAGGGAATGGGGTGGTTTTCCTAGGGTGTCACTTAAATGAAATGTGAAGGTTGATACTGGAATTCTCTTCCTGTTACTTTGGGGTGCCTGGTGTGTTCATGTTCTGATCATCTCTGTTGTATGAGCATAACTGCTCTGAAAGGTATTTCTGTACCTGCAGATGCTTTTAATGAAAACTCTTTCATGTTGTTTTTCCTTAGGATAAATGTATGCAAGATGGAGTTGCAAACCACTGGCGCTTTTTTTACAATCACATTTTATAATGATCTTAGGTTCACCACACTTCTACCTCCTCAGATTTGCTGTTGCATAATTATATTCCCATCTTGGTGTGTGCCTGCTAATGAAGGAGGAGAGAAGCCAGGGAGCTGTTTTGGAGAGAAAGAACATGAATTTTAATTTAGCTCCAACATAGCTTTCTTCCTGGGTGTCTGCCCATTTTCATCATTACAGAGTGTGACCTATACCCTGTGAATGTGAGGATTAGCAAAATCAGAGGTGTTTTACCACTCAAGCTGTCAGAGAGCTTCCTGTGCTCTGCAACAGTGTGAAAAAGATGCCAGGAACAGAACTACAACTGCAAAAGCCAAATGTACATTACAAATAATCTAATTAACAAATAGAAGTAGTCTGGATCTTTGAAATATACAAAAAGGATATTCACTGAAGATTCTATGCGGTGCTAGATTGTCTGTAATGTAAAAAAGCACATTTTATTTACCAAAAAGCCAGAAACTTGAACCTCTCTAAGTGGATTTCTTCATACTCCAAAACAGAATTTGCCACAGAATCTATTCTGTTCCAGAGCTGAGTTCACTTGGGGAAAACCTGTCTTTCCCAAGATGGTACCTTTCTGGCATACATATTTTTGGTTAAAATCACCTTGAAAATATGGATGCAGAGCAAAGCTTTACTATCTGTTTGCAGTCTGAACCGATAAGTGGGAACTGCTCCACTTGGTTGAAGCTGAAAATGAAAGTAAGATTTTCAAGGCTTGCACAGTGGATCTCTTTAAGAGGCACAGTGGATTGCTTTAACAGACACAGCGAGGCTTTTTTTTAAAACCCCAAACCTGTCTGATGCATGTTTACATGGACTGAGAACTGTGCCTCTTCCAGGGTGATGATTACCTAGCAACACATGCTTCCAAGGAACTGAACTAAACCATCCAGACATGGTTCCAGATCAGTATTATAAGATGAACTACATAGCAATTAAGTTCAGTTGACTAGATTATCAGTAAACTCAGGTGCAAAACAGCTGCTCTCTGATGATTTTTAGGGTGGTGGTCATGCACTGCTCATGCCCCATTTTTGCAAGGGGAACTGCAATGAAGAGAAATGGAAATGGGGAGAGGGATGTATGTGTGTAGGGACCTGGGGGTGGTAACTTGTGATTGTCCCATTCACGAACAACCTCCCTTCTCGCTGGAAATCCTGTGACCAGCGCCGTGTGCTCTGGGCACAGCTCTGCAGAAGCTAGAGAGCTGGCTGCAGCCATGCAGGGCCTGATCGCCATGGGGGGCAGTCGGCTCTGGACAGGGAATCGTCTTTCCCTTGGCGCATGCCAGACAAACCCCTTCACTCTGCCGGGCTTCAGTTGTGGAGCACCTGGCCTGCCCAGGTGGTTGCCTTGTGCGGGGAAAGTTCTCACAGGGTTGCCCGTCTTCGCTGTGGGTTGGGACTGGACCAACGTGCCGGGAGTAGTTTTCTGGGGGAGTTTCTTGTTTGATTTCCCCTGAGGGACCTACTCGCCTACAGCGCCCTGGCAGCTGGCCCTGGACATTGAACACACATCCTCCTGTTGTGGGGGAATGGTGAATCGGTGATTTCCCCGCAGTGGGTGGTGTCTGTTGCTTTTGTCTGGGTGCCCCCATGGTGCATTTAGTCCAGCTAAGATTTCTCTTCTCCCCGCCTCATTCATCATCAGATCTCTGCCAGGCGTAGCAAGGGCTTGCGTCACAGAGACACCTAGCTTCCTCTGTTTGTTCTCTGCTGAGTTAGTCTGAGCAGAAGTTTCTCTCCCCAACCCTCCTTTCTCATTGAAAAAAAATCTTTTCTTGAATCATTGCAACTATTGCTTCTCAGGTCTGCATCACAGTGAGGGGAGGCACTGGGAGTCACTAGTAATGTGAGAAAATCCTCCTGATCTATTTTCTTGGTGTACTTCCATGATGATCCTATTGCCAACTCCAGGATTTAATCTCCAGTTCCAAGAACCCATGTACACTACACTCCTAGATATATTGAGATCTGGTCGGACACGCATTTCATCTCTCACTCTGCCTCTGTTCCAAGCAAGCTGATTCCCTGTTTCTCAGGGCAAAGTCATTTATCTACTATCTATTTTACATCTATGTGCACTCTTTTTACCATTTCCCTTTGCCCCGGCATTTTAGGGACAGATGCAATTTTGTGATCCACCCTGCAACTGAAGGCACTTTTTTAATGACTTAGACTGCCCGTTTGACAAGTAGCTGGTTTGGGGAGGAGGGACTAACACTCCTGTGTCTCATAATAAACACTAATCAAAACTTAGTCCCTCCTGTTTATGCCTTTCTGCTCCTGTCAATGACATCCACTTCTTATGGCTCAGCTGTCACTCTGTTGCTTTTGTAGGACAGCCTCTCATGGATCAGCAAGCAGGCATCCTTCTTTCACTAGAGGAGGGGTGACAGCAGCTGAGAACAGTTTGTTGACCCAAATTATCAAATGCCATTGAGCTAATGAAAAACAAACTGAAAACAATTTAGCCTTGAGCTGCAGGCTACGGCAAGATCATTACAAACTTTTTTAAAAAGTCATTTTTAGTTGCATAGGCTGGAGGATGCATCAGGATGTGGGAATGAATGGGTTCAGGATAATGTTTGGAAGGTTGAAAGGAAAGTGACAAAGAGAATGCTATTTAAAGAATCAAGTGAAACCTCTCTGATGTTGAAGTAACTACTTAAAAGACATGGAGAACGGGGTGGTGGAACCATAGGTAACAAGGAGTCAATAATATCTTGTACCAGCTTCAGGAAGGACAAGACCAGCTCAAAAAGTGAGTGGTTTAATTATCAAATAATGGGGGGGAGGGGGGGAGAGAAGAAAGTCAACTATATTAGGTAGCCAGGAGGAAAAGAAACCTCATGCTGAGAGACATTATGGCTGGAAAGCAATGAATTATGAGTAGGGTGATTTTATTACAGGAAAGCTGCTAAGACCTCCTGCTGCAAGCATGATCCTGAACTAGAAAATGAGGGTGAAAGATCTTTTACTTTTACACATACTCTCTCTCTTTGCTGAAGGTTTTGGCTATTTACCTTAATTAGGGAAGTGTCATAAGACAATTTAGGGAAATCTAGTTTACCATCATGAGGAATATCAGTTTAACTAAAGACAGATTTCTGCAGAATTTGGGCTAAGTGGTAAATAAATTCTTATAAAATAGGAAGCCTGGAAAGGGGGGAGGAGAGCTAGGATAGTCATTTTTGTGTTAGTTTTTAGTGTGCCTGAAGGGCAATCTAATATTATAGTTAATGAATTACTACACAGATTAACTCATTGGCTAATTTTAATTATATGGCCCACTGATACCAGACAAGTGCAGAAACTCAGGTTCAATGTAATCTTAGCTAACCTTAAAATCATAATAAGCCGCAACTCTTTAAAGTAAAGCCAAACGAATGTAAAACCTCCAAATATGATCAGAAAATGGCAGTTTAGTTAACAAGCCTCCCTGTAACAATGTGGCTCAGTTACGAGACAGACACAATGAGGCTGCGTCTACACTGGTAAATTAAGTCGACTTAAGCTTCTAAGTCTCTCTTCTTGTCAAGATTTGGCACTCCTGTCACTGTGATTCAGGTATAATTTCTGGTCAGAGGAGGCTAGGATATGAAGGATAGCCTACCAGATAGGGCACTAGACTGAAACTAGGGAGACTTAAGTCAACTTCTTGTGAGACCTTGGGCAAGTCACCATCAGCCTTGCCGACCCCCATGCATTCAAAAATGAGTTAGATCCTTCCTAAAGGTGATTGTGTTTTGGCTTTTGAGGCCTTAGGATTCAATTTCTTGTCTCATAAAAGTGCATGACTGTAGGAACTAAGGCTTTATGAAGCACTCCAATATCACAAAAGTTAGCAACACTCCTTAATCTATCCTGGGCCTTAGTTCCTCATCTATAAAATGGGGCTAATGCTCAGGGCTGGTTTCAGGGGCTCCAGGCTGCCCACTTTTCTGGGGTCTCCCCAGCCTGGGCCCCCACCCCATGCCACCTGGCTCCCAGCCTCCCACCATGATGGCCTGGGCACAGGGGGAGCCAGGCTCCTGGAGCCAGAGGCCGCAGCCGCCCACAGAGCTCCCTTCCCAGACTGGCTGGTCTCCCCTGGGGGCAGGTGTGGGGCTGCAGGGCTGGGGGCATGGCTGGCTAGCATTCAAGGCATCTTCTAGCAGCGGCCCTCCAGAGCACAGAGCAATGTTGAGCCACTACGTCAGCCTGAGCCACAGATGCCCCAGCACAATGGCACGACATTGCTCCAGGCCCTGGAAGGCTGCCACTGGAGGCTGCCCCTGTGCGTTGGCCGGCCCCAACCCCCAGAACACAGAGACCACATGCCGGCCCCAACCCCCAGAACACAGAGACCACATCCCACCCCTGAGACAGAACAGCTAACTTGAGGGGTGGGGGTGGGAGCAAACCCAGGAGTGCCCAGGCCCAGGCGTGCAGCCCCTAAGCCCCTGCATTGATCCAGCCCTGCTAATGCTAGCTGGAAGGTAGGTAACCTTTCATAGGTATTGGGGAAACTGAAGCACATATCAATTGACTTGCTCAAGGTCCTAGAGAGAGAGACTGGCAGAACTGAGAATAAAACCCTAATCTTGGGATTGAGAGTCCATGGTGCTTTCGTTATAACCATTCTCTCGTACTTTGGAATGTAGCTTGCTGGGTGTTTCTAGCACTACCCTGTTGCTCCAGTCCTGCAGGATGGTGATAATTAAGCTGTGAGCAAGTCTAGTAATGAGCACTTTGTGAAAATATTAGGAGCTTGTTATGGCTGGACATCAACAAGGATATATGGAAAAATGAATTACAGACGCTACTGATGAATTGATAGAACAATCTTTGTATCCATTACATTATTTCAAAAGCATCCATTAAAGGTGGCTTGGATCTAGGAAAGAGAGGTAATTTTAAAACTCATAAGAAAAATAAAGAAAACCTTTTAATTGAGGACAAAGCCATTTCTCCTGTACTCTGTCCTTTACAAAAAAAAAGAAAAGAAAAGAAAAAAAGACTAATTATAAGCTTGGGCACTGATGCATCTGGATAGCCCCTATTGATATTAGTGAGGAGTAAGTTCCCTGTTTGTCCAGGTTCATACCAAATGAACCAATAATCAATTAAGTTCTGCTTTCCCCACACCTCATAAGGGTAAAGATGCTTGTGGTTCTTGCCTACCTGAAAAATATTTTGATTTCTTGCAACAGGATATAATAAGAAGCTTTTATATAGTACTGCTGTCTCATCAGTAGATCTCAAACCACCCCTGTGAGGTTGGTAAATATCCCCATTTTTTTTTCTCTTTTACATATGGGGAGCAGGAGCACAGATAGGCTAAGTGACTTGCTCAAAGTCCCACTGGAAGTCTGTGGTTGCATAGAACTGTGGTCTTCTATTTCCTAGGCTAGCTCTTCAGCCATTGGACCATCCGTCCTTTCATAGAACCTGCCCTGGGCAGCTGATTAATGACTGGGAAATATCAGTTCCCTAACAGCAAAAGCCTTGAACTGAATTACAATTAAATAGACTGTAAGCCCACAGAATACTTTAAAGCAGAGCTTAATTTGTGCTGGGGCTCAGTTCTGGCACCTCTTTTCATGGCAGGGCACAGTTCCAGCACCCCTTCTGTCAGTGGTGTGCAAGGCAAGACCTTGCACATACGATACATGAGAGGCCATGCTGTGTGGAGAATGCTATCATTACTGCTTGAGCCCTGGCATCTTTCTTTACAAATTCACCACTGCTTTAGTGGCTTGGCTTGTGTCGGTAACTTGCTTTTTGAAGGTGGTGTCCGGTTTTTCTCTCTTTTTGATTGTATCAAAAAAGCCTACTCCTTGGAAGTAACTTGATTCACTGGCTACCATTAAGGAGGGCCATTTGTCCAGTACCTTTGCACTTAGGTATACTGTGGCATAGTATGTACTGCATACAAGTCTTAGATCCTGTATTATCTAATGGTTTTTGATAGTTTATTTAAAGGACCCCTTTGGCACTAATCTACTGAGAGTGAAGACCTGATCAGTCAACCAATCCTATTTTTACCTTCCTATTCACCCCCACCAGCTGCTGTATGAGCCCAGGTCCCCAGGAACCTTGTAAGGAGACACCCAGGCTGGTGGAAACCAGGGTGAGGATTTTGTTCTGTGAGCAGCCTGAAGGTGCTGGGGCTCTGAGCCAAAGCTGCACACAGCTACAATGTGCTCTAGTCCCATTCCCACAAACAAGATGATGCACCTTCATCACTTGGTCTAATCCTGATAACTGACACTGTCAGTACTGTTATACACACAGGTCATAAAGTGACCTCCTCCAAGGTGATGTTCTATGTGCATAAAGGATGGTCTCAGATCCACTAGTTTTTCTCCTGAGTGCAGGCCAACGTACCGTCAAAATCTTGGATGCTCTTAGGTCTCTCCTGGTCAGACACCCCAGTATGAATTTTCCCAACATGAGGAATGCCCAGAACTCCAAAGATTTGGACATCTGGCTTGGATTAGAGATGGAGAAAGCTGAAGCCCCCAGGTGGATTTCAGCAGCAAGGAGTGAAGTCTCCAAGATGATGGGCACTTATCTTGAAATCGTTGGTTGAAAAATATGGTTGAGATACAGACCCTGATCACATTGAAGAGAAAGGGAATCTTTCTATTGGTTTCAAAGGGTGCTGAATCAAACACTAGGGCTATGTCTACACTTGCTAAAATTAGTTCGAATTAGTTAGTTAGAACTAACTAATCTGAACTAATTTTAGTTAGTTCGAATTAGCGATCCCCATTCATTTCAATGGCTGGCTAGTTCAAACTAAGAAATTAGTTCGAATTAACAATTGGCTAATTCGAACTAGTTAGTTCGAATTAAAGCTTTACTTCTAAAGCCCTATTCGAAATTATTAGTTCGAATTAAGGAAGCCCTTAATTCGAACTAACTAAAGCCTGGTGTAGCCATGCTTTAGTTAGTTCGAATTAAGCCTCCTTAATTCAAACTAACTTGCCAGTGTAGACATAGCCTAGGTGCACTGTTTATTTTTAAATAAGTTTGGCCATTTCTTTTCCTCTTCCCATAAAGATGTAATAGAAATTGCCAGGAGAAATCAAGCATCTGACCGATAAGGACTGTTACTAGAACAGGCACAGTTTAGGGTAGTTTGGAACGTCATGGCTTCTAAGATGTAAGTTGCACTTATTTGTCTCTCAACCCAGTGTCTGTGCCTACAAGAATTCATGATTACTTAATAAATGTTAAAGCTTGTTTTTAATAACAAGACACACAAATGCTTATTGTATTATTATTCAGAATAATACACGCCATTGGTGAATGACATCAAACCTAGCATGCTTCTTTAATACAACTCAGTTAACAACTGTTGTATCTTATTCCAGAGGTAGAAAATTAAAATTAAGCCAACCTGTAAATTGCCATTAAAGTATAGAATTATTGCTTTTTTAACATAACCTATCCAGTGTTATAGAAACCTAGTGCTAATATTGATTCTGAGCTTCTCTTTCAAGAAACATTAAAGAAAAGGGTATTAATCCAGATGGCTTTTCTGACTTTGTGGGGTTTTTTTGTTTGTTTTTTAAGGTTTGAGGATTAGTTTCTAAGTTTAAGTATATAGCAAAATAATTATCTCATCAAATTTTGAATAGATGATGGTTATCTTGAAATAAGATTTTCTCAGACATTCAAAATTGAGAATGTTAATAATTCAGCAGTTAACACCTGAACAGAATTGTGTTTAAGAAGCAAATCTAGATGGATGAGCTACACTGAAACACTAGAAAATGAAATAAGGCTGTAGAGAGGTTCCTGGGAATTCTAAAACATGATTACAATGTTGATCAAATGGTCCATTTATTGCCAAGATACCTATTGAGATGGAATTACCTTTGTGCATTAATTTATTTTTTAATACATGGAATGGAGACTCAACATTCAGTTAAACATTAAGGTTTAACATTTTGGTACTAATGAAAGGTGTTATATTGAAAGCCTTTGAAACCAGTCCTTTACTTACCCAACAGAGACAGCCTGAGCAATGGCAGTACAAGCTTTCTCACATGACCCACCAATGCACATCAGTTGTGGCTTGGAGGTACTAGGTGAAAGGCAGTGTAACCTCTGTCAGATTCTTGATTGGATCTTCCCATGTCTAATTTAGAATGATATAGTAATATGTACATTACTACCAAAATGCTCATATTATGTAAAAACACTTCGTTTTACAGCATTGAAATATTTTCTCTTTACTAAATATATCTTCAACCAGCAAGCATGTGCTTAATTACTTAGATTATTTTCAGATAATTAGTCTGGTGTTTACTAGTCAATAGTGAATTGATCCCAGTTTGGGATTTTAGAGTCTTTTATTTCTGTCACTGGCACAAATTTGATCTGGGAATGGTATCCCTGGCAAGTCATTTTTACATGTGTGGTTGATGATCTATGTAAAATGGGGTGGTGGACTCGGACTGGATGCTAAGTAACTGAATTCTGGGAATAATCAAACACCATTCTGTTTCTGTATGAGACCACTACCTCCTTACTTGAAGCCACAGCTGCATGTCTGCATTCTGTCGTAAACCGGGACAGAACTAGATTCCCCTACAAACAATGCTTCATCAGGCACCACCTCTATCCTTCCAGTGCTAAGATATTCTAATCAAGGCTCATAAAGATTTATGGTCAGTTTCTTTTTCTTTTTACCATAAATCTACTGAGAATTCTTTCACGCCCCAAAGCAAAAGACATAATCTTTCTCACGATGCATAGTTTCAACTGCTGGCTGATTTCTGCTCTTGATTTCTTACCTCCTCATCCTCCACTGCATTGGCCTTGGCTTTGCTTGTTCTTAATGGAATGCACTCTTTTAAGGATCTGGCTTTTTAAAATGACTTCCAAACCATCTGCTTTTTTATTTTCTTCCTGCTGAATCATTGATTTTTATTTTTAATTTTAATAACTTGTACAGATATCAGCTGCAACAATTGCAGCCACACACCAGGACTACTTAGTACTACAAACCACCCTATTGTTTATCTTGTTATGCAGGAAGTTAGAGTAGATAATCAAAAAGATCCCTTCTGAGTTGAAAAATTTAAGAATCTGAGTTTTCCATCTTATATTTTAATGTGTGTGTATTTTCACCGTATTTCTCATAAGACAAGATACAAGAAGCAACAGTGACTTTTTTTTTTTTTTGCTTTACATGCAGCAAGATGTTAACATCTACAACACACATTAACAGCAAGAAAATGTGCTCCTATCTTTAAATTGTGGAACTCGGATATAAGCTGCAATATCCTAGAGAGCGGTGTTACCTTCCTCTTTAATACACATTGCCTTACGCCATGTTCAGCCCTGATGCAAAGGACCACCTTCCATCTTCTCTCAGATGGAGCTCTGTGCCAAGAAACATTGTGATGCCTTCCACATACTGTTTCCATAGCATTAATCAAACTTCTGTAAAGCCACATATAGGTTTTCTTTAATACTCATTCTTAAAGATGAATGTGTGTTGAATCTCCAGTACTACTTCTCCATTACATACTGGTACAAACTGAATTTTCTTCTAGCTCGGTAGCCATTAAGTATAGCAGAAGTATTTCTGTCATAAACACTTGCTGGAAGGGACCTTAACGGGTCTTGTCTATGCCTCCAAAATGAGTTTGTCTGTTCTGTTCTTAAAAAAACTTCCAAGGACATGTACCTCACAACTTCACTTTGATAACTTGTTCCAAGGCTTACCTATGTTTAACTATTGGGTTACTCTGTTGCCTAATTCAGAAATGTCTTGTAAAAACTTTGAGGCTCTCAAAATGGAAAGTATTGTAGAAGTGCAAAGTATTTATTCATACCTTCGTTCATTATTTAATTTTTAAAGGTAGGCAAAGTGAAGTCTTGCAAAAGAAATATATGATCTTATCTTGACCAGTTCTCCGTTAGGTCCTTTTGAACGCTGTGTAACAATGAAACTCGAGTTTTGAAGTTTTGTTTTCCAGCAGGCACAAATAGAACCACTTCAATATCTCTCTATCAGTGGTACAGAGAAGGACTTGAGCTATTTTTAAACTGTGACTGCAGCAGTCAAGTACTGATTATTTCTAATCACTATTACAGAGATCATTAGTATTTGTCATGTAGAGCAAAGTGCATTTCACACACAAAATGTGGACCACAGACATCAGTCGAACTTAGATGAAGCACTCTGTGTTGGGGACTGTAGTTTTCACAGGTGGTACCTCTCTGTTTCAAAAAAGACAGACATAATTTTCTGCATTTCATGTAAATTAACTTCAGCTCACAGCTGCTGGCAAGTTGCCAGTAAAAGTGCCTTACCAGTGTGTAGCCTCCGTAGGAAAAATTATAAATCAAAATCAGTCTTTTTCCTAGTCAGTTGTACACAGAATTATGGTGGAAATGGGTGTAATAAATGTATTGAAGTGTTTGAAAACTGCTTTCCTTATGAAGATTATTCATAGGGAAGAAATTAGGATTAATTCTGGAGCAACACATTGACCTGAAAAAGCAACACTATTTTTTCAGCTAAGCAACACTGATTAAAATTGACTAAAAAATTCATGTTAGTATTGCAGTAGCAACTTGGATAGAATTTGCTGACATGAAAATATTGATTTGAAGATATCTACTGAAGAAAACTATAACAACCTCACTTTATAGTGTGCAAAAGATGTACCAACTGGCATCAAAACACGTAAATGTTCCTTTCATTTGCATCCACACTTTGTTTCATTTTCCTCATTTCTGTCATTAAATCCTGGTTTTTTAGACAATACTTAGTCCAAAGTAGTTGCAACAAATTGCTTTCATTTTGCACAAAAGATGTATTGCAGGTGGCTGTTTTTGCCCAACTCAATGTCTCTTGAGTTCTGTACCAGATCTTTTTTTAATCAAATCAAAGATGACAACATCGGAATTGTCCTCTGATTTAGTCAACTTTCGAAAGCTTGTTTGTAAAGAGAGAACTCCAACTCAACATAAGCATCTCTTCATTTTTTTTTTGTATTTGCCTTTTACAGCTATTTAAATCCCCTTCTTTTAAGTGTTTCTCATTAGAAGTAGTTCCCTGTAATGGGAAATGGAATATTGTGTAAAGTTATGGAGCATGATTCAACATAAAACACAATTTTTGATTTAAGACCACATTCAGTCTCCCCTTCTGTTCAGTTAAGTTAGACTATTTTTTTGGTGTTCACAGCTAGAGGAACATTTAGGAAATGATCATCAAGTAGTTTACGCACCCTGTGATAGATGCACCTGATTTCCGCTGCCGACTGGTCAGATAGGACCACAACGAAGGTAAAGGCATGATACGCTGCAGGCCAACTCCTTCTCTCAACTGACAACAGCTCAGACTAGAGTGTTCCAGATTCAAATCTGGGTCCAAAAATCTGAACTTTGATGAAAGGGCAGGTGAAGTTTTAATCTTGGCCACTCCTGCCAGTTTTAGTTGGATCCAATTGCCACCTTAACTGCAATGTGCTGCTGGGTCACCTGAGGAAGAGCTTTTCTAGAATTTTGTCCTGGAAGGGCCTTTTAAAGCACATTTTTTATTTTAACAACTCTGTAATGTAAAAACCGTTGGGACCTGCTGAAGTGTGCCACTTCTGTGCAAATTCTGCAAGCTCCTTCTCTGCAGGAAGCAACATATTGCAGTACAGATATCCTGTCATTCCTGTAGAATCTCCCAAATTCCTCCCTGCAGAGATTTCACTCATCAGCCATTTCTATTGACAACAGGCAAATGCCAGGAAGTTGAGGTAAAGCTGACCTTGTCTCTTTACTTCAAGTTTTATGTAGGGTATTACCCTATTTGGTATAATACAACTTCACACTTTCATTAGGTTTCCACTGGAGAATTTTAACTGTTTGATCACCAGGCATTAGATGCCCTTGACTAACATGCATCACATTAATGGCAAATCTAATTTCTTTGCCAAGGAGTTAATGATGCACCTCCCATTTTAAACTTCTTCTTGGCCCTTGTCAGTCTGTCATGAACAAATTTAAACATACTCTTAAAATACTATGCTTTATACCAACATTACTAGCTTACTTAGAACAGCACATGATCATGCTATTTGTCCTGAAAAGTCTTACAATGAAGTATCTGATACACTGCAGACCAAATCCTGCAGTATTTGTTCCAGCAAAATGGTTACAATTCCTTATTGAGTCATTTCTTGGATTATAAAAAATGAAAGATTGCAGAGAAAATTGTCATTCAACACACCATCAACCCCATCAATATAATCACCAAACATGCAGATTCTACTGAGCACTGTTGCACCAGCCAGAGGGACCACAACTGATGAGAGCACACCAAGCATTGCGTAGTGTAGGTACCCAAACTGGCTCAGTCTTGCAAATCCATGAATCTCTAGGGTGGCAAAATGAGCAGTAACAAGTAGTGTCCAGGTGTGTATTCTTTTGTGTGGTGATAGAGTTTGAGAGCACTGTGCTGGAGAATTTTGCCTGTCCTGGTGACATGGCTGAAAAGCATGCACTACCACTGATGAGTGTGTGATTAATGGAAGGCCAGATCTCTGAAACTGACATCTTACACAAAGTCAAATCACTTTATGCTGACAACACATAAGGGAGGTCTCCAGTTACTCCAAGTCTGTGCATAACAGGGACCAGGATTCTGACCTGCATAGAAATATATAAGTAGTGCAAAAGTTGATAGGTCCTGAACTTTCTCAGCCAAAGATGGTTTTACATCCATAAGCAAAGACATGGATTTCAAACAGGAGGTGGCAAAATTTAGCACACCTGATTTACTGTGATCATTTGAAATCTGCTTTCAGCTTAGGTAGAGGCGAACTTGTCAATGCTCTCTACTGTACTCAAATCTATCTGTACCAGCACTTGTGGCCCAGCTCGGTAATTCTGGACCTTGATCTTCTGCCAAGAGATGTTCAACCTCTCGGTGCAAGCAGTATCTGATAGACCTTGGATGCAGGCATGAAATTCTGACATCTCTACAAGCAAGGCCATAGTTATTTAAATAAATCAGATTTTAAAAAAATCAAATATTCAAGTGACCTGGCAAAACCTACAGTACAGAGTTGTTAGTGCAAGTCCCTAAATCTGGGTGTGCTGCTTTTATTGACCTTCAAGAATGAGCATCATGCCATAGCAGAAGCCCAGATAGACAGGTGAGAGCCATAGCATATAATTTTTTGTTTTCTTTGGGTTCTGTGTCATATCATGTTAGGCAAAATTCTAGTTCTTCATTATCGTATCTTATAAAGCACTGTTAGAATTTGGGGTTCTCTAATTCTGTTGACATTATAATGATTTAATAGTCTTTTTGTGGACACTCATTGTTCTTCCCATTTGCAATTACATAACATCCTTGTGGCAACTACAGCAATTGCTTACATGAAAAAGTAGTCTTACAGCTCAAGAGTCCATCATGCCAAGAGATGTTTCTCATTTTATTCCCAAAGCTACCTTTGTTGCCTACATATCTGCAACCCCTCATACTTCTGTTGTTAAAAATTTACATTGGAAAGGTATATTTATGAAACTGAGATTATAGAATGTGGCAGTTGCACTAAAATTTTAATTCCAATTTATTTTACTTGCTGGAATCATGTGTTTTTGTCCTCTTTTAAGAGTCTTTGTCCCACATGGTGTCTAAATTTAGCAGATTGAAAAGTATGGAAGTAATAGGAAATTATTATTGTATCCGTTTGCTGTCTTTAAATGTGATTTAGCAGATAGAAATAAGGAGAGCTGTCTCTCCCAGATTGATGTTCTGTGGGCTGTCATTGCTCTATGGACACAATTTGAGAAGTGTCTCTGATTTCTCTTCTAACTAGAAGCTGACTTGTAGGACCCTAATATTTGCCATTTTTCAGTTGAGGGGAAACACTGATCATGTTGTATATAGTAGAATGTCCTCAGTTCTTTGGAATGTTACAGACTATTTGGAAGTGGTGATGGCAGGAGTGTAAAACCAACTCAAATTTCCCCTATAATGAATATTGAACAAATGTATAACTAACAATTTGAGGGTGTTATCTTTGTTTTTTTCTAGTTCTCTGTTTCCTCCTGAGCAATTTTTGAGTGAACCTGTTAATCCAAAGCAGCACAAGTCTAGAAGGTTTTGGGGTGCAGAATGCTTTATAAATATTTATCCCCGAAAAGTAACTGACACATTGTTGTAGCTTGAAATGAAACGGACACGGTAATAGGCCATCTTGTCGTCATTTTCTCCCATCATGCCTTTCCATGCAATTCCATATCCTCTGCCCGTAGAGTGGTACAAATAGTTGTAGATTTTGCTACAATAGGAATCCATTGGGGGAGAGGGGAGATTCCAGTCACAAATCTATTACTTGGTGCTGTACAACTTAAAAGTTTATAAAAATCTTCTATTTGTTTTTATATAACTTGTATAATCTCTCTGGTACCTACATCTTAGATCCATGGCACTTTATTTCTTGGCACTTGCAGTGCTGTGACCAATGCTTATTATGCTGGCTGGTATTGTCTCTTTATGCTCCATTTGTCCATATGCATATGTTGTCGTCTCTTGCCTCTGCTTTGATTGTAAGATCTTAGAGACAGGGACCATTTTTGTTCTGTATTTGCTTGGTACATTACTTGGTTCCCTCAGTGCTCCTGCAATACAAATAAATATCCCCTCCAGGTGACCAGGTTTTTGCAGGGTGCAGTTTTGAGCACCTGAGATCAAGCACCTGCTCGGGCATTAATCACTGTTGCTATCTCTCCTGATTTTACCATCATTCTTGTGTAGGTGGTGGCCTTCTGTCCTTGGAGTTATGACAGTACATAAGAATCTTGGCTTTTACTTAAAATAAAGTAAGTTTCTTCCCTAACTGTCATGGAGAAAAGCTGGAAAATCATACTCAGACTTTAAGGTCAGAAGGGACCAGTACGATCGTCTAGTCTGACCTCCTGCAAAATGCAGACCTCAAGACCTCCCCCACCCACTCCAGCAATAGGCCCCCAAGCTATGACTAGAGCCAGTGATGAATCTTCAGGCTAGATACTTGTCAAAAAATGTAGGTTCATAGAGACTGGAACTGTGCAGGAAAGGGTTGGTTTTCACAAATCTCTCTATTTGAAAAAAATAAAATAAAATTGATCAAATGTCCTGTTGTGATGCTCTAAAAATGAAAAGTTGTGGGTTTGTTTTGAAATTACTATTTTTAAAATATTTTGTTTAAGGTGTTTTTAAAGGTTAAAAATAAAGGTTGAAAATGTTTCATTTTGAAAGTATTGAAACAAAATGCTTCAGTTGACTCAGTCTGACTTATTGATTTGGCTGTGAACATTTTTAAAAGTTTCAAGAAAAATTTCAAAACTTTAGATTCCAATTCATGATTGGGAGTGGGGGGGGGGGGGTAAGAAATCTGAAACTCTTGTTGGATAAGAATAATTTCCTGCCCAGATCTACTGCAAGTTCAAAAATCAGAAGGAAAATCAAAACCCCTAAGTTTGTTTATTTTTTTATAATTTCAGATTTTCTATAAATTGATTCATGATTTTGGAATGCTTGAGGTTGACAATAATGCTAACTCCTCTGTGGCCTTTCCCAGTTCTCTAGTCACCCTCTCCTATTTTTGTCCCCTCCTAAAGTGGGTTGGTTATTACTAACTTTACTGGTGTTGCAGAAGATTAGTTAATGCTTGTGAAGTGATTTGAAGGTGAGAAGTATTATATATATATAGTGTGTTTAAATATTATTCAGGAGAATATCTCTTTGATCCATTGGTTTTATTCTTCATACCTGCAGATAAAGCTAGCATGAATAAAGCTAACTTGTCATCTAATTAAAGATTAACTATTGTGCACCAAAGAACTTTTTCTTAGTGCTTTTTTCCTTTATGCATATTAAGACCTAGCTAACTTCCTTTCAAAATAACTCCAAGTTTGGAAATGCATTTTAGATCTAAAATTTACGAGGCAAACTATAGAGTACAATTCTGTGTGCATAACTAAATTGAAATGGAGTCAGAATTGAAATCAGCAATACCGTGAAGAGGGGCATGGCTTGTTTAGTTTCAGCAAGGCATTCTGATAGGATCCTAGGCTGACTTCACACTGGTTCAACTCCATTAACTTCATACTTTCACTGGTATGAAATGTAATCAGAATCAGGCCCATCTTTTGTATGTGTGTGGTTTTCACTGTAGAGTGTTCAGATGAAGGGTTTGATCTCCAGCTGTATCCATTGTTTAAGAACACCTCAAAGAAGCAAATTTAGCCCCCTGATTTTGGGGTCCTCTTTGCCAACTTTGGTGAAATGTACAGCAGCCTTGAATCTATTTTAACATATACTGCCCTGTGTGACTAGTTAGTCATTGCACAATATTACTCTGAACCTGTTCCCTTCTGCAGGCTACATACACTCTATACAGGGTGGGAAATGGAGGGAGCTGGCTATACCAGTCTATGCCTCCATGCTCAGAGAACATGCAGCTGGGGAAATTCAACAGCTTTCTAGCCCACTGGTTCCCCAAGAAAGAGGCGAAGACAGAATCTGGCCTTTAATCATTTGACAACTTGTCAATAAAACAGACTACAAAGGTGAACCAGTAGATGATCTTTAAACTTTAACACTTGTCCTTTTTACAATGTTCTTGGTCTTGGTTGGTTGGTGGTTTATTTTTTGAGGCTGTTCTGGCCTAGACTAGGCTGTGGTACAAATCTGTTGTTAATACTGCTTTAAATAATTCAGTGTTTAGACATTTTTCTATGGCTGAACTCAAATGCTGAAATCAGTAAACTTCCCCTTGTGCATGTTGATTTAAAAATTACCACTCTATTTCACAGTAGATTATTTTTTAATCTATTTCTGGAGTGATATCTTTTATTTCAAGTCTAAAACAAGATTTATGGAATCCTGAAGGGATTTGCTTTTCCACCAAAGGGGCTGATGTAATCCTAAATTTGGAGGTACAAGGAACAATGTTGCATCCACAAATAATGTGGATTATTGCACTGAAGTTTCTCCCATTTTAGCTCAAGCTGCTGTGTTCCTAGGTAAGTGAAACATTATGATCAAAACATCTAAAAGAATCACTTGTGATAGTTAGAGCACTTTAATTTATCAGTAACAAGTCTCCAAGACCTTTAATTACAGCTCTTAGGAGACCTCACCTTAATACCATATAGTATCCCATGACTGTTATCTCACTCTGGCATCTGCATCAGTTTTAAGTTTAATCTCTTATTGTAAGATTCTTATCTGAACAATGCGTTGTGTGTACCAACTTCCAGTCTGCAAGCAGGACTTTTCAGAATGCTAGGCAATTTAGGAAAAGGTGAGGAAGACTAGTATAATGTAGACAAGCACCTGTTATGTCTCTCCTGGTATACACCATCTTCATATTAGATTTTGGAGTCAGCATATTTAAAAAGTAATTTCTCCATGCAATGAGTGATAGAAAACAGTTTCAGAGACAGGGGAGCATGCACAGTGTAGTGTTCAGAAAATAAAGGAGCAAAATTCTAGGGCTGGTTGAAACTCTTCAGTTGGAAAATGCTAATTTGAGGAAATATTTCATTTTTTTCCCAAAATTTTCACAGGAAACTGAAAATTTTATTTTGATAAGTCAAAGTATTTCATTTAAACTTACAGTTCAACTTCTTTATATATGTTATATAATAGTCAAAATAGCAGCTGTGGCAAAATGTCTTAATCTCATTGAAAATTGCTTTTTACAATATTTCATTTCCTGAAAAATTCTGAAATTTCAACTTTTCATGCAAATTTCAGATGCAACCAAATGTAAGCATCTCAGAATCTCCTGATGAAAGGAAATTCCAAATTTCAAACAGCTACAACATTTAAAATTTGTGAATATCTGAGAGATGATGGGAAATTTTTGGCTTGTGCAACAATGACCACATTGGATATAAAAAAAATTCTCAGTCAGCCTTGAAAAGTCATGAGACCAACTTTAAAATACTTTTATTAGAAGAAAAATATAGTAAAATGTTTTTTATTTCTTCTGGGTTTTTTTAAGTCTTTAGGTTTGGTTTCAGGTCACAATTTCAAGTTTTTTGTTTTTGTGTTTTCTGCAACCACAAGAGCTAGAATCTTTTTTTTTTTTTTTTTTTTTTTTTCCCCCCTAAAAGGACAATTAGATTATATTATCACTGGTCTCTGGAAGCTGGAGCTTCAAGTATTACATCAAATATCATACAAGTCTCAGTAGAATCCTATGAGTTGGCAACATTGCTTAGAATATAGCCAAATTTGGTCAGATTTTCATACGGACTGCAAAAGGAACTTATCTGACCTCAGGGTGAAGCTCTTTGAAATTTCAAATTCCTTCTCCAATCCCTTGAGGCATTAGACTACTTCATAAATTGCTACTCAGTTTTGTCAGTTAAAATACTTGCATATTTTCATAACTTCTGCCATTTTTGAGAATGAACTATGTTTCCTGAAACATTAAAAAAAAAAAAAATCATTGAAATTAATTCCCTGCCTACTTAGTTTGCCAAAGTGGTAAGGCACAGAAAATAAAGGCTTAGAAGAAAAATGGTGGATAATCTTAATAGAAGGGTTGTTAGTGGGTTCCCAAATAATTTATTCTTCTGATTTAAAAAAAAAATGGTTTTTATATATACTCTTGGTGTCCTGACAGCAACTAAGTAGTAAAAATATCACCCAGCAGACAATATTAAAAGTTCACATCCCATTCAGTAAATACCCAACAAGAAATTAGACTGTGCAATCCCATCACCTACTGACAACACGTGTGTTGAAATCTGTGCGATGCTATTTACCTTAGGAAATAATTCTATTGATATTGCCTTAGAAATAATAGAACGGATCACGCTCTTTCTCAGCTTTGTTAGCTCTACTGTGGGATCCGAGTAAAAAGCAATGAATATTTCTGTGCTCTAAAATTAACAAGTGTCATGTTATACTAAATACACAAAGGGAACAGATACTGAGTAAGAAGGTGCTGTTAGACATAGTAACTTTTCAGAGAAGACTCAGTCTAGAAGGATTCTTTTCGTTTAGCAGAAGTGTCTGTTTTACAAAAATAAGATATGTTTATCCATTTTAAAGTGTATGAAGAACAGCATAAAATGTATCCACAAATGCAATAAATGACCATGCTGAAATATTGAGATAAATTACTGAATAAAGTACCTAGATTTCTATTTAGAAAACATAAGAGGATTGGTTTAAGTGGTGGGGAGTTATTCTGCATTTATTCAAATCAAAATAAAATGTCCCTTTTTATAAATACAGGCTAGCTACCCACCTATAAAAACTTTTGAGAATTGCACATAGCTTGTTCTTAGAATTGCTTGACTTTTGTAAGTCTTCCCATAGAGCTTATCCAAATTGTTTATAAACACACAAATATTTCTCTCCCTCTGCCCCATGTTAATGTTAAACAAGCTTAGTATTGTTCTAATGTCTCCTGGAAGCAGATACTCAAATCCAAACACTTTGGTTGGCAGACCTGCAGAGGGGAAATAAATTAGAGTACTGTTTCTCAACCTTTTGATACCAGGAACCAGTTTCCTGTACTGTGTCAGGGAGATATGAGGGACTGTTGCCGGCCCATGGACTTGTCATTGAGAAAAACTGGATTAGAGGATTGATGCATTTGTAGCTGGAGGGAGAGATGGAAGTGGTATTTATTCAGGATTAGGCCTGTTTTGCTGTTGTCATGTGACATAAGATTCTAGATAAGGATGTGAGTAGATGGGACAGGAAAGGAAAGTTACTGCTGGTGTGGGTACAGGATTGTGTCAATGAATAGATGTGGGTGGATGGTTTTATTGTAGTTTTGCTGGCCAGCAAAGTTGGGCCATAGGTTTATTGACTTCATTAGTACTGTGAACACTTGTGCCTCCACAGTGCCTGCCCCAATTCCTTTGTGCTGGTGTAATCCTGAGAAATGTATTGCCTGGCAATTGGATATTAAAGGCATCATGTGCTTTTATCTATGTTTGGGTGTCAGTTACTTTAAGAAATTATCTTTGGAAACCCTAAATAGTTGAGGCCAATTATACTGGATGCTCTCAAACTATTTGATTGTGAAAGGCAGTGTGGCCAACTTGTAATGTTCAAAGATCATGAATTAGTGCAAAATAATCATGGTATTGGCTTTAAACATTTTTTTAAAATTGGGTTCTTATTTAATCATTTCATGGCTTTTGAGCTATTAGGATTCACTGGGGAAAAGAGGGTCATATTTTTCAATCTCTTGTCCACAAGAGGAAGGTGAGAAATATACTTAAAATGGCTTCTCACTTATTGATCACAATCTAGGAGTTGGCACTTCCTGAAAGTTGCCAAGAATCACGAAACTCAGCAACATTGAAAAGGTAATATTGTAGTGAATGACCTGTGTGTGTTTGTCCCGGATCCCTGATACCTTCCCTGGTTGTCTTGAAGCAGAATTACCCCGCCATGGTGGTATGTCCAGAAGTTGGGGGCTTGATGTTCATGTCTTCAAGCATCTGTCGAAGTGGGATTTTCTCCCACAAAAGCCCATGTGATAAATAAATTTGTCAGTCTTTAAAAGTGCCATCAGACTCCTCATTTGTTTTGCTGAACTAGACTAACACAGCTACTGCTTTGGAACTGTGAACTCTAACTCTACCGACTGCTCAGTATTAATGTAGTCGAGGAGTCAGCTGCCCATTTTGTTTCAGCTGTCTATAATTGGGTTAAGAAATGACTCTTTAAAATTGTGTACTCAAATAGTATAAACAGTCATCAGTTTGCATCATACATGAGTGAGGTGACAGGGAGGATTACTTTAAAAGAAGGGTTTTTTATTCTTAGCTGAAGGCTGACGGGGAGACTCTTTCAGTGCTAATAAACTAAGGAAGGCATTCTGAGGAGTTTCTCCCTGTAATAACTGGTTGCTGCTGTCATGCTTTTGGGAGTAGTCAAAAGCCTGGCTCCTGACTTGAGTGGAGGATTATAAATTTTTATGTTGTTGGCTGATAGGCTACACGAGGCTGCATTTTTCTTATGGTAATTAGAGCTAGTTGGGAATTTGTCAATGAAATATTCCTGTGAAAATGTTTGACTTTTGACAAATCAACATTTTCCAACCAAAAATTACTTTCTCAACAAAAGTTTTGTAGGAAGGGATCTGAGGTTTAGGATTGAATTCCAGGTCAAAATGAGAGCATTGGGAGGCAGATGTGCACACCACCAAATGGCCTCATAGCCTGATGGTCTAGGCATTTGTGTGAAATAGGACACCTAGGTTCAAATCTTTCTATCACAGGTGAGTGCCCTAACCACAGGTTATTGGCTGTTCTGGGGAAAAGTCCCTCTGACATCTTGTAAAAAATTTCAAAAGGTTTTGTCCCAGTGTGGAATTGAAAAACTATAATTAATAATATAGTGTATATATATCTCATGAGGTTCAACAAGGACAAGTGCAGAGTCCTGCACTTAAGATGGAAAAAATCCCATGTACTGCTACAGGCTGGGGACGGACCAGCTAAGTAGCAGCACTGTAGAAAAGGATCTGGGGGTTATGGTGGACGGGAAGCTAGATATGAGGCAACAGTGTGCTCTTGTTGCCAAAAAGGCCAATAGCATATTGGGCTGCATCAGTAGGAGTGTTGACAGCAGATCAAGGGATGTGATTATTCCCATTTATTCAGCAGTGGTGAGGCTGTATCTAGAATACTGTGTCCAGTTTTGGGCTCCCCACTACTTAAAGAATGTTGACAAATTAGGAGTCCAACAGAGAGCAATGAAAATGATAAGGGGGCTGGGGCACATGACTTATGGGGAGAGACTGAAGGAACTTGGCTTATTTAGTCTGCAGAAGAGAAGACTGAGGGGGGATTTGTTAGCAATCTTCAACTACTTGAAGTGGTGCTCCAAGGAGGAGGGAGCTAGGCTGTTCTCAGTAGTAACAGAGGACAAAACAAGGAGCAATGGTTTCAAGTTGCAGTTGGGGAGGTCAAGATTGGATATTAGGAAAAACTTTCTCACTAGAAGGATGGCGAAGCATTGGAATGGGTTTCCTAGGGAGGTGGTGGAATCTCCATCTTTGGAGATATTTAAGGCCTGGTTAGACAAAACCCTGGCTGGGGTGATTTAGTGGGAGTGGTCTTGCTTTTAGCAGGGGGTTGAACTAGGTGACCTCATGAGGTCCCTTCTAATCCTAAAATTCTATGATTCCATGATTCTATAATTAATAATATAATTCAATATGGAATTGGAAAGCTATAGCTTGCCCAGCTTTAATGGCATTGCCGGGGCATTCCTGAATCCTTCCTGTGTTGTCTGATGTCTTAGAGCATGAAGAAGACTTTACCATCCCTATCTGCCATGCTGTTTGCCAGAATGGTTACCTTGTTTTGTTTCTGTAACTTAACCTTTTTACAAAGGTAGAGTTTTGGCTTGTTGCTCAATTCCCAACCTGGAAGCATTGTATTTTGACTGGTTCCCAACCTTTCACAGGCTGAACCAGGAATTAAAACTCACATTGACCCAGCTTTCAGGGTTGTTGGAAAACACAATTATCACCACCTTGTCAAGATGCAGTCCCCAGGGAAGTTTATATTCAATAGTAAACAATAAATAAGAGAATTTTAAAATTGTGTTGAGGTGGCTTATGGTTTATATATAACGGAACTACTTCCTTATAACTATCTCTTTTTAACTGTGATACGTGCCTTCCCTGGTTCCTACAAGATATTCACCATCTCAGAGACATTTCACATCCCTCACCCAGTGTTCTCTGCCTTTGGGGGGGGGGGGGGCGGGCATGCATTTGAGTGAAAAAGTAACTTCCAAGTACTGTGAGGCCTGTTTGCTTAGGATCTCTAGTTCCTCTGTCACTTGCTTGTTGTATGGTATGTACCCAAAATTTCCTTGTAATTAGTCATTTCTTCCCAGTTGCTGAAGATTCAGGGGAAAAAAAATTTCCACCAAAACAAAAGATGCAGGTTGATTTCCCTACCCCCCCCCCCCCAAGCAGAGGGGGGATTGTGTGGGTATAACATCTTTGCTTCAGATTTTAATTATGTAGATAAGAGAAGTATCCATTTTTATGTTAGCACTTGGAAACTTAGAATAACTTTTCTGCAGTAATTGCAGAGACATGAAACGTAAAATACAAACTTAATGGTGATATTATGGGATGTTTGCCTCTGCAGTCTGGATTGGGGTATTGCTGTGTCAGTCCAATCACTCATTCCTAGAATTCATCTCATTCTGCTGAGAGAACCTTCCTCTTCCTAAGCAGTTCACATACAACCTCCTGCAAGCAGGCTGCTCTCATCTCATTGAGTGAGTACTTCTAGCTAGCCACTCATGTGATTACGCAAAATATATTAACAAATACCCCCAATCCCAGACACAACACTGGAAACTTCCATCTTATAATGTACATTGCTGCCCACTGAACATTGCGAGCTCATAATTAATTTGTCAATTTAACAAAGAAATGGATATGCACCAATTTTGTCACTTGAAATGGAGTCTCTAACACACCTTGACCAAATGAATTGTTGTAGATAAAACAAACAAATGCATTTATTAAGTACAGGAAGATTTTAAGTGATAGATCAGAAGAAAGCAGGTCAGATTTGAGCAAAAGTAAATTAAAGGCAAATCACTTTCCAAACCAAGTTTAACATTTTCATGATCTTGCAGTTTTAGATGATTCTCACCATATGTTAGCTGGTCTGCCTCCAATCAGGCCCTCCCCCTGTGATTAACACTTCAGATGTTTGAAGTTGTTCATATATGGGAATGGAAGAGAGCCCTAAATGTCCCATTTTTACTATCTCCACCTTCCCCGTGTCCCCATCCTCCCCCAACTTCACAGTCGGGTGACAAACAGCATTTGGGCATGGTTTTTTCCACTTCTTTAGACACTGTGGTTACTAGTGGATGCACTTGTTGATATCTGGGCTGGTCTTTTTTTTTTTTGGAATGCTGAGCTAGGTTGTTTCATAGAAGTCTCAATGAGGTGTGAATGGCCCTCCAGCTCTGTAGAATTTTAGGCTATGTACACACGAGAACACTTGTCCTGCAATAGGTTATTGTGGGACAAGGAAAGCGCTATAAATATAGCGCTTTCTTGTGTACACACGTGCTGTTTCTTTGGCAAAGGAGCATTCACTGTGTGAATGCTCCTTTGCGAAAGAAGAGCAGTGCATGGTGGGCACCTGTCCCACCATGCACTGCCCACAGCCAGCC
>ML685756.1:23247759-23284416 GCA_007922175.1 Pelusios castaneus | reverse complement strand
GGTTGTTTTGGATGATCCACTGAATCGAGTATAAGCACTGATTCTTAGCACCAATAGTTCTTAATGAGGAGAAAAAGAAAAGTATGCCTCCTGTTCTTTAGGCTATGTTTTCATGATCAATGAGGTTGGCTTGTTAAGTAGCATTTCTAGGAGGATGTTGGCAGTAAAACAATTCCATCTCAACTTGCTTCTGAGATTCAAGTGATTTCAATTTAGATAATAGAGTGAACATTAGATTCCTCCACACCCATATCTCTTACGTTTACAAAACTGAATTATTTCTCAATCTTCAATAAAAATGCTCTTCTCACCATGTATTTCATACAGTTTAGAAAATAGTGTTTTGGTGGGTTGTTTTTTTTTTTTTTTTTTTTTTAAAACCTGTCTTCCATTTTCTATTAAAATGCATTAGCAATAGCAACCTTCTGGTAGTATCAGTAGAGATTTATTTCTTTGAAATTGTTAGCGAAAAAAGGGCAAAACGTTCCACTTTTGAATTGAGAACCTCATAATAGTATGTTAACAGAAAAAAAAAAAGTAATTGTTAGTTTAAAGGTTGGTAAGTAATTACTAGTTGACACCTGCACTACTGACTTTTTAGCAATTCTCAAGTCAACCTGGAAGAGAGAGAACCTGAAATGATTGCTTGGCAGAATTTTATTTAAGAAGCCCATTTGGTTTAAATAGGACAAGATCTCACACACTGTTTCTGTTTTGTTGACTCTGTCTCTCTCTGTTGACACTCTCCCCCCATTTCTTTCCATGTGTTAAAGTGAACAATAACATTCTAGGATTTTGTGCAACTTTTTCTTTTAAAACATTGTCTACCCCTGGAAGAAGAGTTTAAAGTGTTCTGCTGGTCTTCATCTCCTCCTTCGACATGATTCCCTGCTACTTGCTAACATTCTTCCTTGGACATGCTACCAATCGCATAATTGTCTTCTTTCCTGAATACGTTGTTATTGCCAAAGCCTTTACTTGTTCTTTCCAGTATCTTTCTTCCTTGATGGCTTCCTTCTTGGCAGGTGACTCAGGTTTGTGAAATAGAATCCCTTTCACCCTTTTATTGAGGACAGTTGTCTATACTGGCTATTCTTTAAAACAAACAAGGAGTCTTGTGGCACTTTTAAAGACTAACACATTTATTTATCACAGGAGTTTCCATGGGAGAAAATCCCGTTTTGACAGATGCTTGAAGAGGCAGAACTCCATCTTCAAGCATCTGACAAAGTGGGATTATCTCCCATGAGAGCTTGAGATAAATAAATTTTAGTCTTTAAAATTGCCACAAGACTCCTTGTTTGTTTGGCTGAACTAGACTGACATGGCTACCGCTTTGGAAGTTGACTGTTCTTTGTTTCCCAGATACCATCAAATTTTCAGGTTCTTAGCAGTGAAGAGCTTGGACGTCTATATAAAAAGTGCAGACATAGGAAGCCAGTTCTCTGGGACCAACCACGTATATGTGGCTCACCACGAACTGGTGTATGGATCATACTTTAAATATACCTCATCTAATGAGTTATCCAAATACTGATTTTAAGATCTTAGCAAAAGGACTCTGTCCTCTCAACTGTTATTGACTTCAGTGGCAATTACATTTGCTCTGATGGTGCCTTCAGAGAGTCTTTAGGAGTGCTCAGCACTTGCAGAATTAGGTCTTTGAATATCAAATTCTATTCAGTCAAACATTACTATATACTTTGAGTTCCTGTTACCTTTAGTTTCCAGACAAACACTCTTGTTCCTTACATTTATAGTTTTCTTTAATATTTATTATTACACTTAAAGTAAAAACAAAACAAATAAACAAAAAACACCTTTAATTTGGGTAAACAAAACCAAAGAATCTGAATACTTTTATAAAGTGCTCTACAGCCATAGATATTAGCATGCCATTGCACTTCTGTCTATGGAGAAGCTGAAGGGCATTGACATTCAGGTGACTTTCCAAGGGCACGCAGCTGGGCCATGGATAGTCAATGATAAGAGAGATCTCCTATCTCATTTGGTAACCATTCACTGGACCAACATAATCAGTGTCTTCCTATATAAACCTATTAAGCCAGAATGTGATGCCCTTTTGGGACACACATATTTTGCTAACCCATTTATTTTTAATTGACAATTTCTCTTTTAGCATCAGGAACTTTGCCACAAAATCAACAGGTCCATTTGTTTCATGTTGGCCATCTCGGGTATTAGAGCTGGCTTTCTGAAAAAAGTGGCGGGGAGTGAGAGGGAGTTTATGAGGGAAGAAAAGCAAAATGCATTATCAAAACGTATTTGTATTTTAAATGTACACAAACTATTTGCAATTTACTACTCCCTCCCCCCCCCAGTCTGGATGCGTTATATCTTAGCTAAAATGGAATTCTTGGCCCAGGAAATTGACAAGGGGTATGGGGATTATTCAAATTAGGAGCAGAGGAAAGCTGACAGATGTTGAGAAGCATACAAAGACATCAATAATACAAGGACATCTCTTTATCCAGCAAAGGAGAGACAGAAATTACATCTGAATTGGAGAATGAACAGATTGAGATCACAGAGGTGATATATCAGAGCACATAGGTAAAATAACTATCATAGTAAGCAGCTAAATAAAAATAGGCTCTCAGTCAAAATAAGAACTATAAATGTCTGTGTTCCAGTGCAAGACTCTTGAAAGGAAAAAAAGGTAAATTAAAATGCCTGGTGATTATATAGGTTGTTAACATGGTGAATGAAAAATTGACAGGATGCTGGAATATTTGACCATGAACCATACAAGCAGAAGAGCACATCATGGTAGTGGCGAGTAGTGCCACATGTAAGATAACATGCTGTTTAAGTAGAACCTGTATGAGGAGGAGTGTCAGGTCTGGTTTAAAATTTCATGTGGCATTTGTATTTTTTCTATGGATTTAGTATGGCTAGATTCTGCAGAAGGCTGTACAGGAAGTCTAAGCTAGTGAATACAAGATTTTCTAGTATGTATGTGGATAAACTGTTTGGTTTCATATTGACCAAGTGGTGGGGGTGTATAGAGGGCTCCTGTGTTCTAAGTCTCTTAGCTGAGCAGTTAAATCAATATATTATTGTCAAAGGGAGCCACTGTCTTTGTCACCGAGTTGATCAGGATGTTTTATGCAAGACCTTTTACCCTTCCAAAGAAACTAATGAGCTGTTAGAGTTGGAGTCAGAAAAAGAAGTCCTGGCTGAACATATCCTTGGATAGTACTTGATTGCTTAACAATGACTGAGAAAGAATGTCCCATACAACTTAACCAACTTTATGTGGGTCTTGCATACACCACAGGTCTTCCGTGTTATAGAATAATACTGGAGTGGCAGTAATTCTCCATTCTGCTTGGTGAACCTTGCTGGAACACATCTTTGCTATCAAGGTGAAATCCTTTATTTACCACCAAAAGACAGTAAATGAAGAGAGAGAATTGGTAGGTACCTCTCACATTGGATGAGGAAAATGCAGACCTCATCTAGCCCCTGCCTTGTATTGGAAATGGATTAAATTTCACTTCTTACATGGGGCTAGTCGAGTCTGAATATTAACCTTCCACAGTAGTTTGCTTTGACGTATTTTTACAGCCCTAAAGTCTTGTGATCCAAAATGTTTGGATAAACTGTAGATAAGAAGCTAATCCTCACTGTTGATATTTGGGATTATAAGAAGTTGGGACATTCTTCTAAAGACATGACTGTCGTCAAAGAACATTGGCCTTGCAAATTGTAGCAAGGTCTCCTGCTATGTAAAGTATCCCTTATTTAAGCTCTATCCACACTATGGTTGTAAATATCGAGCAACAAAATATTGTTGAGGTGCATGCTAGCCAAACTACATTCCTAGCACATTTCTACCATAATATGGGCAGAATCTTATTTAAAATAATTTCAGAATCCTCCCAAGGGATAACTGCAGCTACAGGAGTATTTTAGTGAAGTTGAGATTAATGTTAGTTAATGAGTTATGTGACTATATCACCATGAACTCCACTGAAAGTTTTCCCAAATAGCTCAAATATATTGAACAATGAATCTGTGCCTATAATATAGACCAACTTCCTTACATAGCCTGTTTATAAAATTGAAATGGGCAGAGTAATTCTTGATATAGACCATCTAATATAATGCACCTGACACTATAGGATATTCAGAGGTTGTGCGAAATAGAATATGATCTAGTTATTTGAAAAATAAAGATGTTGATTCAGCAGAATATGGAAGTATGTAAAAGCGCCAGGTGAAATCAAGTGTGTGTGTGGGCGTGTGAGAGGGGGGGATGGGACACAGGAAAGTAAATGATGGGGCAGTGTGGGAATCAGAACAGAAGGGTAAATTAATGTATGCTCAAGGGTTGTTCATGTCATGTAGCAATAATTACTCTGGGAATTAAACGACCAATATGACTTAACAAAGAACTGCAATGAATAATTAATGATGGGAATGCAACACGTGTAAGCAACCAGAGAGTCTGAAGACAGATTACAGAACAGGTAAGAGTTCAGGAAACATTAACAAAAGCAAGGCAGAAAATAAAAGGACAATTACACGAGATGTTAAAATAAATATTTAAATATATATAAAGAATAAAATGTTAATGCAGGAGTCTTAAAAGTCTTTGAGAGCACAATGGTATCTTCCTGTCATTAGAGAAACTGCTGGAAACTCTGCTAAATATAAATTATTTGTGCCTGTGTTCACATAAAAGGATAGGAGATAGCACCAGCAGCAGACGCATGGGTTTGATTCTCTGCTCTTTTACTCAAGTGTAATTCCATTGATTTCAATGGAGTCATGCCGGGGTAAAACTAGTAACAGAATGAAGGTCTGGACCCATATCTTTGTTATGGGGGGAAGAAGCTGGAGAGTAGGATCAGTTTAGAAATACTTAAGAAAAAAGACTATTCAAAAAGGGAATGAACTCCCCAATGGGCAAATTCTATCTTACTGTCAAGCTGAAGCAGTGTGGTGCGGGAATTGTAGTACTTAATGTATTGTTAATGTAATGTATTGTTTGGGAAAAGTGGAAATGGCTGTGGGCAGAACAGAGCTGTACAACACCTGTATTCCCCAAAGGAAGTTTACCAGCCCCTGTTCAAGGGGGAGGGACCTCTAGCTCTTCACTTTCTTCTAGTGGTAGTAACACTTTTTATGAGATGTCATGTGCCCTGTGCCCCAGTAGGAGTTTCCTTTGTTTCAAGTGCACTCCAGAGGTGACAAGCACAGCTTTTTGCCCCTTACCGTGCATGGAACCATGCTCTCCAAATACCCTGACTGGATTGCAGGGGTCCAGTCCCCCTGGTGCTCCATCATGCTAACATGATAGGCCCACCTGTGTTTGGCACCGTTATAAGCCCTCTTATTCCAGGCACCTTTGTTGAGACAGTGGCTACAGCAACTCTAAAACCACTTTTTAACACAAACAGCATTACTTATTCATTCACCCAAAGGTACTAAGGATGTAGAGAGTGATGGGTAAAAACAATAAAGAAGAATGGGCATGTTTCAGATAGCCCACTCATTTCTCTCTCTGGGCTAGGAGAAGCTGACTGCCTCTGCTGCAATTTCTGATGCTTGCTCTTTGACAGACTGTCAGCTCTCTGATGCTTCTTGGGCAGTCTGGGGATGTTCATTCAACCCTTTATTAGCTGCTGCTCCTCTTAATGGTTGGTATTCCTGTTTCTCTCTAGACTAAGCCTGAGGATGAGTAAACCATTCTTGCCTGGTTGGAGACAGATAAGGGGTATTCTCGAATTATCCTCCTTATTCCCTCCAGTACTCTGCCTGTTTTACTTTTCCTGCTTGGTTCCTTTTAACATTTGATCCAACTCCACAGCAAGTAACCCATGCTGAGAACGAATGCAGCAGCATGTTAATAAAAATAATGCAGCTATTTCCCAGTTTGTCCCATCAAGCAAAGCTCAAATACAAGAAAATGGGGCATGGACTTAAGGAAAGACTACATCAAATGCTAAAGTGATTTAGTTGGAATTTATGCAGGAAGCAGTTAATGTGTGGAACAGACTGCCAAGAGCTGTAATAGGAATGGGTCTGGTTTTATGTACAGCATCAAAAATGAGTTGCAGAATCTGTGCAAGGAGATGGAATGAAATAGCAAGGAGGACAGAGGAAATATGAACAAATCTTGTATCAGCAAAACCCTTTTTTGGGGGTAGGAAAGATGTAGAGTGACAGTGTCCTGGAGAGAAGCTGATGTACCAGCACAAGTTGTATTTACAAAAGATCCAGAAAAGGGACTCCTTTTTCCTTCTCTGATCCCATTTTCCCTTCAGGTGAAGATCATCACTCAAAGACAATCTATGTGCAGTCTAATCTTGATTAACTGACACAAATAACCGATCCCGTGTTAGAGGAGTTTTATGTCTTTTGGGTTTACACTTTCAATACAGGTATCTGGTAACTCTTTCTTTGGGCTCAGAGTCCTGTGACTTTGGAACATGGGTTTCCCTCCTAAAGACAGCCAGCATCTTAGAAATCTGCTGACAATGGAATCCTCCTGACTGTTAAATTATTCCCTGTCTGGATCTCCCCTTGTCATCTTTTGGGCTTGTGCTGCAATAACTTGTACCAGGAATGGATAAACAAATGGTTCCTCTGCAGGCTACAGGGTCTGAGGATGGTCAGGGATGGCTCTGCCATTTCCCGCCCTTACCCAAATATGGAGAATAATCTATTTGACTGATGGTTATGGTTTTAACAAAACAAACCAGGAGTCCTGTGGCACTTTTAAAGACTAACAAATTTATTTAATGCATGAGCTTCCGTGGGAGAAAATCCCACTTTGTCATGGTTTTAAGACTATGCAGTTCTTCCCCACCTCTGTGGATTTAGGAATTCTCTGTGTTTGTTTGGGACCTCCTTGACATCCTTCCCAAATCCCTACTCTCTCTTCATGAACAAAGGCAGGAACAAATCAGGCTACCATCTGGTGAACTCCTAGGATTATATGACTCCCTCTTTGGGGGATCCACTTACTCGGATCACCTCGGTGATGCAGAGCTCAGTGGGGCAAGTAACACTTGAGAGAACAGAATGGCCAAGTTCTTCTTGGTTATACTCATGTACTAGGAGAATTTAGCACATTTGTATCTGTGTATAAATATGTAGACTAAGTCACACATTTGCTTTAAAAATCCAGGGGAATCATAAGGACGTATTCAGCGTAAAATAAAACAGATTGAATGACGATGGCAAAAATGAACAGATCAAAAGAATACCTAAGGGGGGTTACGAATATTGTAAGAATAAGCCACCAAGAATAACGTGCTGTATGCATTTTCTCATTTATAGATAAATGCATGAGTAATGCGAAAACCAGGTAAGTAGTTTGATATCTCTAGCTAGCTATTCAAACCCAAAATATTGTATTCACTGTCTTTATTCAATTGTAAGTGAAGTATTTTCTAAAGGGTTCTTCATCTGAATATCGGCAAGAAAGATTAAAACAAGAAAGATCTACTTGGATATTAAGCATTCTCACTCACACTGTTAATGCACCAAAATTACGTAGCAGACAAGTCAGAATTCATTTAACACATCAGTCCTTATCATTTTAATGTGTTCACAAAAAAGGCAGGAGAAATAATTTAAAACTATGATTTTTTTAATTTTAACTTCCCTTACTACTCAGTGGCTATGAAATTTATCTGGCTTGAAGAATTACTTTAGAATAAATTTTCCCCCGCCTCAGATCCTAGAGAAGCCCTTGCATTACTATTTAAAAAAATAGTATCCTTCAGTTGTCCAGTGAATACCACTTGTCTGACTCAAAAATTCATTTAAATGAACTTGACAGTTGAATACAATATTGGTGTGTCTGTCTTGATGTGCATACATGTTTAGACTGTAAAAGGTGCAGAAGAAGGATCTTTGGATTGAACTCCTCTCTTCTGCTAGACTTCACTGTCCAGTTGTCAGGGAGGAATTTACCTGTCACAGGACAAGTGGTCATATTTGCTTGGCCAGCAAACGAAACTCTTAGCTGAAGTGAATTTTCTCATCCATATCTACAAGGAAGTAAAGCTGGTGAGTAACTTTTGTAAAGTAGGTGAGGTGTGATGCTGCATCAGTTCAGTTATGGGGCATGAAGGCAGGTGTTGAGTGTTTGTCCAAGGGCAGGTGAGCAAAGAGCCATATAGACCATATATACATAAAGGAAAATATAGCAGCTGTACATTCAGAGTGGAGTTGATGGTTTGCTCAGACCATGCCATACTGATAATCTGTCTCCAAGTCCCTCATGCATAGAAAGGGCAATTGGAATCTTAGGTGTGGGTGACTGCAGGATGCAGTGTTTGGGCAGGACCAGGTGGTGCTACAGGGAGACAGGCCACTGGAAGATTGCAAGTGAATCAAGGTGAATGGGAACTAAATTTAAAAAAAGGTGATAGGGATTTCTCCAGTGAGTGTCCAGACATACTCTGCTCCACGATTTTAAGTCGTGTCCAGTGCTGTAGTGACACGCTGGTAAACAGGAAGTATAAGCAGGTGATGCAGAAACTGGCTTAGCTCTGGTGAAACAAGTTACATGAGGCCCAGTTTCAAATGGAACATCAAGTCGCAGGAGAGGCTCACTCTGGATATTTTCATAGTCTGTGGTGAAAGGAGGCAGAAGAAGCATATTCCAGGTTTTCCAAGTGAATCAAGAGGCCAGGGTGCCAAAGAGAATGGAGCAATGCTGGTAATCATTGAGAAGCTAGAGATGTTCAACTGTTAGGATATTCTTTGTCATGACCAGAAGCAGTTTCTCTCATTGAGCTGGGAATATTCTCAGCTGCTGTCTAAAGACAATCAGGAGGTTTTGGGTGGCCCTACAAAAAAGAGAGACTTGCACGTCTTCCAGGCTAGGCAGCTTGACCCCACCTTGTTAGCTGTTTTTTACAGAGCCTGTGGCCCTAAGATTTTCATTCTCCATATTGTGCCAGGACAAAATTGATGTTTTGGGGTTGTTTTGGGGTTGCTGGCCAAGAAATGGATTGTAAGTGATGTCTGCAAGTGAGGTAGAGGGGCCATAATATGGCTGAATAATGAGTAACCAGGCTCAGGCATTTGGAAGGAATCTGGGATACGCAGCAGGCCTGCTTCTGCATTTTAGTTGCCTAATTCAGGGCTGGGCCAGATAGTTCTACCGACTGGCCCTTTCGTAGAAGTCAGAAGCTCTTGGGCAGAGTGGGAAGGGTACATTCTGGTTCTTGACCAATCCAAAACATTTGATGGGGTCCATTTTCAGTATTTGTGACTACTGTAGAGGAAATGTGAGATCCACGAGGAATTCACCAGGTGGCTGTTGGTGCTCTATAAATGTGCCTCATCCTCTTCTTTGACAAATCCTGGGCAGGATGAAGATTTAGGAGTAGAGCAGAGTTGTCCTGTAAGCACCCTATTGAATGTGTCCTCCTGGAACACTCAGGAGTGTTTTGCAGCTGCAGGAAAATTGGGGACGAAAGTCAATCAGGATGGAACCTGGTAATAGAAGGATCAGGAGTTAACCCTTTAAGTAACCCAAGTTGATGTCCCCAGGAAACTGCCATGCATTGGAGCAGTAGCTGGCATGAGCTGAGCCTTACAAGGTGCTTTGGTGGACCTTAGCTCCAGTTTCTTTTATCCCATTAAAGGGTTACTAGCAGTGGCTGAAGAAATCAGCACATCAGGAAATACCCCTGGACATGTGTGGATGTTTGGGGTGGGAAAGAGGAATGTCAGTGATGTGCAATGACTCAGGTTGTTGAACTGGAGAAAGCAAGAAGCTATTTGTAAAGTAAACTGAAGACGAGCCTGGTTATGACCAGTTTAATATATGTTAGTGCTTTCCTCAGTCATGTCTTCCTTCGTCAAGTGCTCCCAAAACATACCATTGCTTTTCACTTTCCGTGGGGCAGTACAGCCTGTTTGAGGAGCAGCATTGCTTTTCCACATATGAATTGGCATGGTGGGTTTTTGATACCTTTATGTTCTTCAGTGCCAAGTGATGAAAAGTGACAGAAAATGGACAAATAAGGAGTCCTGTGGCACTTTTAAAGACCAACATTTATTTATCGCGTGAGCTTTCATGGGAGAAAATCCTGCTTTGTTGACTGACCAAGTGGGATTTTTCTCCCATGAAAGCTCATGTGATAAACAAATGTGTTAGGGAATCCTGTGGCACTTTTAAAGACTGTTTGTTTTGCTGAACTAGATTAACAAGCCTACCCCTTTAGAAAATGCTGGGTTACCTTGGAAAACAGGACTAACTGGCTTAACATTCTCTATGATCTTTCCTTCACTGCCAAAAAAATGTTTACCACAGGAAAACTAATGAATGGTTGCTAATGAATGGCCCCCACACCATTGCATCTGAGCATCTCATGATCTCAATTTACTTATCCTTCTAACCTTCTTGTGAGGTAGGGAAGTGCCATTTTTGTCCATTTTACCAGTAATGAACTGAGGCACAGAGAGCCCAAGTAACATGCCCAGGGTAACTAAGAGGCCTATGTGACAGGCTGTTCCCCAAATTCAGTCTGGTGTTCTGCTATGGTCCCTCAAACCCCAGCCCTGAACCCCAATTCACCCCGCTTTACTGAGTGACCACTCACTCCTGAGTCAGGACATACCAGCCACCAGCATGTAATTGGTCCCAGACAGTGGGTGTAACTTCACTAGCCACACAGGCATTGGTCCCCAAGCAAGCACACCCAGCACCAGATGCTACACTGGGAGCCACTGTCTTACAGGGATTGGGACCCACTCCCAATCACCTTAGTCTCAAATCCATCCACTTAAGAAAGAAGTGGATTGTGCCCAGCCTTCTACATCCACACCTTCTAAAGATCACACAGCTTTAGATAAAACATATACTAGTTTATTGATTAGAGTATGATTTCAAGTGAGAACATGGTCAATCAAGGCAGAATCATACTATAAATGAGTCAGGAGTGACCACTATCAAATAAAAGGTGTAAACCACATACTAATCTAACATCTTTATCCAAACTGACCACCTAGTCCAAGATTATGTGCAAGGTGTTCGGCTGTTCGATGGTCTACAGCCATTCTCTGCCCATTGCAAGGCAGGGCCCAGATCTTGTTTGAAGATGGTTGCAAGATGGTGTCTTCCAGGCGAAAGCCTGCAGCTTCTCTCTCCCCGACAGTCTCTGTGTCTTTGCTTTTACAAATTGCTGACAGCCCCTCCCCTCACTGTCCTGTTGTGAGATTCTCTTTACTTCTACCTGAGCCAGGGAGGGCATTAATATCCCCTTTGACATGTAAATCTCCAGCCACTGTGCTAGAGATAGTCCTGAGAGTCTGAACCCTGTAACATGCTGTACACCCGCACACACCCGTCACTGTAGGTAACATGGCATTACAGCAATTTTGTAGAATATATTATGAGTATTCACAAAGGAATCTGGAATGGCACATTTGGCATAAAATCACGCAAATACCTTGCAAAACTGAACAGAAAAGTTACACAGATCATGCCCTGGGGTGAATCTCTCCTATCCTGCTGTAAATACCTAATGGAAACAAAGCACTAGTTTATCTATGAGGTAAACTAGGTGGCACATGGGACTCATGTTGACCCTGCTTAGCTACCTCATGATGAAAACTACAGGTGCTTTGTTATCCTCTAGGATTTTAAAGTGGGAGACTAAATTTGTTATCCTGCAGCTAAAAAAAAAAAAAAAATCCCACCCTTTTCACTGTCCAGACCTAGGTATTAAGAACATCAGCTCCATCTCTGTGAGCTGGAGTTCAGGTGACCTCCACCAATACGTTCATGTTTGCCCAAGCAAGAAAACACCCACGTTGAAAGAATCAGAATAAGCTGATCAATCCTGTTACACAGTGGTAAAAGGGAGAAAGGAAAAGCAAAACTGACTGTGCAAAACAAAGAGGTTAACATATCCCTGATTTTATTGAAAACATAAAGGAAAAAAATGGAGAAATCCTCAACTTTTTCACAATTTTTTTGGCTTTTTTGTACAGTTATAAATGTCTGTCCTGCTGTATTGCTGAGTTAGAAACATAATATTGTTCTGATAACTGGTAGGTCTAGTTAAGAAATTACATTTAGTTTTAATATTTCTCTCTGGAAAGGTGCTAGTGCAGGATCTGGATTTATTTGAAACTTAAAAGATTTCTAATAGGTTTCATAAATGCTTCTACAACTATAAGTAGCAATCCTAGCATATGTTAAATGTATGTTGTATCAACCTCATCAAATGACAGATGCTATAGCATCTCCATTCAAGACTAGAAGATTAGTTCTGGGAGGAAGAACGATGCATAAAATGATGTAAGAGTGCATTAATTTCTACTTTAATATTGCGTATAGAATAAATGTGCCAACAGATTACTGCTCATGCTTCCCTAAAAAGATCTCATGTTTGTCTCATGTTTTTTTCAGTTAAGGATCTATGGGGGCTTTTAAAATATGCCTCAATCCTAATCTATCTTTGTATGCATTAAAACCTCAGTGAGCTGAATGATTGGTACTTACAACACACTACTCTGATTGTTAGAGACTCAGTATCTCATCAGGAGACTTGAAAAAAATAAATGAAACCTGTGAGTTATCTTTTTTTCTCCTGCATTTACTCTTTTTTGTTTTTCATTACTAGTGCTTCATACACTCCAGGGTGACTTCCAACCTTAATGCAAAAGGTTATAATTTAGTTCACATAAGCTGCTTTAAAATGTCTTCTAAAAATGGCGGGATGATGAGTCTTCCTAAATGTAGGTCCCCTAAGTCAAACACTTCTTTGGTTCATGTCTATTTTTCTTCCTGACTTTTGGTTCTGAATATGCTACACTTGAAGCAGGCCTTGTAGTGATAGTGAGAGGAGAAATGAAGGTGGCATTTGCCAGCTTTACATGCCCAAGTTTTGGGACAGAGTAACTTCAGGGCACCTTGGTGCCTGCATAAAGTAAGACATGGTCCCGAACCCAAAGAGATAATGTAACTTTGAAACAAGATGAAGAAGAAAGCAAATTAAGGGCTTGGGGAACACAGATAATGTGATTATGTAGGCTAGTTAGTGCACTACTTGGGTTTGATTTGGTTTACTACTGCCCCTTTTTAACGTAGCTGTGAGAAATCTGAGGCATTTTTGTACTGTTGTCTCTTGACACTGTCTTCATTAACATGTTGTCTGACTCCTAACAACAAAGATGCTTTAATGACACAAATGCCAGTACATGTATGCAGAAAGAGCAGTGTGACAAACGTACTGCAAGTATAGAATGAGTTCAGAAAGCAAGTATTAATAGGAAGTGTGTAATGTTCTTTCATAACACGTTATTTCTTGTTTGCTTGTGTGGATATTGTGAAGGCAGCTTCTCTATGTTTCTGAATTTCTCCAGTATCGATAAGGAAGCATATTTATTAGTGTACATAGCTGTATCACAACTGACAAATTATTTTTCCAAGATATAATTGCCTATGCATTCAGTTAAAATAATTTGTAAGACCATCTATAATACCGTCATCTAGACACTATCGGTAATATTACACGAAATAGTGGAGAAAATTTCTGATAACATGGAAACAATTCTGAGTAAAATAGCTGACAAAGTTTTGGTGGTGCCAATCACCCGGAAAGAAAGATACCTTGTTAAGATTCTAAAAATAAACCCATGATTCTGACTGAAATAGCCATATCGACTTTGAAGTTGTGAAATTGAAAAATAACCAATTTCAGTAATGGAAAAATGATTAGCAGTTGGGGTCCTCTAGTAGATGAGGTGGAGAAGATGACTGATTAATAGACAAAATACCACACCAAACACAACTGGAAAGTGGTTAAACAGTACTGCCTTTCTTCTTCTAAAGCTTAGAAAGCTCCTTATTTTTGTGTAAATCCAGTTTGAGATTTCAGTGGCTCTCATTTCAATAGACGGGGCTCAGTATTGTATTGTATTTCCAAGGAAATAGAATGTGGGGAGGAAAGGAAAGCATCTTAAGCTCTCTGATTTGGGAAGCCTGGGTATATATACAAAATTGAATAAAATAACTGCTCAGAGCCCAGAAGAGAATCTGAGACCACACAATTGCCAAAAGTTAGTGACTTTGTGATCACCAGATGTGATTCTTAAAAAGATGAGTCTGATGACGTGGGAGGAAGGAAAGATGCCCAAAGTGCTCAGAAAAATTGGAATACATTTTTGATAAGTAGTTGAGCTCTTAGGTTCAATTTGGAGAGATGAGCATCATTCTCCATTAGATGTCTGTCCATCTAGAACTGTCCAAAAAAAAAAAAAGTTTCCCAGAGGAACAAACGTGTGTGTGTGTGTGTGTGTGTGTCAGTCATTTTTTTCCAAAAAGAAATTCTACCCTGTGCAAAACCTCAGTATGCCTCATTGATATTTTTTATATAACTATGCATTTCTTTGACTTCAGTAATTATTTCAGTAGTATTTCTTTAAATAAGATAAGCTTCAATCTTGTGCTGGGGGCATCTGAAAGCATGTTACCTTCAATGTATTCCACTTCTGGTTCTGCTTAGAGAAAGAAACCTCAAGTCACAAAACAGCCATCACTGAGTCTCTTGCTGTTCATAACAAAACCCAAGAAGGAGCTGTGCTAATGTGAGAGTGTTGCTGTGTGGCAAACAAATGCTTTTAGGAAAACAGGACATCTGAAATATCTCTTATTGTCCTGAGAAATGGCAGCCCAGCAGCCACTGCAGGTCTAAGCCTTTCTTTCACAGTCATACTTCTGTAAATTAGCTATACTCTTACTTGGGGGTGCCAAACTCATTTGCTATTGCGGGTCAGATTTGGTTTCAAGTGGATTGTATATACCATAAACCGAAATACTAGAGTACTCTTGCAGTATCTTGCTGTCTATGCGAGACTGCACTCTGTGAGACCTCTCTCTCTCTCTCTCTCAGTGAGAGTGTGTGGTCTCGCGGAGTGCAATTTCGCATACCCAGCACTCTGTGATGTTGTGAGACCTGACATTCTTGCAGCATTGTGGAGCACTGGGTATGCAACACCTCTCTCTCTCTCTCTCTTTCTCTCTCTCAAGGATTCTCTGTTAAGAAGAGAGTGTGGTCCCATGCAGTACAGTCAGGGACCAGATGGAAGAGGTTCGTAGACCGCATCTGGCCTGCAGGCCGCATGTTTGACCACTGTTCTTACTGAACCTGAGAAAATCTTAGATGTAGAGAGATTGGTTCTAATCAAAACAATGTGCTGCCTTCTCCCTATTTTGGAGATGGGAAGGCATGAGAGGTGTTTTCTCTCTTTCCAAATTGGTGTAATAATGCCCTGTTAAAGACCATTTGGAAGCAGATATTTGTAACAGACCTGAAGTTTAACTCTCCCTATAATCCATCCCTTGCTAATTTTGATGGTCTGTCATTGCCTTAACATCTGCCTCTTGGCTGGAGCGGTTTGGTTTGACACACCTTATGTTAAGGCTGGATTGTCTCCAAGCCCACACAGCAGGACATTTGGCAAACAGCTGAACTCATTTAGTAGTGAGTTAACTTTGTTTGTTCCCTAAGTTAGATTTAATGGATTCCTTTCTAATTTGGAGAGAGAGAGACAGAGGTCCCATAGTAGTGAATCTTTCAGTTATTTACCTAAGGGGGAGTAGAATCTTTCGCAGACTTGCTCTTTAAAGTGAGAGAATTGTGTACTTCCTCCAATGTAAATCAGACACCATCAATTATAACGAAAGGTGACCTGCAAATGTGTTAGGGGGAACAACATTAGAGACCTTTAGAAATACATGCTGAGGGAAACCTAAATATCTAGGGAGAACGAGGGCATTCAATACATTTATCATATAGCTTATGTGTAGTTTTCTTCAGGTGAGTCATCCAAACCTGTCACAGATCACTGACTCCAGCTCCATGTGATACATTAGTATTCGTTATTTTGGGGCATTCAGCACACAATGTGAAGGCATTTTTAATTGATATACAATATATATTTTCTAGACAGGTGGCTTTGGCAATGGGATATGAATGGTCTCTTTCACTTCTCAGGTTCTGGTTTTTAATTCGGCCTATCATTTGAGTAACTAGAAGTTTGTTCCTCCCCTTTGACCACAGTGGCAAGCATGTGGTCAGTTTGTGTCCTGGAGCTTCAGGACTGGTAACACGCCCAGTTTTATTAATATTGGGTAAATGCAGGTGCTAGGGCTGGATTTTTGAAAGAGTTCAATGCTGGTCTAACTTGGCTCCCATCAAAGCCAGTGTCCATTGACTTCAAAAGGAGTAGAGTTAGACCAGTGCTGCTCTCTTCCTTTTCCAATCTTTCATTTAGCTATTTCTCTTGTTACTATTCAGCACTCTTACACAGTTAATTATATAGTGAATGAACAATGAATTTCCCTCCCTCAGTTTTCAGTGTTGCTTTTAAAGTCTGAGGTTCATGTGCTGCCCACAATGAATTCATGTTCCTTCCACAAGTATGCAAATCAAGGCATTGTACAAGGCCTGCTGAAATCTATGGGAGCAAAGCTGAGACCATGATCCTGAGTATCCCATGGTTTTCAATGGTCTGTGATTAAAATAAACTGGAGCGGGCTTGACTTCGTGGTGCATTGTTATATAATACCCTATTGTTCCCTCTTACTCCTCAGTTTGCTCATGGAGCGTTAGATGGGGTAGCAAATAATGTCAGTCTCCTACATTTTAAGAAATGCAAAAGCTGCTGTGGGAATGGTAGTGGGGTCCTCTTCAGTCTTTGTCTTTGTTTCCTTCTGGCAGTAGACTCCTGTCATTCACTCTATCCCACACTCTTCTGTACAAGCCCATGAGGCTGCCACTCCCTTTGCACATTCCATCTGACTTTCCAGTTGCAGAAAATAAACTCCCAGCCTCAGAACACAGGCCACTGCAGGAATCCTGTACATCATTTAATTCACATGCATTGTAACTGTCTCAAGTTGTGTTGTCACATTTTATTTTTTTTTACTCACAGGAGCTCCTAGGTAATTATGGGGGCTCTCCATACACTGTTCAAATTCTAGTTGATATTATGAAGTTGTATCATGATAGCATCCTGGAAAGCCTCTGTATGTGTACATACCATGAGTTGGCTGGGTTGCATCATGTCTTCCTCAAACCACTAGGGACAATGGGGAATACTTGACATGCTGTGTGTGGACAATTGAGCTTGCCAAAACTGGGAAAAAATACTTCCTCCTCTCTCTGAAGAGTTTGGGGATGGGAGATGAGTAGAGCGGTAAAAAGTTACCAGACCTAGAACAAAAGAGCCACGGCAGTCGTGGTGGTGCGTAATATAAACAGACTCAGTCATGCAGGGGAAATTGGACCACGATACAGGAAGTCTTGGCTGGATGACGGAAGGGGACTGCTAATCATGAGAAGGGAGAAGCAGCCCAACATATAGACTAGGATGACTAGATGTCCTGATTTTATAGGGACGGTCCTGATATTTGGGATTTTATCTTATATAAGTGCATATTACTGCCCCTCCCCCAACTCATCTCCCCAGCCCTCAGCAGGTCCAGCTCTTGCATTAATTCAGATAACTTCCTCTTCACTGCCTGGGATCCTGCAAAGAGAGCACAAGAGAGGCTGGCTCCTTGCTCTTAGTTCTGTTGCTGGGACCCGGCATAGCCTAGCACCTGAGCATTGCAGTTGCAGGGAAATTCCTGGACTGGAGCACTGCAAATGGAATCTTCAGGGGATTGAGCTGTGTCTCTAGCAGTCAGCACTGAGCATGTGCAAACTGCAATTTTTAGATGCTTCAATCTTGGACCAACTTGGGTAGGTTTTTCCAGGGATGGCTCAAAGCACATCCCCAATGAAATTTGTCTGGAAGTGCTTTTTACACGTCTCTTCTGTACAGCGGGGTGGCAGGAAAGCTTCTCATAGAAAAGGTCATCAGCATTTATTATGATTGAAACAATGTATTTTTTCCTATCCCTGTTTTCAGAAACAGCTGAAATTTCTTGGCTGAAATTTTCCAGACAAATTTAACCTAAGACACACCTAGCACAGAAAATTTCAGCCTGGATGATTAAAGTATGACAAAGTTATAAACAACTGAAAATCAGGTGCTTTGATAGGAAATGTTAAGTACCTTTAATAATAGGCTATGCTACCTGTCCTGTGTGTCATCACTGCTATATTTTCAAGTGGAATCTGATTTATAATCTGCCATTTGGATTATGATCTGTTTGCATTATGATCTATTAAAAAGCACTTTTTAATAAATCATGCTCAGGTACCTGACACATGACCAATACCATGACATTTTTTAACACTTCTGAACCACAGATTTACAGTGAAACAGGGTTGGCGATTATGTGAGTAATAGAACAGAGTACATATTGATGGATTGTGTTCAGAACCACATTTCAGAACATACCCTTGGGCTCATGATTCTAGCATATTTTATTTGCCTTGACCTTTGTTCAAACTTTAGGAATGTTGACTAACCACCTCATGCTGACAATGTCATTAAGTATTTTGTAGAGAAATCTATGCAAAGGCTGAGATCTTCTGTGGACTTTTAAAAATGTCTTAAATGCTGCAAACTTTCATGGAATATTAACATTGTGACCTTTGCTTCAGTGCTCCAATAGCTAAGGAAACCTCATTATAGCCCCTATAACTGTAACTTTGGTTTGACTCTGGTTTTTTTCTTTCTAAAAATCTGCTGAAAATGTAATTCAGCCCTTAAGGTGAAGGTATTTTATTTTATAGTTTTATGAGGGGTTTTTTATTGCAGTATGGGTTGTATTTCACAGAAAGGTAGACAGCTCTGTAAAAGCTTTTGAGGAGAACCTGAAGTAGAAATACTTAGACCTTCATAGGCACTTACTTCTTCCTAAGTGCTGTGGGTAATGAGATAACCGAACTCACACAGCAAAGTGTAATTACTCACCTTTGCTACCCACAAAACACCCTCACACACAAAAATTGATGGGAAAAATTATTTCACTACCTCACGGTGATATTCTGGCCCTTAGTTACAACCATGCAACCTGTTTAAATCAATGAGCTTTTATGACTGCAAGAGCAGTGTTTGGCTTTAGTGTACTCTATCAAAGCATTGCATCTGGATATCAATCTGGATCCAGACTTTTGCAATTCTACCTCATAAATGCAGGGTTCTTGGAATCAGGTTTTTGCACAGGAAACACCCTAGCTGTTGCTGTTTTGGCTCTGGATTCAGATTGTGGACTAAGTTTTGATTCAGGAGCCTCTCAATTTATTTATGTTCTCATGCACCAGAGAATCCTTTAGTCTGGAAGCCATGACTGATGAGTTGACTGATATTTTGCAACAGCACCCAGGAATCTCACTTGAGCTCCTCTGATTTAGCTAGCCAGCCGTAAGGGCTAGTGGAGTACTCTGACTTGAGAGATTCCATTTTGACAGCTCTCACCTTTATTAATTCCCTAGTACATGATCCTTCTCTTTCTACTCATTCCATCATGCTGCTAGGGAGCATTACCCGCACATTAGAGCACCCCACCTTTACCCCAATCTGTAGGACTCAAGGCATAACCCATTTAAGGCACCTCCACACTTTCTCAATCCATAGGATTTAAGGGGAAAGAACTACCTTTACCCAATTCACACTGTAGGGCTCAGAGTCATCAATTTCCAGGCCATAGGGTTCCAGGCATAATTTGATTGATCGAAGTACCCATCCTTTCCCAATTTGTAGAGCTCCAGGTGTAATTCTCTGCAGGTTTGCAGGATCTTTTATCAGTGAAGGAGCCTTATACAGTAATCCCCTTATTCTCTATTAACAATTACCAAAACTGAATACACAGGCCAAGCATGCAATGCTCACCACTCCCAATAAGAGAGACAAACTTCTCCTGCTAGCCAGTCAGGATTCGATCATCTGGGGACTCCAGCTTCTGCATGGTAAGGTTGGCATGACAGGGTGTTGACGTCTGGCAGCTTTGATCTTCTTGGAATTAGGTTCCAAAGAACTTCCTTTTCGTCCTCAATTTCTATAGTGACTTGAGTCCTGTTTAGCTATACCTTAATCATATTATAAAATAATATTTTGACCATTCTTAACATATTGCAAAATAGTTCTTTAAATCAGTTAAGATGGTTGGGTATCATTGATTAAATATTTCACACCTAGTTATGAAACAATCAAAGAAGCAGATAGAAAACATTCAGATAAACAATAGAAAATTGGGCACCATAAAGACGAAGCAATAAATGTAGATTTTGCAATCACAATTTGCCAGACAGAATGATATTAAACAAAGTTTTCTTTACACCTTTTATGAGGTTTCTTTATCTAGTGGGAGTAGGTACTATTAAGACAGTATTGCCTTCTTAATAGGCCTATATTACATTCTTCTGATGTCATTTCAGGAATGTGAAGATGTAACTACATGTTACTGAGGCTATGTACACACGATCACTTTATTGCGCGGTAAGGCTCCTTACCATGCAATAAAGCAAATAACGTACACACGATCAATTTGTCTGTTGCATGGCAACACCCTCTTGCCGTGCAACAGTTAAACCACTCAAAACGAGAGTGGTAGCATTATCGCGGAACAGCTGTTCTGCGGTAATGCTCGTGTGTACTCATTTTGCGCAATAGACAGCCTCCGGAAATGTCCCAGAGTGCCAATCGAGGCCACTCTGGGACATTGGAGCTGTCAAATATGTCAATTTCACTGCTCTAGCTGAGCAGTAATATTGACATATATGTCCATTTCACTGCTCTAGTGGAGCAGTGAAATTGAGTATTTTGGGGAGCTGCCCGGTTTGGCAGCTCCCCTGGACTGAGCTAGGGGGCTGGCCCAAACCAGCTGTCCATGCTGGTTTGAGCCAGCCCCCCAGCTCAGCTCCTGGGCTTCAGGTGCCGGCAGGCACTCCGGTGCTTAAGCGCCGCAGCGCCTGCTGACACCCGAACCCCTGGACTGAGCTGGGGGGCCAGATCCGGTCCGGGCTGGCAACGCAGCCCCCTCTGCCACCAGAAGCCCTGCAGCTGGGCTAGGCGGCTGGCTGTGGGCAGTGCATGGTGGGACAGGTGCCCACCATGCACTGCTCTTCTTTCGCAAAGGAGCATTCACACGGTGAATGCTCCTTTGCGAAAGAAACAGCACGTATGTACACAAGAAAGCACTATATTTATAGTGCTTTCCTTGCCCCGCAATAACTTATTGCGGGACAAGTGTTCTTGTGTGTACATAGCCTTAGATTATGGCTGCCGTCTCTCCTAATATGGCTGCTACTGCTTAGCCAGGAGATGGGAGGCAAAGAAAAGGTAAAGTTAAAAGCATTGATTGCATGGATGTCTCATTTTAAACTGAAGTCAGGTAAATGGAAAGAAAAACCCAGTAGTACAGTCAATTGTCTTAAACTTGCATTGACTGCAAGACCTCTTTTGGATTACCATATTTTGTCACCAAATCACTGGTCATGTATTTGAAATTAAGACTGTATGAGTGATACACTTCCTTTATTTTGTTAATACTCACTAGTAGATATGACAGTGAAATATGTAAAATGAATAAAATCTTGTTGAGATTAAATATTACTTGATCATTAAGTGTTTAGAATAGTAGTCCCTTAAACAGTAAGCAACTCTCAACATCAAGCTATAACAAAGAAGTTTTCCTCCATATTATAAAAGGAAGGGAGAAGAGGGCCTGTGAGGATTACTCGGTGTGTAGATTAAGGATGAAGTAACCTTTTTTTAAAATGGAGGTTCCTTTGGACTTGGTGTGATTAAGATGACTTCAAATTTCTCTTGGTGGCATTCCGAGTTAGATTAATGGGGGGGATGTCCTGTATTGCTATTTCTAATTTTAATTTTGTTTTAGAGAAATCATTTATAAACACCAGCTCAGAGCACAGGCACAATACTTACATAATTCTGAGAGCTGAACTGAAACTCTGATGTGCTGTTCCACAGAATAACTGGTAATCCTTCTCTCTGTCCTTCACTGGTCTCCAGGGTAAAATTTCCTCCTAGAGTAGAATGGGTATAATTTCAGGAGTAGAACTGTCTCTAATTCTTAATCTGTTTTTTGTTTTTGTTTTTATTTTGTTCTCCCTCCCTTGCTTCTCTATAGTGAATTGACAGCTAGAATAGCATCAGCTAAGCAGTCTAGCAAGGCAAGTTGCTGCAATTTGCAGCACTCTGAAGGATTTATGGTTTGCCTGTTGAATTCTCTTAAGGAAGGAGAAAAGTGGCTGCTGTTAAAGCTTTCTAGTTGGCCAATGCTGAAAAGGGCTGTTTTCAAGCTTTTTGTAGAAATGTGTGTGTGCTTGGTTCATTTAAAAAAAAAAAAAAAGTGCCCAACTCAGGCTCATGGTGTGTTTAAAAATATCAGTTGACAATTGATAAAATCAAAGTACAATTCCTCCAAACTACAGTTCTCTCACCCATTCTCATACCTCCCACCTTATCTCTCAGAAAAAGTCTGACAGAACAAATAGACCTTGTATTGTGACCTGAAGGCCAGCAGATTAGGCCTTTGCGTGATTGACTGGAATAAACTGGTTTAGGAAACTGAGCTAGGAAATGAATTTTATGTTCCAGGATTATAGTTGTTACCCCTCTGTGATGAAAGGTGCCTGAAGGAGTTTCATGTAGGAATGTGTTCACTCAAAGAGGCATGATGTCATGTGATCCGGGAGTCTCACCATTTTAAAATATCTGGAGAGCTGTAGCAAGTTCATAGACACTGATAACATTCTCCTAGTTTCTGATCAGGGTGCTTTAACCTGAGAAAATTGAGGTGGTGACACACCTCCAATGTTCAAAGTGGTGGTTCTGCATATTCTGTTTTCTTGGCCTGGCAGAAACAACTTTTCTTCCTCAATGACTTCGCTTCTGGGACCTATATAAGAACCTAGCTAGATGGGAAGTATTATTCTCCTCCTCTACTTTTTTCTTTGTGATTATAGAGCCTGTGAAAAGTGCCGTATTGACAACCCTCTTTAACCACTCGTGCACAGTCCTTTGTTCCATCTCCAATATTCTGTCCTTAATCTCACTGCAGAATGAAAATAAGGCTGACAATTGTGGTTATAGCATAAATACTGTGTGTTAGCAAAGTATTCTTATTTTACTTGTTTTCACGTAAATGAATTGGTATCCATGCAAATAAATTCCCTGAAACAAAAGAAATATTTAATTCAGTTACTCAGAAACAATTTAAGGAGTTGTCTTGAAACAAGTCAATTAACAAATAGTAATTTTAAATCCAATTAAATCCTGCTGTTTGTTTTCTGACCAGTGTCTAGCCTCTGTATTTTTTTGAGGAATACATGAGAGAACCGTATGATGATTAACAGGAGAAACAGTTAATTGTCTGTTTCAATAACTTTACTATAGACCGGAAAAATTATTACAAGGTATTAAGTCTAATCCCTTGCCAATGTGTTAATTTCCTCTCATCAATCCATGCTGAAATGCTGGGGAGGTTTTCTTTAGATGGGCTTCTTTTTGAGTCTTCTCCATTCTTCTTAATTGTCTGTGGTAGATGGTTTGCAGAGATGGACCGGGTGAGCTGAGGAGTATTTGCTCTTTGAGTAGAGTAGCCAAGTGTTGTGGGTGCTTACTTTGAGTGTTTTTATATTCTTCTCCTTTCTATTTCCATGAAATATCCTGACATCTGCTGGGAAGTCAATACAGCAGTGCACAGGCAATCCAAGAAGAAGGCTGAGGGGAGATTTGATAGCAACTTTCAACTACTTAAAGTGGTGCTCCAAAGAGGAGGGAGCTAGGCTGTTTTCAATGGTAACAGAAGACAGAACAAGGAGCAATGGTTTCAAGTTACAGCTGGGGAGGTTGAGGTTGGATATTAGGAAAAACTTTCTCACTAGGAGGGTGGTGAAGCATTGGAATGGGCCCGTTAGACAAAACCCTGGCTGGGGTGATTTAGTGGGAGTGGTCCTGCTTTTTAGCAGGGGGTTAGTCTAGATGACCTCGTGAGGTCCCCTGCATCCCTGTTATTCTATGAAATCATAGAAAAATGCATCCTTTTCAGGCTTGTTTAGATTCAGGTTGGCTGCCTGAATCCTTTTGTTGACTTGGTTTCTCTAGGGGTTGGTTTTGTTGACACCTTCAGCTTCTGAGTGTGCAGTCTGCTTAATGAATGTGCAGCATGCTTCTAATTGGCTGTGTCCTGTTGGAGAGCATTTCAAGTAACTTTTAATTTCCTTTTGATCCTGTCCATTTTTTAAGAAATTCCTTCAGTTTTATTAGCTGTGAACAGGAAATTAATTTTTTTTAAAGGTCAAATCATTTGTATTCTCTTATTTAAAAAAGTAGCTTTGCTCTAAAACAGTCTTTTAAAACTTCAATCATTCTTAATCTTGTTATCTTAAATAATTAGAGTAGATGTTGATTCTTCAAAAACAACGAGAGTCCTGTAGCACCTTAAAGACTAAAAAATTTCTTATGATTCTTCTTTACAATTTTTGGAGAGAGAATTCTTGTCTTTCTGAATTGGGAGAGGGAGTTGCTTAGTAATTAATTATTAATTCCCCATTAATGTAAATATTCTGTACTTAAATGGTTTCTTCTATTACTAATCAGCTGCTAGATCACTGCATTTCAGGTTGGTACATAAAACTTTTTACCACTTACCTAGGAGTGATGTTAAAAAATCAGACTTTTACATTTAGTTAAAGTTCTTGCTAATATGCCTTTCAAAATGCTTTGCCATTTCAACCTTTTAAAAAATAAGGAATGATTTTCAACAAAACATTTCTCAAGTAAATATCTTTTTCTTTAAAGTTTTAAGGACACAGAAAATTTTCTTAAAAAGAGGGGCTGGCAGAGGCCTACTTTACAACCTAGATCGAGGTGGTCAATTATTCCTTGTCAAAGTTCGTTTCTTGGTCTAGGTATGGTCAACTTGTAATGTTGATAAATACAATGATAATAAGAAGTAAATAAAAAGATTTCAGGATCCATTCAAAAGTGTCTGGCAGTCCGTATTTGTCCTGCTGTCTGTCTATTGACTACCCTTGACCTATTACAATACCTCAGAAAGGAATGTGTTACCTGCATAAAGAACATTCTTATGTTCTTTTTTAGGACCAGGTCTTTCCTAAACATTTTTTATGAATTTTGCATCCTTGAGATAAAGGATAACACATATTTCAAACTGGTATTGTTTATACAAGAGGGAGGTATCCTGGTATAGATAGAAAAGTCTTTCTGTTTGTTTATTTCTTGACCCAACCTGCTAGAGTTGCAATCTGTTGTAGCAATTAAACGTCTATAAAGTATTTTGTACAAAACACAAATTCCAATAACAATACAATGTTTAAACATAGTATATAAGGTAAGGCTAAGTTAGGAAAGCTGCCTTTTAAAAGTTTTGTGTAAACACTCTTGGGGGGGGGGGTCATAAACAGCTTTATGGTCAAAGAGATGTTATCTTTCTTCCCCTTTGCTAGTTTCTGGATGACAGAAAGCAGAACCCTGCTACAATTTCTCTAAGTTTGAACAATTTATAGTATGGCTAACACAGAAATAGGTATTCAGTTTTCAAGCACCCTGACACTTCCCCCGCCCTCCCCCCCCAATGTCACTCCTCCCAGCTGGGTAGAATCTGGTAATGAAGAATGGGGACAAGGAGGATGGCATAGGTAGCTCTGTAAAAGAGCTGTAGGTGGCTCACGGGACACAGCTGCCCACCCCTGGTATTTTTTTAATATTCTACAAAGGGGCAAACAAGGTTTTTATTGACCAACACACAAAATATTAAACTGTATTAATGCCATTTTTGTATTAATATTGATGCTGTCCCCCACAAGAGTGTATGAGGAGATATGACTTTAAATGGGCACCTATTACTAAGGAGGAATTTAGCTAAATACTCCAATTTTAGACCTTGCTCCTCCTACCAGACAGGAGTGTATAGTGTGCTCATTAATTCAGTATTGGTTCCCCACCATCTTTTTCTTTTTACCTTTTGAATTACATGCATACTGCTTTATGTATGTGCTTTGTAGGGTTGAGGATAAATTCCATCTTTTTTACTGGAAATAAACTTTGTTCTTAGAAGTAATAGGGACCAGTGGGATCTTCTTTTTAAAAGATATTTTAATGATTTAAAAACCAGTCTTCACAAAGAAAATAAGAGTGGCCATGTTGAAAAGATAAGGATGACCATTGAACAAATTTTCATCTTCACCAAAGTATCAAGCCATTTTTCCCTAGAAAAGAGAAATAGACGGGAAAGAGTTGGAGATAATCTTACTTTCTCCTTTTTAAAAATCTCCTGACATCAGTATAAAGATGAATGTGCTCAGAAGAGAGTTAGGTTATGTCTACACAGCAGCTGGAACTTAATTCTCACATGAGTAGACATAAAAGCACTAGCTCTGCTCAAGCATGCTGAAATAACAACATGGCCATGGCAACATGAGTGACTGCATGAGCTATCCACCTAAGTATGTATCCTGAGGGTTGGGTGATATAATACCTGACACATGAGCCACAATGCAACTTTTATGTACTACCTATGCTAGGAATTACACCTCCCATGTGTTGTGTAGACATATCATTAGTCAATGGGACTACTCATGGTCATAAACTTCTGCATTTGTCCTATGTGACTGCAGTATTGGGGCCCCTAACATTCGTATCTTCTAAAACAAATTTGTAGGGAAAAGAAAGAATTGGCCATGACAGCTGGTATAGCGGAAGAGAATGGAATAATCCTCTTATTTCTTTTCTGAGCTAACTGAATCTTTATGGATAGTAAATGAGTGTTTATCAGAATCAAATGAAGTTCTTGGGGTTTTCTTTAGATAAATGGGAGTTTGATAAGGGCTTTCATGAGTCAATTGTATTGAAGACTAGAACCAATTGGCAATTTTTCAAAGAAAATTTTGTTTCATATTTTTTTTAAAATGCCCTTTTGCCAAAACTGAAACTTTTTGTGATAATACATGAGTATCAGGGACACTTGGGAATGTTTCTCAGGTGGGAATTTCTGGCCAAAACCAGAGACGCAGAGTATGGACTTGATTCCAGGTCTCCTACTTATTAGGTGGATATCATAATCACCAAGTGGGGTGTGTGGGTGTGTGCCTTTGAAAAGTTTTTCATCCTGACATGTTACCAGAAAAATCTTTGCAATCTCAAATTTTCACTGCACAGTAAAACCTTTTTCCCAACCAGCTCTATTGGAGACCAAACATAAATGTTGATAATTCTGCATTTAACTTTAAAAAAAATATTGGGTCGCTTATCAGGGACCTCTTCACCCTTCCACGAAAACCCTGCCAGGCACTTTGATACACTAGAGATACACTACTCCTTTCATGGATGGAAAGTTATCGGAAGAGAGGATTTGAAACAACTAACTCCCGCAGTCATTATTAATCAGTATAAATAGAAAAGTAGGGTGCAAAGTCAATAAAAATGATGTTTTTCCTGCCTAACATGTCAGCAGAAGTCAGTTTAACTGAGTATTGCAGTGGTGCAAATCCATCCCACAGTTTGTATACATTACGTAGTGTGATCTGGTAGCATCTATGCAATTGACTTGTCACTTTCTCAGAGGGGTTACATACAGCTATAATAATTCACTTCAAATACAACAAATCTAGAAACTTCATCCATCCCCCTGAAATGAATGAAATTTACAGTACAGCTTTTTTTTCTTTTTTCTTGCATCACTAACTCACGCCCAGGCAGCTTTTGATCTAATATCAGGAAAGGTACTCTTTGCAGCATCTGATAAAGTTGGAGACCACACTAGTTCTGTAAAAAGAGAACAAGAATAGGCTTTCAAGAGGGGAAGAATGGTTTCTGGCTAAAGCACTGGATTTGGAGTCTGAGATCTGAATGATATTGCTAGCTTTGTCACGTACTCTGTATGATGTTGGGCAAATCACACACCAACACTTTTCCCACTAAGCTTGAGTACTTTGACTTTTTTTTTTTTTCTTTGAATGACCAGTTAGAGACTTGGAGGGTCTGACTTCTGACACTTGAGCTGCTCACACTTGGCAATCCAGTTCAAAATTTCTCATCTTGGATAACCAAAAATAGAAACATTCAAAATGAATATTCCAAAGGGATAGCTGTGTTAGTCTATTGCAGAAAAACAAACTTTTAAGACTAAGATTTATTTATCACATGAGCTTTCATGGGAGAAAATCCCATTTCATCAGATACTTTGAAGGTGGGAAATTTACAGAATGGGAGGAAATTAAATGCAGGGAAATGTACTGCATAGGATCAGGTCAGGCTGTAACAGCAAATCAAAATAGGTGTTAGAATTCAAACACTGGGGAACAGCACATAGAGGAAGGGGAAGTCAAATCACCTGTTGTAATGAGAGAAAAATTCGTAGTCCCTGTTTAACCCCAAGGCAACTTAGTCGAATTTGCATATAATTTTGAGTTCTGCAGTTTCTCTTTGAAGCTGTGATTTGTTATCCATCTGTTTCAGCACAGCTATTAGCAAGTTGTCAATGGAGTGAGCAGAGAGATTGAAGTGTTCCACTATAGGATTTTTGAGTGTTGCAATTTCTGATGTCAGATTTGTGTGCATTTATTCTTTTGCGCAGACTGTCCTGTTTGTCCAATATATAAGGCAGAGGGGCATTTCCAGCACATGATGGCATAAATCACATTGGTGGATGAGCAGGTGAATGAGCCCTTGATGGAGTAGGTGGCTTGATTTGGTCCTGTGATGGTGTCTTTAGTGTAGCTATGAGGGCAAAGTTGGCAGTGTGGTCTGTTGCAGGGATATGTTCCTGCTTTAATGTTTCTGTTGTTTGATCTATAGTTGCTGGTGAATAACCGTTTAAGGTTGGGGGGCTGTCTGTAAGCAAGGAGCAGTCTGTCTCCCAAGGCTGGGAGACTGAGGGATCGTCTTGAAGAATAGGCTGTTGATCTTTGATGATGTGGTGAAGAGGTCTGACTTGGGGGTTATAGGTGATGACCAATGGCGTTCTGTTGGTTTTTTTCCTTGGGTTTCTCCTGTAGTAGTTGACTTCTGGGTACCTGTCTGGCTCTGTCAATCTATTTCTTCACTTCTGTGGGTGGATACTGTAATTTTAAGAATGCTTGATAGAGATCCGGAAGGTGTCTGTCTCTGTCTAAAGGATCAGAGCAAATGCGGTTATATCTTAGGGCTTGACTGAGACAATGGATCATGTGGTATGTCTTGGATGAAAGCTCAAGGGATGTAGGTAACTTTAGTGATTAGTAGGTTTTTGATATAGGGTGGTCTTTATGTGTCCATCACTAATTTGCACTGTAGTGTCCAGAAAGTGGATCTCCTGTGTGGAGTGTAAATTGTTGAAATCTCTATGGAAATCATCAAGGGCATCCTTACCGTGGGTCCAGATGATGAAGATGTCATCAATATAGCATAAGTAAAGTAAAGCTTTGGGATGAGATGTGAGGAAGCGTTGTTCTAAGTTGGCCATAAAGGTGTTGGCATATTGTGGGGCCATGCAGGTACCATAGCAGTGCCACTAACTGGAAGGTATAAATTATCTTCAAATATGAAATGTTTGTGGGTGAGTACAAAGTCACAAAGTTCAGCCACAAGTTTTGGTGTGGCATCACCTTGGATAGTTCTTCTAATAGCTTGTAATCCATCCTCATGTGGGATGTTGGTGTAAAGAGCCTCTACATCCATAGTGGCCAGGATGGTATTTTCTGGAAGTTCACCAATGGATTGAATTTTCCTTAGGAAATCTGTAGTGTCTCGCAGATAGCTAGGTGTGTTGATAGCATAGGGTCTGAGGAGAGAGTCCACATAGCCAGATAATCCTGCTGTAAGCATGCTAATGCCTGAGATGATGGGGCGTCCGGGGTTTCCTTTTTTATGTATTTAAGGTAGTAGATAGAATATCCCTGGTTGGGGCTCTGGCAGTGTGTCTGCCTTGATTTGTTCCTGTGCTGTTTTGGGGAGTTTCTTGAGTAGGAGGTGCAGTTCCTTTTGGTATTCCTCAGGCATCGGAGACGAGTGGTTTGTAGAAAGTTTTGTGTTGGACAGTTGTTTATAAGGCTCCTGATCATAATCCAATTTATTCATGCTGATGACAGCACCTCCCTCGTCAGCCTCCTTAATAATAATGTCAGAGTTGTTTCTGAGGTTCTGGATGGCATTGTACTCTGCATGGCTGAGGTTATGGTGTAAGGGACGTTGTTTGTCCACGATTTCAGCCTCCACCCGGTGGCGGAAACAATCTATATAAAGTCTAGTCTGTTATTCCGGTCATCAGGAGGTGTCCATGTCAAATATTTTTTCTTGCAATGTTGGGAGGAAGGTATCTGTAGATCATTGCATTCTACTTTGGTGGTGGTGAAATATTCCTTGAGTCTGTGATGGAGAAGGTAGCTCTCTAAGTCACTGCAGAATTATATCTTGTGTATGGGCGTGGTGGGGCAGAAGGAAAGTCCCTGAGCTAGCACAGATTCCTCTGATGGAGTAAGTGTGTAGCACAAAAGATTAACATATTGTGGGGTGGGGTAAAGGTGCTGTTGTTGTCCCTTGGGGTGCATAGGAGTTTAGACAGTTTGGTGTCGTTTTTCTTCTGTAGGAAAGCAAAGTGTGTGTGGTAGATGGATTTTCTCTTTTTTGTGAAGTCCAGCCAGGTGGAAGAATGTGTTGGAGTCTGGTTTTGTAGAAGAGATTCCAGTGTTGAGAGTTCATTTTTAATTTGCAACACTAAAAAAACCAATAGAGGAACACTTCAATCTCTCTGCTCACTCCATCGATGACTTACTAATAGCTGTGCTGAAACAGATGAATAACAAATCACAGCTTCAAAAAGAAACTGCAGAACTCGAATTTATATGCAAATTCAACTCAGTAGCCTTGTTAAACAGGGACTATGGATTTTTCTCTCATTACAACAGATGATTTGACCTCACCTTCCTCTGTGCTCTTCCCCAGTGTTTGAATCCAAACATCTATTTTGATTTGCTGTTACAGCGTGACCCGATCCTATGTCATACACTTCCCTTTATTTAATTTCCTCCCATTCTGTAAATTTCCCATCTTCAAAGCGTCTGACGAAGTGGGATTTTCTCCCACGAAAGCTCATGCAATAAATAAATCTGTTATTCTTTAAAAGTGCCACAGGACTCTGTTGTTCAGAATGAATGGACACTTTAAGCTTCTCTGTGCCTTGGTTTGCTCATTGTAAAATGTGGACTAGAGCTGGTTAGGGATGGGAATTCCCCTTCTGTGGAAAATTCCAACATTGCAAATAGAAAATATTTGTTTTGATTCAGAATGAAAAGTTTCAAATTTGGAAATATCTTACAAAATGAAAATTCTGAAAAACTTTGTTGTGGGACCATTGAAGTGTTTGTCTTTAGACTTCATATTTAAAGATTTATATATAATGTTCATATGTGTAATATTTATAGAAATGAATTACTATTTAAGTACAATATAAAAGTCGTAAAGAAATTAATTGAAATAGTCAACGTTTCTCGGAAAATTTTGTTGAAACTCTCACATTCTCATGCAATATTTTGATTTAGAAGAAATTGAATTTTTTAGCAAAAAAATGTTCAGTTGAAAACTGTTCGATTGGCCCTAACGTGGATGCTTACCTAGCTCTGAAAGCAGCTGAGTCTTACTTAACATTCATAAAGTGCCTTGAGAACCTCAGATGGAAGGATATTATGCAAATTATTGCTTTACGATGGGCATGGATGAATGAACAAAAGTAACAAGCTTATATGAAAATCCTATGTTAATGCCAAGACAAGTACTGGAAGAAGTACTGGCTTTGCATATTTAATTTGGGGCCATCTTACATGTCCTGGCACTTCTCTATTCTCCTTTCTTTCAGTTTTTAAGTTTTTCTTTTTGCCTGCTGTGTGGTAATGCCAGAGTCATTTCTCCACAGAATCCCCCCCCCCCTCTTGGAAGGGACTGTGTGTTATGGGAGCACTAGTGTCTCAGATCTACTGCTTCTTGACTGTGGAAGCTGTGTGGATGGGAGCAGCTATAATTGAAGTACTAAAGGAGCTTGATAATATTAAAGACCTCTGCTGAAAAGCACTGTTGAATTACCATCTGTTAGCTCATCCCTGCCAAATCCCTGTAAGACTGGGCTGACTGAATATAAGAAGGCAGCACTATTAGCATTGAAGGCTTGTGTACATGGGGAAATATTGAGAAATAAACTAGGATGTTTTAAAGCTCTAGCTTTCCATGTGGACACTTTTTTCACACTAAAAGAATCTTTTAGCAGTTTATCTTAATCTTCAAAAGCTATGTCTACTCTTATAAAGAAGTCGATTTTGTTAAGTCGACTTAAAGTTGACCTTATTAAGTCGACTTAACAAAGTCGACTTAACTTTTCTAGTGTAGACATAGACCCTTGTCAAACGTATTAATTCGACTTAATGCTTTAAATCGACTGAATAAGGTTGATTTAGGCACTGATTCCCATCCACATTAGCTTTAAGTCTACTTAAGACTTAAGTTGACCTAAAGCTAGGTGTTAAGTCAACTTAAGCTTTCCTTAAGTTGACTTAAGGAAATGCTTAAGTCGACTTAATGAAAACCCAGTGTGGATGTGGCTTTGTTTAGGTCGACTTAAGCCTCCTTAAGTTGACCTAAGTTGCCAGTGTAGATGCACCCAAAAAGACATTCTTAGTGCGGAATGAGTGTGTTCATAAAGGGAGCCAGTATGGAATAGCTATTTGAGGCCATTTCCTTGTGTAGACAAGCCCTTAAGTTCTGTTTCATTAAAGTTGGTAGTGGTAACATTGACAGTGATATATTTTATGGTTTATGGTTTGCATTGCTGTTTAACATTTGAGAGCCTACTCCTGTTTGAAAATCAGTGGGTGCACTGTCTAAATAAGGCTAACAGGGATTATAGGATTTGGTCCTGTCTTTCCAGAACTGGACACATTCCTTGCTGATTATAAATGATGAGTCTGATACATAGCTAATTGTCTTATTTCTTGAAATTAGCTTCATCAGCATTGGAAACACAGCAGAGCAACACTTGCAATGTGGAGAACGGCAACATTAATAGGAACAATTCGTTTTTATCTCTCAGTATCTGATAGAATTCAGTATTATGCATTCCAAAGGTATCTATGTCTTTCTTTTTCCTTTCAGTACTGAGTGCAGGGTTTTTTCAGAGATGCAGATAAGTAAACTCTGAATTTGGTTCTGAAGGCAGAGAATTTGAGGGGCATAAATGAGTTCTGGTGATGGGGGGCTGCTGCAGGGAAAGCTACTTTCTTCAATTAAGTGACCTACATTGTTCCAGTAGAACATAAGTGGTGTGGGACTTCATGGTCTTTGGATGCACTAAGGGGAGAAAGACAATCCCTCAGGTGCCAAAGGATGATCTAGTGGAGGGCTCTGAAAATAGTAAGAGATTTTACTTGACTTGAGTGGGGGAGTCGATTGAGTGAGCAGTACATTGGGGGTAGGTGCTGTTAGTGACAAGCATTGCTGAGCAGTCAGGCTGCTCCATTCTCTGCTAACTGGAGACTTTTTCCTCATAAGCTTGGGCTTCCCTCCCTAGGAACAGAGAAATGCAGTTATCAAGTCTGCAGGTCACACGTGTGGATCACCATGGCCAGTTGAGTCTGATCGGAATGGCATATAGTCTTCTGCGCAGTCAGAAGTGGAAGAGGGCATTTCTAGCAACCGTAGCTGTCTGAGTTTCCAGTAGCAGAGGAGGACCCAAGAAGTTAGTCTTGAGAGTTAAGAGGTGAAGACCCTTACTAGAGAGCAATATGGAGAAATAAACTCCTCAAAGCATTGTCAGCGCTCCATTTTGCTCAGCTTCAAGCAGCTATCCTTCATCCAGATGTTGATGTCTTCCAACCATTGGAAAGGGTGCTGTGTGTTCTGATACAAAGAAAATGTTGAATAGGTCATTCTCCCTGCATGTTAACATTCTGTTGTGTAGCACAGACTGTTAAGGTTACTGGACACTTCAATTACAAGACCCTGTTTTCAGTGGCTTATACGTTTGCAAATTTTAATGATTTGGGCTGATATGCTAGGTGCCTGCTTCCAGCTGAATTTTTGGGAGAAATTTAGGTAAAACGGATTGGTTGTTTCTTACAACAAGGCTAGGGAAAAACATGTTTTGACATTAAAAAAAATGTCGATGACTTTTCTTTGAGAAGTTCTAGAGCTTCCATGCTTTGGAGCAGGCACTTGAAATATGGCAAATATATTTTTGTGTCAAGAATGTACCATTCATTGTTCCTATGAAAATCTGTCTACATTTATCCAAGCTATAAACCTTTGAGAAATTTCACTTCACGCATACTCAGTTGAGACGTCTTAGAGTCGAGCAGTTTAACTGGCTGAAGATTCTATCTGCAGTGAGTGTGCCCCAGCCCCACACAACTTTAATATGTGACTGGACTCTTCATGCATCTGTCCCTATTGTGTTATGAATGGCTCCCATGCTGGCACTAGGCAGCATGAAGGGGGCAGCTACCTAACTGAAATGCAGAGAGAGCAAGAGCGGGACTGGGGGCAAAGGGAAAGGAGTAGAAGTGAGGAAGATTCAATTGAGCCTGGGACTGGAGAGAAGGAGAAGAGAGACTGGTAGGTGAGGCCAGGACTAGCTGGGCAGAAAGGCTGGGAGTGGAATCCAAGGGATCATAGAGGGGAGATTGGGACTGGGAGCCAATTCATGTTGGATGGGAAGGACACTGAGAATCGATCACTGAATGTATTTTGTACACTGAATGAGACAAAAGGTTCTTCGTAAACAGTGTGTGATAATGCAATTTAAGGTTGCATCATAATGCAAAGGCACAAGAGGAACTGAACTAAGGTTGCAAGGCCAACTTTAAACCCAACCTTAAACCTGGCATTCTTCTTCAAATCGTGCCCCCGTGGGTGCTCCACCTTAGGTGTTGGCGTCTCCACACAATACGGCTTGGAGAAGCTCTTAGCAGTGCCTGTCTAGGTCACGTGGTGACAAGAGGCAGCTTCACACCAATCTTGGCACCCTCTTGTCGCGTGCATGACCAGACCCTCCTCAGTTCCTTCTCGACTGCACGCGAACACGGACAGAGCTCTGACTTTTCAGTTTGTCTCTCCTCAGCTCGTCTTTAAACTTTCCCTTACCACTTGTTTCTTTATCTCTTTTAATATCCTGTTTTTCTTCCCCCATTATTCCGGCTCTGGAGTGTGGGGACTGGTTTACGGCCCTTGACCTACAAGATGCATACTTTCACATATTGATCCTCCCAGCTCATAGAAAGTATCTTAGATTCATAGCGAACAATATCCACTACCAATATGCTGTTCTACCCTTTGGTCTTTCTACAGCACCTCAAGTCTTCTCCAAGATCCTAGCAGTAGCTGCAGCACATCTTCGCAGACATGGTGTCACTGTCTTTTCCTACCTCGACGATTGCCTGATAAGATCAGCATCACTCGCCCAGGCTACCCATGCTATAGACCCTACGACTACACTCTTCCAAACCCTAGGACTACTGATAAATGCAGACAAATCTACATTGGTACCAATGCAGATCATACACTTTATAGGAGCCCGACTAACTCACAATCTGCTTGGGCCTTCCTCCCTGATCAAAGATGAGACATAATCATTCAACTAACAAAGTCAACCATTTACCCTTCTACCGTTACGGCATGGGATTGTCTACAACTCTTAGGTCATATGGTGGCAACAACTTTTGTGGTCAAGGATGCAAGACTACACATACATCCTTTCCAACTATGGCTTGCCAAGGTCTACAGACCACAGCTACACCCTATTCACAAGCCACTTCCTATCTCTTCCGAATTAAAGCAATCTCTCCTATGGTGGACTATAACCTTAAACCTGGGAAGCGGATTGCTGCTTCTCCAACAATCACCCTCCCTTATGATGACCACAGATGCATCTCTCACATGATGGGGGGCACATATCCAATATTATACTGTCCAAGAAAATGGTCCTCAGAGGAAACACTCTTGCATATAAACATCCTTGAGCTCTGAGTGGGGCGATATGCATGTCGGCACTTCCAAATCCTCACCAACGGGCACTGCTAAGAGCTTCTCCAAGTCATGTCACATAGATGCACCAATACCTAAGGTGGAGCACCCACGGGACAGACATCTCAAAGAACTCCAGTTACCGCACAAGGTGGGTAACCCTTCTTTTCCTAACCTTTGAGAGCTTGATTTTGCAACCATAATTTGTGCATGAGTGTTTAATTTCAGGATGGTGTTGCAAATCATTGATGGGCATAAACATTAGTATTTAGAAATGGGTGGCAACCTTAAAAATTAAATGGTAATTTTTAAGACACATGAAATATGCCCTTAGGTATACTCACACATTACAAGTAGGAGCATGGTAACTTTTTATTGTTATAGGCACGAAAATTGTTGCAATGCTGGACCCATCGGAATCAGGTGGGACCCCCTTTACCATCTTATCAATGCAAGGGTCACATTATCATTGAACTTGATTTGAATACCTCAAATGCTAAGCCGCCCTATGCTACTTGCATGCATCATTTTAATGTTGGCTCTAGAAAGAACCGCTTTCACAGTTGTAGTTTGACACAAAATGAGCTTGTTATAATGAAATGGCCAAAGAGTACTGTCTACAGACATGTTTACTGTACATAATAAAAAAAAGCAGTTACTGAGGCCTTGTCTACACGAGAATACTTGTCCCGCAATAAGTTATTGCGGGACAAGTAAAGCGCTATA
>ML685756.1:23111968-23247359 GCA_007922175.1 Pelusios castaneus | reverse complement strand
GTCAATTTCACTGCTCAGCTAGAGCAGTGAAATTGACATAGTTGACAGCTCCGATGTCCCAGAGTGGCCTTGATTGGCACTCTGGGACATTTCCGGAGGCCAATCATTGCGCGTTAAGCTCCACACGAGCTCAAATGCGCAACAGATGAGCCGCAACAGCTGTTACCACTCTCGTCGGAGTGGTTGTTGGAATGCGCATCAACAAGGGGCTTGACGCGCAACATCACCCTTGCACGTATGTACACAGTGCTTGTTATCGCGCATAAATTCATTTTAATGCGCGATAAACTGATCGTGTAGGCAAGGCCTGAGGAGGGGGCGCCTGGAAGCAAAGGGAGTGGCAATAGTTAAGTAGTGCTCCAATTGAGTGCTAAACATCTATCCCGTTCCCCCCCCACACACACACTGTTATGCTTACGAGCTACTGTTTAAAGGCAAAGCCAAGTTTCACTGAGCTGCTGTGGGTCAGTAAAATCAGGTTGAAAAGCAAAAATGAAGTCACCTAAATAACTTATTTCTAGCATCAAGGTCCTGAGTTCCAAGGGAACTTCTGAACTTGGCAATAGGCAACACTGGTCCCCAAACTAGTGACTGGTGGTTACGTATATGTTACTGGAAGAAGAGAGCTCTCTAGATCGAGAATCCATCTGGGTTGGGAGAAGAGGATAGGGAGGAGTCTGGGGCTTGGATTAATTGTCCTGTGACTTTATGGGAGGGTTGAGAAGAGGGGCATGCATTGTTTTTAAAGTTTGTTTCTGATACCCTTGTTTGTAAAAACCATCACCAACCTTCTCCCCTCCCCACCCACCACTTCCTTTTGCATAGGTACCTTTAAGTAGGTACATTAAGAAATAGAAATTATTCTTGGAGTCCAGATGCAGATTTTATGCTTTCTTTATTAATGTCTTAATTCAACAAATGCTGGAAACAGGAGAGACTGACTTAGCCAGATTTCTCCCACAAAATCCAGTGAGTGTATTAAACTATTACTTCAGGAGAATTTACTGATTAATTGGCTGATCTGTGATTCTGACTATGCCTTCTCAGAGTGGACTTCAAAAAATTAACACTTGTATGAATATCGCGTTGTAGGGGGCTCTGTGAATATTTTATGAATCTAATGTCATGTGGTCATAATTAGAGCTCACAGAATGATTCTTTGTGACTTGAGCCTTTTTTGTTTGTTTTTAGACTTTGCAAATAGCTTGAGGACGTGGGCACCAGGTCCATGTAATTTTTGGTGGTGACCAATCCCATAATGGGTCTTGGCCAGGGCACTGGGCCCATGTCATGTGGGAGAGGGGCAGGAAAAGGAGTAGGGCTGAGCATAGCTCCTGGCCAGGGCACTGGGTCCATGTGGGACGGGTGGGGTGGGAGTGACTGTCACTGTGCCACGCACTGCTTAGAGCTAGAGCCACAGTGGCTCCTTTCATCCTGGCCAGTCACTGAATGTGTCGGGAGGGAAGGAGAATGGCTGGGCCACACTGGAGCCCCCGTACTCTGCACCACCAGGGCTGAGCACCACTGGAGGCTCTGTGGCCAGCCCTCTACATCGCAGAAATTTTGGTGGAGCTGGGCCCACCATCCTCAGTGTTGGTGGAGCCCAGAAACCACAGGCCCATATAACTTGCGGCCTGTACTTGTGAACCCTGTCATGCTGTCTAGAGTGGCTCACAGCTAGGACTGCCTACTGCAGGGCAGACTGTCAAAAACAGGGCAGAAACTGTGCCTCAAACTGGTGGTATGTTCTCTAATTAGATTTTTATCAAGCCAGTAATAAACATGAACTGTTGGGTCACTGTAACTGTCTTACCCTGGAGTCACAGTCAGTCCCCTTACACTCTCCAGTCTGTCTTGCCACTCAAGCAAACCGGACTTGAAACACCTGGGAGGAAGAGGAGTTATTTAAGATAAGCACCAATATGGACACAACAGCAAATAGATAAACAGACCATCAACAAGGTTAGCCTTCAGATTAGACAAAGGTTTCTAACCGTCAAAGGAGTAAAGTCCTGGAAATGCCTTCCAAGGGAAGCAGTGGGGGCAAAAAACCTAAATGGCTTCAGGACTGAACTTGATAAGTTTATGGTGGTGAGATGGTATGATGAGACTAACTGCAATGTCATGTAACTTCTCTGCGATTGTTAGCAGCAAGTATCTCCAATGGCTAGTGATGGGGTGCTTGATGGGCAGAGCTCTGTTACTGCAGAGAATTCTTTCTCAGGTGTCTGGCTGGTTTGTCTTGCCCACATGCTCAGAGTATATCTGAATGTCTTATTTGGGGTTGTGAAGGAATTCTTCCCTGAGTCAGATTGAGAGAGACCTTGGGGAATTTTTTGCCTTCCTCTGCAACATGGGGCATGAGTTACTTGCAAGTTTAAACTGGTGTAAATGGTGGAATGTCTGTAACTTGAAGTCTCTAAATCATGATTTGGGGATTTCAGTAACTCACCCAGAGGTTGCGGGTCTATTACAGGAGTGGATGGATAAGGTTCTCTGGCCTGCAATGTGTGGAAGGTCAGAGTAAGTGATCATGATCCCTTCTGACCTTTAAAATCCTATGAGTCTGAGTCTACAAATGATTACTTACATTAAAAATCACAGAATATTCAGGTTGTTTCCAGTCCCAAGCAACTTACCCCAGATCAACTGGTACCTTAGGTTTTACACCAGAGAAAATGCCTGTAGCCAATCCTACAATTAATTAAAGGCTTATTAGCTAAAAAAGGAGAAATGAGTTAGTGGTTAAAGCAGCTAAAATATAGGTGTGAATCAGTCGCAGTCTAAAATTACAAATGGTAGCAATAGATATAGTAATCTGCCCAGTGTCCCAAAATGCTCTCAGGGCTACCTGGAATAATTTTGGGGATCTCAATCTTGTCATTCATTATTCAATTCTGTTAGAATCCAAACAGTTCAGAGATGCGGGATCTTCCCCTGAATCCATCCATACAGCAGCTTCTCACAGAAAACAAGCTGACATGGTCACCACCACCACACGGGCTCTTTCTTTAATTGGCAGAGAGAGATGAAAGCATTTAAAGCCTTTAATCTCTGATCGTCCCACGCAATGACCACTTGCCTTCAAATGTTTCCTGTTAATGTTCTTCATTTTGCATTACACAAGGTTTTTTTGATGAATGTTGCGGGACTGATGCATTCTATCATGGGTGTTGGCTCACGTGTGGGGGAAAGTGGGGAAAAGGTCATGGGTTTACGTTGCCTCCGCTAGGATCATTTCTGGGACAGTGGCAAGGTGGTCCTAGTTGCTGGGACCCCTTTTTCTTACAGGTGGTGTGACCAAATGGTCCAAGTTGGCAGGACGCCCTTTTAATTAGGGCTGCATAGCCTAATAGACAGAGTAAATAAAGCAGCCTCCTTTCTTATCGTGGCATGGTCTAATAGCCAGAATAGATAAAGCATGACCTAAGGTTCTGTTGGGGTAGTGGGGCGCCACCAATGGGGTTGCAGTGCCCGGGGGTGGGAGGAGGTCCTCTGACTCCAGCCCAGAGTCCTGCTGGTGTTAAGGGGCGTTTGTCACTGGGTTAGCAGTGTTCCACCTGAAACACACTGATGGCATCTCTGCTGCTCTCCTTTTTACACCCCTCAAACCCCCTGGGCTACTTCTACACTGTCATTGTCAGTGATACTCCATGATCCTCTGGGGTCCCCCATCAGTTCAGCCCCTGGTGGCTCGGTCCCTCTTTGGGGCTTGCCTGGCAGCCTGGGCTCTGGCTGGGGGGTGGGGGTGGGAATTGACTCAGTGCTTAGCATATCTGGTGGTTGCCTGGAAAGAGTCAGTGGTGTGCTTCTTCCCAGACAGCAGTCAGCCCTGACAGAGCTGAGTCACAGCCCCTTCCTGGCCAAAAATGTTCAGCAAAGATGGGAGTGTGTGACTTCTTCAGCCTGCAGTGAGTCCTTAACTCTTGCTAGACCAGTGAAGGGCTGATACTCCCTGTGACAACAAGTTACATAATTACAGGGATACCAATAATATAAATGTTGGCTACTGAATTATAATGGATTATGATAAGTGAAAACAGTACAGGCAGCATCCCATTTGTTTTCATGACATTTTTAACACAATGTATTCTTACATATTTATTAAACACTTAGAGCTATACTATATATATATATATATCTCGTATCGTGTATATATAGATCTATACTATATAGTGTGTATGTGTATACACACACACACACACACACACACACACACACACACACACACACACACTATATTATATACTATATCTAGATCTATATAATTTTTCAGATGAGCCTATAGTTTAAATCAGAGTGGCATCAGCATCAGAAACCCATCCAGATTTCTGGGGAAATGTTCCTTATTTGATGAATACTCGGGGTGAATGTTTTTCAGCCTGTTGATTCTTAGCAAACTGTTACATTTATTTGCTGTTCAACATTTGTAATGCAGTCGCTTTGTATCATATCTGTTCCCTGGTTGGATGAGTCAAATTTCTGAAATTAGAGCAAATAGTGTTTTTCAGTATTAATTTTGAACAAATAAACATTATGCTAATATTCATGAAATAATTGTAAACCTCAAACATATTAATGAATGAGATCACACAGTTATTCAGCTTAGTTGTGTGCACATCCTGGTAGTTTTTATATTCAGCCAGTTCTAATCTTGATATCCATCTATAACTAAGCATGTGTCTTGACTCACACATTCACCCTAGGCTTGTATTTGCATTTTAACTGCCACACTTACTATCGTCCACACAGAAATGTGTGCCTGGGTTTGGAGGTGCCTTACACTGGGCTTAGCTAAATCCACTCAAGATGGGGGTTGGAACCTGGGATCTACTTTTATTCTGGCTGGAGTCGGACCATTTTATAGTGAGGACAAAGGCAATGTCACTTGTGTACTAATGGTCTTCCAGTTCCCTCCCCACAGTTCCCTCTAAAGGATGGACAAAATCTCCTGCAATTGACACACATGATTGGGAGAGAATTTTAGAGCATCTCACTACAAAGAGTCCTGTTAGATGCCTCCAAACAAACACTGGTGAGTGCGATAACGGAGAAGGCACAGGAATGCAGAGGGAGCTTTCCTGTGCGGATGTTCACATGTAGGCTAGGCTAACTTGGGAGTTCAGATCCAGGTGCCCATCACTCAGGTTAACTGTGCAGCAGAGACTTACCCAGACCATTCTCAGTATGGTCCACAACGCTTTTTCCTTTTCGCTCTTCAAACAAAACAAGGCTATGTCTACACTTGCTAAAATTAATTCGAATTAGTTAGTTCGAACTAACTAATTCAAACTAATTTTAGTTAGTTCGAATTAAGTTAATTCAAACTAGAAAAAGTTAGTTTGAACTAAGCAAGTGCCATTCATGGCAATTACTTAGTTCGAATTAGCGATCCCCATTCATTTCAATGGCCGGTTATTTTGAACTAAGAAATTAGTTCAAATTAACATGGCCACATTGGCTAATTTGAACTAGTTAGTTCGAATTAAAGCCTTACTTCTAAAGCACTATTCGAACTTCTTAATTTGAATTAAGGAAGCCCTTAATTCGAACTAACTAAAGCCTAGTGTAGCCATGGATTTAGTTAGTTCGAATTAAAGAGGCTTAATTCGAACTAACTTGCCAGTGTAGACATAGCCCAAGAGTCTACACTGAGAATTCAAACCTGGACATTTTGCAATCCACTTCCTTGTTAGAAAAGAACTTGCTGGGCCAGATTTTGCCCTAGAGAAAACAGGTGCAATTCAATTGATTTCAACTGAGTGACACACACATAGAGCAGTGCTCTTTGGCCCACTGTTCATATTGATTAATAGTATACAATTGCCACCTGAAGCTATCTCACAGGAGCTCTCTTGCTGTGAGACTGGGAAACAAAGAAGGGATTCTTTGTTTATGTTAGCCAAAGACGCTGAATTCTAAAGGCAGATGATAATCATGCTTTCAGACTGAAGACATGAGAAAGGAAGAGAATGAATTGGTGGGGCTTCAAAATGCCTTTGTAGAGTATAAAATCCCCTAGTTTTATATTCAGTGAAGCTGTGTGCATACACAATAAGACCTCCATCCTCTTGGACGTGGAATCCATGGAAACAGCTTTTATCAGACCTTACATCTGCTGTTGCCCCAGGATGTTCAAAGAGTAACTAATGCCAGAAAGCCAGACATGTGGCTAAATACAGGTAAATTGTGGCTTATCTGGTTGGGTTGTTTTGCTGAAATTCTGTTAAGTGTACAATAAACTATTTGAATATATTCTAGCTAAAATGAAGGAAAAAATACTGTAAACAAATGTGTGAGGCTGTCTGCTTCCTTGACTTTGTCTGCCCTGCAGCAAGGTGGCATGAATGTGTGGAGCATAGCATTTTGGATCATTATATTTGCTCTTCCTGGCATAATTGAGACATCTGTTCCTCCCCGAACAGCGGATGGGCAAAGTTACCCCAGGCAATAAATGTATAACCACCAGACATTAGAGCTTCTGGTTGAATTTTCAGTTTGTAGTGGTTTCTCCCTAGCTCAGGTGAAACAGCTTTCTAAACTGAGGACGATGGCAAGTTGAAAAATGAAATCACTTATCTGAAATGTCTTTCATAAAAGAGTTCATAATTTCCCACTATGCCCTGCAAGACCATAGACATATGCTCCCTCTCACTGGTGCAGCAAAGAGACAGCAGGTGGAGGCTCTAAAGTAGGAAAAAGACTTACTCATTAGCAGCCCTCACTGTGTGACTGCATTTCTTCTTTCTGTGGCAGGCAGGCAGGAATTCAGCTCCATGTACTTGGGAACCTGAACCAAGAATTTGGCAAGCAAGCACTTGAGGTGGCATCTTCCCAGGGCAAGACTGCACATCTGTGGGCAGCAACTGCCTGTCCTGCAAGATAAGAGGAAGGTTCAGTCCACAGTTACCACAGAAGATGTTGAAAATAGAGGTGCTTTGAGCCATCATTATTTCGAGTGGCTGAGGCTGGAATGACATTCCTGGAAGTGGAATGATTTACCCAGCAAAGTAATCCTGTGAGTCACCTAGATGGTGAGCTTTCTAGGGTGGAGATACTCTTCTTATTGAATTTGTCTATTAGATAACCCAATGGGGACTTAGTGCCTGCAGATCCCCAGCCATGACTGCAGTACAAATAATACAGTAAATTATTCCGTGTTTGGCTGCTTTTGGTGTGGACCTCTGCTGTTAGAACATGTTCGTGTGGTCTGTTCAATTCCCTCTACTGTGTAGCCCTGTGGAGGTCAGTCATTATCCAGGAACATAGATTAGCAGGACAGCTCTTTAGTGGGAATAGCAGGTTCCCCAGTCGATGGAAGAGCAGAAATCTTACTGTGAATTTGACACTAAATAGCATCCCTACATGCTGCCGTGCAACAGCGTAGACTCTGTCTCTGCTGGCCCCCATCACCATTTTGAGTCAATCTCCTTTCCTGTGGAGATTTATTTCCTATCTTACCTGTTATTCGACTTCGCCAAAAGGGAAGAAGATATATTTAGAAGGTGTGATGAATGTGGGGATCTCTCATGGTGAATATGGATATCTACCCTGCAATGCAGTTGATGTATAGGATTTCTGAGGTTGTGAGTGGGAATGTCAGGAGAGCAGAGAGTTTTCAGCACGTTCCCCCTCAGTCACAAGGCATAGGATTGGAAGCCATTATGGCCAAATGGGTTTAATCACTCAACAATAATGTGTCTTAGGGCTAGTCTTCGCTGACGACAGCAGAGTCGCCACCATCACATCAGTCCTCCCAATTGAATCATTGAGTCTCTGAAAAATCGTTCAGTAGATCGGGAAGTTGATCCCTGAACACCAGCACAGTAAATAGTATAGCACTGAGTAAAAGAGAGGGACCTCTCTTTGACTCACTGTGGTGGACTTTCTAGGTGTTTACGCTAGCACCTTTGTCAACAAAACTTTTGTTGGTCAAGGTGTGGGAAAAAAACCCACACCCTGATTGACATAAATTTTGTTGACAGAAGCGCCGGTGTGGACAGTGCTTGTTGGGGGCGGTTTAATAATGCCAAAAGGTGAACTCTCTGCCATTTGCATACAATGGCTACACAGGAGACCCTATGGTGGTGCAGCTGTGTGATACAACTGTGCTACTGTGAGATCTGCAGTATCGACATAGCCTCAGATGGCCTGGTCTGACTGACTGGGGGAGAAGAGGAAATCCTGAGAGAAAAGGAAGACCACACACCTGGGCTTTTGGGGTGCGAGGGAAAGCCATTGAGCAATATGGTGACTGGGTTCAGACTCATGCATCAATAGGGTGGGACTATGAGAGAAAAGAGTTTTGTTTTGTTTTTTCCTGGGAAGGGAAAGTGGCCTGAGGCAGAGAAGAGCCTTGCTGTAAGGAAAACTGTGACTAGGCTGGGTCCCAAGAGCTCCTGGACTTCCTAAAATAATGTAATTTGTTTCCAGTAACTCAAGAGGGAAACCCATCTAAAATTAAGTAGTAATAAAACATAAGACTAGATGAGACTAGTGCAATGTTCTGTTTGCTAATAAAAGTATTTTTCACAGGCTCCCAGAGGTGAGAGAGACAGCTGTGTCCAGTTTGACCTGCCCATTTATAGGTAGTTGTTGACAGATCCTGGTATAAAAGTGGAAGAATTGCAAAGCAGTGCACTCAAAGACCAGATGGGGCAGAAATGGAATCAGCCTCATAACTATGGCAGACTTATTTTAAAATAACGTTTCCCCCTACTACTATTTTTCAGTATTTCAAGCATTACTGGGCTGGAAAGGGCTAATGGCTGGAGTGATGTGTAAACTGGGCGTTGTCAAGGCAGTCAGGAAAATCTCGGAGGGGAATAAAGATCAAATATGTTATGGATTTTATATTATTTCCATAACTTTTCTGTTTTTTCTTAAACTGAATTAGATACTGCTGCTGCCAACACTTAGGCCCATACTTAGCTTTAAACAGAAGAGTTCTCCCATTAACTAAAGTAGGACTACCGAGATCTCCTTAAAATTAACATATGCATAAGTATTGGTAGATCTGGGGCTCTGGGCATAAGAGAATAATGACCCAGCTCTCAAAATTATCAGTTATCTATGCCTCACTCTTTGTATTGGTCTCCTTGCTCTCAGTGCTGTTGGGTAGAAGACTAGCCTGAAATCAGCTGATTGTGTGAAACCCTCTGTGTTTATGCTTTTGACAATTCACATTCTACATTTATGATGGATGGGAATTGTATGGCACAACAAATATATATATTTTTTAAATGTCCTGAGTAATGAAATACCAAAAAAGTTTGTGTATTTATAATAAAGTAATATTTTAGTACACTTACATTTTCCCAACAGCTTTCTCAGACTCCCCTGTCTCCTTGTAGCTATATGAAATAAATAGAAAGTTCTGAGGCCTGTTAACATTTATATAATGAGGTAGACAAGAGCAATGTGTTTTCAAATCTGTAGAAAGATCTCTGGGATAACTGATCTTCAGTTCAGAGAAGAGCAAATGCCTTGACTCATAGATAGTTACAAGTATGATTTTTTTTCAAAATATTTTAATTAAAAGGATAACTTTAAAAATACTATGTTTTTTCTTTTTACAACTGATTTGTTTTGATTTTGTGGTGTTTGATCATAACACAGCGTATGAGCACAGAGTAGAAAATTCAAATCTTGTTTAAATGTCTATTTCTTGTCTGTCTTTGGCAATAAGCTTCTCTTAAGTTAAAGGAGGATACAGGATGTACTGCTTCCTCTTCTTTAATAAGTCGAGAGGAAACTTATCTTCCTCTTTCTGTGTCTTGTGGGTGGACTAATCCGCTAGGACTCCCCTTTTGTTGGTGAAGTGAAAGCTCATCAGGTAAGAGCATCTGAAATGAGGAGCAGACAGAGAAACTGATGCCTGGCTTTAGAAACTCCTGTAGTTCCCAGTCATCCCACCAATAGGTGGCGCAGCAACGGATCCCGATAAAAGCATGGTTTCTACCTGGGAACCCCGTATTGACTTCCCTTGCACCTGACTTGCTCCCATTTTCACCAAAGAGAATGGGGAGGACACACTGATACCATCTTCCTCTCTCAAAGAAGCATCTAATGATTTTATATAAGCACTTTCCTTAATAGTGTCTTATGAAAGTTGTCTCAGATATTTAAATATTTTCTGAGGAAAAATCCCTGGACCCTCCATTTTCACTCCTTTTCAACAATGCAGATATTTCTCTAATCTGGTCTAAATAATGAAAACTAGAAGTGGCCAAAATTTCTTGTTCAAATGTTTTCAACAACAACAAAAAAGGCCTTTCCCACCAAAAAAACCCCCAAAACAAAAAACTTCATTTTTACAATAACAAAAACCCCCGTCTAGTTTCGCAATGGAAAAAATGAAAAACTTGCATCTAAAACCCCCAAAAGCCCAAGATGGAAACCCAAAATTCTTCAGCTACTGATGTTTTACAAAAGAACATTACCAGACATTTTCTATGTAGCTCTAATGATAATAGTTGGAGGAAAGAGAATGGAGTATAACAGAAGTATGTTGCACAAGAGTCTGTGATTCCAATCCAGTCACATGATATGGGTCAGGATGCAAAAGATTATACTTCTGTCCCATACAACAAGCCACATGTCATGGGCAAATCTTAGTGCTGAATTTCCAGGTGCAGCTCTTCACCAGTTGATGGTGATTTGTGAGGCCCGACTTTGGTTTGGTTCAGGCTCATTTGTAAGGAGGACCAACCCACATCGCTCACATAATTTTTTAAACCTCTCAATTCAGAAAAATGTGGAGAAATTTATTATAATAAGGAATCTACAGGCTTTGCCAAATACAGATACAGAAATAGTAGAATATTGAGATTGTTCCCCCGGGTTCCAAGTCCACATGAAATAAGAGAACTTGAAATCTAGGGAGAAAAAACCCTGGATTTCTAGCCCACCTGGTTTGGATAAAGCCTCCAGAAGTCTGAACAGCTATCCACACTGAGGTCATGTCTACAATGCAGCTGGAAGTCAATGTATTGTAAATTGATTTTCACCTGCTGGATTCTGGGCATCATATGGGGCATGATCACACCACACCCCTTGCATAGGGCTCTTGTGTCCCCATTAGTCACTGTTGTGTCGACAATCAAAGCAGTGGATAGCTATTCCACAGTGCAACTAGACACAGCAGCTTGTGGGAAGGATGTCATCCTCTTATGATGCAACATGCTCCCTTCTCACTCCCTTCTTGTCAACAAGAAAGTGGAAACTCTTTTTTGTGCCTTTTCTCTGTCATGCACCTCTGTGAGCCTGCCGATATATAATCTTTTTGCGCTATCATGGTGAGTATTAACAAATACCCCACGCCTTATTCTGCAGTATTTTCAAGAGTAAAACAGGTGTCCCAATGTGGGAAATTGCAATGTTACTGACGCCACCTTGCTACAAGCAATAGAGCGAAACAATTCTCACTTGCTCCAGGCTGTCACACATCATCTTCAGTCAGAGGAGTGTGGGTTTTGGGCCCAGGAAAAGAGCACAGAGTGGTGGACCGCATCATGATGATCATGTGGGATGATGAGCAGTGGCTACAGAAATTTTCAAAGGGGTAGCCGTGTTAGTCTAGTTCAGAAAAATGAACAAGGAGTCCTGTCGCACTTTTAAGACTAATAAATTTATTTATTGTATAAGCGTTTGTGGGAGAAAATCTTCAAAGCGTCTGATAAAATGGGATTTTCTCCCACGAACGCTCATGAGGTAAATACATTTTGTTAGTGTTTAAAAGTGCCACAGGACTCCTTGTTTGTTTTACAGAAATTTTGTATGTGAAAGGGAACTTTCCTTGAACTTTGCACAGAACTGTTCCTGGCCCTGAAGTGTATGGACACTCACTTGAGACCAGCTTTGACAGTGGAGAAGTGAGTGGCTATTACTGTGAAAACTAGCAAACCTAGACTGCTGCCAGTCAGTTGGAAATCAATTCAGAGTGGGGAAATCCACCGTGGGAACTGCTGTAATGCAAGTGTGCAGGGCCATTAATAGATTTCTTCTGTGAAGGGTAGTGACTATGGGAATTGTGCAAGACATAGTTGGGTTTCCCACACTAGGGTTCCCAAACTGTGGGAGGGCCATAGATGGGACACAGATCCCTATTTTAGCTCTGAACCACCTTGACACAGAGAACATAAACCGCAAAGGGTACTTTGCAGCTCCTTGTTGATCACAGGGAATGCTTCATCAACATAAATGTGGGGTGGTCTGGAAGGGTGCATGATGGGAGGCATCTTTAGGAATATACATCTGTTCAAAAAGATGCATGCAGTCAGTTTCCTCCATGACTAAATAGTGGGGATGTTGAAATGTCTATAGTGATCCTGGAGGAAACCTGCCTACCCCTTACTTCCCTGGCTAATGAAGCCTTACACTGGACACTGATTGGGTGCCTGTCAATACTAGGCTCAGCAGGTGCAGACTAGTGGTAGAATGTGTATTTAGATATTTAAAGAGGAGCTGGAAAAGTCTACTCACTAGGCTTGACCTATGTGAGAAAAATGTACTGGCCTTATCTGTGCTTGCTGTGTGCTCCATGATTTGTGTGAAACACACAGTGAAAAGTTCCCTCAGGGTTGAGTCACAGGCAGGGTTGATTTGATAGGCTGGTCGTAAATTTTGAGCAGCCAGATGCCAGTCTTATGGTTTGAGCAAATCGGGGAGTGCTTCGTACCAGGGCAGCATTAAAAATCCACTTTTGTAATGATCAGCACTAATGCGTGCGCCTTTCAGTGCTGTGTGCTGAATTACCACCCCTCACCCATCCACTCACTCATTCACTCACCATCTTTCCCTTCCCTCTTTTCCTGCTGACTATGCCCAGGCAGTGAATTGAATAAAGATAGATTTTTTTAATAAACCAGTTTCATTTCATTCATTGCACTTTTGAGGGGGTAGGGGCACAGAAAAGGAATGGTGCAGTTCTCAAAGTGGCCATCACCTTTTTCTGCTCACCTCTACGGATGTGTAGTGCAGCACATACTGCACCCTACTCAATCTACCCTTGGAGCACACAGAGGTAGCGTCAGTATCAGGACTCGCTGTGCATTCTGGAGGGGTTGCAGAAGGAGTCTGGCTGGCTGCTGCTCTTCCTGGAGCTCTACTGCAGACTGATCTCTCATAAAATGCAACATCTCCTGTTGTGTTTCATGCGCCTGTTCCCCCACTGCTCTTCTGTCTTCCATGTCCAGTCTCTTGGACAAGGACATCCTCCAGGCTCAGCTCTGTATCAGCTGCTGTGGCGGCAGTCATCAGCTCACTGAGCATGTCATCCTTGGGTTGTTTTTTCCCTCTTCCTAATCTGGGAAAGGCACTCTGTGGGAGTTGGCTGTCCCAAGGTCAAAGAGGCTACTGTAAGCAAGCAAATCATACAGTTACCATCGTTAGATGAGCCAATGCATCTGAAACATTGTTACAATAACTCCCTCGACTATCCAGAATGGAAAGGCAAACCACATTCCAATCTGCATGCACCGCAGTCATCAGAGTGCTGTTCCAAACAAGGTAAGTAAGGGGCCTTTGCATCCATTACAGAGATTTCCAGCACAGCTTCACCATAAACAATTAAGCAAGGCGAAGGACCATTGTGTTCCCCCTTTACATCCCTGAGTTCACTGTGGGAAGAGGAGTCCATACGAACGGTGCCATGCTGTCTTGTATTCAAGAGACACTGTCCAGGGCAGAGGAAGAAGATGGTCTTGTTTAGTTACTGTATCGTGCCATCTTCCCCAGGTGACCATGTGTGACATCAGTCTCCTGAGGGTAAGGCTGGCAAAAAGGGAAGATTTGCTGTAAGCATCGGGTTATAGTCTGGCACTTGTGCTACTATGCTGTGAGCCAAAATGATGCCTGTACCTTGAATAGCAAAGTGGCATGGTAAAGTCTGCAACTGTGATGGAAAACACAAGGTTGCTCTCCCCAGGAACCTTCTGCTAAGGATTGCAAAGTACCTTGATGAAAGTTTTCTGGAGAAATCCATGGAGGATTCTTGTAGCATTTGTTTGCACATCAACAGTCTGTTCCTGTAGTGGCCTGATGTAGAAGTTTGCATGCACCCAGGAATGCCATCCTCTTCCAAACAAAATATCCTATTTAAAAAAAAATAGAAGCATGAGTGGGGATATAACTAACTACAGCAATGAGATTAGATAAGTGAACTCACCAGATGTTTCTTTCCTTGCACGTCGGTAACTGATGCCCTCCTGTGACGGGCTGGGCTACTCCAGGGTGCTGATCAGGTCCTGGCTGTCTGGGAGAATGGAGACCCTGCTCTCCTGCCCCCTGTTCTCCTCATCCACAGAATCATCATCATTCATCTTGGGTTGTGATTCTTCAGAGGTATCGATGCTGCATGGTAGCACCATGGTGGAGTTGCCACCGAGAATCTCATGCATCTCCTCATAAAAGTGGCATGTGTTCGGCAAGGAGCCAGGATGACTGTGCTCCATAGTTCGCTGATATGCCTGCCTCAGCTCTTTGATTTTTAACATGGCGCTGCTGCACGTCCCTGCTGTGGCCCTTCTCAACGATACCACATGATATCTTCTTGTAGGTATCGTGATTTCTTTTGTTGGCTTGGAACTGAGCAGTAACAGACTCCTTGCCCCACAGATCGATGAGATCCAAGACCTCAGGCCAACTCCCTGCTGGGATATGTTTTCAGCATGAAGTCACCATGAGATGCTTAGCTACGAAGCTCTCCGTGATGACCAAACAGGAAATGGAAATTCAAAAGTTCCTGGGACTTGAGGGGAAGAGATATGTGCTACTTATGTGGCCATGGTGCAGCAGAGTGCAAAAGTCCAGAGCAGCCAAAACAGAGAATTATGGGGTAGCTCCTGGAGGCCAATGACGTTGACTTATATTGTGCTTTACCCACACTGAGAAATTCAAACTCTAGAATTCGATCTCAGTGCTATAACCCTTGCGAAGGTGGTTTTATTAAATCGAATTTCAGCACAATTTAGGTTGACGTCATTGGCATGCCGGTGGAGATGCCTGCATCAGAGCGATGTAAGCAGCGTTATGTCGACCTCCATTGTCAGCGTAGACCAGACCTGAATTTCCACAACTTTATACGGATTCGCTCATGACTGGAAAGTAAACTTTGGCCTAAAGTAAATTATTCTGGCCATTTGCAAGACATAATGTGTACAGTTGATTGATTACTTTAACAGTGAGCAAATTTCATCTATTATCTGTCAAGTCCCACCTTTTTTTCCTCTGTAGACAAAGCTCAACAGCTGCTCTCACCTTCTCTGTAAGCACTGATTTGAATTATGTTTTCACAACGGGACATTGAAATACCTATTTGTTTAAATTAGTGACATAATTTTAAATTACTGTAAACTACATTGAGAAACTCAGTGCATTTTATATCCAATACAACAAAATTGGTATCTAGAGAAATTGTAACTGCTTCTTAAAATATATCCCTATCAAGAAAGGAGCTAAATTCTTAAAAGATGATTTGTAAAAGTCCAGAAGATGCCAGACTGGATCAAGGTTTACTTCTTTCCACTAATGTTAACACTTACCCCCCTTAAATGACACGCTAAGCAATTTAATATTTTTGGGAATAAGAAATCTTGATTTAATTTTATATTTAAATGGTCATTAATCAAATTATTTTTTCATGCTGAGGACAATTACAGAACACATGGTTCAGCAGAAACTGAAAAAAAATAAATTAATATAAACAAGATCAATATAATCTTTTACAATTCTTGCCTTCAGAGGCAAGCCAACAGATTATCTGGTTTAGTTTGGACAGCTCTTCTATATTTGCATCTATTTCTCTGGCCTGATTTCCTCTTGAAGCCAATCAAATTCTTGCACTGCATTCAGAGATGATGTTTAAAGTGGTGTGATATGGGTTATATGTGATTTTACATTCTAAGAGATAAAAGAAAGATTGCTATTGGGGAAAAGCAAGTAAAAGGAAGCTATAAGAAGTTGTAAATTGTAGTGTTATCCTATCCTACCCTGCCTCATAGGGCTAGATTCAGTGTTTGTACTCTGCAATGTCTATAAAGGTTATTGCAATAGGGGATATAAGTTCCCTTACCTGCACTTGGGAGTTGCACCAGCTCTCACAACTCATGAATAAGGAAAATGTAAACTGCCTCCCATCTGTCCTTGGACAGAACATGAATCTGCCTCATGCTCTTTTAATTTAAATCTTCCATTGTGTGGGGGGCAATTAAGGAAATAAGTGTTCCATTATGACTGATAAATGTAGATTTGTTAGACTTCATACGTAGAGGTACATATGTTTGTAGTTACTTAGTAAGTAGTTTCCGTCTTTTACTAATGAAACTGTCATTTGAGAAAGAGGTGTGTCTAAATCTAGACTAGCTGCCTTTAAAAACATTTAGAGGAACTGCAGAATATAATCCTTAGACTCAAGATTGCCAGACAGGGTACCCAAGAATTTTGGTTGCAAATATCTCAAATTAAATCTTCTAGACTGGAAGCACACTGTTCAAATGTGAATTAATGTTCTTTCCTGTCCTCAACAATGTGTATAATGTGACTCAAACTTCATGACATTTGTTTAATTGTTCTCAAAGGGTATATGTCAAACTTAGAGATAGTTGAGAAATTCTTATTTCTGAAGCTGGGGATTTAAAGACATTGAACAATTAGGTTGTTTAAAAAAAAAAAAAGATTTCTTTCCTGAACTCTGACACACTGTACCCCAGGTACACCCTTAAAGCGTGAATTGTGTGTTGTTCACATTCGTTCTTGCAATATAACCAGGGATACGTGGTACGCATGTATGCATGCATGGCCAAAATTTAAAATGCGTACTTTAAACTGGCCACAAAGGCGCAGATGTGTACCTGTACACTTGCATGAAGCCTTGGTAAGCTGCTCTGGGCTCCCAGCTGCAGAGCCTCTCCTCACCTGGCTCTGCGCCAGGACTAGGCTATGTCTTCCCACCCGGCTCAGCACCAGAACCAGCCGGCGACCACACGTTCCCCACCCAGCTAGTTGACTGCTAGTAGAGCAGTGAAATTGATGAGAATAACAGCCATTCCTCGGGTATAAGGGGACAGTCTACTGACACTGCTTCTTCCTACCACTGCCAAGAAAAGTTGTACCTTTTGTTGGGGTGGTAGATTTTATTTATTTCCATCCACATCAGGGATGGCATCTACAAAAATGGGTTTGTGGATATCCATCTGATATCCGAGTACCAAACCCTTTCTGTTTTTTAATCCTTTAATCATTCTCGTGGCTCATCTCTGAACCCTCTTCAATTTATCAACATCCTTTTTGAATTGTGGGTACTGGAAGTGGACACAGTACTCCACCGGTGGTTATACCAGAGCCGCATAGAGGCAAAATAGCCTCTCGAGTCCTAAACGAAGCAGCTCGAGAGCCTGCTACCTTTTTAAGAAAACCAGGTAGCTCCTTTTGTTCAATAAAAAGTGATACTGCTGCCCACCATATGTAGACTAAGAAATGTTAATGAGAGAAAATATTCTTCACAGGTCTGCAGTCTCCTTCCATCATCTGGAGCCTGGAGACTGGCTATTGTGACTGCCAAAGGATATGTTCTAAAGGATCTGTGTATATTGAAAATGTTGATTGAGTGACTCTTGTAGTAATAATTAGGATTGTCCTACCTTCAAAAGTGGAGGAGGAGGAGGAGGAGGGAAGGGCAAAAGGTGACACCTCCAGGCTTTTCTTATATGTGAAACATCAGACTGTGGAAATGCTAGCTTCCAGTAGGAGATCTGCATCTGGGTCAGTGGTGACATTTGAAAGTGAGTAGGTGAATTGGAAAAGTGAAGATGTACTCAGAGTCAGCTTTCCACAGTGGCTAAATATCTTACTGTATATAAAACCAAATAGAAGAGGCTTGGTCTATCTAGAGGAGACTTCAGTGATCAGGGGCAGCAGTCTTGTCTTCTGGTTTTGTCCCCACTGCTAGTGCTGTAACGTAGTTTGAACAGATTTCTCTAAAATATGAAAGAAGTTACTGATCTGTTTAAAGCAATACTGCAACAAATGTGGACACATTACTGTTCTGAATGTTGAGTCCTTCAAGAGAAGAAATATTCTCAGGCATTTGATTTGCGCTCGCATTCTCATAGACTCATAGACTTTAAGGTCAGAAGGGACCAGTACGATCATCTAGTCTGACCTCCTGCAAAATGCAGGCCTCAAGACCTCACCCACCCACTCCTGCAATAGGCCACCAACCTATGACTGAGTTATTTACCTCCTTAAATGATGATTTAAGGACTTAAGATACAGAGAATTCACCGGTAGGTGAACCATGCCCTGTGCTACAGAGGAAGGCAAAAACCCCCCAGAGCCCAGGCCAATCAGCCCTGGGGGAAAATTCCTTCCCGACCCCAAATATGGTGATCAGTTAAACCCTGAGCACGTGGGCAAGTCTCAACAGCCAGTTATCCAAGAAACAATTCTCTGTAATAATTCAGAACCCACCCCACGTATTCTCCCCTCTTAGGCCACTTGTAAATCTACCACACGTAGCCAAATATCAGTCAATTTCCAAAATAGGCTAATCATACCATCCCCTCCATAAATTTATCAAGCTCAGGTTTGAAAGCAGTTATGGTTTTTGCCCCCACAACTCCTCTTGGAAGGTTATTCCAGAACTTTACACCTCTAATGGTTAGAAACCTGCGTCTAATTTCAAGCCTAAATTTCTTGATGGACAGTTTATAACCACTTGTTCTGGTGTCCACATTGGTGCTGTACTCAAATAATTCCTCTCCCTCCCTGATGTTAATCCCTCTGATGTATTTATAGAGAGCAATCATATCCCCCCTCAGCCTTCTTTTGGTTAAGCTAAACAAGCCAAGCTTCTTGAGTCTCCACTCATAAGGCAGGTTTTCCACTCCACAGACCATCCTTGTAGCCCTTCTCTGCACCTGTTCCAATTTGAATTCATCCTTTTTAAACATTGGGGACCAGAACTGCACACAATATTCCAGATGGGGTCTCACCAGTGCCTTGTACAGCGGCACTAACACCTCCCTGTCTCTACTTGAAATATCTCTCCTGATACATCCTAGAACCGCATTAGCTTTTTTCACAGCCACATCACATTGGCGGCTCATAGTCATCCTATGATCAACCAGTACTCCCAGATCCTTCTCCTCCTCAGTCTGTTCCAACTGATGCGTTCTATCAATTCTTTAGTGATTCCTTCAGTTTTGCAGAATTTAAGATTATATTTAAAATTCCATGCTTTGGGCTCCTGGGTGGTACGGTAATACAAATAACTTTTGTTTGATTATTACTGTTGTTTAATTATCTCATCTTTGTCTCTTCAACAAAAAATATTCTGAATGGAAGCAGATGCAATGCTTGGCTCCTGACTTTGCAGACAGAAATCTTTAAAGGGAGTGTTCTGAAAGGTATGAATTGCCTTCATTTAATTTCCATGATCTCTTACCTCTGGAGCCTACTTATCACAATCACAAGTTACCTATCACTATTGTGCAATTAATACTTGGCTCTAAATAGTACTTTACATGTTCAGAATGCTTTAGAGCAGTGGTCCCCAACCAGTAGCTCATGACCTACTTCTGAAGGGCTATTGCCATTGAAACCTATGAGCATTGTGCCATCTGCTGGCATAAAGTTGGGGACCACTACTTTAGAGTTTATAATCAACCCGCATGACATAGTTAGATAAGCAACATGATCTTCCTTTTATAGAAACTGGCACCTCCAGGTAAAAAAGACGTGACCAACGTCATGCAGTGTCAGTGACAGAGCCAAGTTTAGACTTTTTAGCCCTATGCACAGTGGGCAGACCTCAAGTATCATTGCTGCTTTTTTCCTTCATTCTTACCTTGGACCATCCTGAATAGTTTATTTAATTACAGTCCTTCCAGTTTCTAGTGATACCTGTAAACACGTATAGTATTATGAAAATGGAACACACTGGACGCCTTTATAATCCATCCTTCTAAAACTCAGAATAATAACCAGCCCATGTCTAAATGATTTGTCCAATCGTCTATATTCTATTCTATTGTATTGGAGACTCTTAACAGATTCTTTACTGGTTCATATTATATCCATTATAATAGAGTGCACAGAATCATTTAAGAATAGAGGAACTGCCATACTGGATCAGATACAATGGCCATCTAATTCAGTCGCCTCTCTAAAGGTTACTTCAGAGGAAAGTGTAAAAACCACCCAGTAGGTAGATATAGAATAATCTATGCCCCCTCCCCTTCTAAATCAATGACACAGCCTGGTTTAAACCATGAAGAGTAAAATCCTGAAGCATTTCTTCTTACTCACTACCACAACTCTTTTACAGAGTTCATCTTGATGTCAAGTATAGTGAAAAAGCTACAGAAAAGAGCTCCCAATAAAATCATGATTCACCCAGGCATCAAACTCTCATTGCCAAAAGTAAGTAAATAAGTGGAGTTTGCTTTATTACTTTCCTGGTGTAAATTTAAAATTAAAATAGAGGGCTTGAAATACATTGAAACAGATCTATCCTTAAATGAAAATTAACCAAATGTAAAATATCACTTTTTATAGACTAGACAAACATTTGGGGCATCTTCTGGACAAATGGAAAACTGTAATTGTTTTCCTTCAGCTGTGCTGGAAATAAGGTATGTGCTGCTCTCTTTTTTTCTCACTATTGAAGTAGTCTCCTCAAATCTTTTCAGTGCAGTTGCTTTAAGGAGCAGGATTTAACTGCATAATTGTTTGAGCGTGGATTCAAAAAATGGATAACTTTTAGGATGATGTAGCAGAATCACTGGCCACCCTCTGAATGATATTTAGAATACATGTTAAGTTATTTAGGAATTTATTTTTTCATTGGAAAATGCTGATTCATTCAACCTGAAACTTTTTTCATGGCAATATATTTTAGACAAATATTTCTCAGACCCAAACTGGAATTTCTGGTCAGAGTGTGTGAGTGAACCCAACATTGCCAATAGCCTGGCAGCCAAGGCACACAATTAGATTGTGAGAGAATCTCAGGTTTAAGTTCCTATTCCAAATCAGGATGAGAAGGGACTTGAAGCGGGATTTCTCTCACATCCCAAGTGAGTTCCCTAACCATTAAGCTATTCTGTAATCGTGCTCTCTTCTTCCAGGTAAAATTTTGAAAGATCTATTTATTTTTAATTTTTATTTATTTATTTATTTGGTGCAGAATGAAAACAATTGTTGAACCTCAAAATTCTTGTGAAGAAGAGTTCTTCATTTGGCTTCTTTGTGATGCAAGAATACAAATGAGCCACTTGCACGTGTAGACCAAGCATTGCCCTCATAGTTTATTTTCAGAAGTGGTAATACTGACCACAAAATCAGTCATGCTCTTAGACAAAAGAGTGAAGTTGAGTGTGTGGCTTTTGTAATGGTGGCCACCTGTACATTTTAAAATATTTGGGAGCCAGTGCCCTTCTAAACTTAATGATAGCTTTCCCTAATTAAGAAGTTGTTGGACAGTACTCTGTGATGCTGTTGGGTTCATAATTAAAATGGATCTCTGTGTAGAAAAAAGGTTTCGTTGATGACTTTTGAATTTCCTTTGTATTGAAGCTTTACAAAGCTAACCACAGAAAGCCACAGCTGACCATTATAAATTGCACGAAACAAGCAAAATAAAGAAGTTTTTGAAAGTGGAAAAACAGATTAAAAGAATAACTGGCAAATGTGAACATGCATAACAAACAACCTGAGGATACATTTCTATTCAATTAAATGCTTGGCAATCCCATTGACTTTAATGAGCGTTTGTATTTATCTGAGAGTGAATCAGACACAGATAAGAGGTAAAATTCTTCTAATACAACATTTGTTCAGATAACATTCTGTGAGGGTTATGTGTATACTCAGTTTATTTTTGGCAGTCCATGTAAATATGAAAAGGTTGCCACATCTGTCTGTATAAATCACAATAATTTAATTTGTTTCAGGATATTTATGGATATGGATAAATTCTTGGAATGGTAAATATTTTAGAGGAATAGATATGAAAAATAGCAATATTTGTGAGGACTTAAATGAAAACTGTATTAATTGTATAGAATGCCTTTCATCTGCAAATCCGAAAGAATGTTACAAACTCCAATGAATAACTGTGCAAATCAAATGCACAGAAATCACGCCCCTGGTATGTGTCACCCCAGCATGAAATGGGAAACCATTCAACAGCAATACTACTAAACAATAGAACAGATGGAAAGGCTACCATGTCCAGCTGAAACTGTGGTGGGAATTTAGGTAGGCAGAATGTAGCTGTTCAAAACAGGAATTTGGTGAGAAAAATGGAGTTAACACCACTAGTCGTGTGAAAAGTGCATGGAATCTTTGAACACAAGTGATAGAAAATCAGTCGTAGATCTCAACCAAGAAACAGAACTGCCAATATCACAGTACCTTCTAGCATCAAACTGGGGCATTAATACTGAGTGAGATAGGAGAGTTCTACCTTGGGTATCACCAATTCATTGAAGTACCTGGTGTTCCTGGAGGTCCCCCCATCCCGGTCTTGTTTACTTTGTAAAATTTGATACACTCACTATTTCAAATAGCATGACTGCCAAAAATATTTAGGAACCAAAGGTTTGTATTTTATTTCTTTTGCACTTTAGCTATCCTTCCCACTTTCCCCCACATCTTTCCCATGCTCTTGGATATTTTTCTATCTCTCCCCCAACTGTTCAGTACTGCCAACTCCCATCGCTTGTCCATTTCCCAGTTTCTTCCCATCACCCCTCCCATGAATTATAACATAAATAAAGGAATGAAGGAGTCAGATAATCTGGTTGCAATAGTATTGAAAACTTCCATCACTATTATTCTTTTCTTGGGGATAAACAAGAATGAAGTGAGGAAAGTGGTTTCTGAAGGCTATTTATATAGCAGAGGTGGGAGATAATGAGTTAGGGGTAATTTATCAATGTGCAGTTTCAAGCAGAAAATCTTCCTTACTTACATCCATGCACCTTTCTCCCCCTCCCCCATATCTGGCAATCACAGAATTGAGGCAATAACCTATACTTTGTACATAAAGAAATAGCACATTTTTAGTTCCAAAAAGGGTAGCTGTGTTAGTCTATTGCAGAAAAACAAGAGAGTCCTATGGCACTTTTAAAGACTAACAGATTAAGCACTTCAATTTCATTTTAGGAAAAGGTTCTATTTCTTTATATGTACTGGCTTTTATGTTAATGAGTCAAATCCATTGCTAGTATACCCCTCCAGCAGAGTTGCACTCACTTACACAAATGATAATCATGGTAACAAATATGGTGAATTGTCCTTAATTGTGCATTTATGGCTTAATTTTTGCAAAGTTCATTAACTTCACTGTCTGACTATATTTATTTCAATGCTCACCAGTTGCAAGACTGAGAACCTCAGAACTTGGTTGTTAAGAATGTAGCTTGTAGTGTTTATAAGAAATTGTCATTTTGTGAAAAAAAAATAACCTGAACTTTTCAAGGCTCTGGTTTTGCTAAAATCTTTCCATTGTCGTAGAATAATAAAATAAGCTGCCTTTGTTTTGGAATAGAAAGAATAGCACCAAGAATTCATAAAGAGTTTGTTCTAAACTTGATTGATTATACTTATTATATTTATGATTTGCTGTGTACAGTTGAGACTCATGAGTTACTCTGTTCTGGATATTTTGTGCATCAGTAATGTAGGTGGCTAGGCATTCTAAGGAGGCAGTGTTTTGCATATCGCTGTGATATTATGAACTTGATGATGTGCTTGGTAGAATACCAGTAATCTTGCTACATTTTTAGGCTATGTCTACACTTGCTAAAATTATTTCGAATTAGTTAGTTCAAACTAACTAATTTGAACTAATTTTAGTTGGTTCGAATTAGCTTAATTCGAACTAGAAAAAGTTAGTTCGAACTAAGCAAGTGCCATTCATCGCACTTGCTTAGTTCGAATTAGCGATCCCCATTCATTTCAATGGTCAGTTAGTTCGAGCTAAGAAATTAGTTCAAATTAACATGGCCATATTGGCTAATTCGAACTAGTTAGTTCAAATTAAAGCCTTACTTCTGAAGCCCTAGTCAAACTTATTAGTTTAAATTAAGGAAGCCCTTAATTCGAACTAACTAAAGCCTAGTGTAGCCATGGCTTTAGTTAGTTCTAATTAAGCCTCCTTAATTTGAACTAACTTGCCAGTGTAGATATAGCCTTAGAGACTAGGGCATAATGTTTAGATTACAGTGGTTTTCAACCTGTGTGCCATGAAATTCTGTACAAAAGTAATGAAAATCAATGTAAAACAAACATTGTTTCATCTTAAAGAATATTCTATCCAACCAAAATTACAACTCACAAAACTTGTGAAAATTATTCATCAAATTAAAAGTGAGACATCGGTCTTTTGATTCTAAAATGTGAATATTCTAAACACAGGTGGCCAAAGGGCAAAATTGAGATGACATTTTTTTTTCCAATGGATTTGAAATATTATGCTTTTGATGCTGCTTTAGCTTTTATGCACTATATTGCAAACCTGTCTAGTAACACTGTTACCACAGTAAGTGTAAGTAAATGTGATGTTTCTGAGCAATCAATTCAGCTGAAAAAAAGTGGGTGTGCTGTGGAATTGTTTGTCTTATTGAAATGTGGCATGTTACTGAAAAGGTTGGGAACCACTGGTTTAAAAGATAGGAGCTTTAAGTGTTATCTGTATCACTAGTCTTCATTAAAGTAGCACTTACCTAGCTAAGACATAAATCAATATGCCTTTATAAACTTTAAACACAAGTTTTTCAAGAACTAAAACACCTTCAAGTTTTTATTCTTGTAATGCATTCTGAAGAAATCATGATTCTAAACACGAGAAACTAATTTAGTGGGAATCTGTACTAGGTTTTTATTTTAATAATTCTTTTAAACTGAATTTTCAAAAGTAGCTTTTTGCATTCAAGAATCAAGGTGGTAAAATTACACCAAAACTACTATAAGCCAGTATGAAAGAGTTGGGGCACTGAAACTGTAGATATTACCTCTTATGTCATGCTGTGAATTTTCCCTGTAACTTTACATTTGTTTGTATCGATTTAGAAATAGATTGAAACAAAATGGAATTAATTTAAGTCAGGGAGTCGAAGGGTGGGTTGTTAGTAAAAGTGAGCAGAACGTTGTTGGTTATGCAGCTTGATCTAGTCAATTAAGTATAGATTTAAGAGCCAGCACCTCCTGAGATCCCTTCTTAGCTTCACTCCAGACTAGTTTGGGGGCTTTGGGCTTTAACCTTCTGAGGTTTTTCTCCTTTTGTTATATGTAGATCATACCACCTGCTGGTACTTGTCTACCTCACAAAGATACTGAGAGCTTTAATTTATTTGTGGTGTAGTTTTCTGAACAAAAGTTTGAAGTAATGTGACTGGCAAATTCCAGTTAATTACTCTGATGCTCAAGGATTTGTGTCCTCATATGTTCAGTTGGAATTTAGGGTTTATTTTAATCTGAAAACTCCAAGAAAAGCCTTGAAAAACATAACATTTGAAACAAAACTGAGTTTTGCGACCCCTTCCCATCCTGTAATGGAATGCTAAACTGTATTTTACTGTTCAGCCACTCGGTGGTACTGCATGTAAAATATCATATTTAAACTAACAAGACAGACCTGCTAGTGCATTAAAGATTTTATAATGAACATACTTGGCATGTATATCTCTGAGAAATAATCTCTGTAGTCAATTTATATTTTATACAGAAGCTTGGTCTATTAGTAGGAAACCTGCAACCTACTGTGTACAAGAAATACATACCATAGTGTCAGAAGTAAACTAGTTCCAGAGAATAAAGAACAGAATGAGAAGAACAACAAAGTTCCAGAGCGGTAGCCATGTTAGTCTATATACAGCAAAAATAATGAGAGTCATGTGGCACCTTAGACTAACAAATTTCTTTGGGCATAAGCTTTCTTGGGCTGCAACTCACTTCATCAGATGCATGAAGTGGAAACTTCAGTTAGAAGGTATATATAGATATGCAAGGATGAGTGAGAAATTACAATGAGGAGAGCAAGTGATAATGAAGTCAATTGACTTAAGGTAGATGAGGCCCATTAACTGTTGATTAGAAGGTGAGAATGTATGAGGGACAACTACTTTTTGTAATGAGATAACCATTCAAGTCCCTGTTCAGACCCAGTCTGATTGTATCAAGTTTGCATACGAGTTCCAGCTCTGCAGTTTCATGCCGAAGTCTGTTTTTGAAGGGTTTTTTTTGTTGAAGTATGGCAACTTTCAAATCTGCTACTGAGTCTCCAGGGAGATTGAAGTGTTCTCCTACTGGTTTATGGATGTTGCCATTTCTGATGTCCGATTTGTCTCCATTTATTCTTTGGCATAAGGATAGTCCAGTCTGTCCAATGTACATGGCAGATGGGCATTGCTGGCACATGACAGCATATACCACATTAGTGCCTCCTGATGGTGTGGCTGATGTGGTTGGGACCTTTGATGGTATCACTGGAATCGATGTGCGGAGAGAGTTGGCAACAAGGTTTGTTGCAGGGATAGATTCCTGGGTTAGTTTTCTTGTTGTATGGTGTCCAGTTGTTGGTGAATATTTGCTTCAGATTGGAGTGTGTCTGTAAGCAAGGATTGGTCTGCCTCCCAAGGCTTGAGAGAGTGAGGGATCATCTTCTGGGATAGGTTGTAGATCCTTAATGATGTGTTAGAGAGATTTTAGCTGGGAGTGGTACGTGATGGCTAGTGGTGTTCTATTGTTTTCTTTGTTGGGTCTCTCCTATAGTAGGTGACTTTCGGATACCTGTCTGGCTCTAGCAATCTGTTTTTTCACTTCCCCAGGTGGGCACTGTAGTTTTAAGACTGTTCGATACAGATCCCATAGGTCTTTGTCTCTGAGGGATCAGAGCAAATGTCATTGTATCTGAGGGCTTGGCTGTAGACAATGGATTGTGTAATGTGTCCAGGGCGGAAGCTAGAGGCATGTAGGTATGTATTGTGGTCAGTTGGTTTTCAGTATAGGATGGTGTTAATGTGACCATCCCTGATTTGTATTGTAGTGTCCAGGAAGGGGATTTCTTGTGTGGACTGGTCTAGACTAAGGTAGATGGTGGGGTGGAAATTGTTGAAATTCCAGTGGAATTCTTCAAGGAACTCTTTCCCATGGGCCCAGATGATGAAAATGTCATCCATATAGCGTAGGTAGAGGAGAAGTACTTGGGGGCGAGATCTGAGGAAGCAATGTTCTAGGTCAGCCATAAAAATGGTGGCATAATGTGGGGCCATGTGGGTACCCATCGCTGTTCCACTTGTTTAAAGGTATAGATCATCTCCAAATCTGAAGTAGTTGTGGGTCAGGACAAAGTCACAAAGTTCGGCTACCAGGCATGCCATATCATCAGAAAAACTGTTCCTGATGGCATGTAATGCATCTTTGTATGGAATGTTGGTATAGAGAGCTTCTAAATCCATAGTGGATAGGACGGTGTTTTCTGGGAGAGCAACAAAGGTTGCAGGCTTTCATCAACATGTTACTTTTCAATGCCCCAGAGAACTTCAGCTTTGACAAATCTTCAAAATGGGCAGCTTGGAAGCAATATTTTGCAATAACTTGCTGCAAAACTCCATCAGGAAACTGGAGATATTCAGGTATCTTCTTTAATTTATGCTATGGGGAAGCAGGCAGAGCATATCTTTAAATCCTTTAACTTTACTGAAGACCCTCACAAAGATGACTATGAATGGGTTCTGGTCATGTTAGATGCATACTTTATAGTTCAGAGAAATGTGGTTTATGAAAGAGCACATTTTCACTGGAGAATTCAAGAGCCAGGAGAAATTGTTGAATTTTTTTTATCACTCCATATGAACTGGATGAAAACATTGATTTTGGAACTGCAAAACATAAAAATACCACAAACAGGCAAGTTATTAAATTAACATATAAAAAATTTTCACTGCAACTTTGACTGACAACAGACTTAACCCTAACTACAGCTATACAGATAGCAAATCAGTCTGAACAAGTCAAACAGGAGAACAAAAGGAAGAAGCGAGCTGAAAATCCTGAAACTGGCTTAGGAGCTGTAAACAAACACATAAGTGCTAAAAGCAATTATAAAACACCTGAGGCAATGGGAGTGAACTCCCAGGCTCAAAGAGAGAAATTCTAGCCTATATGTACAAGATGAGGAAAAAATCATAACCCAAGAAATGTCTGTCTAGCCAAAGGCACAAGGTGTAATAAATGGACTAAATATGGACCTTTTGCAGCTGTTGGATGCACCAAGTCAGGGAGTTGACAAATATTACAGACAATCAAGAGCCATTGTTTCTGGGGTCTATCATTAATGATGAGACAGAACATGCCTGGAGAGTGAAATTCAATATTCATGGCAAAACTATTGACTTTAAAATTGACTCAATCGTCTGATGACACTGTCATCTCAGAAGGGGCTTACGATTGATTTCAACCTTTTCTAGAGCTGAAGCCTCCTGACACAGCTCTGATTGGCCCTGCTGGTATTCCGAACTGTAAGGACCATTTTACCATAGAAACAACCTATGACAAAAGCTATGCTTAGAGTGCATGTAAGCAAAGGTTTGAAGATGACCAACTTTCTCAGCTGCTGTGTGGCAGCAATGATGGTCCTAATGAGAGAGGTGGAAAAACTCAGAGAAATTGATATTGGATTTTTTTAATAGAGATCCAGTACAAATCTACTTGAGACAAAGTTGAACCATACAAAGCACAAACACCGCTGTCAGAGAAACTTTTGGAGAGGCCATCTGTTGATTTATGTGAATTCAGAGGACATTGTTACCTGGTTGTAGTGGACTATTTTTCCAGGTTTAAAGAAAAAATATATTTGAAAGACACTACATGGTGTTCTGTTTATTGAGAAACTGAAATGCACTTTTGTTCATTTTAGTATTCCAGAACAATTAGTGATGGACAACAGACTGCAATTCACTGCAGCAGAATTGTGAAATATGATTTTGATCATATTACTAGCAGCCCACATTACCTATGAGCAAAGAGAGAGGCTGAGAGATCTATACTGACAGCCAAAAACATTCTACATCAGAAAGATGAAATCCTTGCTCTTTGTAGTTGCAAATTAACACCAATAGCAGCTACTGGATATAATCCAGCACAGCTCTTGATGGAAGGATAATTTAGAACTACTACTTGAACTTTGGAAAAGCCTCAATCTTCAAAGTGGCCAGATGTGAAGAGAGTAACAAAACTGGATAAAAAGGCACCCTCCCCTCCCCAAGCCTATGAATACTTTTACAATAAACGTTACTCAGTTAGAGAACTGCCAGCTCTAGAACCCGGTGACTGTTTGTATCAAATTGGATGGAAAAAAAGATGGATAACTCCAGCTGTCATAAAGAAAAGGAATTCAGCTCCCAAATCAGATGATCGAGATCAACAGTGAAGAGTTCAACAGAAACTATCAATATCAACAGTTTGTTTCTTAGAAAGAATAAACAGCAGACTAAACTCTGTAGATGGCAGATGAACAAGATGATGACTCAAATTTCAAACTATGAACAGTCATTGCAACTGATGGACGACCAGATAACCAAGTTGTTAGGTGTTCAGGATTAGAAAACCCGTACAATTCAGAGATACTGAACAGATTGATATGTATACTAAACTTGAAAGATAGCGTAATGATGTTTATTTTATAAATGATATAAACGTAGAACTTCAAAAAGGAGAGGTAACTGTAACTGAATAGTAAATTGTATTTTATTGTTCAGCCACTAGCTGGTGCTGTGAGTAAAATATCTTATTAGGCTAATCCAGAGGTTCCCAACCTTTTCCTTTATATGGACCATTACATCGTCATCGAAAGCTTTTGCAGACTACCTTGTAAGCAAGCTGTTTTAAACATTTTTAACATAGCCTGTGGCTGATGGGAGTCAAACTTACATATCAAGGGGTATTAAAAATGCAGCTATTTCTAATAATTCTTTATGTTCACTCACAACCATATTGCACTTGTCACAGTACGTTTACCTGCAATAGGCCTATCAGTGGGAAAAACATAACACTAATGAGAAGGGATTACACATTTTGTATATATCTCTGAGCTGTAGTCTCTCTAGTCAGTCTATATCTGATATAGAAGCCAGTCCTGCTACTGACAACCCTGTAGTCTAGAGAGTGGCTAGATGTAGGGGGGCTGTTGGTAATGTGTTTTGCCCAAGTACATCATGATGTCTTATGAACTTGTAGATTCAAAAAAGTCATAGTGTTTTGAAATGAACAAACCAGATGGAAGTCTGCTTCTAATTTTCTGACCCGATAGGTTTTTATCTTATGTCTACATCAATTTTTCTCTTTGCTTGTTTTAGACCATTTCTCCTCGTTGTTGCCCTTTTATAATTTTAAATGTGCAGAATTCTAACAAGCATCTGAATTAGCATTCGTCTCATGTAATAGTGGCACCCACCTACTAACTGCCCTGCTGCAGCTCCCCTTATGTTTTGTCCACTTTTTTAAACTTTACTTCTAGCTAGAGCTGCTGGGAAAGGGACATTCTGATTCACATCAGTATTCAAGAGAGTGAGTAGTGAGTGAGAATTCATCTTGAATATAATTGTTGGTGGGATATCTTGTGAAAAATTCTCTTTCAAGAGAACCAAAATGGACTATTTTGACTTGATCCCGTGACACTTGGTTCCTCTAAGTTCTGATTCCTAGCCTGGAGTATTGCTTGGATGCCAGGGAGACTGAAAGTCTGGAAGCTAACCAGACAGGCATCTGTGGGGCCTGAGGACCCAGGCAGCCCACCAGCTGGACAGCTAGAGAGTTCCAGGAGCTTACCAGCCAGGGAGCCTAGGGAGCTAGGCAGTCCACCAGTAGCTGGCTGACAGGACGCTAGGCAGGTGGGCAAGCTGGATGGCCATCCTGTTTCTGTTTCCAGGTTTCTGTTAAAAATTTTGATGGAATTGACATATTCTCATAGAAGGCTTTGGTTCTTTCAAATTAATGTTTTCTGAAAGAATGCAGTCCCATTGGAAAATTTTCAACCAGCTCAGCTTCCAGCAAGTATATTATAATAAATATTCCCCCCTTTAAAATAGAATGCTGAATCCTGAAGCAAACAGCTTGTCCATAGCAAAAATGTAGAAATATTGCCACAGAAAAGGCTTTCCTTTATCCCCTATCTTTTTTTGGAAAATGTTGCCCTAGCTTACGTTTTTCCTAATGCTGTTTCTTTGCTCCAAAGGCCAGGCTGCAGTTTGGCTTGGTTCAACTGTCTCCTACAACAGAAGGCTTTTGTTTTGTAACAGTGGGGATTCTACCAGGAAAATTATGAAGCATAAAAAGGTCATTTCCCAATAAACAAACCTTCCCTGTTATGGTGTGGTGATGGTAATAAATAATGTCATGTTTGCAAAAGGAGAACATTTCAGCTTGTTTTTAAAGAGTGCCCTCACCCCCTTGCAAAATCCTACAGTTGTGATCTGGCAAGGAAAGTTTTAGTCATCTGCTGTTTTCTCTCATGCTACACTACTCTCCCTTCCCCCATTTGGATAAACTGGAAACATTAATCATATGTTTATACTGCATTTTAAAGCCTCCAGCAGTGAGTCTCAGAGCCCAAATCTACAGATTTTGGTAAGCACTAGGGTGCTAAAAACTGCTCTACAGATGTTCAGGCTTAGGCCCCTCCCTCCCTGGGCTGCAGAGCCCAAGCTCTGGTCCCCAGCCCAAACATCTACACAGTTTGAGGCATCTTAGGCTTGATCTATATCCTTGTTGGTACCAGGTGCTGAGCACTTCTGAAGATCAGCTTGTCATGTTCTCTGGTGGTGTTTGGGTTAGTGAGCGGTTGTCACCATTTGTCCTGTTATCATGAATGCCTTAAAATGCTCTACTGCTGTAGCTACTTGTGTGGAAGCACCCAGCCAGCATACACACATCCACTGACAGTTGGGATGCTGATCAACCTTGGTTCACCAACTCTGATTCCAGCAACCTCCTTCTTTCGCCAGACACACTCTGGTATCCACCAGTCATGGTTACTGCTAGCCAAGTGCGGCAGGGTGTGGTGGGCCAGGGTCGGCTAGTCCCTGCTACTGAGCCCTAATTAGAGGGAAAAGGGAGCCAGCTGCATAGGCTGGTTAACAAATGGTGATGAGGAACAGCTCTAGAGCCTGGTGAAAGGAGCAGGGGGCAGTAGGCAGAGCAGGGGAATATCCAGGGGCAGAAGGCTGAGCACCCGGCTGCTTCTGGGCAGGATCTGGAAGACCTTGGTGACCAAAGGCACTTTTGTAAATGGTTGGTCGTGGGCAACCCACTATGAATAAAGTGCATGGGTAAAGTAAGAGTGATTTTTTGGATACGGTTTGTGAGGATGAGGGCCTGAAGAGCAAGAGGGGCTGAGTGTGAACAGTTACACCAAGTGACCCCAACACATCCCCAGTATCAAATTTCTTTAAAACCATCTGTCCTGAAATATCCAGATCTTCCCTAGAATATTCAGAGGAGTAGTAAGGTCTGTTATTTTCTTTGAAGAGAAGAAAGCACAGCAGCTTTCTTTAACTTGAATTAACAATCACTTTTAGACAAACATAGCACTGAGTTGATTTAGAATAGAAGAAAAACAAGTTCATTTAACCAAAAAGAAGGATGATTTAAGTGAGTGCAGGTATACGGGATAAAGTCAGAAATAGTTATAAGGAAATAAAAATGAAAAAACATTTTCTAATCACTATGGCTTAGCAAAAATATTCTCTTGGTTCAAGATTCTTATAGTGCTTTCTTCTAGCAAGATGGCTGACCACCCTATTGCTTAAGAGCTCCAACACAGTATAAAATACTCAGTTCCTTTGTCTAAGTGAAAGATAACCTGAAGTGCTTTGCCTCTGTCTTGTATAGTCCATTGAACCTTTGAAATGTATCCTTCTCAAAGCTCAGTGCCCCTGCTGTGAGGAAAGGTGCCAGGAGTCTGATGGAGAAGGTGCTGTGCCAGTTGCCTTCCTTCAGGTACCTCAACTATACAAATGTATCTGTCCCTGTAGCTGACGACATGACAATGAATGCCCAATTGACTGTGATGGCCTATTGTTTGTGATTGCACCCATGAAAGTGTTGGCTTTCTCTTGGTCTGGAGAAAAAAACAACCCTGTTTACCCACTCGCTACATTTATCTGGTTCAAATATCTTTTAGTCTCCATTTCCTTTACATCGGCACAGTCCTTTGGGTGTTTACCATACATACATGACACAGGATTATTAATAATCAGTGGGTGAATTGTTTTCTAACGATACCTTATGACACCTATAAGGTACAGATTATGACATCAGTGAATTGGGGTACACTGAACTGCACTGATACCAATGACCCCCTTCACCTCTGGCATTGGGATGCTCTTAGGATCATACAGGTCCAAGGTGTATCAATTTGGACACCCACTTCTGAAATTCTGGTCTAATGGTCCAATGCTTTAAAGCACTAAGCCCCTTCTGAGAGGGGGTACCCACAAATCCCAATTACATCAGTGGGAGCTGAGGACTCAATATCTTGCAGCTGGTGCTTAACAGATTGCATGATTAATGCTTAAATGTACTTCATACCCAAATAATGTCTAAGAAATAGTAATTATGCTGCAACTTACCCAGTGACTGCTCTCATAAGATCAGCAGCAAGCCAAAAATCTTTGTGCCCCTTTCATTCTCACTTGACTATTCTGCATGCCTAAATATTATGGAAGATGGCCATAGTCTGGTGGATCACTATGTAATTTATTAGGAGATTGCACTAAGAATTGTTTTATAACAAATCATTGAAACCATTTTAAAATATTTTCCACTCTCTGTCACAGGAATGTGCCCAGGTCTTATTTTTCTTAATATGCATATCTAATAGGGATTTCTCTCACTTTTGATACTAGTCAGCACCCACTCACATGCCTTGCCAGCATTATTCCAGAGGTTTATAAAGCAAGGGGGACTGCTCACACCAGACCTGGATCATCTAGTTTTAGGGCATACACGAATAAGCCTCTTATAAATTTTGCAGGAGCCAGCTTCACTTCCAGTACAAGTGCACTGACTCTGCAGCAGAAGCTATACTGTAGCTTTATTCCAAGCACTAATTGAAATGCTGAGAGCTACCGCACTGGGTTTCTTAGACAGTGTCGTCATTCTGTTTTTACCTATATTGCAGAAAAATACTTCCCCAGAATGGGGTTCTTTAACCCAATGCCACTCCATGACACACACACATGTTTTTTAGAAAATTTTCTTCAAGGTATCTTTTTATAACCATTTAAAAATGCTTGTTTAAAACATTGGTTTATTATGGGATTCAATTACAGAGCACACAAGATGACTAAGCCCAGAAGTCTAAAGGCAGGTTTGATGCCATTCATTTTTTTTTTTTTTACTAAATGTCTGGATAACTTGGCCATTTCAAAATGTTATTTCCATGCTATGAATGGAATTGTTTGCTAGGTTGCTCTGTTCCAAATGCCAAAGACATGACTCTGTTGACATCATTTAGTGATGTTTTTGTAGACTAACCTAAAACATTAAAATACCAGTGAAAATGCATTTTATTCCCCAAACATAGTATATGGAGTTAGGCAATATTGTACTTACAGTATTTTTTTTTAAATGTTTATTCACATTATTTATTACCTGAAAATATAATATGGCCATTGTTTGTTGGGATATAAATGCATTAATCCCACTCACAGTTTGAGGAAAAAATCTGTGCAGATTATTTATTTTAAAAATAGCTAAATATTTTGTCTACTTAAAGGATAAAGTTTCCAAACATCGTGCAATAAAAAGGCTTCCTTTTCTCTAGAACAGGGGAGTCAAACTTGTTTGATAAGAGGGGCCACACTGGAGGGCAGGACACTTGATGTGGGCCAAAGTGTGTCCCTGACCCAATCGGACGGTGGGGGCCCCCCGTCCTCCTTCCCAGGTTGGGCAGTGTGACTGTGGGGGCAGCTGGGCAGGCCCCATACTGTTCCACTGGCAGGGGGGGGCAGTGGTATTACAGAGGCTATCTGGTGTTCGGGGGCCAAGTCACTTTTCACTCCCTCTGTATCCCGCCTCATGCCCTTCTTCCTTGTCCTGTGCAATCCCTCCTCTGCACAGGGCAGAAGGGGTCCTGGTGGCAGGGACCCCTCCCGCTCTGTATAGGGAAGATTCAAAGGGTGGGGGCTTTGGCCCCCCCAGCTACTCTCCGTGTCCCATTTTGGTTCCCCCAGAGGCACTCCCCTACAACCCTATTCCGTGGTCCAGGTCTGGCCTAACCTCCCTCCCCACAGCCCACTCCCCCTTCCCGACTGGCAGGGCAGCTCCAGCCCCTGGAGCCTGCAGTCCATGCTGAGGCTGGCCTTCCAGAGCCCCATGGCCTGGATCTGCTCCTACTCCCAGCTCCCTGGCTTCCCCAGGGCCCATCCTCTCACCCAGCCACCCATCCCCCTTTCCCTTCCTCAGTGGGGCCCAGCCCCACTCCAGAGGAACTGCCACCTCTGACCACGCAGCCTGGGCTGGAGGAGAAGGAGGGATTTATTAAATTTCCCTCTTCCTCTCCTGCTCTGGCTATGTGCTGCAGAGGGGAGGGGCCAGCAGCTCCTCTCGCTGCTCCACTGCAGAGCAGCCTGTGTTCCTGCCTTCAGCCGGCTGCCCTGCCCCAGGGGGCAGAGAGTGGGCCAGCATTTAGGGCCGTCCCTGGGCGGGGGGGCGCGAACGGGGCGATTGCCCTGGGCCCCACGGGTACGTGGGCCCCGTGCTGTCCTGCTCCCAGCGGGGCAGTGCGGGGCCCACGCGCGCGTGCCACAGTCCCTCCTCCCCCGGTCGCCCCGCTGCCTTTGGCACCCAACCAAAGGCCGGAGGGCAATGCCCGGCCCCTGGGCTGGCCCTCCCTGCTTCCAGGGCAGAGCAGGCAGGCCCAAGGGCAGAGCACATGGGGCCTAGGCTCTATGCCGGCCTGCCCCACATGGCCGGTTCTCTCCCCTGCAGCTGGCTCCGGCTCCACCCCCACCCACACACAGGCAGTCTCAGCCTCCTGGCTGGAGTCGGCTGTGACTCCCCTCCCCCCGTCCCTGCAGGTGGCAGCCTCAGCATCCTGGCCCAGGGCCGGCTCCATGGGGGGCGGAGGGGGCGCCACATTCCCCTCCAGCATGGAGGGTGGGGCCCCGCTTTGGCCCCGAGCCCAGCTCCTCCCATGGGACAGTGCTGCCAGTATCTGGCTGGCTCCTGGTTTGCAGGGCAGGGCCCTGGAGAGAGACTGTTCCACATAGTTTGGGCTGCTTCACTCCATCCCCTCCCTGCTCCCCAGCAAAGGTAGCCTTAGGTTATCTGGGGCCCTAGGCGAAGGCCCATTGTTGGGGGCCCTCTATAGAGAAGAGGTGAAAATTAATTCTCACACACCAGGTTCCTACAGCACCATTACTGCCTCCTGCTAGCAAATATATATTACAACAGGGCCTTTCATTTTGAATGTCCTCCATGGCACAGTGTGGGATACCATTTAGCAAATACAATATAGTATACAGAGGAGAGTCACTGTTTCTTTAAATGTAGTTATACTTGCAGTATTTAATATTTTTTACTTAGCATACAAGCATACAATGAAATTCCCTACAGAGAGGCCACTTTTCAAAGGCTAAAGTTCCAAAGGGGTAGCCGTGTTAGTCTATTGAAGAAAAACAAACAGAGTCCTGTGGCACTTTTGAAGACTAACACATTTATTTATCGCATGAGCTTTCGTGGGAGAAAATCCCACTTCATCAGATGCTTTGAAGATAGGAAATTAATCTTCAAAGCATCTGACGAAGTGGGATTTTCTCCCATGAAAGCTCATGTGATAAATAAATCCGTTAGTCTTTAAAAGCGCCCCAGGACTCTCTTTCTTTTTCAAAGGCTGTCACCTTAAGTTTCACCTGCAAAATGTGTATAAGGGGAAGGGATATATAAGCAATCTATGAATTGCATGCAGAAAATACGTAGCTGTGCATGTAGAGCAGGAATGGGCCAAGAAGTTAAAAGCATTGCACAAACCCTCCTGCACTGTCTAGCCCAAGACACTGACATTAGTGGAGCAAGAGGAATCCCCCGCCCCCCACCATCAGTCTCACAATGCTTGGCAACCACTTTGCAGCAGCTAGTTCTGCTGTCCTGCTAATTGACCAAAGTATTCCTCTGTACTCCTTCCAAATCCTGTCTTGGGGTGGAGTACTGTGAGGTCTTCAGTTTGTTCTCCATCCTCAGCCTGCCTTGTATGTCCCCTAAGTATTCTACTGAGGGAGCCCCTGCAGACCCAGGCTTCACTTCACATGGGGCCACCTGTGCAACTGTTCTGAATCTTGCATTCCCCCTCCACCTAGTTCAACAGAATCACACCAGTCGTGGGGGAAGATCCATAGTTTCAGAGCCAGGGCAGGATCTGCCTGTGAGTGCAGTTGTATTGCTGTATGCCGAGTTTTTACATGCACAATTATTGGTTTGCATCCACCCATGCATGGTTTAACAAACTGGGATCCGAGTGTCTTGTCTTTGATTAAAACCTCAACCTTAACATTGTTTTCGCATAGCATCTGTTATTACAATACCTTATCCATGTAAGTAGTTTCACTGAAGTCAATGAGGCTCCTCCAGTAAGTAAAGATTTCTTGCATGAGTAAAGATTTGCACACCCATAGGTTTGGGGTTTTTTTTGAGTTAACAGTATATTTAATGGGAGATGTCATGTCAAATTTCCTCAAATAATAATGTTGCTAGACATCCTTCTCAGTAGATAAATGGACTGAGCAATAGAATAGTCTGCTGTCTGCAGAATAGACCAATTCATGTAATTTATATCATTGATTCCTTCCAAATGAAAGTATGGCTAGAAACTATTGTTCCAACAGCAAGAGAACAATAAGAAACAAAGTAAAAGTTTTTAAAGTGCCTAGCTCTCATTTTAAAAAACGATGAGGTGATTGCCACTTCTGAAAAGGGGGAGTCAAGCTCATCAGTCACTTTTGAAAATCACCTCCCCCCCACCATTAATATGGAGAGGTGACAGCTTCTTCATAGTTAGTTTTAATCAGTTTTCCATTATAAGCCCAGTTTTTGTCTTTGTCCCATACACAAGGCGCAGGATGGTCCTATCTGCTTCATATGTCAAAACTCCTGTCTGCAATCAGAGGATATTATGAATAAAACAGGAAGGGTGTGTCTACACTGGCAAGTTAGGTCAATTTAAGGATGCTTAAGTCAACCTAAACAAAGCGGTGTCAACACCTGGCTTTCATTAAGTCAACTTAAGAACTTTCTTAAGTCGACTTAATAACTACCACTCTTTAGGTCGACTTAACACCTAAGTCGATTTGTTAAGTCGACCTAAAACCTGTGTGGATGCCCTAAGTCAACTTAATTTCCTAAGTTGACCTAGGGCTGTGGAGAAGGGAACCATGGCTCCCTGGCAGAAGGGAGCCATGGCTCCCTCCTCCCCAAAAGGGAGCCGCGGCTCCCTGGAGAAGGGAGCTGTGGCTCCCCCCCCAGGGACCAGGGAGCTGCAGCTCCCCAGCAAGCAGGGAGCCGCAGCTCTCTGTCAACTTAACACATGCTTGTGTGGATGCAGGCAGTTGACTTAAATTTCTAGTGTACAGTCTCTAAGTCTACATAACAAGGTCAACTTTAAGTCGACTTAAGTTGACCTTGTTAAGTCGACTTGAGAGTTGACTTAGCTTTTCTAGTGTAAACATACCCGAAGAGCTAACTGAAATATGGGAGTCTGAAAGATTTGGCATCATATCTTGGTCTAGAAACTTAAGTTATGCTTACAATTCAAGGTCCCCTTATAAGTAGGGAAATAAAGGGTTATGATACTCAAGTGACCGTATTCTGTCCTATATCCCTGCCATTCTTTGCACCCTCCACATAAGGTAGATGTGAGTGCATGACAAATACTAAAGCTAATTGACATCTCAAACTCTTGTATGCCTTGGTGACTTGGCTATTGACATTCGTGGTTGGGCGCATCTTAACCCCACATACTTTAGTGGTTTGCTTATGGAAATCTTACGAAATCTGCAGCCACACCTGTAGGGGATTTAACACTGTCCAAATAATTTCTGTAGCAGAGTATGTGTAGTTGAATTGTGAGAATGAACACTTTTAAGATGTGCACAAAAGAGTCTGTCCACTGTGAATAGGAAGTGGTTAATATGGTAGCAAAACTTCCAATGACTGGCCTGGGGCAATTATATTGGTACATTTCTCTCCTCTATGCCAGTCTCATACATCTAACTGTTGGTATCTCACAACAATGTCTAAGTGCTTTCTCCATGCTGTTCCTTACACATGTAGTGCTTTCCCTGAACTGACCCATGAGGAGATGTTCTTTGCTGTGACACTTCTAAGAAACTAGAGGGTAGGCTGAGACACTCACAAAAATCGCTAACACTTACTGTGTCTATTATAAAAATGAAAAACAATTGCAGGTGTGCATAAAAATGTGTGATTTTTATTCCTCTCCCTAGTGATGTTGTGCATCACTTATCTTCTCTGATTGTAGACTGTCCAGGTCAGAGTGTATAACTTCATATCTTAGTGTAGAGCGTCTGATTGCAGCATCTTTATCCTACAATAATATAAGACTGGATGTGAACTGAATGTTATGTATTGTGTATGTGATGAGGTGAGATGTTCATGTTGCTGCCTTTTCAATGGAAGGTGAATTAGAGGACAGTATATGGCTTTGCAAGTGGCACATAGAATCTTATTATATAAAGGTATCATGTTTTAGAGTATGGTAGAGTGGAGCAGGGATAGGCATTGAATATATGCTGTGTGCCAGCATAGATTTATTTCCAAAATCTAAGTGGAGGCTGGATTGGGATATAGGGCAAAATCAAAGTTCTATATGGGACCTTAGGGCTGCACTTATATGTTTTCTAACCTTTTGATTAAATTTTACCTTAATTTAAAATTTCCCAAACTTTTCAATGTTTTTCTAAAAATATAATATTTTAAAGGTTATTTCCCTTGCATTTTATTGACAACCTTCATAGTCATTTTAAAAAATTATTCTTGGTCTAGAAATTTATAACCAGAGCTAGGAAAAACTACTACCAATTCATTGAAATTCTCTGGATATTCCTACTGATGATAAGAGAAGCACTTTCCTAATTACAATCAAAGGAAAATCAATGAGCAACTGTGGGACACATTGCTTAGGTAGCGAGAATCAATGGAATATGCAAATAAATATTTCACTGGATCGACCTGAGATCAGGCATATGACTGTGTGCGTAAAGGACTTGCTAAGAAACTGAAGGACAAGTTGTTGAGCTATATATATTGACGTTGTCTTTGTTTTGAAACAGCTGCAGTACCAAGTACATCAGCAAAATAAAAACTACACAACTAGATCAATGGACAGGAATAAAAATGCAATCCCTTAAGTGAATTTTTAAAAGCTAGACAATAAAATTTACTATAGCTAGACCAGTTGTCGAGCGGAAAAGAATAGTTGAGAAGTTGTATTAATATTAATAAATGAATAACTTGTCTGTCTTAATGTGTTAGAAGGAAAAGTTGTCAACATGCTGTACTTATGAAATATGATGGCCAGAAAAGTCTCATGAGGAAACTAACCCCTTGTTGGCATCAGGATGGTTTGTGCCCACTGCACACGCACGCAAAGTGAGAGCAAGTATTTACCTGTGTATGCATACAATAATAAACCGAGTCCTGTGGCACTTATAAAGACTAACAGATTTATTTATCGCATGAGTTTTCGTGGAAGAAAATCCCACTTCATCAGACATACAATAATAGTTGACCAAACATCACAATAAATTCTAGAGAAACAGAAAACAAAAAGTACTAGAGACCTTAGTGGAGTCTTGAACCCTGATCCCACACCTGGACATAGGATCAGGTTCTGTGCATCAGTACAGCTTCCCTCTGTTGTCTGTGGTTCAGGAAAAATATATGTAGACTTGTCACGTGATGCACACTGGGCTATGAGCTGTGTGACTTTTCTATTCAATCCTGTCATGTAATTGTCTGGTTTAATGCAAAATATGCCTGCAGGGTTCCTTTATGAATGCTCAGAACATGGTCTGCATTATTTTTATGGTATCATGTCCTCTGCAGCATCATGTATCTGTACAGATGTTAAACATGTTCCCAGGTATTTCACGTGTTTCTGACGGAAGGCAGACAATCAGGGCTGCCTCTCAGCATGGAGGCTGAAGAGATGCATGGCAAAGACAAAGACACACTTTGAACTGAGGTAGGCTTTTGGCCAGAGAATCACCATCTTGAAAACATCTCCAACTATAAGAAGGATTGGGCCCTACCTAGGGATAGGCAGAGACTGGCTGCTAAACCATCTTACAGCCACATCTTGTGAGTAATCCTGGACAGTAATGTTAGGTTAGAATGTGTCATATCTTTTATGTGATTATGATTACTCCTGACTGGTTTAGTAAATGATTGTGCATTGATTTGCTATACACTCACTTAAAATCTTGTTCTAATGGATAAATTAATATTTGTTTTCTCTAAAGCTGTGTGGTCTTTAGAGGGTATGAATGAGTGAGGCTGGGCATTCTCATTTCTTTGATAAATGAGCAAACCAGTGTCTATGAACCTACAGAGATTGGGGAAAGGTCCTGATCTCTGTAGGACAGAAGTTCATGGTGTGGTATCTGGGGGCTGGGGGTACTCACTGGGGGTCTGCCCCAAGTGGCTGGAGAGCGTGCCTCCACTGCCTGGGACTGAATACATGCAGGAGACTGGTGTGGACTGACTCAGGAGTGGGTGATCACCTGGCATAGTGGGGTGAATTGGGATTCAGGAGTGGCTATCGGGGTCACATTGGCATGCCAAACTAGATTCCGAGAAGGGAATGTCACAACACTAACATAGAAGCTGCTATGAATTCCACTGCATTTCCAAAGGTATGTCTACATGTGAAACCGATATTAGGTAAACTTATAGCCGCTATGGTGGCTCATGGCCACACTATGCTACTGGGGTCGGTAATGCGCATCCTCACCAGAAGCACTTCTACTGACCTAAAAGGGTTCGTGTGGGGAGCTCAGAAATGTCTCAGCTCTGCTGTCAGCTCCTTATTAGGAGCGTGGTTGCCCCCCAGGTTCTGGGGCTCTCAACAGGCTGCTCCCCATTCACTGCCAGGATGGGATGGAGACTGCCCAGGGCTTCTCTAAACCTGTCTCCACCAGGAACTGGGTAGCCTTGTCAACTTCACTGCTCCAGTTGACAAGGCAGACATCAATCAACTGATGTAACTGTAACAGACACTGCATTGCCCTAACACCGATATAAGCCTTAAGTCTCGTGTGGAGGTAGAATTATGTTGGTATAGTAGGGCACTTACATCAGTGGGAGAACGGCTGCTTTATGCTGACCTAACGGTGTAGTATAGACCAGACCTCATTTGTTTTCATGTATAAAAAGCTGAACTGGAATCTTTCTGTGCAGATGTATATGCCCACCCCTCTGGAGGCTGTGCATGTAAATATCTCAATTCTTTGTGTAGCAGTCTCTTTATTTAATCATGAGGATACTTTGATTAAAGTACCTCAGTAAGCACTTACAATGAAAATATATGCGTTGGTCCTTTCTTCAGTATATTTGTTCTGTGGGTTTCTATTCCACTTTTTGGGTGAAACATATTGCCCTACTGACTCCTTTGTTCCCAGAATCAAAGGGTACCAAATTCTATCTCCTCTTAGAAATCACTCATGAATCCCTTGTATTGTGCTTGAGTAGTGTGGACAGACACTTTTTTCAAATAAAGAACGGAAATCTAAGTTTAGTTTAACCTCCCCAAGAAACTGAGTCTGTCAGTGTAGCTGTGTTGTATGCACTCTGTAACCCGAGTGCTCAGACATCTTTGGAGATGCACTGGCTTCAAGGGATTCCTAAAAGAAAGCAGACAGGCTCTTCCACAATCACTTTGTTATGGTTACACAGTAAGTAAACTCCATTGTCCTTAGCAGTCAGCAGGCACAGGGCCATAAAATTATACCAAAAAGGTAACAGATTTATGGAGAGTGCCACTTTATTATAGGCAATTATTACTCCGTGAATGATTATTATAAAGGTAGCTGTGGGCAATGAAATGCACACATCTACCCACTTGTCTACGGCAACAAAATCCTCGTGTTACTTCTGTTCAAATCCCTGACTGGTGTGTGTATATTTATGACTGCATTTTGCTGTGTAGAGTATGTCAGATTTCTTGACTGCCTTTACTAGCTGAGTTAATCAACTGGTTCCCTTGGCTCGCTGGATCTAAGGTGCTTTATGTTAATGGGCCTGATGTCTGTTTTTGACTCTGTAGGAGGTGGCTACGGGCTGAGAATGTCTGTGCATATAATATATGTACACATAGATCACCATTTTGGTTTCTCACAGACAGGCCTGTGCTCATCATATATCCCTCGCAAAGAGGCTAAACTCAATTGTCCATCACAAGTAGTCCATTTTGCATGGGAATATTTGCTTTTTAAATAGCTTTGAAAATATGACTGGGTTTAAAATGAGTGCTACAGAAAATGGTGATTTATAATTTGTTTGAAAGCTAATGATTTGGGGAGGTTGGAATAAGTTTCTATCTAATCTTTGTATTTATAACTACTATTCACCATAGAATCTGGCTAGCAGAGTTTAAAACCTTCCCTTAGTCAGCAGGCAAGCGACAAAACAGGAAGGCAAGTAATGGGAGGAAGTGGCATCAGGAAAATGTGCGTGCAGGAAGCAAGGTTGGCAGGTAGCATGAGACAGTTTCAGGGGTGGAAAAAGCCTTTCTGGGAGTCTGCCAGCTAAGCAGATTAGCTGCATGCCAACTGTTGTGAGAGGTTTAAGTATGTGAGGAAAGAATTTGCAGCTCTTGTTCATAGATCTGTGCATACACCTGTGATCAGCAAAATATAAACTTTTTGCAGATTTGTGGAAAAAAACCCAACAAAATACTCTAGTATGTTACTCAGATTTTTTTTTTAAAAACAGCCTTTTTCTCCTGCTTCACAGAGAAAATTACCTTCTTCATCTCAGAGGCAAGGTAGGCAAGGTAATATCTTGGTAATATCTTTTTTTGGATCAACTTTTGTTGGTGACAGAGAGAGGCTTTCAAGAGCTTACTAGAACTCTTCTTCAGGTCTGGAAAAGAGCTTTGTGTCACCAGCAGAAGTTATACTAATAAAAGAAATTATCTCACCCACCATGTCTCTCTAATATCCTGGGACCAACAGAGCTTACAACCATCCTGCATTCTTCATCTCAGTGAGAAATTAAAAGGGGCCATTGAGGCTTTGAATCAAAGCAAATGCAAGCAAATCACTTTGCTTCGTGTCCTTCTTAGGTGATTTTTATTTCACCTTCTGGTTCTGAACTCTGAATTGCACTTGAAAGATGCTTCAGTGCCGAGCTAGGTAAAGTTTTTCAATGGAAACGCTTTGGATGAAAAATGCAGATCTAGTGACTCTGAACTATTTTCAATTATCAATTTGTGTTTTGGTTTGTCAAATTGTTCGGGCCAAGGAAAGAGAAGATTTAAAAACAAATCTGAGAAAAAAATAAATGTTTAGTTTTGACATTTTCTAAACAGTTTGTCATCTTTAATTTCAAAACAGCCTTTAATATTATTTTTAAATACTTTTTTAAATGGTTGAAGTTGAAATAAAACATTTTATTCAACTGGAAACGATTCTCCCCCAACTTCTCAGTTTGCTTAAAATTTTGAAAAATCTCAGGTTGAGGTTAACTCAAATTTGGAGGTTTGGGGAGTTGCTAGAGAGATGAAAAATTCGTTACTCTCACAACTTTGGAGGTATAATATGCCACTCTTCCAAACTGTCACCTGCTCGTGAGAAATTTCATTGCCCATTTCATCCTTAATTAATCTCCTGGGGTACATCTACACTGGCAAGTTAAGTTGACTTAAGGACACTTAAGTCGACCTAAACAAAGCCGGATCCACACTGGGTTTTTCTTAAGTTGACTTAACACCTCCTTTTAGGTCAACATAAGCCTTAAGTCGATGCTTTAAATCGACTTAAAGCCAGTGTAGACGGGGATTAACTCTGTCAATTTTATTAAGTCGACTTAAAGCCAATATAATGGCTACCTCTGCTGTTAAGTCGACTTAACTCTGTAAGTATAGACATAGCCATGGTGATTTGGGGCTTCAGCTTGAAGCCCATAGATTGACTGCCTCAGACTAGGCTGAGCTGGAGGCTCTGGGTGTTATTCTTTGGTTATTTTATTCATTTGAATTTTCCTTGGAAAATGGGGTTCATGGCTCATAAACATCTCCAAACTGAGGATTTCATTTAATATTTCTTCTGGAGAGGCGCAATCATGATGAGTAACAGTTTGTCATGACAAGCTATGTTTTGTGTTCAGAAATGACAACGTTTCTTAGAGAAATTTATGAGAACTCACAAAACTATTTATTATTTTGCAATGCTTGTGAAATGAAAAATGTATATATTCTCAGTGAGTGCGGTGTACACACACACACACACACACACACACACACAGAGAGAGAGAGAGAGAGAGAGAGAGAGAGAGAGAGAGAGAGAGACACTACACTGCACTGTAAATTTTCTATAGATAGAAAAGAATTCAACTGGAACAAGTGCCAGAAGAGCAAATTTTCTTGCACAATGCTAAGTAACTAGTAGGGGAGACTATTATGATATGTTTACCAAACTATGGCGCATGGGCTGCATACGTCCTGCTTACACATTTTGACTAGCTATTATGATATTTTCATATTAAAATCTGTACTGCATTTAACTTCATGCGATATCTCCCTCCCATCTATTGAGTCTAGTGGCATCACAATTATGTGAAGCTCTTCATAATATATATCATAAGCCAGTTAAATCACCAGTGAGTGGGTCAGATTGGGCACTCATGCTTGTTTTCTTTTGTAACATGACTTTAAAACGTATATATTGTCTGGTTTTATTATTTGGTAATACCCCTTTAAAAGCAGGCAGATGGTTTTGTTTTTGTTATTAATAAAACACTTGAAAATATTTTCTCTGATTGTGAAAATTCTTAGCTTTATGTACAAAATGTATATATTATTTTCTATAATTGACCTGCTCTGGCAGAGCAAGACTGAGTGATATGGCCCTGACAGCTGAAAATCTGGGAACCGCTGGCCAAGAGAGAGAAAGCGAGTGAGGTAATATCTTTTATTGGACCAACTTCCATCAGTAAAAGAGAGAGAATTTCTCACTGTGATGGGGTGTCCACCCCACACAAGGCTTGAAAGGGTTTAGGTGGCCAGGTAGGTATACTGCTGTAAGAGAGTACAATGCCTGGGCAAAGCTAATCCCAGCATAGTCACTGGGAAACACCACTAGGGTGGGTGGATCCTGTGACACTCACCAACAGAAGTTGGTCCAATAAAAATATTACCTCCGCCGCCTTATCTCTTTAATATCCTGGGCTGATACAGCTACAACTATACTACATACAGTGGAAGACCTAAATATTTCTCAGGTTTTGACAAGTCCAGCTTGTCCTGGTTTTAATTCTAATGACTGCATTTACGTGAATAATATTTTTGCTATTGGCATTTGAAATTGAGATATCACTCGAAACTGCCTTATTAACATGCTAATCAAACCTTACCTCCATTTTGTTTAGCCTCATCAAAAATGTAAAGGAGCAACTAATGATGAATCTGGTGTAGAAGATTAGGGAAGAGGGTCTAGACGAGCAATATTTTCTGAGGAGAGAAAATCTGTTTCTCAAAGGGACTTGCTGGTGCACGTTAGTGATGCTGCTTATTTTCTAATACCAAAAGGAAAGAAATGGGGAGTTTGGTATGCTATAGATTGGGTAAAATGTACCTATCTTGATAAAACTATTTATTCAAATATCCAGGTACATTAGGAAGTGATCTCTTTCTTTGAATATGTTCTTTGATTCAATTTTAATGAGTAGGTATCACTGACATTAATCAGGAATCATGTAATGGCAGGTGCTATAACATATTAACAGTCCTAAAAGTAAGAAACTCTGCCTTCTAACACTACGGAAAAAACAGTTGATTAATAACAGTTAAGTAAAAAATACTTGAGACAAGGTGGGCGAGGGTAATTAATATCTTTTATTGGGCCAACATCTCTTGGTGAGAAAGACAAGCTTTTGAACTAAAAAGAACCTGAACAAGAGCTCTGTGCAGCTTGAAAGTTTCTCTCTCTCACCAACAGAACTTGATCCAGTAGAAGATGTTATCTCACACACCATCTCCCTCTAATATTGTAGGGTGGACATGCAACCCTGCAAACGTAAGAAAAATAGACTTTAAACAGGAAAGATCTTTTTTGATTGAATAATTATAAAAGCAGAACAGATGTGCGTGTCTGTGTGTGAGTGAGATCCCTGGTGACTCATAGTGCCGGCATCCAGTTATGTTATTTTATAGCAAGACAATTGCCATCAAGGTCTGGTGTGGGTTTGTTTTTAGCTTCCTTCCTCGGCTGCAGGCCTTCAGTCTGTGACCCTCCTTGTGCCAGTGGAGGGGTGGCTACAGATCCTCGCAAAGTCCATTCATGTTGGTCAATGTGAGTCTGCCAGAGGGTTGTGTAGAAACCTTCCACAAGGCTACTTTGTCACCTCACTGCCTCTTAAATCCTTCTAGTTCTTACCAACACAAAAGCAGATCAAATGCTGCCTGGGAATTTGCATTTCACTATGTGGAAGGTGTTGCTGTCACTAGATTATTGGGTCAACATAAGTGTCCTATAGTAATTACCAATTTCTATCAAATTGAGAATTGAGGCTTCGTAATACGTGAACTTCTCAAAATGTGCTGAGCCAATTGGGCTTCTTATCTTGCTGCTGGCAACTCTGGTTTCTTTCTTTTGAATGTTCTTCGTGCTATGTACCAGGCCTTGAAAACTGACTCTCTGAACCATGAACAGGCTGAAAGAGGGTTTTTTCTGTCAGTGACGCTTATGCTCTTGTTTGAAAACTTAATATATCCAAATATAGCCAAATTTTGATTCCACTATTTATTTTCTTTAGTGTCTAAATATTGGATTAAAATACATGAATGTAGACTATATTGTTATACATGTATTCCACACATACCAATTACTATACAACAGGATAAAAGTCTATGTACACAACAGATAAATAAAAAAGCATGTTATGGAAGTGTCTTACAAAAGGTTTAAGGTAGCTGCCTCATCACAGAGTCTAGCTAAAGGGAATGAATTCCTCATCTTAAGTGTAACCACAGCAAAAGCTGAATCAGCAAGTAACATACTCTGTTGTTTTTATACTTGTCAATGGTGAAAACTGTAAATAGTGGTGTTGGGACTTATATATCCAAGATCAATGAGAAAGGTTTCAAATAGAGCAAGTCCCTCCTTATTAAGGGCTTTAAAACTAACATAAGCATAAAGCTTGTGAGCATAAAATCAGCCAATATACTGAATTAAGAGGAGTATGGTGTAATCATGGAAGATCTAGCCAAGCCCCTACTGACGGCAGTGTATTCACTGCCATCAGTTCAAACTCTCTGGTTTGATTGAATGGCCCGTCAAGACCCACTCAGTTGATCCGGAGTTTGAGTCAGTAACTCCAGCCCCATAAGCAGAGTGGCGCTGAGTTGAAGGGAGTGCATTCCACAATAGCTGCAATGTTAGAGATGCCCTTTGAAAGACTGTCTAAAAGAGAGTTACAAGAAATGAAGGAGATATTTAATGTTTCCATATGAGAAGTAAGTATCTTGGGCTATGTCTACACTTACAAAAGCTAGTTTGAATTAGTTAATTCGAATTTACTAATTTGAACTAATTTTAGTTAGTTCGAATTAACTTGATTTGAACTAGCATGGCCCCATTAGAATGCTAGTTTGAACTAGCCATGTCCATGCAGGGCACTTGCTTAGTTCGAATTAGTCAGTTGCAGGAAGGTCAATCTGCTGATTAGCTCACACTAACATGGCCACATTGGATTAGTTCGAATTAACGGATCAAATTAACCATTAATTCGAATTAAGCAATCAAATTTATTATTTCCGATTAAGGAAGCCCTTAATTCGAACTAATGAAAGTCTAGTGTGGCCAAGGCTTAAGTTAGTTCGAATTAAGCTTCCTTAATTCGAACTAACTTGCAAGTGTAGACATAGCCTTAGAGTCTATAATTCAGGTGTATATTTTAAAAAAATCTTTTCTGGGAATCAAAGACAGCCTGTAACAGCTACAAAGCAATCATCATATTATATGGGATCAATAATCTAGCTTTTCTTAAAAACAAACAAACAAACCCAAACCTATAAATATTTCAAATGAAAAGATAAACCAAAACTGTGCATAGCCTTTTAATGTAGGCTGTGGTAGTGTATTAGGGCATCTCTTTTATATTTCTGCAACATCATGGGCCTGACACTGGTGACACAAGGGCTGTGTCTACACTGGTAAATTAAGTCGACTTAAGCTTGCTTAAGTCGACTTAATTTACCCTGCGTCTACACTACAGTTTGCTTAAGTCGACTTAATGAAAATTAAGTCGACCTTATTAAACCACCTTTCTACTTGACCTAAGGCTTAATTCGACTTCTTAAAGTCGAATTAAGCCAGTGTAGACGTAGGGTAGCCCTACGTCAACTTAGGGCTACCCCAGGACTACACCAATGTTCCTCTCTGAATTTGCTGCTGCTCCCAGTAATGTTAGATATTGTACAATGAAGCAGTATGACTCTGCTAAAACAATACTGGTAAACAGGTGACAATACTAGCACTAGAATATACTTTGGTCACAGATACCATGACTTTCCAGGACCTTCAATATGCCTAGAGTATTTTTAGTAGAAGTCAGGGACAGGTTGAGGGATTCCAAGAATTTTTGTTTATGACAGAATCTTAACCTTAATCACTGTGCATCAGAGCTAGCACCTCTCACTGCAATGAATGGGGACTGTCATGCATCATAGCTGATGTTTTGGGTTGGCTGCAGACTCAGGCCAACACAGCTACATCAGTTATATTGATTAACATTTATGCATGGACTACACTGACAGAAAAATTAGACGGCAATTGATGGGAATTATTCAAGCTACACACAGTATCTTGTATAACTCCTGTTGGCTTCCTAACTCCACTTCAGTGCAGCACCTTCGCTGCAATGACAGGATCACCCCTTGAAGGGGTGGTTTACTGGTTTTCTTGATTGAGATATTATGTCTTACCTGACCACGAAGCTCACCCGGAAAGGTGGATCTGACAGCAGTGACTTTGCTGCTGCCAATGTAGATGTGACCTTATTAGGTTTTCATCACAATAAAGTCTGGAGAGGGGGCGGTTTTAAAATTACATCAAATTTAGATGCCCAGTTCAGCAGAAGGTAGATTTTGTAGCAAATTCCATGGTTGTAGAATCATGTGATACATTCCTCAAAAACAGGATGAATAGAGGATCAGGCCAGTGGTGTACCGACCCAGGGGGCGGGGAAAGACCAGGCACTGGGCTACAGAGGGGTGCCCAGCCCACCCCGCACCGTGGCTGGATTAGAGACCTTCCAAGAGGCAGAGAGCAGCTGGTGTGTAGCTGCTGGCAGGGGCGGGGCCCTGGACAGGGCCTGTTCAGTGGTGTTCGGCCCGCTTCACTCCTACATCCCCATTCCGAATGGCCCCTTCCAGGGCCTGGGGGCGAAGCTGAGATGGCCTCCATTCAGCACTGGGGGAAGGGGGGGTGAAACACACCGAACACCAATGAACAGGCCCTGTCCAGGGCCCCGCACCCTGCCAGCAGCCACATGCTGGCTGCTCTCCACCCCCTGGAGCAGGGCAGCCGGCTGGGTGCAGGGCAGCCAGAGTTAGCAATTCTCCATAGCGGAGCGAGGGCAGCACGGTCTCTGGCCCTGGCCACCCCCCAGCACCAGGGGCGCAATGAGGCTGCCCTGCTGCCTCTGGCTACTGTGCTGGGTGGGCGGGGACGGTGCCCTGAAATTGGGCAGTCAGAGCTGGGAGGCCTCTAATCTGGCCCCACTGAGGGGCCGGCCGGGCACCCCCTGCAGCCCGGCAGGGGCTGACTGGCACCTGGGAGCTGTCACATTTGCCTCCCTCCATACCTTGTGCCACTACCCTATGCATCCTCCCTCCGCACAGAGCAGGAGGGGTCTCAGCTGTTGGGACCCCTCCTGCTCTGTGCCGGGAGGGGCTGCACAGGGCAGCGGGGCAAGCATGGTGGGAGAGGCCTCTCGGCACCAGACAGCCTCGGTACGCCACTGGATCAGACGCAAAATTCATACTTGAGCTGCACCCACATTCTGTACCACAGATTTGAAATTTGCCTTCCCTAAACTTGGAATTTCCCTGAGTTTGTTGCATCTTCTGTAGATTTAAGGTTACTTAAAAATAGGATGGTTTTGGTTTTGTTCCTTGGGGAGTGGGGGGAGGCGGGGTATTTTTTTAAACCACTTCATTTCATTTTTTATGCCTAGTTAAAAATAACAATTGTCAAATTACATGTAATCCTTTTTTCCATATCCAAGTGCTTTGGAAAGAAATAATCATTAGCTAATTGGACTTCAGGAGTTAGACTGGTCCCCTAATGCTTCACTGATGGTACTGTAGTTTTCCCTCAAACTCTTGTTCCATATCCCTCCAGACTGCTCTTCTTTCCTGACAGGGAAGGAATAATTACTCTGCATGGCTGCTTCTCAACATCATATTGGCCTGTAGCCACTGCATTTTAGCACCAGGCATTACAGGCAATGATGTCTTTTTCTGTGGCTTCCTCCCTTAACCCTTCTCTGGCCAATGTTAGCATAGTCAGTTCATCTCTGTTGTCTAGCCCTGGGCTTACTTTCTAACACAGTAGACCCTCAGAGATACTCTCACCTTGGGAATGGAGGTTGTTTGTAACTATGAAATGTTTGTAACGCTAAACAAAACATTATGGTTGTTCTTTCAAAAGTTTACAATTGAACATTGACTTAATACAGCTTTGAAACTTTACTATGCAGAAAAACAAGGCTGCTTTTAAGCATCACGATTTAATGAAACACTCTCCGAAACAGTTTCCTTACCTTGCCAAATCAGTCTTTAAATTTTCCCTTTTTTTTTTAGTAGTTTACATTTAACAGTGTACTGCACTGTATATGCCATTTTAAAATTTTGTCTCTGCTGCTGCCTGATTTGTGTACTTCTGGTTCCAAATGAAGTGTGTGGTTGACGGATGTGGCAGAATGGAGCAGACTGGCCCCCTCAGAGTCTCTGCTCCCCACCCAACTCCCCAAGTGGCCTAGGCTGGGATAAGAGCAGGTCAGTAGAGACCTGCAGCTGTAGGAACTGTGTACAAGCCAGCTGAGCTAACACTAAGTAGGCTATTAAGAACAGCTGCTCCCCTAGAAATAGAGGTATATAAACTGGCTGGAGAAGAAAAGGAGGCGAAAGCATGGCCAAAGAGGAGGGCTGGAGCCCTGCAGTCAGTTTGTCTCATAGCCAGTAAGGGTGAGGAGCTTAGCGCCACAGGGCCAGGAGGGTCAGATTGTGTATGGGGAAAATGGGTGTACACTGTAAATAAAGAGCACGGGAGTCTTCACCAAAAGAAAGACTGGGTATTGTCTGTTAATAAGCCAGGGCCACTGGCACCCTGTTAGAACAGTCAATTCATAACTCTGGTGTTCATAACTTTGAGGATCTACTGTATCTTCTTATTGAACATCTACTTTGCAGATATGTGCTAATGTGGTACCAATAATTTTCACCTCTCTTCCCATAAACTTACTATTGACCAGATGCCTTTAAATGTACTGTATGTTGATCATTTTCTGTTTACTATTTTGTTCATTCAAGGTTCTCAATACAAATATTAACAGGTTGAGATCATCCACTAACCCCATTCTTTGATTGAAGAAAATATAAACATATATTTTTTACTCAATAGGCCAGTTTTAAAGAACTTTTTTAACAAGGTGACATTTATGAACTGATAGATAATATTAATTCAGTCAAAATATAGTGTGGCAAACTGAGCACACTCAGTCCCTGTGGATACTGCGATTCATGTAGTGGCAGCCAGCTGAGGCACACTTGTCTCATCTCCAAACCCCCAGTGCTATGGATTCTCAGTCCCTCCTACCCTGGGCTGGGCTCTCCACCCCACAGGCTGCTGGACTCGTGGCCCTAAGGCCCATCTGGGCAAACTTGCCTTCACTTTCCTGTACCTCCTAGGTGCTATCACTAACAGCTACTGGTCAGCTCTCCTCCACACCCAAACACTGCTCCTACTTCTGTCTCCAAACAATACACCCAAAACTCCTCACTGTGAGGCTGCAACAGGGACTTTTTATCTTCTACCCATTAATTGAAGTTAGCTGCTCCAACTGACTCTAGTTGCCTTAATTGGAGTCAGGTGCCTTAATTGGCTCAAAGCAGCTGCACCCCAGCTACCCTGGGAACAGGGCCTTACTGAGCCTGGAGCTGATCTCCCTGCTTTCGACACTCCTGCTCAGCTAGAGAGGAGGAAGCCAAGGAGAAGGATGTGCTGCCACTGCTGCTGGGACTGCTACTGCCACTGCCACTGCCCCTGTTCCTGTTCCTGGGAGGCCTTCCTTGCTGGCCTGTCTCCCTCCCACTCCCCTGCCCTGTGGGGAGGGAGGGAGCAGAAGACCTCACCACCAGAGGAGGAGAGGAGCCTTCCTGCAAGATGGTCCCTGCTGCTGCTACCACCACCACTGCCACCCTCTGGAGGCTGCTGCTTTGTTTGTCTGTATTCCACCAGCAAGGAGGACACCGTACAGTAACTTTTGTTTTGTTGTGTTTGTGACTGCTGGGGAGTGCTCAGGAACATCTCAGGAGCTGTGGAGGGGTGGCCTTTTTCTGGACTGAGTGACTTTTACCACCTCTGCTCATCTGGTGGTGGGGCAGTTTCTACTGCTGCTGCCTGCAGGGAGTGGTGTGGAGCCCTCCCCCCAATTCCATCTGCTCCCTACCCCACCACCAGCACCAGTGCCACTGCCACCCCTCCACTACCACCCAGCCACCGTCTGCCTCATCTCATTGCCCCAAGATAGCAACAGGGCTCCTACAACACCTGAGACTGTCACAGTAGCATGACTCTCGAGCCTCCCGGGGACATATCGTCTTTCCTCAAACTTCCTTGCTCCCCAGCCCCATTTAGCCAGAGGGGTTTCCCACCCTCCGTTCTGCCCTCTGGCTGGTTCAGTGCACCCTTTCCACACCCTCCCCTTGGCCACTCACCTCATCCTCCTTACTCACCTGCCCCTTCCTTTGGCCCCTCTGGAGTTTGGTTAATTTCCCTGTCCTGTTCCAAACCTAGAGTATTTTGTTCAGTTTCCTACATCCCAGTCAAGCCCCTGGAGGACCTGGACATTCGGGTGGTGATGACTTCCAGCCCGCCCTTCCTCCCCAACTCTGCCCTGCTTCCCCTCATCTCCACCCTAGGGAAGCTCATCTCGGTGATCAGCCCTCTCCAACTAGGCTGTAAGGACCCCACCCTCTGTCATGTTTTGTCCTTCTGCTGGCAGGTGCAGATTCAGCTGCTGCCAGTGGGGGTGAGTGATGGAGTGGTGCTCGAGGGATCCTTTTTGGTGCCCCATCAAGGGGCCCTGTACCAAATACATTACTCCTTGGGGGAGGCTTGGTGCTTCCTCTGCTGGGCCATGGGACACGTCCGGAGGGACTGTCCCCTGGTCCTGCATGGAGAGGGAGCAACTGGGTCCCCCAAGGCTTCAGTGGGCACCAGCCATACCACCGCCGGCAACCCAAGCCACCGGGCAACCGTAGCTGCCCCTCCTCCTCCTCCAACTGGGCTACTATTGATGCTGCTTAGGACAGGGGGACAGCCTACTTGACATGCCCAGATGATCAGCTGGGCCCTGTCACCATCTGCACTGGAACATCTAGGATGGGGCCCAAGGAAGAGAGGGCACTGGCCATGGTGGCCCCGGACCCAGGAGAGGGCACACCCGAGGGGGGGTACCTGTCCCCTTGATGTCCCTCCCTCATCCTTTCCACACCAGGAGCCTTTGCCCTTGCTGCCTGGCCCTGTCCCCGCTGGCTGGTGTGCCGAAGCCACCTTAGAGGGCTGGGCCCTCATCAAGGGGAAACACAGCAAGCAGAAGGAGGCTAAGGCCCTCCCTGACACATTGGACAGGGAGGAGGCCCCCCGAAAGTCACTACAGGCCGCTGACAACACCAATGCTGCTGCTGGGTCTTCTGCTGCGTCCCCTGACAAGGTTCAGCCACAGGCTCCGGCCAAGGAGATGGCCTCAGTAACACAGGGGGGCAGCACTGCCCCCCCACTGGAGGTCCTTTTAGATTCCGTCCTGGGAGAGGCTGCAGATGGAGTCTCCCCCATCCCTCCTGATCCTGCTTCGCCACCTACACCCGCAGCCAGTGCAGAGGTGGTTCCGCCCCGGCAACCAGCGAGGAGGCCAGTGCTGAGACGGAAGGACTTAGGCTCCATCTTTGCAGAGATCAAGGCCCTGGGTCTGACCCTAGTCGCCCCAGAGGAGGATGGCCCTTTGCCAGTGGGCCTTGATCTGAGCGACGGTGTGCTTGCGCCGCCCTCTCCCTCTCCCTTGCCCCAGCCCCGGCCGGGACATCAGTTGTTGTTTGTAGCACAGGCGTGTACTTGGTGCGGTTCACCCCTTGCCCCAACACCTGTCCATTCTGCGGTGTTAGGGAGACCCTGATGAACACCTACCTCAGATGCACCAGGTTGCAGCCCTCTTCCGGCTCCTCCAGAACCTCTTAATGAATTTCTGGCTGCACTTTTTCCCCACACTTGTTTTTGTATGCACACCCCATCCGTGGACCCACAAAGTTGCGGGACCTACTCACTAAAGTGACCATCTACAGGAACAGGGAGAGGAGGTTGGCAGAGGGGGTTCCCTGTGACTGTGGGGCCTACTTCCGTTCCCTTCTTCTATCATGCTGGGCACAGTTTCTTTGAGCAGTGTTTGCTGGCTCTCTCGACACCTTCCAGGAGCAGTGGGTGCTATCCGGAGTTCTCTGCTTGGTGTCCCCTTCTGACACCCTTGTTTTAAACCTTTGACCTTCACGCCTGTTCCTGTTTTTTTTTTTTTCATTAGTTGTCCCCTGAATCCAGCTGAAGCTGGGTCCAGTGATTCCTCCACTTAGGCTGGCGGAGGGGTTTTAGCAGTGATGGGTGTAACCCAGTCCTTCAAATAGGCCCACCCTTCTGTAGCCATGGGGCCTGGCTCTGTCACAATAGTGATAGTTAGTTTCTTCATGTAGCTACCAGCAAGATTATATCTCCATATTTAATGGAGATGAACTAAAAATCATGAGGAAATATGGCTTCAGCCAGAATAATTTGCTCATTTGGCTTCACAGAGCTTTTCCCAACTACCAGTGCTCTAAAGAGATCTGGTAGGCAAACATTGGCTACAGTAGCTCATAAATTAAACAGTCATCTGTGGGCCTACATGGCACTCATGAGTGGTAGTGTGAGCATAGGAAACATTTTCCCTACAGGTCACCGTTCAGATATACCCTAGCTCACTGTAGACTGAAAGATACTGTTTGATGGCTTTTCAGTGCCTAACATGAAATGAATTGTTGGTCTCTCACATATCTGTCAGCTGGATGGAAAGCATCTCATCTTCAGTATCTCTCCAAACAAGGAGTCCTGTGGCACTTTTAAAGACTAACAAATTTATTTAATGCATGTCAGTTCAGCCAAGGAGACCCAACTTTCCCATTTAAGTACATTATCACCACTGGCTGTACAGGGGTCTCTGACTCAAACTGCAGGGCAAGTGATCAGGGACAGAGCTCAGGATTAGAATAGTGCTCTGCGGACGTAGAGCTGGACCATGGCGCATTGGTCAGGATATTTTCAGTTTAGAATGGGCAGAGATGAACATTTTTGCCAAGGCAGTTGCTGCTTTTGGTGACATTATGCACGGTGAGTTATGTCTGGTTATAAAAATCATCATTTATTAGTTGAGTTACAGAGCGTGTGGAAATTTGACAAGGATGTGGCATAAAAACCCAGAGACATTCGCTTGAAAACAGTGGCGACAACACGTAAATACTTACAGGCCACAGTGTTTCCTGTTGTGCTGATTAGGTGATCCCTAAAGAAATTAGCAGTTGAGCTCCATGGGATCTGGCTGCTTGTCAGTCTGATGCCAGTGCAGAGCTCCTCATTTTACACTGGAGGTTTAGGCTGATTTTTCAAGCATACTCTTCCCTTCTCCTCCCCATCACCCTCCTTTCCCCTCCCCCTCAAAAACTGCTTAAATTTAACCATATTTTAAAATGGAATAATATCAGTCTACATTACTGCATTGCTAGATTGCCAAAATAAATGTTGATTTTTAAAAAAAAAAGTATCTAAGAATGCTGTCTCTTTTTAGTAACTTCTCACCACAAAAATCCTAATGTGCTTTGTCTTCTGGGGCATAGCAGAAGTATTTTGTCAAAGAGCTTTATTTTGGAAGAAGCCATCAATAGATATTTTAGGCTTGCAAGCATATTTTAGGCTTGCAAACTCAGGCCTTGTACAGAACTGAAAGTTTCCTTTATATAGCCCCTCTCTGCTGGAACTTGGAGTGTTGCAAAGACTTTCTCCTGACACTTCTCCCACATTAGCATGAAACCGTGCCACTTCAGCTAAAACCATACACAGATGGTTGTTGGTAATGATACACCTGACTCTCATGCCCAAAACAGAAAGTCTTCCATGACCCATCACCCCAAAAGAGAATCATATTTTTGTTTATAGGGTGTCCTCTGATGTTCTGTTAACAGGCCTCTGCAGGGTCTGGCTCTTAAAATTCACATCCAGTAATGTTAATCTATTACTTCTACCTACGCTCTGTCTGTGGCTTTTGAGACAGCTGTTCTAACTTCTGTCTACATGCAGCAGCTCTGTCCTACACAGATAGGGGCTGTGCCTTCATTTTTACAGGACCTGGCACAATGAGGGGGGAGTTAAATATTCATATTGAAGTAAGAATATTATAGTGCTGATTTGGTAATTCTGTCCAGAGGCAAACTGTGGGGGGTTGGGCATGCAAGGTCACGTGTCCCCCCAAATTCTGATTTGCTGATTGGCTTGTTCTGAGCATGCTCAATAACATTTGCTGAAGCTGTTGCCCTCACTCTGACCCCTCTCCACCACTATCAGCAGGTTAAGGTAATTCTAAATCTCTCTGTGCAATTTGTGAATTCTGTGTGAGGTTATGGACTCTCTACGTATCTTTACCATGCTGCAGGCTCTATTCTGAAAATGAAGTCTCCGGTCTTCTCTGTTAGGCTTTTACCTCCATGCTGAGCTGAAATTCCAAAGTATGGTGATTCAGGGCTGATCACAGAAGGTTTGTAGAGGGATGGTCCTCTAGCCAAATACAATAGATTGGCTGTGGCTCTCAACCAGGACAAAAGGCTTGTCAGGGGAGAAGTTGCCTTGCAATGAAATAACCTGTAAGAATCCAGGATCACTTGAGGTGATGAATTTGGGAGTCATCTGACAGGCACTGGAAAGGTATAAAAGGACTGGAACTGTTCCATGTGGGGGCTACGGCCATTTTCACTGGCTTCAGAAAGGGCAACTGTTCCAGAAGGCTGCTGAGGTTGGGGAATTCTGCATACCTGAACGTAGGGGGTCATCCAAGGACTCTGAACTGAAGGGTGAGCTGGAGTGAGGGGCATTGCATTTCAGATATTTGGTTTTTTTTGTACGCTCTGTATTTTGTGCATTTTTCATGCATAAGTAAAGAGCAATGGTGTTTAAGAATGCAACATAAAGTAAGTTTGTATGCAGTAGACACTACAGTTGCTATATGCCTGTGAGGTTCCTGGTCAGTGTGACCCTGTGCCGCCCCAATTCTCCTCTCCAGGCCCTGACTTACCCTACCTTGCTGTGTGAACCCACACTCCTGGATCAGCTCACACCCAGCTTCTGTGTATAATCAGTCCCTAAATCAATGGAAGAGCGCTCTCACTCATGGGATATTGCCCCTGCAAACACCCCCAGTCCCAGATGCAACCCTGGAAACTAGTCTTGCAAGGTTCAGTGGGTGCATCTACACTGGCAACTTAAGTTGACTTAAGAAGGCTTAAGTCGACCTCAACAAAGCCATGTCCACACTGGGCTTTTCTTAAGTCAACTTAAACACTTCCTTAAGTCGACTTAAGGAAAGCTTAAGTCAACTTAACACCTAGTTAAAGCACTAAATTGACTTAATAAGGTCAACAAGGAGCTGTGTACACTAGAAAAATTAAGTTGACTTAACAAGGTCGACTTTCAGTCAACTTAAAGTCAACCATATTAAGTCGACTTAACTTTTCTAGTGTAGACATAGCCAGTGTGCCCCCACTGAGCCTTACAAGCTCATTTATACTTGTCTGTCAATTTAACAAAAAAACTGGTATGCACCAGCTTCTGCTCAGTGAGGCCTTACACACACACACACACACACACACACACACACACACACACACACACACACACACACTTAACATTGCATAGCTTTAGATAAAACAAACACCAGTTTATTGACTACAATATGATTTTAAGTGAATATGGGTCAACTCAATATAAAATCCGATAATTAATCAGTCAAGGAGATGACCACAATCAAATAAAAGAAAATTTCCTATTCTAAACTAACATCACTGTTTCATTCATGTTCTGCTCACTCACAGGCTTGGCCACTGATGGTTTTTAGCCACTCTCTGCTCTGTGGGTAGGTGTCAGTCCTTGATGTTGATTAGAAGATGGAATCTAGAGAAGATACTCACCCAGTGTCTCTTTTTCTTTCCAAACCCCCTCAACCAGCACCCCCACTGTTGGGTGATTGCAGGGCCATCGTTAGGGGAGGCAAACAGGGCGATTGCCCCGGGCCCCACAGTTATATGGACCCTGTACTGTCCCGCTTCTAAATGTGAGGCCCACACCGTGGCACCACCATGGTTGCGCTTTCCCCTGTTACCTGCTGCCTTCAACAGTGAGCTGAAGGCAGCAGGGTGGGCCAGGAGCGCTTCCCCTGGCCCTTGGGCCGGCCCTCCTTCCCGCCCCCAGGACAGAGCAGGCAGGCCCAGGGGTGGGGCAGGTGTGCAGGACCCAACCTCTGGGCTGGCCTACTGCAGCCTGCCCCACACCCCTTGCCACAGCCACATGTGATCGGGAAGGGTCCCCAGCCATGGCCAGGGCTGGCCCTCACCAGTGGCATAGCCTTGGCTGTGGTTGGCTCCCTCTGGCCGCCTCAGCTCCCCAGCAGGGGCATGGCCATGGCAACCTGGGGTCCCGGCTGTGACTGGGGTGGCGGTGGCCTTGGCTGGGGCTGGCTCTCAGCCACAGCTGGGGCTGACTTCCCGCTGCCCAGGGCCGCCATGGCCTTGGCTCCCCACTGCCTCGGGGCTGCTGTGGCCTCGACTTCCCGGCCCGCGGCTCCCTGGGGGCGACTGGGGTTCCTCTGGGGTGGAGCAGGCTGGCCCACCGTGCTCCCCACCAGCATGGGGTGGTGGGGACCCCACCTAGGCCAATTGGCCCTGGGTCCCACTTCCCCCAAGGGACAGCCCTGGGTGATTGTTAGTGTCATGATCTTTCCTTCTTGAGCCAAGGTGCTTCAGCTGCATTGTTCTTGTATGCATGCTTCTGTTGGGGGTGTAAATACAGCTCTGTTGCCTGCCTCTATTTTAGCCATGTGAAATACATTTGGGGACATGACCAGGCAGAATTTCATGTCTGTACACATGTATGGTGTTGCAGGAAACATGCTAACACAACACTAATGCAGAGCAAGCCATGAGCATTACATTACATATTTTGCATTACACCACACAGTTACACTGTAGGGAGGAACCAGAAAGATACACGACTCACATTGCAAGGGTGTAAGCGTGTGCAGCATGTCACAGTGCCCACTGAAGAGATAAATGGTGAGTCCCGAACACTTGCAAGACAGGAGTGTTTAGGCTAAGGAGATGTCTGAGGGGGTCACCCTATATCTAATGGCTGAGCAGTGGACAGTCTGGTTGCAGCTCTCATGCAAGGGGTACTACATGTGCTCAGGTTTAGCTGATTGCCATATTTGGGGGCAGGAAGAAATTTTCCCCCAGGAGAGATTGGAAAAGGCTGGTGAATTCTCTGTACCTTAAGGTCTTTAAATCATGGATTTGATTACTTCAATAATTCAGTCATAGCTATGGGTCTATTACAGGAATGGATGGGTGAGGTTCTGTGACCTGCATTGTGCAAAAGATCAGACTAATGTCAGAAGAGAACAATATGATCATCTACATTGATACATGATTCTGCATCCTGAGAGTGTGCCTTAATGCCCTAAGGTATAGACAGTACAAGAGCTCAGTTCAGACTCCATAGGATTAAAATACCTGGATACTGAGTGCAGGTTCTCCACCCAGCAATCAGGTGAATGGTCAAAAGGGAGTATTTTGAGAGTGTCCCCGATCGCAAAACTGTGACAACAATTCAGTGATGTTTATCCAGCAGAACAAACAGGTGTAAAGTCTTTCTGGTTATGTTCTGCAGGCTCTTTGGAGTCTGCTCCTCTAGAGCTATTTGTACAGTCAGGCATTGTACATTCCTTCCTATTTTGGTGTTTTTTTTCATTAGTACAAAGTTAAATAGATTTTTTTTGTTTGTTTTTGTTTCTTATTCTGCTCCAATACTTACTTTTATTGACACCCAGCTTCAACTTGCAAGGACATTTGGCACTGGTACAAAAAAATCCTATCTCCTGCAGTGATGGGAAACAATATCAGCCCAAGTAGCTTTTCCTACAAGATCCTTGTAGTAGAGTTTTTTCCATTGCAGATAGCAATGTTATATGTGGGATTCCTTGTATCTGCTTCCAATAGCGGGGAGCTAGAGGGAACTAGCACAGAGAGAGGACTGTGAATGGGGAGGCAAGGTTTCTCTAAAGAGACATGCGTTAGTGGTGGGGTTCTCCACATAGGAAAGCCTTGAGATTCCCTCACCTCCTTCCCTGTTACCCTGCTTTCTCTGAGATAATGGGGCGGTATAACAAAGCAGGAGCGATTAAACCCCTCACCTGCCTTTTTAGCCAGGCCTGAGGGACTATGGCAGAGCAGGCAACAGCTGTGTTGTGATCAAGCTGGATCAGAGCCCTGGCCCTAATGAAGGAACCAAGAGCAGCTAGTGACCTGGCTCAGGGAAATAAATGGGCCAGCACTGGAAACCAGAGGGGAGGTGTGGCCAAGCAGGGTGGAGGAGAGAAGTCTGCCTTCTGGTAGTAGGGGAGTGGAATCATGAGCATCTAGTGTGTCTGGGGCAGAAAGTGGGACTCAATTTACATGCACTGTAAAAGAAAGAGTATAGGGATTGCACTTATAATGGTGTGGGGAGCCTTTTTGGGCCAAGGGTAACGTACCCCGTGGAAGAAAAACAGGGGAGGCAACACCCAGCCTGCTACAGGTGGTCTGATCCAGTAGAGCAGACCCTGCTGATTTAGCCTGACTAGCCTGCCACTGGCTTCCTGCCACATGCTGAAGGAAGTTGTCCACTTCACTTTTCCCTTGATCTGTTGCATATCTTAGCACAGCTACTCAAGCTTGGTCCTAGTCCACAACTTCTATCTTAAGCAATGCTTGATTGGGTCTCTCTTGGTGGTTCCATTTGTTCCCTGGTCTGACTCATTTGTATTCCTACAGACTTCCTGCTGACTGTGCTTTACATTACAATGTGATACTCAAGTAGCTTCTTCCAGACATGTGCTGCAAAGAAAAGCAGTTGGAGGCAACCAAAAATGCATAGGGATTTTGACTTATATTGACTCTGTGGCCCATGGGTGCCATTAAGGGACTGTCTTCCTTGATAATGCATATTCAATGGTTGCCCTAAGCCTGCCAATTTGCTGTCTACACAGATCCCAAATCCTTTTCTGGACCAGCACATCTTTTAAAAAAATCTTCCACTGTTGCACTTCCACTAGTATATATGCAATGCTAATAGAAAGCAGCTGCCAAGGGCACTAGCATTTGTACCAGTTGTCTAACCCTGGAGGTTCAGATGATTTCCTGATTTTAAGAAAGCCAGTTTCCAGATGAAGAGGCAGCATGTTTCAGGGATGCTGTGAGAGGCACTGGAGGTTAGGGAGACTGAGTGGGTGGCCGAGAGAGGTAGAGGGAGCCAGGCGTGCCAAAATTTTGCTCAGAGCACCGAGTTTGCTCAGAGCACCATTTTTCATAAAGCTGGCCCTGCCCGCTTGAGGTAAGTGAGTGGTTGCTTGCGCACCACACTGGAGCTATTTTGGTGGCCCCATTCATTTCTGGCAGAATTTAAATTAACTTTAAAAACAAACAAAACAAAAAAAAACCCCCACCTTTCAAGTTGCAAATATTACCTGTCCACTTGGAGTCAAGGCAGGGCTGCCTCACTGAGTTTGTAGAAAGACAGACAAATCATAGCTCTGAAAAGTATTTTCATCTGAACTATTTGTCAGCATTTCAGTGGATGTTAGGCTTAATGTAAGGTCAAGATCTTGTCACAAGTAATTTTAGTAACGGGGACAGGTCAAGGGCAATAAACAAAAATTTACATACTCTGCAACCTGTCTGTCTGTTACTAAAAATACTTCAGGATGGAAGGAGTAGAACTGTGAACTGATAAGATGCTCCATGGCCTCAGGCTGATCAGCTATTGGGCAGTGGCTCCATGGCTGGCCGGTTGCAAGGCGGCGGGGCCCAGAAGTCACAGAGGCCTGGAAAGTCACAGAACTCAAGACCAAAATCCTATGCTTACTTATTGGTTAACACCTAATCAAGGGCTCAATAGTGAGAGGCATGGGGCATCCTGATCTCAATCCAATGAAGCATTTAAACAAGTAATTAACTTCTTAAACATGCAATAGTCCTATTAACTTCAAAGCACTTACTCATTTATAGGAATCATAATTATGTATTTGTATTGGGGCAGTGCTTACTCTCCAATCATTGAATGGATACTTCTCAGAAATGTCGCACAGGAAGAAGCAGCAAGATCTAGACATCATGGGATGGGTAGGTCTAGAGTGAGGGCAGAGAGTTAATGTACTGAAGTGCTGCACTGGATCAGGGTCAGATTGTGCAGCACCTTACAGGACTGAACCCCAATTAGTGGAAATACACTTCTGATTTCTCTGGGAAGAGATTTCATAGTTTAGCAGCTCAGACCCTTGCTTAATGTTAGTTCTTTTTCAGCTGGAGAGACAGCACTGCAATACAAAACTGACAGTTTGATAGCACAGGAAAAGAGAGATCAGTGCTACTTGACAAAACCCTATTAGCCAGCCATGTCTCAGATGCTCACATACTGTATATGTGAAACTATTCCAAAATAGTATCCATTTCCTAATCACCATTATTAGACTGGTTTCATTCCCCTACCATTTATGCAGTCATTTGAAGAGCAATAGAGTAAATCTTTATCCATTTTAATGCCTCTCCTTCTACCATTTAATGGCTCTTAGGTTGCATGATTGGAATCATATTTTCATTGCGACACAAGACAACAGCCAGCTATAAAATATAGCAATCAAGGGATCTATGCACTCAACTTCCATGCACAGCTTTTGAAAATACACATCAGACTCTCTGATGAAATCATTTCCTAGATGTCACTTACAGAGCATTCTCTCTGTTGTCATGGGGCTGGAGATTGTAGTCAACCTAGCAATTATTGAATTCATCCTGTATCAATACCACAGATAGGCTCAGGCTGAAAAGTTCTGAGGCAGACAAATGGGGTTTTGAAGCAGCCTGGTAGTTAGGGGTGAACTTTGGATCTAGTCTGGATCTATGCCCACATCTACTGAATGTCAAAGGTGGAGTTTTACAGTCCATGGCCATCTCTAGTAGACTTCTAATTGGAAAAACAATCTTCCAAAACTCTACTTCAACCCCTTTACCCTCCCATTGGAAAACACTGACTTAATAATACACAATTATAGTCACCATTTAAATGTAATTGTGTTTCCAGGAATTGAATCAACTAGGCGATCTTTTATTCTGACTGCATCTTTGGGAGACTTACCCCTCCTGTGTGTATGATAACCCACACCTTACCAAAATAGCTTTTGCACAGTCATGACAAAAATGAGAAATCAGATGTGCATTATGAATGAAAAATGGGATCAATTTATACACACAGTCTCCCTGTCTCTTTCAGTAAGTAGCAACTTGCCAACGTAAGAAGCACTTAAAGTCAATTATGTTTCCACATCTTATTATTCTGATAAAGTTAATAGTCCAAAAAAGATACAGAAACTGTCATTTACAGCTCACTGATCTTTAGACTGATTTAAAAGTATCCTTTTAATAATCTCATATAATTGAGGGTCCATGACATCCGCCAGCTACACAATTATGCCAGTGGGGCAAAAAAAGATCATTATCAATAGTCAGAAAAAGTGAAAATCCCAGAAGCTGATTCTTTTGTTTAGATTGAATCTTATAGAAATAAAACACCAGGAAGCCTGCACTATAATTTTAAATATTTATGCAAATAGGAGAGATACAGTCAAGTAGCTGAGGAAAGGCAAAATGTCATAAAGGAATAAAAATATATTACAAAATATAGCTAAACCTAAACCAAAAAAAAGCAAAAACAAAGAGAGTTAAGTAGTAAGAATTGTAATAATGTCATAAATAAACAATAATAAGTATTTGATGTCTTCTGCCAAGGCTACATCTAGGAACTCAAAATTGCCATGAAATCAGTGTCTCCCTCAAAGGCTCCAAATTTTAGTGTTTGTAGGACATCTAAAAGAATCTTAGGTACATCTAGATACATAAATTCCAAGATCCGAAGAGTCCATTGTAATTGTCTAGTCTGGCCCAGCAATATAACACAGTCCATAAAACTTCACCAAAATAAACCCTAGAGCACGTCTTTAGAAAAATAGAAAATCTTGATTTAAACATTGTCTATGATGGAGAATCCACCACAGCTCTTGGCAAACTGGTCAACGGTTAAGGTACCTTCACTGTTAAAAAATGTATACCTTAGTTCCAGTTCAAATTTGTCTAGCTTCAGCTTCCAGCCATTAATTATGTTGTATCTTTCTCTGCTAGATTGAAGAATCCATTTTTAAATATTTGTTCCCAATCTAAGAACCTATAAAGTGTAATCAGTCACCCCTTTATCTTATTTTTGTTAGATGCCAGGAGCTTAGTCTAGTTACCTTATCGCTATAAGGAAAGTTTTCTGTAAGGGCACTCTGCTGCAACCCCTTGGGCCACCCACTAGCTCACAAATGACTCAAAGACACTGTGGTTTAGCAGTCACCAGCACAGTTTATTTACAATGTGTTTATGCATCCAGCACCTTCATATAATGCTGAGCTAGCAGCCTCTGGGTCTTCTCTGCCCTCTGTGAGACAGGTACAGCTTTTTCACTTTCCTGGGTCCCACCCTTTCCTTCCTCTGGCTGGCCTTCTTAATCAGCTGCCTCCTATACACTGATCATGTACTAGCAACTTCTCAGACTGGTTAGGTGACAGCTGTCTCCCATTCCCTAATTAGGTACAGGTCTTCCTAACCTTCTCCAATTTATCAAAATCCTTGAATTGTGGACTCCAGAACTGGACACAGTATTCCAGCAGTGGTTGCACTAGTGCCAAATACAGAGGTAAAATAACTTTTCTACTCCTACTTGAGATTCCTCCCTACTTATGAGTTCCAAAGGGGTAGCTGTGTTAGTCTAGGTCAGCCATACAAACAACGAGTTCTGTAGTATTTTTAAAGACTAACAAATGTATTTATCGCATGAGCTTCAAAGTGTCTGACGAAGTAGGATTTTCTCCCACAGTGGCTCATGAGATAAATAAATTTGTTAGTCTTTAAAAGTACCACAGGACTCCTTGTTTGTTTAGCCTCCCTATTTATGTATCCAAGGATTGCATTAGCCCTTTTGGCCACAGCATTAGCCAGCACAACATCCAAATATTTTTCAGAGTAACTGTTTCCCAAGATAGAGTCCCCATCCTGCAAGTATGGCCTGCCTGTTTGTTCACAGAGCTATACGTTCACATTCATCTGTATTAGAATGCATAGTGTTGGTTTATTCCCAATTTATCAATAGATTCAGATCTATCTGTATGAATGACCTGTTCTTTTCATTATTTACCATTCATCTGATTTTTGATTCTGCCAACTTTATCAGTAACGATTTTGTTTATTTCCAGGTCATTTAATAAAAATGTTAAATAACATAGAGCCAAGAACCAGTTCCTGCAGGACACCATCAGAAACATGCCCATTTAGCAATTATTCCAACTTTGCAATTAAATTTGATGACCCATCAGTTAGCCCGCTTTTAATCCATTTAATGTATGCCTCGTTTATTCCATCTCTTTCGGGTTCTTAATCAAAATGTTGTGTGGGAAATCAAATGCCTCATAGAAATCCAAGTGTATTACATCAACAGCATTACCTTTATCAACCGAACTTGTAATTTCATTTAAAAAAAAAAAGATAGTGAGACAGGTTCTATTTTCCATAAATCCATGTTGATTGGCAGTAATTTTTATCCTCCTTTAATGTTTTTATTAACAGAGTTCTGCACCAGCTGTTCTATTATCTTGCTTGGGATCAGTGTTAAATTGACAGGCCTATAATTATCTGGGACATCGAGTTTGCCCTTTTAAAATATTGTCAAAACATTAGCTTGCTTCTAGTCTTTTGGAAATTCCCCAGTGTTCCAAGATTTGTTGAAAATCAACATTAAGGTCCAGCAAGATCCTTGGCCAGTTCTTCTAAAACTCATTATCCAGACTTATTGATTTTAAAATATCTAATTTTAATAGCTACTGTTTAATATCCTCCTGAGATACCAGTGGAATAGAAAATATTGTCATCATATAATATGACTATATTATCTGTTTTCTCCCAAATATAGTACAGAAACATTTATTGAACACTTCTGTTTTCTCTGTATTGTTATTGATCATTCCACCATTTCCACACAGTAATGGACCAGTGCCATTGTTAGGATTCTCTTTGTTCCTAATATAGTTTGAAGAAATACTTCTTATTATCCTTAATTCAGCTGACCATAGAGTTCTCTTTGTGTCCCTTTGCTTCTCTTATCAGTTTTCTACAATTCCTTTTTTTCTCTGATTTATATGCAATACCATCAACTTTCCTTTCTTCTATTTGTTTTTAATATAAAAATATGGCTGCCTTCCTTGACTGTGGGATTATGACTTTTGTGGTATCTAGTAAAGTGTGCTTAAACAATTTTCTGTTATCATACAAATATTTTCTGATTTAAATTCTTCTATGCAGCTGATCTGGTTAATAATTGTTTTCAGCTTTGTGAAATTGTCTCTTAAAGCTCTCTATGTGTATGTGTATCACTAGTTTGGATTTTATTTTGTTTGCATGTTAGAAATACGATCCGGTCACCTTCATTGGTACCTAAGTTATCATTAATTTGTAATTCTGTGATCAGTTCCCCTTCATCTGTCAAGACGAGGTCTAATGTAGAATTCCCTGGTGTTGGATGCAACACCTTTTGACTAAAATGCCTATGATTGTGATAAGCACCTACTTGTAAGTACTGAACTACTAGACAATAAAGGTAATGTACTGTGTTCCTGTCCCAGAACTGCAAGGATGAATTTCTGTGGTATCTCCTGAGGTGGAGGTAAAGTACTTTGAGGTGGACTGTCCTGCTGGATCTGGTTTGAATTCAATGTTTAGTTTTTCTAAGCTTTTTATAATCTTAACAGGGTCTGGGAACAAGTTCTGCCTCTTGAGTCATGCATCTCCTTGCTTCTGTGAATAATTGCAAGAAGAGTGTTTATGGTATTTCAGGAACAGAAGAATTACAAGTGTTAATAGCTTCAAATGTCACTCCATCTTTGCCATTTGCATGAAAGAATATACAAATAGTTAGAGCCAGAGTAGAAAGAGTGGTTTCTACTGAGTTCCAGTAGCCTGTGAATAATCTAAGAAAAGAAGTGGTGGATAGGCACATAAAAAGGTAGTCTAGTGACAAAACACTGGTGAATATATTATGGAACCATCTTGCATTAGCAAGGAGGTAGAGTAGATTACCTAAGAGATCTTACCCTCTCTACATCCTCTAATTTTAGGAAAACTTGAAGGCAAGTAAATCCACTTTGTGGTTTTTCTATTTTTACCTTCAGAGAATAAGAGGACAAGGGAAAATTTAATTCCCAAGATGCTGGAAAATTGGCAGCAATATAGGTTAATGATAAATTAGAGACCCAGTGGTTGGCTGCACTGTTAATACCATGAAGTCATTCTACATATCTATAGAATGGTTCTAAAAAAACTTTTGCTTCTTTTGTAACATCAAAGATTTACTGACCAAGTGTGAAATTGAAATCACCTTGGTTTGGCCCATCTCTAAAAGTAGCTGTGAATTCTAAGGATCTCCATGAAACACAGGTCTGATGTTTCCCTACCCAGCCCCAGCTGTCATTACACAGCAGCTGTTTCACCCCCACACTTGTGGTTGTTTTCTGCATCCCTATTGGTCCTAGAGATTTTGCCTGTTAGCTCACACTCCCATTCTTTTGGTCAGTTGCCATTCTGACTTTGGCAAACTTTACAGGATTCCAGTCAGAACTTGGCTTCTTCCTTTTTTTAGCTAGGAGGTTTATAATGAGGAAACACAACAGAATCAGTTTTCCCCATTTCTAGCCACACAGGTTCCCTAAAGCATTACTGGCCACTGGATGAGGACCTTCCAGCACGGTACTGTAGAAACCCAACATCAGATCTACTAGACTTTTTTTTTCTTTCTTTCTTTCTTTCTTTCTTTCTTTCTTTCTTTCTTTCTTTCTTTCTTTCTTTCTTTCAATGTGTCTTATCAATGATTTGGTGTGCACAAGATGCTCAGTTATTCAAACATTGTTGAGCAGAAAGATGTGCTAAAGTGATTTCTTGTTAGGTGTTATGACATTTGGAACTGTATACAGTACACGACACAGTGAGGATTCTGGTTCTTTCCACAGCTGTTATGTGTCCTGAAATAAGCAACACTGAATAAAGCAGGATCTCCCTTGTATTTGTATCACAATTATAAACAGATTTTATGTTACTTCATATTAGTGGCCATGTCATAAGATCTGACATAAATTGATGTGACCCCGTGCAGTATACCTCTTTCATTGTTACATCAATAATTGAAAAATCTATGTCCCTATTAAATGTACTTTGCGTTTCCTAACTGTGATAATGGATAGTTTGGGGCCTCATTCTTATCTTACTTGCTTTGGTATAAATTGCAAGCAACTCCACTGAAATTTCAGTGTAGAACTGATGTAAGTCTAATCAGGCCCTTTACTTCCACTGATATGCTAAAGCCTACAGAAGGGTTGTGCAGAGAAGGGAATGCTTGTTATAGTTTATTCTTCAGGTGAGAACTCTCTGTAATTGAGTGAAACCACATCCATCTTGAACTGTCCCTAGGGAGTAGAATTTCCTAGAATGTTACTGATGGATATTGACGTGAGCTTCAAACTCTGGATTTGAATTCAGCTCTCAATTTTAAGCACTCCCAATTTTTTGAGGTATTTGTATCTGACTAAATTGACAACTCATTAGAAAGAGACCCAGCTGCAAAAACCTGCCATAGATCTGAGTTTGCATTCTGACATATACACCACACTTGGTTTGGTTCTAGATCTTTGATTTACACTCTTACTCAGTGACAAATTGTTGTTTCCATTACATCAACATCTTCTGTGTAATTTATGGGGCAAGTCATTTCTGGCCACAACAACGTGGTAATACTCTGAGTCAGAAAAGAAGGATTGAATGTTAAACTGTTCACATTACTCTCCAGCCAAGAATTACTGTACCCATTAAGGAGGGATCCAGAATTTCCTGGTATACTAGATACTGCAGTCCTGCACTTGGATAAAGAAGTATGCTATTGAACTAAAGAGAACCAACTGTAAAATGTACTTAAAAATAAAATGAAAACAAGAAGAAATTAATACAGCAGTATAAGCCAAACATTAGGAGTCTCATAATTATTCTGCAAAAATTAGAACAATTGTGTGAAATTAAATTAGCTTCAGTCATCAGCATTTTCTCTTTAAATTCATCACTTCACAGGATGCCATTTCTGGAGCACAGAAGTGATTGAAAATAGGGGATTAGCATGGATGTGCCTTCTCAGCATTAGACGCTGCAGTGTTAGAATATCAGCCTGCCAATTTTCTCTTTGAAAGGAATATGTGAAAAGTGGTTGATCAAAGAATGGTAGTTTATCAGAGGAACATGCAAACTGTTGTACTCCCTAGCCATAATAAGGTTACTCTGAAATTCTATGGGTTTGAGTTCATTGATGGTGACAAATTCGCCACTGACAGATTGAGCTTCCCAATTGACTGAGTGTGTCTGAGAAGACCCACGAAAAGTCAATCGGGAAGTCGACCCCTGAAGATTACCCCCTCAAGAAGCATAGTGCTGAGTCAACAGGAGGGCATTTCCTGTCAACTCAGTTCACTGAAGGTACCGTGGTGAGTAGGCGTTAGTCGAAGGGAGATATGCAAGTTACTTTAAGTAACTTGCATATCTCCCTTCTACGGCCGCCGAAATCCCCCTACAGTGTAGATCAGGGCTATGTCATAGTAAACCGTGTGTGTAATATATAATATGTAGAAAATGTCTTTTGTCTGAGGGAGTTGTCTAGCTATAAAGGATTCTGAGCTCCTAGCACCAAAGGCCGAAGCTCATTAGTGGCCAAATTTTGTAAAAAGTTGAAGCCTGCTTGTCCATGCAAAACATTTGTCCAAATGTATATACTCCAATCATTATCTTGCAGGCACTTGCACCAGATATTTGCACATACAAGCAGAACATAAATTATGTTTTGCAAGTTCATATTTGCAAGCGCAAGGGGGCAAAATATGTTATGTAAGTGGGTCTCTGCTTTCATATCTTCAAATGTTTGCTCTTGCATGGTGGAGTTTTACAGCAGCATGAATCCATGATTTATATAATCTTAGCTTCAGTTTTGACTATTTTGTCTTACTGGCTTTTTTAAAACTAGGCTTTTGTAGCTTGTGAAGCTTATCACAAAGGTCCAAATATTTACTCTTCTTCACATTTCACACAGTGCATTGTCTATTTTTGTAGGCAGCAAATAGCTGGATTTTTTTAATGAAGGAATTGGATATTTTTTCTCTCCTGTTTCTTTCTTCCCTGGCTTATTTCCTACATATTCTAGAGGTCACTATGACCTCCTAATAATGGGGAAAAGATGACCATACAGCCCTTACTGACTTAACAAGGGAAAGTCTTGATTCACTCTCAAATCTGAGGCTATGTACACACGACAAACTTGTCCCCCAATAAGTTGTTCCGGGACAAGGAAAGCGCTATAAATATAGCACTTTTGTGTGTACATAGGTACTCCTTGTAGCGCAAAGGAGCATTCACACGCTCCTTTAAAGTCTCACTACAAGGAGCAGTGCATGGTGGGCACCTGTTCCACCATACACTGCCCACAGCCAGCCTTTTGGCTGGTAGTGGGCTGCCCCGGGAGTTGACTGGGCTATGGGGCTGGCTGCAGCTCGCCTCCCCAAGACCAGCAGGGTTCGGATGGCTGTGGGGGCTGCGGTGCTGAACCGCCAGCCCCCGAAGCCCAGCCGCCGAGCTTGGGGAGGCAGTGGGGGCTACAGCTGGCCCCCTCTGCCACCTGCCAGGCTTCGGGTGGCGGCGAAAGCTGCGGCGCTGAACTGCCAGCCCCCTAGCTCAGCCACCAGGCTTCTGATGGTGGCGGGGGCTGCGCTGAGGCACCACAGTCCGACCACCACCCGAAGCCTGGCGGGTGGCGGAAAGGGCCGGCTATAGCCCCTGACACCACCCAAAGCCTGGAAGATGGTGGAGGGGGCTGCAGCGCTGAAGTGCCGCAGTCCCTGCTGCCTCCCGAACTCTGGTAGCTGGGCTAGAGGGCTGGCCTGAACCGGTAAGCCAGGTAGAATCATAGAATCATAGGGTTCGAAGGGACCTCACAAGGTCATCTAGTCCAACCCCCTGCTAAAAACAGGACCACTCCCACTGAATCACCCCAGCCAGGGTTCTGTCTAACCGAGCCTTAAAAATCTCCAAAGATGGAGATTCTACCACCTCCCTAGATAGCCCATTCCAATGCTTCACCACCCTCCTAGTGAGAAAGTTTTTACTAATATCCAACCTTGACCTCCCCAGCTGTAATTTGAAACCATTGCTCCTTGTTCTGTCCTCTGTTACCCTCGAGAACAGCCTAGCTCCCTCCTCTTTGGAGCAACCCTTCAAGTAGTTGAAGGTTGCTATCAAATCTCCCCTCAGTCTTCTCTTCTGTAGACTAAATAAGCCTAGTTCCTTCAGTCTCTCCTCATAAGTCATGTGCCCCAGCCCCCTAATCATTTTTGTTGCCCTCTGCTGAACTCTCTCTAATTTGTCCACATCCTTTCTGTAGTGGGGAGCCCAAAACTGGACATAGTATTCCAGATGCGGCCTGACCAGTGTCGAATAGAGGGGAATTATCACATCCCTCGATCTGCTGGCAATACTCCTACCGATGCAGCCTAATATGCCATTGGCCTTTTTGGCAACAAGGGCACACTGTTGGCTCATATTCATCTTCCCGTCCACCATAACCCCCAGGTCCTTTTCTACAGCGCTGCTACTTAGCCGATCGGTCCCCAGCCTGTAGCAGTGCATGGGATTTTTCCGTCCTAAGTGTAGGACTTTGAACTTGTCTTTGTTGAAACTCATGAGGTTTCTTTCGGCCCAGTGTTCCAATTTGTCCAAGTCTCCCTGGATCCTGTCCCTGCCCTCGAGACTATCTACCATTCCCCCCAACTTGGTGTCATCCGCAAACTTACTAAGCACACAGTCTATTCCATCATCAAGATCATTAATGAAGATGTTGACTAGAACTGGCCCCAGGACCGACCCCTGGGGCACTCCACTCGTTACCGGTTGCCAACCAGACATCGAGCCATTGATTCCTACCCGCTGAGCCCATTGATCTAGCCAGTTTTCGATTCACCTTACGGTCCACTCGTCCAACCCATACTTCCTTAACTTGCCGACGAGAATGCTGTGGGAAACCGTATCAAAAGCCTTGTTAAAGTCAAGGTATACCACATCAACGGCTGTTCCCGCATCCACAAATCCAGTCATCTCATCATAGAAGGAAATCACGTTGGTCAGGCATGATTTGCCCTTGGTGAATCCATGTTGACTGTTCCTGATCACTCTATTTTCCTCCAAGTGTTTCAGGATGGATTCCTTGAGGACCTACTCCATGATTTTCCCAGGGATTGAGGTGAGGCTGACCAGTCTCAGGTAGCTCAAGCCCCGAGCTGCCTGGCTTGCCGGCTCCATGAGCGGCAGTGGCTCCAGCCCCGGAGCCCAGGGCAGCTGGAGCCTGGTGCCGCCCCACTTGCCGGGGCTGCTGGGATGCAGCCCGGGCTCCTCTGGGCCAAGCAGCACCACTGGCTGCCGTCTGGGCTGGGGGCTCCCAATCGGGATCCCCCAGACAGGGCGGCAGAAACCCGTTGCCTGGGGGCTGCCCCAGCAGGCAGCTCACAGGCAGCGGGAGCTCCAAGACACAGTGCTCTGCTGACAGGGGAACCTCTGGGGATCCCATGTCAGGTGGAGTGAGGGCAGCTGCCAGTTGTCAGGGGATCCCCTGAGGTTCTCAGAGCAGGTCTCAGAGGAGCTGCCTGCCAATTGGGAGCCCCCAGCCCCGGCAGCAGCCATAGGGGCTGAAAACACCTGTGCTTGGGGGCTCCCAGGTAGGAGCTCCCAGGCCAGGGGCCCAATCCCCAGGAGCCGCCGAACTTGGCGGCTCCAAAACTTGTCAATTTCACTGCTCAGCTAGAGCAGTGAAATTGACATATTTGACAGCTCCAGTGTCCCAGAGTGACCTCGATTGGCACTCTGGGATATTTCTGGAGGCTGTCAAAATCGGAAAAAGTGTACATATGAGCTTTACCCCTAACCACTCTTGATTTGAGTGGTTTAATTGTTGCGGGGCAAGAGGCTGTTGCCGCACAACCGGGAAAATGTTCGTGTGTCTGCTGGAAGCCTTATCGCGCGATAAAGTGATCATGGATACATGGCCTGAGCTCCATCTACTTACTCAGGACTTTTACTTGCACCCTGTTCTGTTGCCCTATTTTTGAGTTGTGATCCTGCTTTGTGTGCATGGAAGAGGGTTTATTGTGACAAGATTCATTCTTGCTCATTGACATCAGATGGGCTTTTTAATAATTGTAACGAAAAAAAATTCAAAGACTTAATCATTGTACCTGGCCTCCTTGATGCCTTAGCAAACCTGTAGGCAACTGCAGATACATTAAATGTGGGGCTAGGAACATGAGAGCCAGAAAGAGAAAGCTAAAAGAGAGAGACAGCATCATTCAGCCATTTGACAGCTCTCATTTCCCCGGTTTGGCAGGAGGCAGCAAGCACACTGTAACTGTCTCATTCAGATACACATGCACAATTAGGGCCACATTCTTAAGTGTCTCAAACAGACGGTAATCTTGTTGCCATAATTTTGATGGTAGGAACAATAAACTTTAACTAGCAAACTAATTTGTCAGAACAAATGTTAGCTCCCCAAATCCTATCATTTGGGCCTGCAAAACTGCCTATGCCTGCCTGCAGACTCACAAATATGGAGGGGGTTTCTGAAAGTTTTGTCCTAAAAACCCTTTCTGGGTCCAGTTTCCCCTTGAATATAAATCTATTCTAGTATTAAATTCAACTAAAATCTATTACTCAATCTCTGTTGTGTCACACAAACCCTAGATTGCTTCTATCAGCTTTATATTTTCATTCAAGACTGAAGATATTGTTACTTTTGGCAACTACAGTGCTTTAAATGCATGCTTGACATCCTCTGAGGTTGTTTGTGGATGGATTACTTGTAATCATTTGTGTTTATCATTTTGACTTTTACTGTGCCTTTCAGGGGGGAAGGGGAGAAAGTGGATCTGATTATAGTGGATGTTCTAATGGAACATGCCTGTCACATAATAAAATTGATCATGATTTTGTTGAGTAGGTGCATCATAAAGGTGAACATTATGTACAATGCTGATAATTTATCTTGTCAGGCACAAACAAGAGACTCACTAACTGGAATTTAATGGCCTGGCTGTGCCTTAAAATGTGTGATGAGTGATGAAATTCAGCAGGAAAACAATCTTTGATTTCTTTTTGGAAACCATTAACTTGAAGACCTGATGAACCAGCACTTCCTCCTAAATTTCAGTCCTGGGACATACTCCATTAGAGAAATACTTGATTGGACCAGCCGCACATGGCCAGTATTTGGACATGTACAAGAGATACATCAAGTAGTAGTTTGCTATCTGTTACCACTCTGCCAGCCATGGACACTGCCATGTTTTTTCTGCCATTCCCCAAAATACCATTTTTTGGAAGGAGGAATTTGAGAGACTAACATTATGAAGATATGGTATTGTCCCATGGAATGGTCACTTTCAGAAATATTGTAATGTGGATTATCTGTACCTTAAAGTCTTTAAACCATGATTTGAGGACTTTAATAACTCAGTCATAATTCAGAAGTTGATTACAGGAGTGGGTGGGTGAGGTTTTGTGGCCTACATTGTGCAAGGGCCTGGACTAGCTGATCATATTGGTCTCTTTTGACCTTAAAGTCTATGAGAATCATAGTGGTAGGGGTGCTTTATAACTGGGATGACTATCTGACTAAAGTCCAGAAGTACTTCCAATAGATCCAGTTGTATGGACTTTTACAGTAAATAATTAAAACATTCTGCTGTTTTAAGAATAAAATCCAATAATATTGAGAAAACTGCTAGGAATGGCTCATTCCACACTTAGGTAACTGAAGAAAGGAGTTAAAAGATGCTACAGGAAGGAGACAAATTATTTTTTCTGCTCAACTCTGGCTGACAAGCATAAGGCTCATTGGGGAAGAAATGAGCAGAGGGGCTTGGAGAGGTTGGCTTTCAAGACAGAATGAGTGTTTCACACTGGAGATTTAATTCTGCATCAACTATGAGCTTTCTATTTCATAGGCTGCTTATTCACACATTCACTCCTATAACAGAGTGGCACCCATCTCTTGCAGCACCCCCAGTTCTTCCTTCCTGAGGATCTTTGCCTGTACATAGTCCTCTGAACTCAGGCCTCCAGCTGGGTCAGTCTCTTTTCAGCCCTTTCAGCTCCTGCAGCCAGCCAGGAGCACTTTTGTCACTCCCTGTTCCCTGGCAGCAGACTGAACTCCCTCTGGCCCTGCAGTTCCTTTTATGTGAGCCTGATGGCTGCTCCCTTCAGACTATTTCCTGATTGGTTGTGTCCCACACAGCCACTCTAGGCAACTTGGAGAACTCACCTGTACTTCACTTTTCCTGGGATGGGGCATGGTAGGACCATGAGGCTTCCAGCAGGGGGGCCTCAGGACCTGATGTACCCCATCATAACACCCCTCAGCCATGCCTGCATGGCAAGGTAGCTAATTACCATGCTCTGAGTGACAAGGTGGATGCCAAGGTGGTTTATGTCACACTTTGGTAACCCATTGCAACTGCAATGAATATGTGCAGCCAAGATGATGGCCACCAATCACTTCCCACAAGCCCTTTGGGCACCTGATCCTGCACACGATCATGTCATATACCTAGGCTCTGCCCTTGTCTGGAAATTGCCTACCTTCATATACCTCTGCTCAGAGTCCTTGATCCAATGTTGCTTTTAGTTTTTTCCACTGTTGATTATGTCCTGTTTCCAGTACACCAGAAGAAAGTCTGGTAAGAAATCCATGTATTGGCATGCAGCCATCTGGCTGGAGGTCGAGATGCAGGCTAAGAATTCTGGGGTGCTTGTATAACAGGGTCTATTTTGGCTAGTGCTGTGGACTGAACTAGGGATCCACCCCTTTAAGGGTAGTTTCCTCAGCTTGAGCTAAAGAATCAAGCTCAATAGCTGGTGTTTTAATAGGCTTTATTCCTCTGTGGATCAAGCACAGCATGGGATGAATAACATACACTGACTAGTGGGTTTCATTAGTACTGGTGTAGTTAAACCTTATCACAGAAAGCTTGTGTTCTTATCGTCTCTTGCAACCCTTCTTTGATAAACCTGTTAGATTCTAAGGATTGCTTTCCTAAGGCTTTAAGTGAAGCTGTTTTTAAAAAATGGAATTTTCATTCCCTTGGAAATTTTGATATTTTGAAATATAATTTCTGTTCTGCATTAGAGTAGGAAATCTAAATATTGGCATGGGTAGAGGGTGAGAGGGAAATCACAGAATGAAATTCAGAAAAATTTAGAATCAGAAATGTTAAAAAACCAAAGCTTTTTGGCCAAATTAAACAAATGTTGTCATTTTGAACCAACATTTCAAAGTGAGACAAAATTACATTTCCTTGTATATTTTTTTAAACTGAAACACCAAATTGACATTCTTTGTCAAAACAAAATTTTGGCATTTAATTTTAGAAATGTTTTGAAATGACAAAATTGGTTTCAATGTTTCTTGCTACACTTTTATTTTGCTCTGAATCAACACTTTCCTGCAAAACACTTCAGATTTGATTTAACCTATTTATCGGTAGGAAAATTTTGACTAGCTCAACTTTTAAGCTCTAAAGCAGACCAAAGAGTCTGGATCCTGGGTGAATGTCTCTGATGGGTGTCTACCTCACACAAGGTTTGAATAGTTAAATTGGCCAATTAACCAATAGGTTGAACAGGGAGGGAGGGGAACCAAGACCTGGTAAGGCCTAATAGTTGATGAAGCCTGCTGGGGGGGAACTGGGATAGGTTATAAAGAGAGGTAGTTGGTGGTAATAGAAAGGCTGCAGTGAAGAGCTCTGTGGTCATTCCCTAGAAACAGGGGGAGTTGGCTAGGTGCAAACAATAGGTCTGGGAGGAGACTAAGCTCTAGGATCTTGCTTTGAACTAAAGACTGGCAAGAATCCAGGGGGGTAAATTAGCCACAGTGAGTAGAGGAATCTCCAATGATAACCCAGAGGTGGTCCAGAAGGTAGGGAAGAAAGGTAGGAAAAAGTCCAAAGAAACAGCAACATGGTTGATCTGGGCTGTAACCCAGAGTAGTGGAGAGGCCCAGGTTCCCCTAATCACTTCTGTGGTACAGACTGGTCAGGGGATTAGAAAACTGCCTGAGGCATTTTGTCCCCAGAGAATGTATTACTCAGGGGGGGAGGACTATAGTGACCATGCTGGAGGGCTAAGTCTTGAAGAGGGAGCAACCTGAGTCCAGAGAGAAGCCATAGGGTAAGCAAAGTTAATCCCCAGATTAGCCACAAGGAGGTGCCCCAGTGGTGAGTATTAAACCCCTTGATAGTCTCACAATGGCCATCACATAGACACAATTCTGTTACAATAATCTTTTTGAAGTATTTGCAAACACCAAAGAGATAATAGATGTAGATATTTGCCAGAGAATGGCAGTTCTCAAGCTGTCTGTGCTCCTATAGACATTTAAAGCAGTTATGAATGTGTACTCTCACAAAACATTTAGTAGCTGATGCCATTTTGCTCTTGGGCTGCAAGTCCAGTAGTTCTCATGTGTCATTAAAGGTATAAGTACTTTCCAAGGAAATTAAGAGTTGCTGTTAAACCAAGCAAACTCCCATCTTGTATTAGAGCCATAATAATAGTATTAAAAGCTTAGGCAAGAAGAGCTTTATTTAGTCAGAGAAACTGGATTTTAAAAAAAGATTTGCTAGATTAGAACATTATTGAGATTTATTATTTTCTTTGGTCACATTCTTGTCTGCATTTTGCAATATGTGTCTTTCACCGTGGTGGCATGAGACTGAATGGTAATTTTAAAATAAGGGAGTAATATGTATACTTTCTCTTGTGTTAATCTTGTGCCAGTTAATTCAGCTCAAAATTCACTTCTCCCCTTTCAGTTGCTTAATGAATTGTTAGGAAAACCTGTAACCTGTTGCAATGAGAAATAATGGATCTTCTCTCAAAGGTCAATTCTAATGTGTAAGATTGGCCTGTTGGGGTTTCTCATTTTCCTTAGACTTCAACTCTAGATTAAATGTGCTTAGTTTGTAAGGAAAATGATCAGCCCAATGGTCAGCCACTCTGAAGTGTGAGGATGTCAGAAAATGTGGGACAATGGAAAGGAGGGCTCCTCTTTCTTAAAATTTTGAAATATCAGGTACAGCTTCCTGCACTTTAGAAGGCTTAAATATTTCAAAACAAAAGGCTAGACTGTGTGTTAAAACTACAGTCTATGCAAGAGAGAGTGTTGAGGAGTCTGACTGCAGCAGAATTCAGGTTGGAGCAACATTTCTGTTTCCTTGGGAGAGGGTGTAGTATTCATTCCTATCCATTGCTTTATAACTGTGATGGCCAGTGCAGAAAGATGCCGCCACCTCTAACTTTTAACCTCTCACTCTAGTGGTAATGCTAGCCATGGACTATGCCCATACCAGAGACATGCTCTAGATGCTTCCTCCTCATCATCTGCCCCTGAAAATATTATGCCAAAAGTAAGACCATGATGTATTTGTCTGCCATTCTGCAATAGAATAACTTGCCATGGTAGCAAATCAGGTTATGTCAGAATACCAGGGAAAAATCAACTAATTGAGTAAAACAGTAGGGTCCTGTGACATACCTGGGTGCAATCTAAGCCAGTGAATCACTGTGTCACTGATGTCCTAAAGCCGTAGGTGTCTTACAATGGCCACTCTCAGACAGCCTCCCACATGCAAGCCATATCCTGAATGTGTGTGTATAACCTGTCAGCCTCACTTGGGTTACACTCTGGCTTTTACTGTCCTGGGTTACTTTGGCAGGTGTACCCCACATACACTCGCAGTTCCATATTCCTGCGCGCGCGCTCTCTCTCTCTCTCTCTCACACACACACACACACACACACACACACACACACACACACACACACACACACACACACACATCTTGTACTGCACAGCCCTTTCCTGGATAGTCTGAACATATTACATCCATTATTCCTTGAAGGAAATAAATACACCAAATTATGACTTTAAATAGTTACCCAGACACTTTAACTTAAACACACTAGATTAGATCAAACACATTTATTAACTACAAAGCAAGAGATTTTAAGTGAGTACAAATGATGAGGCATAAAGTCAGAAATGGTTACTAGAAAAATAAAGGTAAAAATGCTTTTTAATACCTGACTTAACAAACAATACTAAATTCAAGTAAAGTTTCTTATCATATGCTTCCAGGCAGTACTACTGACCAAACTCCTCTCCCAGAGTCTAATTGTGGCTGTTTTTGTCTTTTCAAAAGCAGGAAGATGGACATGGGAAGAGAAAAAGAAAGGGTATCTTAAGATGTTTGCCCCTCCTTTTTATAGTTTTAATCCCCATCTTGAAAATCATTTCCAGATGAGAAACAGGAGGCAGTCTGTGTGGAAGGACGTTCCCTGCTTTGTTTATTTTACCTGTGTATGCTCACATGAAGATTTTCTTTTGTTTCCTTCCTTCCTCCATTCTGTTTGATGACTGGTTTCTACTTTACTGCAAATTAAGACAAACACGTATTTCTTTGTTCAAGACAAGGTCTGTTTGATCTGTTTGGAGCTACATGAGACTGGACATGTATTTTTAACATCACAGAAGGTGAAATGTATAACTTTACACACAATACTGCTACACACATTTTACCTTGATATTACACGTTATAAGTTGACAGATAATACCTCAAAAGGCATACCTTATACAAAAATTATAACAATAGTGTTTTATGTGTGCATACAGGGGTGCATTCCTTCACAGTTCCTTAAGACACTTTTATCAGAGTCCTATACAACATAGTGGGCCAAATTCTGCACTTACTCACCCCACCACAGTGCTTCAGAGCATATAAATCTATCAAAGCCAGAATCAACATTTAAAAACTAAGCCAAAAAACCCAGACTGTTAAACCAAGACAAGCTATTCCCTGTTAGCTCCTATTCACAGCCAGGTCCGTCAGCCTACAGATTTAAATTTCCTCATGTCGCCAGATATATACAGACTGTGTGGGTTTTTTAATGCTTTGGCATTTATCTTTGCATAAAATAATTAATTACAGTTTTGTTGGCCTTGATTTTTCTTTTTTCTTTCCATTTTCTGCTTCTTTTCCTTGTTTACACTTTCCCTTCTTAGACTTTCATATCTCCTTCTCCAGTTCAGTACTTCATTATCCCCTTCTCCTAGCTGTCCCCAGAATCTCCCTCCACTAGTATCTTCATGTGTCCCTTTTCTCTTCCCTTACCTCAAGGAATCTGTCCCATTTTCTCTTCCTTTCCCAAGTCTCCCTCTATTTCCTGTGGTCACTCTCCCTTGAATCTCTATGAAACTGTCTCCCTTCTCTTTTTTTAATCTTCTTCCCAATCTCCTTGGATACCCAGATCACACTCTTCCTATCCTCTTCCATGCCTGCTTCCTTGCTCCCTCATCTGTCTCTCCTTGTTCCAAGTTGAAGTTTCTCTCCAGTCTCTCCTGGGGAGATTCTCCCCTCTTGAGTCTGTTTCCTCTTAGCACATCTGTCCTGCAAAGAATCCCTAATCTCTCCACACATCACCCTTTCATTTTTCATATTCTCACAACACAGAGATCTAGCAGCCAAACCTGATCAAAACATTTTTCATAGAATAGTTTTCTATTGGAAAATGCCATTCTGTCAAAATGGAAATTTTTCATGTGAAAATGTTGCCTTCAAAGAATTTCTGATGAATAAATTACACAAACGATTCAACAATATTGAACAAATGGAACAATATTGGAACAATATTCCAAACAGAATATTTCATTTGTGCTTTCTTGTTTTGATCTTTATATTAAAATTTATCTTTAAAATATATTGTAGAAATAGAATGTGTTATTTTCATTTCCTGATTCCAAGGATTATGTAACAATGGTCAGGGTTCAAATGGCTACACAAATGACAAATGCCATGGTAAGTTCTTGCCACTGACTGCAGTGACCATTCTTACTACTTTTTAAAATCAAATGCCGATCAAACATAGTTACATAATCAATCAAAAATAACCCCCAGTTTATGAATAGACTAGACAAATGGAGACTTCTTTGATGGAGGTCATCATATTGGACATTTGTCAATAACTATTATTGAAGTTTACATCTCGATACTTTTATGATAATCAGACTGCTTCTTGTTCTCAATAGTTCCTTCTGCAGTGACCTATTCAGACACTGCATTTGCTAAGGCTGCCTTGCCTTTTTAGATTAAGCCTAATACTTCAGTATGAAATCTGAAAAGGGGGCAACACTACCATCATACATGAGCTCTGGGACTGCTCTCCTTAATCATATGTCTTCCAATGACTTCAGTGGAAAGTTTGCCTGAGAAAGGAATAAGGGTCTTAGGCATTTCACACTGTTATGCACTTTTTTTGAGAGAGAGCTTTTTTTAAGCATATTTTTTCATTCATTGAGCCCTACTGAAGACTAACTGCTTTCTTTGCTTAAAAAAAAATAAAAAATGAAGTGACTTCATTTTAAAAGGTTGCAGAAACATGCAAAATTTTAATATTGCACTAATATTTGTTGTCTTTGAAGAGAGTAATTAAATGTGGCTAGGTGAAAAGAGCATTACATGGTTAGGTGAGAAAAGCAGGCCTTTTTGACAGCATTATGGCAGTGTGGTAGCAAGATTGAGGACTGGAACATTTTGAAGCTTCAGCTGTTCTGCAGAATGTCTGTCTGGTCTGGTGCCTTTGCTCAAAAATGTGATTTTGAGGGTGAAGAAAAGTCTTCACATATTGTAAAGGGGCTGTTGGGAGTCACTCGGAGAACTGAAGGCTAAGTATAAGACATTGTTTTATAGTTCTCTGTAATTTCATAAGAATTAGCCTCATTTGACATTTTTAAATGTGAGTTCTAACTTTATTTCATATTCTGTAACTTTTTTTCTTTGTAAAGATTTCAAATGGGTGAACCCTTTCACCTTGCCTGTATTTGAATTTTTGGGGAGATCTTCCAGCACTGCAGAATACTAATGTGTGGCTACTGATGGTCATAATAGTGAGAGCAATGCACTGGTGTATCGATCCTTGTGTTGTCTATACCTGTTCTGACCAGAGTTAGGTTACACTGTGATAAAAGCACCTGTCTCCTCATTGCTGATACCTACAGTGGAGTTGCAAAGGTGGGAAACTTCCCAAAACAATTTTATCAGTGTGAGCCATTGAAGCCAATGGAACTCATACAATGATTAAGATGAGCAGGAGTTGGCTAGTGGCTAATCTCTTTTCCCCCCTCTGTTCTAGGTCTCCTTTTTTATTGTACACTGTCATAAAAGTAAATTTAATGAAAATGTAGAGTTCCCCTGCCCCCCATCTCACTGAATTATAGAAAAACCCTGTATACTGCTTTTTCCATTTCACAGAGTTAAATCATTGTCCTCTAAATCCTCTTCCACTGGCTATATTCCAGAACATGCTGAGATAGGGTGATTGGTTAATATTATTACCATTTGAAATTACAAATTATTTATTTTTCTAATAGAAGTGGTAAATAAGAAGCCTTTTTAAAATCTATTTGTACTAGCTGTGAAGGTAGAATTTTCCTATCAGTGAAAAATCTTAAGAAGATCTAATTCCTATCCTCCCCCTCCCTTCCATCCTCTCTCTAATCAGTGCAGTAGGTTTGGCAACCTGTCATTATCCTCTTCTCTGACAGTGATTTGATTTTTTTTTGTTTTTGTTCCTTGTAGGAAAAGACTTGCAAATAATACCAGCCATAAATTGAGCAGACAGAAACCCTTGGTTCTAGCTCAGTATGATTCTATAAACACTCAGTGTAAGAAACATTTGTTGCTCTGACTGACAGGGCAATATAGGAAAGTAATGAGTAAAGATGGATGTCCCTGAGCAATTAATCAGACTTCTCTTGGCAACATTCTCTGTCAATATTCAAAGCTGTCATCTCAGTTATTTCAGAAACCAGGTAAAGGAGGATAATACCCATGGATTCCCCTTGTGCTAAATTATGTAAAACTCGATAATGGCAGTTGGTGACAAATTGAAAAGAAGTGGAATTTTAAAAAATAGACAGGTACTCTGTCCTTTATTTTTCCTTCTGTATTGCTGCTGTCAGACAAATCATGAAGGTGTCTAATTCTGAGTTAGCTCACAGCTTGAGAATGAATACACTAGTGCCTAACAACTGCCTGAGGTGAATTGGAAGGAGGAGTCCCCCAGAATATAGCGCAGGTTTGATCTGTTTTGTCTGAGTCTCTTTGAAATTTGTTTCCATGTCTTCTAATAAGAGCCTACTCCTCGTCCTGCTGAAGTCAGTGGGAGTTTTGCTAATGACTTCTTGGGGGGTAGAATTGGACTGTATATTTGGTGAAAGTTCAGTTGTAGACCAGAGCTCTGACATTTGTATACCTTGTTTCGTAGGCTCGGTTCTGCAGGCTCAGTCTTGCCAGTGTTCTTTATGCGTGAGTTGCCCTGGAGCCCCAATGATTGCTCATTCCAGGAGTGGGGGTTCCAAGATGAGGCCCTAATCCAGCTTTCCTCTGCCTATAGAAATGAGTTAAATAAGAATGTCTATATTAGAATGGAGAAGTGAGATTTAAACCTGTATTGGTATGGCTCAGTCAGCTGAAGTGGACAAATTCTTCATTAAAAATTCCAGAAAGCACCCTCAAGAGGAATTCATTATTATACTTAAAATGCAAGTCTCTGTAGCTTAGTGGAGGCATTCGGAGGCACAAAGGAGGAAAATGATAAGGAAAGCACTTGCACTCCATTTTCCCCTGCGTCAAATCAGTAGTGCAAAAAAGCAGGATGCCTTGTGTTACTCTTTTTCTACACGCAGTGGATTCCTCAATGAAATATCCCGTTGTTTAATTTTAATTATTGTTCCTTTGAGAATAAATTATGACCCCTTAAAGTGGGTACATTGACAGGCGTGGCACAGTGAGGATCCTAAATATCAACCCTCTAGCAAACTGTCTTTCTTTTTGTAAGCACTTTATATTGACATTTTTTAAACACTTGATTTAGCTAAACTTTCAGGTTATCTCATTAGGCATTCACTGGCTGAAAATGGCAGAGGAAACTCAAAAGAATCAGAAGGGATGGAAAAAAGAGCAGAAACCAAAACTGCCCTGAGCTATATCAGCAGACATGGAGATTGCAGTGAGAGAATCAGGAAAGTAGCTTTATCAAATTTCTCAGCACTTAATTTGGCCCAACTGGACTTCGGCTATATTGCCTAAATATTGGCAATTTATATTAGTGTTCGGAACCTGGCTGAAACAGTCAGAGATAAAGGGTCAAATATTCTGTCCTCATTTACACCTCTTTCAATCCTATTAAAGTCCATTGGGTTTCGTGGGTGGAACTGACCGTGAAACTTGATGCTTAAAAGGAAAAATGAAGGCTATGGAAGGAGCACTAATAAGTAAACTTGACGAAATCATTTGTTGCAAGAAACAATCTATTTATTTTTAGCCTATTTTCTATTCAAAAGTGCTCACAAACTTATTTTGATTTTTATTAATTTATTTGCTGTTTATAATTGCTCAGACAACTTGTGCAAGACAATTTCAGCCTGTGGCTTGTGAATTTGTTTTGACTAATGATAATGTGTAATGGGTTACATAAATCACTTGATATGGGTTCCATACCCTGACTGGATCTCTCTCCCCCCCCCCCCCCCCCGCCCGCCCCACTCTCTCTCTTCTATTGGAAAAAAAGGCAGCACAGACTTTTTCCCTTTCCAGGCTTTAATCTTGTCCAAGAAGTTATTCCTTTTTCCAAAGTATAAAGAGAAAAGCAAAATACAATGTATCAAAGGGGAAAGTTGTAACATACAGTCTCCTCACAGACTGAGACAAATATTTCTCTACTACCCAACATACTTCCTTGGCTCTTCCTTCCATTTTATATCAGGCAGCTAGACACTGCACTTTAAGGCTCAGTTCTCCAAAGAATTACACGTGCATTTAACTTTATGCATTGAGTAGCCCCACGGACATCAATAGAGCTAGTGTAAGAGCACAAAGTTAAGCAGATGCCTTTGCAGGATCAAAGCCTAATTCCTGGAAGAAAAACTGGGTTTGGGGCTTTGGCCCTACCTGTGTGACTCTACTTGAGCTGTATGGGTGGCCTTGCAAGACATGGCCAGGGAGCATACCGCAGCAAAGACGGAAAACCCTTTGTTCACATGGGAACACAGGTACTTGTATAATGAGGAGCCATTCCCCTAAAATTTGCCCAACCCAGCTGTCATTTGAAACTCTCAAGCTTTGTGAACACTGGGGGGAATCCACAAAGCTAGCTTAATGCCTATTCCCCATTTTTAGGTATCATTGCAATCCACAAATTCCCACTCAGCTGCGCTTTATCCTGTGGGTATCTAAACTCACTCAGCATCTAAGTTTTTCCTTTAGTGATGAGCGCTGCAGCCTCCTTCTAGGTGTCTGTGTGCCTATCTCCTGCTTTAGTGTGTGCACTACTGCTTTGTGATAGGTGTGCAGGTACCTATGTCCCACCTCAGCTCCAGACCAACCGAAATGGACAGGCATTCCACTGCCTGATGACACACATGCCTTTTGGATAGGGCCCATCAGGCAAGTTCACATAAAACAGCTGGGGGGAAAGAGGCAGTGGAGGAGGACCAGGATCTCCCTTGTAATCTTTAGTCCAATGGTTGGGGTACTCAGACAGCATGAGAGAGACCCCTGGGTCAAGTCCCCCCTGACTGGGAAGAAGTGAGTTGAATTGCCATCTGCCACCTCTCAGGGGAATACCCTTACTACAGATTATAGAATATTCTGATGTCAGCCTCCCTCATCTCTCCTATTAAATTTGTCTCACTTTAAACAATGGTATTTCTTGGGCTAGAGAGAGAAAGAATGACTCTCTATCGTAGTGATACAGGCACTCAACTAGAAGGGGGCAGGCATAAGTCCCTGTTCAAATCTGTTCTCACCTTCAGGAAGAGGGAAGACTTCAACTGGGGAGTCTCCCACGTTCTGGTTGACCACCCTAGGCCTTAGACTTGAGATTATAAGGGAGATCATCCTCCCCCTTCCCTCCTGCTGTTTTGTTATGGGTCCAGCACATAACTCATACAGCCAAATGCCCGTCTTCCCCTGGTCTGTGAATCATTAGCAGAGCTAAGTGTCTCTATGCAACCTGGCCTTAGGCTCCCATCTCCAAGAGAGAGGTTGGGTTTAGCATATCCCCTTCTAGTCAACATCTCCCACTGGCTAATTTAGGTGACTCCCAGCCTAGCCCTGCTGGCTTTGTGGAATGTAATCTAAGGCCTATCTCAATGTATCGGAAGCCTTGGCACCTAACTCAGGATTTGTGGATTTGTGTTGTTCCTGTGATTTTTTTAGGTGCCTGAAAGTTAGGTACACCTAAGTCCTTTTGTAGTGCTAAAGATAAATTTATACCATAGCAGTGCTTCAAACAAAAATTTCTATATGGAATATTCATTGATTAAAAATACCATGCTCATTCATTCACTTGTAACTCCATATTGTAACCAAAACTCCATTTTGAATTGTTCTCTTCATTTTGTAATTCTCAGCCTAAATTTTGCTGGGAAACTTTGTTTAGATGTGTGTTTAACTTAGTTTGGATGTGAGGATGAAGGGTGTGTGTGATGAGATCAGTCTCCAACTCCAGCCAATCCTGATGACAAACTGCTGGCACCACCTTGATAGCTGAAGAACAATACAATCACACCCTGCACAAGCAAGAAGAATCCACCCTAAAAAGAAAGGGACAAAAAGCGCTATCAAAAACAAAATCAAAGTCACATCTGCCATTAACTGATGATTCGTGGTCATACAGTACACTGAGGCAGTGTGACACAGCAAAATCCATGGATAAACAGATGGGTGAGACTGCATAGCTTTGGGTAATGTTCTGCATACCATCCAAGAGCGTTGGTGCACAACTGTGTTCCCAACAAAGAATCTGCTCTTCCTCATGCCCATCTTCCCTGGCCAGGTAGCTGCCATGAGCTGCAAACACCAGCCACAAACTCAAGCTATGATCACAAGCAACAATCAGGACTGGTAACTATACATGACTAGCAGCAGAACATCTGGGGGGGAGGGTGTACTAAATATTAGTTATTAACATAATTGTGTTTTCCTAATGTAGCATATTGCCTTTTCCCCCCTTAAAAAGATCCTGGGTACTCTTTTTGCACAACACTTTCATGGATCCCACCCCACCGTCTCTGCCGTATTCAACCAACTCCATTATAATTAACATGAATTCTGTAGGTATACAGATAAAAGGGGTATACAGCTGGCAGAAGAAAAGTTTTACAGCTAAGAGGGAGACCAAAGACTTCAAAAAACAGAAGTTCTAATATCAGTGTCATAGCACAAAGAAAAAGGTCAGGCCTAGAAATATAAATGGTAGACACAAATTAATTAAACAAACCCTAATGCACTATATCAGTTACTACTATTCCTGTAAATAAAATAATAGCAGGCTCAACATTCTGCAGTCCTTACTCAGGCAAAACACTAATTGGAACTGAATGGTAATTAAAGAAGAGCCTTCTCCAAAGTTTGCAAAGAGCTGAGTGATTATTTTTCTCACAACTTGGAAAGTATTTGAAAGGGAACAGCCTTTATCACTGAAGGATAAGGAGCAAGTTAAGAAACACCTTCAATCTTTGTCTGGTGCAGTTGACCCCGATTGACTTTGAGGCAGTAACAAAAGCTTAATCTTGTTTGCAGTATATTGAGAGATGGCTAGTGGAGATTGACTATGAAAAGGTAGCCTCTGCACTGAGCTCAGAGTGACACATGAAAACAAATTGTTTTAAAGGTTCCAAATATCATTAAGTTTTTCTCCTTGTAACTTTGCTTAAATCTTTGCATCATTGTCCACTTTACAAGGGTACAAAGTTAATGCAATATATTGCCTAGGTGAATGCTGAACAAAATTTCAGAGACGCAGCTGAGATGGGTCTTGATGGATGGGATAAGGGGCAAGAATGCAGTTCGTGAAAGCAAACCCTGTATTGCAAACGTGGTAATGAAAATAATAAATAATAAATCACACCAAAATCAAAATAGTGACATTCAGTCCATTTAATACCAGGATCCTTCCTAAATCTGAGAATAGACATGAAGTAGGTTTAAACCCAAATGTCATTGTTACAAGACACATCTAGCTCTAGAGAGATGCACATAAAGATTGGAGGAAAAGTGAACAGACAAAGAGACTTCATTGTTCAGTTCACAATGTTGTTCCTTCCATTTTTAGTACAGAGCCAATAGGCAAATACACAGTGTAGGCAGACATTTGTGATTTAAAGTGACTCTTCAAGCATAGCAGCACAAAACACCCCCCATTCTTGGCACAAATACTGAGATTTCATCATCAAGTAGCATAATAAATTAGCTAGAAATTTTGGGTGGCTTCATGGGACACAGGATTTAGGACCTATGTCAAATATCAACGTTACTTCATGACAATTCTGTTTCCCTTCAACAATGATGTATCAAAAGCTCTGTATGGAATGACTTTGTAAAGCTAACTTCTTGACCTTTCTCTGCTGACTTGCATGGAGGGGAGTCCACAGTGAGCCTGGGCAAAGATGGGGTGTTCTTGAAGGAGCACCGAAAATGTGATTGTGAGCTCTCACAATGACTGTTCTCATCTGTGGCACTCTAATGCAGGAAGTGCCTTTAAAGGCACCTTATGAGGCCCTCACGTTTTGCAAAAAACTCTTGTATTTCCATTAATCTGAAAAGCTGTCGCCACAGACCTTAAAGATATAATCTAAGATTCTCATTCTGTTTCTAAATTAAAACTCTTTATCTAGCATACTGCTCATATACCTCTTTTAAACTTTTCTCAAAGTATTACTGTTCTCTTTTTGTTTCCAGTTGCATTTTACCAAGGCATGAATTTACACATCTATTTATATGACTGGAACACTTCAAGCTTTGCTTAAGACACATCCTTGACAATTTGAAAACTTGTAAAAAGCAAATAAAAATTGAATGCAATGCACCAGGCTCGGTTTTTTGGTGCTGTCTATTGATCTTATATTTTCTTCACAGCTCAGAGTTCCTGCTCTTTGAATGGTTTATCTTTTTCCTCCCTGGGTTCACTTCTTTTGGTCCCAGAATTTCTCTGGTTGTTTTTCCACTTCTTCTCTTGAAAAGGTTTCTGCATGCTACTGTTTATTTCAGGTCTAATATAAAGCCCACTTCAGCCAATGGAAAGAGTCCCATGGACTTGGATGAGACCTTTATGCCTTTCAGAGCCCTCAAGTCTCTCATATAACTACTCTCCTTCTAATTTATTTATTTATTTGGCTAACCCTTGTTCTCTCTGCATGAAATCCTGGCCATACCAAAGTCAATGGGAGTTTTGCTATTGACTTTATTAGAATCAGGATTTCGTTCCTGATCTCACCACTGTCTTTTCCAGGGATCTAAAAGTTTGCATTACACTGTGACCTATACTTTGTGCTCTCCTTTATAATCTAGAAGAGAGGAAGATATGATCACTCTTTAAATACCAACAAAGTCCTTATATTGTTATCTATATGATATATGTTATTAACTTCAAACAATTTTGTGAAAGCAAGACTTCCTACAGCATTGATTTAAAAATACATTAAGTAATATACTGTGGTAGCTATTAGTTAGATCTTATTGATTTGACTTTGATATTTAATATTAATTATTGAAAGAGGCTAGTCTTTCTCCACATTTAAAATTGAAAAGAGGTCTCCATTGTAAACATGTTTATAACCCTAACTTCAGCAAATAAATAAATAAATAAATCAAGCCATCTGTAATTCTCCAGGCAAGTTCTGAACAAGCTGCCTTATATAGCTTATTAGTTTTTGTGTTTTTGAAAGCTTGAGATAAATCAGATAATTGTTTGCAGAATTATAGCTAGTGCTGGACCCAGGATCTGAGAAAAACGAAGTGGGAGAGGTAAATCTCTTTTTTGGGGCCAACTTCTATTGGTGAAAGAAACAAGCTTTTTGAGAGCTCTTTTTCAGGTCTGAGAAAAAGTAAAACCCAGAGAAGGCATGAGACATGACAATTAAGTGCATTACTTTTCATTTCTTGGTCAGTTTAACATTTCCTTGTTTTATCATAACTATAACTCAGGAATGACTTGACCTAGAAATTGCATGTTTGCAAACAGCTAGATGTGCTTCTGAGATACAACTCCCTCTCTGCTTACCCATTCCTCCATAGTTGCTGAAAATTACTACACACAAATTCAGCTCTGCTGGGTCATGAGTTCGGGAGGGGGTAAAACTAAAATTTCCTTGCCCACCTCCAAGCACCAGCACTCCTCTGCATCTGGAACTGAGGTCTGGATGGCCCACGTAGGCACAAAAGATGGGGGGAAGATTCTTACTCGCCTGCTTTGACAAGTAGCCAAAATAACAATTTAGCCTTTAGTTTTGTTGGCCTCAATGAGAGCTTTTGCCGTTGGGTAGTTTAGGAAATTTGGGGGGGCTGGACAAATCTTTCCCCCCATTCCGTACTTGTGGAGAGGGAACTTCTCACATGAAAAGTAAGATAATTCTCCTGTACAAAAGGAGGCGAAATTGTGACACAGTGAATATGTATCTGTGTGTGTCATAGAAACCAGTTCTGTGTATACTCCCTGTATATTAGTGCATAACAGGGTCAAGACCAGAGGAGATCTCAAAAGCGTGACTTTAATTAGGAATTTCCTGCCTTTCTAACACTTTATTTTTAGCCACATATCTCTAGGGCACTTTGCCTTTGAGTTTCCTACAAACAGTTGCAACGTAAATGCAAGTTTTACCAAGTTTCTGTATATCTAAATATTCACTGGAATTTTATATTGCATATCTGTAGTTCTGCATTTCATTATTACAATAAAATATAATTAAGAGCAGTCTCAAAGGATCACTACAAGTAAATCCTTTTGAAATAATACACATAAATCCATTCAACCAAAGGGGAAAACAAGCAGCAAAATCATCACATTACTGGTATATAGTAGAATGAAATCTATACACTCTTTGACCAAATGGCTTTGTTTTCAGTTGCTTGCTTATGTAAAATCAACCATTAAGGGAACAGTGTGTCAGTGTAATAAACTTCTTAAATTCATGACATATTCTTTCTGTTTTTCTATTCAGTTAAGTTTTAGTTTTTCAGAAAGTTTAAAAAAAAATCCCTTCAAGGCAGCCATTCCCCGTCCTGAAAGAATGCAGGGCTGTGATCAATGACTTATTTGAGTTCTGCCAGGGGAAGTTTTTAGCTGTCTTTATATTCCCAGTACTTTTAATTTCCCTGCATGACTTGCTACATTTTAATGCTACAGCTATATTACCCCAAATAAAGAATACAATGCATAATTAAAACGCTGCATTGTAAATAATGAAGAAATGCAATGTTCAAATGTCTGATATAATGTAATTACTGTACTTCATAGAAAATCAATGGCTGCTTCAGCACAGTAAATAAAGATAAAAAACAATGTTTCCAGAAAGTGAAAAGTTGGTTTTATTCATTTATCCTCATTTACTCTCTCTCTATGTAATAGAAATAAATTTCCAGCATTGTGGTCTGCATCAAGGGGAGAGACTGTCCTGTAGACAGGAAACTCTTTCCCCCAAGCATCCCTCATAAAGAAGTTTTAAATCTGAGATCTGGTTTACACTTGCTGCAGAATTCAGTGGCAGTCAAAGGGAGATATGCAAACTACATAAAATAACTTGTGTATCTCCCTTTGACTTAATGCCAGCTTACCATGGCACCTCCATTGTGCCGAGTCGAAGGGAAATGCCGTCCCTTTGACTCAGTGCTACTCTTTTTCAGGAGGTGGATTTACTGGATTGACTTCCTGAAGGATTGAATGGGTCTTCACTGACTGCTCAATTGAACTGGAAAGATAGAACTGATGGCAGTGAATTTGTCTCCATCAGTATAGATTTGGCCTGAGAAACTAAAAATGCTGTCCTACACTATTGAGAAAGGAATATGAAGGTGAGACCCAGAAGATTTGTATTTCATTTAATCTCGGTGACTGAGAATTTACAGGGTAGAAATTATATCTAAAACCCACTTTTAAGGTAATTCAAATGAATGAGAATGATTTCATATTCAATTAAGGTGCTTAAAAATCAAATTCTCCCAAGCCTAAATATAGACAATTGGTAAATGTTAATAAATGTCAATTTCACCTTCCCCAGACAAACCAAAAAAATATTTCCATTAATAATAAAATTTACCAGAAGGCAAAGTACTAAAAATGCTGCTTGAGAATTTTTGGAGTTTGATTTAAAGATATTTACTTTCTATATTTTAACATGTGATGTTGACATTTTGTGTTTTTAATGGCTATAAAGTGTTAACTTTTTGAATCTCAGTGTTTACTGTCATTAAATAGTCTGACTCCCCTGTCTCCTTACTTCACCCCCCCCCCTATAATTTACTGCAGCTTTGAAAATTCAAATAGAGGGGTGGCCTTTAAAATAAACATATATATTATCCATTGAAAAGCCTATCTATATTCCACCAAAGACCACCCTCACCATCAGAATCAGGGCCATACTGCATTGGCCATTGTATAAACACATAAGGTGAAGTTTCTGCCATGAAGAACTTAGAAGAAAAATGTTTCCTTTTTCCCCCATCATTTATAAGTCAAAGTTAAATCCTTACTCCATTGAAGTCAACAGGAGCTTTATCGTTGACTTCAATGGGGCCATTATTTCATCCATAATGTTTATAGGGCTACGTTTACCTATTTATACTTTTTTTTTTCAAACAGTCAAAATAATCATTCTCAGCTTTCTCCACTAGCCCCTGAGTTTAGCAGAAATGGGCCCTGAGGAGGGGTTCGAAGAAGGAGAGGATAGTGAAGGCTGTTTAGTTGAGGAATGCATGAGGGGCAAAAGGGAAGAAAAAGCAGATCTGGTTGTGGGAGAGGCTGACACACAGATGGCTGAAGAAGAAGAACATTTTCTTCACAAGCACTCTCAAATTTGAACCCACTGTGGTCATGTTGGAAGATCTTGCCATTTTACCTGTGACGTTTCATTGGCTAGTCGTGGTCTTGGTGTAAAAAGAGTGGGCCCTTTGTTTCTAGTGCAGAGTCTTCTCATTTTACAGCTCTGCTTTCGACTTGCCTCCCCTTGGAAGCTTAGCATATCCTGATTCTTAAAAACACCTCAGGACACTCTGATGAGGCACAGATGGTGCTGTTTGATTGGCTCATTTTGCTTTGGTTTTAATTGTTTTTTTTTTTTTGGTGGCCATTTTAGTTTTGATGATTTGTGTTAATCTTTCTAATAAAGCGTCATGGCAACAAGTGGTGTGGAGATTAGTCAGATAAATGAACACTGCATGTAGTGTTCTTGTGAATTCATACTACTTTAAAAATGAATATTTTTAATGAGAGCCTGGCAAGTATGTTTTAACAGCTGGCTAACCTGCTAAAAGAGCAACATACTGGTAGGTGATAGTGTTTTGTTTCAAGCCCTGCTGATTTTTTTTTTCTTTTAGTTGTTACAAGCTTTAACCATTTCCATGCCTTTTGTCATTTGAAATATCCAGAAAGCAGAATCTCAGCTGGGTTGTGTATGAGTTCTTGAACTACCCTCCTATCCAAGCACCTTCCAGTAATGTATTAAGTGGTATGAGATTTTCTCTTTTATTATGAGTAGTAGAGTAAAGTGTTTTGGCTCTGTGAGTGTGCATGTGAATACATTATATTTACTGTGCTATATGTTTATATTAGGTAACGTTAAAGCAGCACACCCTGCACTTGATTTGCAAGGTGGTAACGTGACATATGGCTCTATGGCTATGTCTACACTTACTAAAATTAGTTCAAATTAGTTAGTTCGAACTAACTAATTTGAACGAATTTTAGTTAGTTCAAATTAGCTTAATTCGAACTAGCATGGCCACACTGGAATGTTAGTTTGAACTAAGCAAGCACTTCCTTAGTTCAAATTAGCGATCCCCGTTCATTTCAATGGCCAGTTAATTCGAACTAAGAAATTAGTTCGAATTAACATGGCCAGATTGGTTCATTTTAATTAGTTAGTTCGAATTAACCCCTTAGTTTGAATACCCTATTCGAATTTATTAGTGTAGCCATGGCTTTAGTTACTTCAAATTAAGCCGCCTTAATTCGAACTAACTTGTCAGTGTAGACATAGCCTATGGTTGTATCACAAATAATTTTTGGTTTATTGCACGGTAAGTGACCTGCAGAAGTTCATGGCTTGAGATGGCTCAATGAACGTAATGCTCAAGCTTTTTATTATTTATTTTTAAAGAATTCAGCATTAAGTCCACTTCTAGGTTATCTCAAATCCATGAATAGATAATTAACACAGAGCTCTATTCTGGCCTAGTACCCCTTTTTGATATATTTTTCATTGAAGAAAGAAGATAATTTTCAAACATCCCTGTAGTAATGAAATATTCTCACATACTCTCTTCTCTTTTTCAAGCCTGCACTACTGTGAGTGATTTCCCCCCTCTAATGCCCTTTTTTATGAAGATTGACATTGGTGAGTCTTGATTTAATTATTCTGTGATTACTGGAACTGTGAAGGAGGGCTGGCAACTCATATCAATATATTTTATGACTTTATTTCATAGCATATAATGCCGTAACTTGGATGTTAATATTTAGTTAAACCTTTCCACCACCCTAGCTTTTCTTTTCATGTTCATAATATAACTACTTTGATTTTGTTTTAATAAAGTCTGCAAAAACAAATGTGTCTTTGATCAGCCTACAGTAGGTACATGTTTTCAGACATTTATTTTCTGAGTCACTGAATTTTCAAGTTATTTTAGCCTCTATTTTAAAAATGATTATCAAAGCATAGAGAGTGGGCTTGCTAATAAAGGTGTGTGTGCATAGGTGTGTGCATGTTGCCCTTAGAGCCATGTCAACAGGCTGATAGTGATTTCGGGACATTTTTTGACATTCTGTTTCAGGTCATTTGGTAATAGACATTCTGAGGGTCAGATTATTTTGTTCAATTACTTGAAATCCTGAGCTTGCAAAATTAACAGACATGGTCCACTTTTTAAAATGTAAATCCTTAAATTACATTTAGCATGTTTGGAAAGCGGAGCAGAATATGACAATATATGGACAAACACACCATCACACATTGGACTCATTGTGTTAGCTTGCTGTCTGAGGCCATGCATCTTGAGGGAGGAGAGAGAATGTGATTAACAATGGGAATGTGTAACATCTGAAAGTGAGGGCAGGTAAGCCTGATATTTCCACTGCGGGGCACTGCTGCTTTCTCACACAACTTTGGTACCTTTTGATTGCACTTCTTAAAAATGAGGTTTATTTAAACCAGGTTTTATGTCAAAGCACCTCTTGATAATGTTATATAAACTTGAAAATAGTAAGGAAGGCCTGGAAGATCCTCACTAGAGGATACATTCTTGACTCTCCAATGATAGAAGAAGAAGCAGAAGTGAGAAAGCAAAAGAAGCAACAATATAATCCAACTGAAAAGAAGGGACCATTCAAAGCATATCCCTATTTCTCCTCCAACTCTTTGCCTGTCTTGTCTATTTAGATTATAAACTCTTTGGCTATGTCTACACTTGAAAAGTTAGGTCAACTTTATGAGGTCGATTTAATAAGGTCGACTTTAAGTTGACAAAGTGGACCTTATTAAGTCGACTTAACAAAAGTCGACTTAAGTTTTCAAGTGTAGACATGACCCCTTTTTGGCCTTATTAAGTCGACTTAACAAGATCCAACTAGGCATTACTCTGCGTCTCCACTAGCTTAAGTTGACTTAATAAAGTCGACTTAAGCGCTAGTTCAAATTAAAACGAGGTGTTATTAATTCAAACTAACTTTTTCTTAATTCGATTTAAGGAGCAGCTTAAGTCGAATTAAGGAAAGCCCAGTGTAGATGCGGAGTAAATTAAGTCGACTTAAGCCTCCTTAAGTCGACTTAATTTGTAAGTGTAGACGCACCCTTTGGGCCCAGAGAAACCATACCTCCAGAGACTGTATTACTTCTCTGTGTAAACTCTTAGATCCAAATAACCATTTCTGGTGTTTTTATGGTGTTTATTGGATAAACACAGATTTATTTTATTTTATTGAGGTATTTTATTGGCGTTCATTGGTTAAAGCTAAAAATTAAAACCTCTAGAGTTGTAGTAGTTCTGATAAATGTTATGGGTTTGATGCAGGAATTACTGGGTGGAATTTTATGCCCTGTGTTATTGAGGAGGACTGGCTGGATGATGATGATCTCTTCTGGCCTCAAAATCTATATAACTGGAAAGTAATGGGCATCTTTCCATTGACTTCAATAGATGTTGAATGAAGCCTTGTGATAGCAGATCATTACCACACTTACCCACATTTTTGTGAGAATCCGTTGAGTACAACAAATCATAACATTAGTGTATGGATCCCAGTAAAACACTAATGCTAAATAACATCATGTGAAGTTGCGTACACCCTGGAGAATTTTGGTCCATTCAGAATTATTACAGTGGCTTGGTACAAGGTTATATTAAGTCAGGGCCTTTGCATGTACCTCTGTGCAGCCAATTATGAAATTAAAAATACCACCAGTTAATAACATGAGTGCTCAGAGAAATTTAGCTGCAGGAAGGCACACAATAGGTTGCAGACATATGGTATATCTTATTCCTTAAAAAAGAAAGAAGAAACCTACCTATGGACTAATCCAAGTCCTGACTGAGACAGGAATTATATATTCCTGTCACTTGTTTCGTTTTTCTTCATGTAGCTTCATGTGGCTTTCAGCTGAATAATGTGTATAACTGGGAATTATTGCAAATAAGTGTTGCTGAAATGATTGGTTAATAAGATGGCAAGAAATTGACCTAGTTTTTATGTATTAATTTATTTTCTGCTGCAGGCTAAAAGCCCAGTATTTATTACTTATAATTATTTATATAATCTACCATGTGTTAATGGAGAGTAAAATACTATAGAGGCACAGGCTAGCAAAGTGATGATATAAATTGGCTGAGGATAAGTCAGACCATGACAAGGTCAATATAGGAGAGGGGCCTTGATTTAATTCACAAGGAAGTCATTTCCAGTACATATGACATGTCCAGCAAGGTGCCTCGGTCTAGGATTAGAGGTTATTTTGTGTCTTAGAGCTATGGTGATTTGAGATTTTGAGCAATATTTGCTGTTAGATCTCTTGGGGATGAGTTTGCACGAAGTGCAATGCTATGTTTCATAATGACAATTTTGAGCATTACAAGATGAGGAAAGCACCTTATAAATAAACTGTGGAAACCATTCTTAAAAACATCTTTATATATATATATTTATATATATAATTGTGAAAGTGAGAGAGTGAGTATCTGGATTAAATGGATGATTGGTATAATGATATAAACGATACAGAGAATTTAGAGAGGATTTCACGTTGTTTGCAAAATAAGAATTTGGCTTGGATGGGATTTGGTCCTGATTTCTGCAGCTGTACCATTACTATGTTAAATCAGGAATGGACGTCTGGCAGCCTGGGGGTTGCTGGCTCCCAGGTCACTTTATTTGGCCATCCCAAAGCCAGCTGGTGAAAATATTCCTTGACAGGACTGAGCAGGGCCATACCTGTGATTGGACCTGGGTGGGCTGTAGCATGCAGGCCTATCTGAATCTAAGCATCAGGAGAGTGCTTGAACATAGAGGACATCATAAGGAGTATGGAACGTAGCCCTGGACTGGAAGCAGGAGCCCATGTGCCTGATTGGTCCAACCACCTCTCCATCACTCACATGGGGAAGGGTTTCCCCTCTCTGCTCTGGTTATTGTCATCCCATTGGCACCTAGCTCCAGCAGCTGGTCTGATTGTGGCTAGGCCATCCTTTCTCTCCTGACCACTGGCATGGAAGAGTCAGGGGATATCTCTCCCAATGTGGGGACAATAACCAGAGTTGAATGGTGTAACAACATAGCCCCTTCCCTCTTCGGCTGACAGAGGGACAGCTGGACCATATCTGAGTGGCAATACAACTGGGATCCTCCTGCCAGTCTTTGCCTCTGCTTTGCACAGAGATAAACACAGACTCTGATTTATGGGGAAGCCATGCACCTGGCTCCCGATCAGGATACAGTCCAGCTCCATCACACACCACCTAGTTCTGCCAAACAAACAAGGAGTCCTGTGGCACCTTTAAAGACTAACACATTTATTTATTTATTGCGTGAGCTTTCATGAGAGAGAATCCCACTTCCTCAGATGTTTTGAAGATGGGGAATTTACAGAATGGGAGGAAATAAAATGCTGGGAAATGTATGACACAGGATCAGGTCAGGCTGTAACAGCAAATCAGAATAGGTGTGGAGATTCAAACATTGAGGAACAGCAGTTAGAGGAAGGTGAGGTCAAATCACCTGTTGTAATGAAAATAAAATCCATAATCCCTATTTAACCCTGAGGCAACGGAGTTGAATTTACATATAAATTCCAATTCTGCAGTTTCTCTTTGAAGCTGTGATTTGTTGTTCATTTGAGCACTGCTATTAACAAGTCGTCAATGGAGTGAGCAGGGAAATTGAAGTGTTCTCGTATTGGTTTTTGAGTGTTGCAATTTCTGATGTCAGATTTGTGTCCATTCATTCTTTTGCGCAGAGACTGTCCTGTTTGTCCAATATATAAGGCAGGAGAGCATTTCCAGCACATGATGGCATAAATAACATTGGTGAATGAGCAGGTGCATGAGCCCTTGATGGAGTAACTGGCTTCATTAGGTCCTGTGATGGTGTCTTTAATGTAGATATGGGAGCAAAGTTGACAACGTGGTTTGTTGCAAGGATATGTTCCTGATTTAATGTTTCTGTTGTTGGATCTGTAGTTGCTGGTGAGTATCTATTTAAGGTTGGGGGGCTGTCTGTAAGCGAGGAGAGGTCTGTCTCCCAAGGTTTGAGAGAGTGAGGGATCGTTGTGTAGTATAGGTAGTAGATCCTTGATGATGTGCTGTAGAGGTCTGACTTGGAGGTTGTAGGTGATGATCGGTGGCAATCTGTTTTCTTTCTTGGGCTTCTCCTATAGTAGTTGACTTCTGGGTACCCGTCTGGCTCTTGTGTCAATCTGTTTCTTCACTTCTGCAGTTGTGTATTGCAGTTTTAGGAATGCTTGATAGAGATCCTGAAGATGTCTGTCTCTGTCCGAAGAATTGGAGCAAATGCGGTTATATTTTAGGGCTTGACTGTAGACGATGGATTGTATGGTGTCTTGGATGAAAGCTCAAGGGATGTCGGTGAGTATACCGATCAGTAGGTTTTCGGTATAGGGTGGTGTTTATGTGTCCACCTCTAATTTACACTGTAGTGCCCAGAAAGTGGATCTCCTATGCGGAGTGTTTCAGACTAAGCTTGATTGTGGAGTGGAAATTGTTGAAATCTTTCTGGAAATCTTCGAGGGCATCCTTACTGTGGGTCCAGATGATGAAGATGTTATCAATGTAGCATAAGTAAAGTAGAAGTGCTTTGGGATGAGACGTGAGGAAGTGTTGTTACTTCCTTCCCATTAACAGCGGTGTGCCCTACCCTACCCACTGGGGGATTGCCTCGCCAAAACCTGAGTGGCTGACTGGGTGCTCAGCGCTAATAGAAAGACGCTACCTGGAGCTGGGTGGTGTGAGGCAGAGTGTGAGCCTTGGTTTATGGGGACATGGAGCCAAGTAGAGCAGTGCAAGTGGCAGCAGCAGCTGTACTAAAACACTGCATCCTAGCTTAATCTTATATTCTGTATGGCCCACCAAAAGATTTTAGTGGATTTTGTGGCCCTCTGCTACCTAATAGTTGCCCGTCCTTGTGCCTAAATACAATATTCTCTCTCATTATCATGTATAATCTGTGTGGTTCATTTTGTACATGTTTAGTTACATGTACTTATGTATTTCCTGCTCAGTTCTCCTCTTCTTCCTTTTCTGCTTCTAGCAAAATTAAAACATTTTAATCAGAACAAATATAGGCAAATTATTCTGCTCCTGGAGAATTCACGTTGTTTTCCAGAGAGCCATCATTTTCCTCAGGACATCGTGTTTAAATTTCAAAATATAATAATGATACTTTGCAGTGGAATAAAACCTTCCATACAAACACTTTCAAAATTGATTCATTTAGCTCCACTACATCCCTATGCAATAATCAAATATCTTTGTTTTAGATAAAACAGTGTGATTCATTGGGAATAGAACCTAGAGTTTTCCTGACTTCCTGTTCTGTGCCTTAATTAGAATTTTTTTTATCTTTCTACCTGCCATGCATGATTCAGCATAAAGAACACCCTCCTACCAAAAAAAAAAAAAAATAAAAAAAATCAGCATCTTTTGAAATTCTAAAATCAGATGAGCAAAGGCATTTCCTATTCTTGATTTTCATTTGTACCATGCAACCTGCATTATACAAAGGTTTATTTGCCAGCACTGAAAAGGTTAATAAATTCTGTGGTTCTGGATGCAAGCTATCCTAAAGCCTGTAAACAGCTGGAGAAAGCCCATGTGAGCTAGTTTCAATAAGCCCCGTGGAAGCAAGAGCAGATCTATTCCAGTCAGGTGGGATGGTTTAATTATAATCTAAATTTACATTCAAAAATATTCCTTAAGGTGGTCTCAGACATGTTTCAGTGATCTGAGTGCATGTTACCTTTCAAGCTTTAAAATTTAAAATAAATAAGCCCCAAAGATAAGGAAGCACTTCTCTTAAGGACACAATGAACTATTTTACCGTTGCCCTTCCGAGAAGTGCCTGGAGCACCAAGCTATGAGATATTCTGAAGCAGGTCAGTCTCTCTCTCTTTGAAGCTATTCCACTCTCTATGACATAATCAAATATTTAGTGGGTCAGAGACAGCATGAGCATGACTCTCTAGCCTAGTGGTCAGGGCACTTGTGAGAGACAGGAGACTTAGATTCAAGTCCCTGATCCACATCAGACAGAGGGGAAACTCCAACTAGAGAACTTAGTCTGTATAAGGCTTCATCTACAACACAGGTTAGGGTGACTTAAGGTGCCTTGCATCAATTTAGCTGTGGAAATGTCTTCACTTAAATTGATCTCTTGCTAATGTAAGCGCCTCTCTTCTCTGAAGAAGTACAACTCTAACTTTTCATTCTCTGGGTTTTTCATACGGGGATTTTTTAAGAAACAAAACTAACCTTCTTGAAAGGAAGTACACATTCACCCTCTGCTGTGATCCTGCAACCTTAGCATTATTTTGACAAAGTATTGTGTAGGAAATTCTTTTTTTTTTTTTTTTAATAGCTCTAACAGGGGACTTGGAAGGAATATGAGATTCGATGTTCGTGGGAAATCTTTCTAATGCGCACCTCTGAAAATTCTTGGAAGCAGAAGCAGTCTGAAAAACATATTGCTGTCACTCAATCACTGGTTATCATCAACTACCTATTATAGTTGTTTTAAATTAAAGTATTCGATTTCTGATGTGTCCCTATCATACAACTCTAGGCTAATTACATTAAGTATTTAAAAATCCAAGCCATAAACTGAACTTTTAATACCAATGATTAACATGTTTGAATCTTGCATGGATTTACATCAAATATCCTAGTTTTATAATCATAAATATATAATATAATCTATAATCATGAACAATAGGCTAAAAATAAATATTTGTTGGGTCATCCTGTAACTCATACATAAAGTATACAGGAAAGATACACTTTAAAGGATAATATGAATTGCAATCAAAATATTATATGCACAGAGTGAATACCTATTGCACACAGTAAATAACTTCATAAACAGATGTATAGCATAATGGAAGTTTCCAAGTCATATAATCCAAGACTTGGCAAACCTTTCCTATGCTTGTTGTGAAACATGTTTCAGTGTACAAACATATCAGCTAGATGATGACATAAAATTCCATTTTCCTCTGGAGCAAGCCATCCTACAAATCATTTTACTACCAAATTGAACAGTCTCCTTCAATCCTGATGTCCTCTCCTTCACAGCATGAATCACTTTCACTGTTCACTTTCGGTTATGAGTCTCCAAAGTAGTTTGATTCCTTTGACTTGGCTTAAGCATCACTAGGGAAAACTGTAAAAATGATTTTGTGAAAATTTAGTTTAAGGAAGTTGTATTTTGGAGTATAGGAAAGTGCAAGTAATTTGGCAGCATGACCATCTCATTTGTATGTTAGAATTGCCCATGGGAACTAACGAGTCAGGAATATGTCTTGTGGATCCTCTCAGGGGTAACAATGTCATTCCCTCTGCACACAGTAAAATATAAACTTATAGAGCATTAACTTCTTTCCATTTCTTTCCCACAGAACAAACACTAAAGAAAATTAAATTAAAATAATTACTAAGCATTGTTATACAGTAGTACCACAGATGAACATTCTGCTTCCCAAAACATACAATGGGGTATGGTCCCTGCCTCAGAGAATTTACAGTCTGACATAATATGAGACAGCAATTCAGCTCAGGGAGGGTGTGGCAAGATTAGCAGTGAAGGATGTAGAAAGGTTCATTAAAATGTTGGGGGTAAGGAGAAAATGTAAGCAGGACAGAAGTGGTGTTTGGCCAAACAAGAATTGTGAGGCTATTTTAATTGTAGGAGACAGCATGACACATGACCCACAGTTGAGAGTGGATGAGAGCCAACCATCATTCTGCAATTCACCACTCTTTGTTGAATACTCTCAATATGAGAGGGGCTTGAGACGCACATTGAGGAAAATAGTTTGAATAGGAGGAGGTGAGGATAAAGTTGTAGCCTATGGACCTATAAAGTCAGGAAAAGGAGAATGATGTTGTAAAGGTCAATAAGACGATGGGATTCCAGGGAGAGCAGGGGTGACCTGGGTGAAATGGTGGAAGAAGTTGATTTTAACAGTAGTAATGTAGATGAAAGCTAGGATTTTCAAAAGACCCAAGGGAGTAGTATGTCCTGCTCTTTTATACTCCCAGCCAAACTGGAGAAGGCAAGAGGCCTACAAAACTTTCTACTGACAAGGGTCTTAGAAGTGGGCAACAGAAATCAAAGGATGGATGTTAGGGATATAATACAGCAAGAAACAGTGAGACTGTGGATGCAGAAGTAGCAGGCAGACTCTGATTGCACTGACAGAAGAGAAGTAGAAAGATGAGGAGAAAAAGCAAGGAGCTCCATTTTGGACAGGCTGAATCTGAACAGGTGGAGTGTTGAGAGGGCAGGAAGAAACAGTAGGAGGAAGAGTAGGGGGTAGATAGGCAGAGGAAGAAAGGATCAAGTGCATAAAGAAGTTGCAAGAATCAGACTATGTGAGAGAACGGAGTAGACCTAAGATTGAGAACAATGAGATGGTGATGAGGGGTGGTATGAGTGAGGAAAATAGCTACTGAATAGAGTTATGGATTGGTGTTTTGTGTGATTTTGAATTGAGTAAGCTTTGAAATAATAAATTCTATAATAGCTGTTGCCAACAAATAATTTTTCAGATCTTGCTACAGAAAAACCCAATGAAAGAGATTGTTGCTGACCTGCAGCTTTTGTATTTTTACTTGAGAGACTATAATTTCTAACAAATTTAATTTCTCAAAGCCAATAACCTTCCTTTTCCAAACTGTGAATGCATCATCCCTGGTGTTAGTGGTTCATAGAGGAAATAAATATGTTTTGTAAATTGCTATCAATAATACATATTTCATAGACTCAAAGTTTTGGAAAAGAAGCATGATTGGCACTCTTGGAACATGTCTGTCTTCCTGTATGGAGCCAAATCATGGAAATCTACAATAGAAATGGCCAACAAGCTCAAGCCCTTCCAAAGTAAATGTCTGTGGAAGATCTTTAGAGTCTATTGGAAAAAGTTTATTGCAAGATAAAAAATTGTAAGTGGGGCAAAGGAATCAAACACAGCAAAAATGGTAAAAAGAAGATGGACATATTTGGGACGTGCTTTAAGGATTCCTACAACATGATTTCCACATCATGACAATATAGATACCACTTGGAAAGAGAATCAGGGGGCAACCTAGAGAAATGTTACACAGAACCAAGGCCAAATTAAGGCAGGGACTTTAGGGGCTGCAGCCCAGGGCACTAGGATAAGGGGGGGGAGGGGTCCTGCTACCCTGAAAAATAAATCTGGCCCCAGCTGCACACTGTCCCTGGTTAGCTGGTCTGCCCAAGATCCAGAGAACCTTTGGACGCATGTAGCACTCCCGGTTCCTGGTGCTGGCCCACCTCACCCCCAGGCTGACCAGTCTGCCCACCCCCAGGCTTCTCTGAGTCCCAGTTCCCAGCCTGGACTCAGCATTGCTGTGTCAGCCCACACTGTGATGCCATCCCACAGCGCTGGCCATCCCCAGCTCCAAGCACCAGCCTTGCTCTCCCCGGCCCCCACCCTGTGCTCCCTGGCTTTAGGCAGGCCAGTGGCTGCCCTAGCTCACCTACTGCTGGGGATGGAGTGGCTTGCATAGAACAATAGAGAAATATGACTAGTCCATCAACGTGACACTCAGAACATGACTGAACATGTTGTGCACCTAAGGGTGTGGAAGAACAATGAGAGTTATGCACAGAACAGTGCTTTGTCTCAAAAAATGGTCAAGTTTTGGGTTGGGGGGTTCTAACCCACACTGTGAATGTACTTAACATCAAGCTCCTAGTTCAACACAACCATGGAAATTGACAGTCATCTACAGCATAGTATGTGGATATCCTTTAATTTTTTACACCCTTTCTCTCTTTTATTTCTGAAAGAATCTTTTTTGTTCTTCTCAAATAGTAGCTGATCATTCACTGGGATAATATTTTGGATGTGTGTAGAACCAAAGGGCATATATTCATATTGTGGTCACTTTAATCCAAATGACAGTGAAGTTGATTCCACCCAGGGAACACCCATCACAGAATTTATTATTTAATCCATATATCTTTTATATGACCTCAAGTTACTAGTGATGGCTATCCTTATATTTTATCTCAATTTGGCCTCACTAAAATCCCAGTGCTAAAAAGGTAACTGGTCCATCAACGGGATGATGGGCTCCTATTTCTCTAGGATTATTTTATCATTTGAACTAAAGCATCTGAGATTTTATTCTCAAATGCCTCGGAATAGCTGGTACAAACCAAATAATAATAACAACGGTAATAAATGCCCCTTAACCCTTAAATGAATCCATCTCTGGCAATATTTTTGTGGATCACCTGCAAAAATACAGCATCATCTGCCTGCAGGTTTGTAAACTCTTCACCTTCACATGTGATTCATTTGATCTTATCAATTGACCATAACACTAGATTAATTGTTTTTATAGCAAAGTCAAGTGAAGGAAGAGATAGGGCATCTGCCTTTATGACTTGAAAAAGGCTTAGGAGCCAAAGTCTCAAAATCTTACCCATCTGCGACAACTATTGCTAAATACCAGTTCCCCAAGTGCGAAAGATGAAATCCCAATGTCTGCTTTCTTGGTGAAGGCAAATATCTGATCATTTTAAAATTTCATTTAATTTTTTAAACAAAATGTATTACTCCAATAAGGAGTCTGAAATTATTATTAGAGAATCTCATTTAGAAAACCCCAGTTTTGACAGGAATATTATTAGATAAAACAGATTTAAGCCTCATTGCCAGTATTTTTTGCTAATATTTTGTACTTGACATGAATCATTGAAATAAGCTTGTAATTGTTGCAATTTTCCATATCTTTTCTTGGCTTCAGAATAAAAAGATCTAATAGCACTCCTAAGAGCTCCTTGCAATTTATCATTCACAAATGCCGTGCTAAATAGCATAATACATAAAACTTAACCCAGATACTCTTTTTTATTAAAAAAAAGATTAAAATTCTTCAGGGAATGTAACAAATCCGAATGCTTAACCAGTCCTAAGAATCAGTTGCTTCTAGGGCTTCTGCTGTGTGAAATGTTATTTCTACTTTCTCCTTTTGTAGGCCAGTGTTTTGCAGAGCTAGTTTAAAATTATTATAGCAACATCTCCAATAGGTGAAAATAATTGTTGCTCTTTATAATTTCAAATAAGAATCACTGCACATTTTTATCAAGATAATGAAAAGCTCAGTCAGTCCTACGTAATGAATCATTCCTAGTCAGGCAACCCTAACACCTGCTTTCCTACCAATATAAATGTGATGCAGAAATATCCCTCTCTGCACATCTTTAGATGAGGACAAGGAACGGTGATCAAAACCCAACTCACTGCAAAGATAACTAGACAGAGAAGAGCAATACATACACATATCACAGTGGAACATGTCACCTAAGATTACAACATATGCCTTCGTTTTTATATACGTCATATATATTCATCATAGTGTTGGCTCTTTATCTCGACTGGATAGCCCATGTTCAGATCCTAGCAAGATTGTTTCTGCCATGAGTAGAATCAGTGATTTGACAGTCTGTTGTTTCTTTGGTGTATTTTTATTTACTTACAAAGAATATACAAAAAGTCCTGTTCCTCTGAACACACTGGAAACAAATATCAACAGGCAGTTTTTCTTGCTCAGAAATCCCCAAGTGTACCTTTCCGAGTGAGCCCTGTGCGCGAGTCTCTGCTTCCCCTCAGGTTGTATACATGATTGCTTTCTCCAGGCCTTCTGCCTTCATTGTTTCCAGTTGCCTCACTGCATAAAAAGGGGCTCAATTTTGCCTTCCACTGAACCTGAAAAAGTGCTTTGGCATACTCACTGATTTTAAAAAAGTTAGTGACTGTCTTTGGATCAAAGATGCACTTGATGGCAGCCATTAACTCCTTCCAGCATAACAATAGACAATAATCTCCTATTTTCTCCCTGCTGCTTTTAAATAATAATCTTGATTAGAGATTTTTCTGAATTCAGAAATAGCTCTATACTATGCAGTATCCTGTACAGAGTAATGTACGGAGCCTTGTCCCATCCAGCTCCCACTCCTTTTATGACTGAGTTCCCCCTCCTCCTATATATTTCTGAGCCTCTCTGTCTGTCTGGCCCTCTCAGCCTGCAATAACCTCATTCCTTATCTTTATAGGAAGCAATCTGACATCTGGCCAGGGAAGTATGGAGATGTACCAGAGCACAGTTTTGCAGGTGAAGAGGATGATTCAAATTTTGCCATGGCCCCCTAGAACTGCAGTCACACAGGACAGAGACAAAGGTGAGGAATAGCAGGCATTCTGCATGTGAAGTCACTTGTACTTAAATGGTGTAGGGCCTCTAGAAGAGAGAGTTCCATCCGTAGGCCAGTTTATCAGTTTATGGGCACTTGGTTGTGCCAATCTTTCTTTTCCTCCAAGCACCTTTAGACTTCAAGTAAATGCAGCAGTTTGCTAATCATGCTAGTATCTAGACTGAATTGGTACTGTTGTGTGTGCTTATTTTTTTTATACTACCACCTATCTAGGAATAGTGTCGGACAGTCACAATGGCAATTGACGCTCATTTCTATATGTATGTGCCAAGTAGATCTTGATATAAGGTTGTGAGCTGCAGGGTCCAGGAACATCTAGTTTGTGATGCGATATTAGGCACATCCTTCACACACACAGCCTGGATGTAGGTCAGCTAGTCTTAACTGTAGGCATATCTACCCTGCTGTGGCAGCAGGCATCAATGCAGTGGCATTGATTTGAACAGGTGTGTGTAGACCCGCTCAGTTGATGGGACAGTGCTCTCATGTTGACTCAATTAGTCCACCTTCCTGGAAGACAGAAGGCAGCGTAGCATTGGGAAAATACCACACTGCATAGACATAAGTATGTCAACGTGAGATATGCTAGTTATGTAATGTAACTAATGTATCTCACATTGACCCAGTGTGGCAGTGTAGATCAGGCCAGAATCGTACATAGAGTGAGATGAAGGATATAGCTGTGCCTTTTCCCTACCTCTCTTTCCATTTTCTTTCATGCTTTTGCTTTTCTCTTACTAATCCTGGATGTGAAATAAACCTTTAAATGAAATTTTAGCAAATCATTCTAACACCATAGTGTCACTTCAGGTATTAATTTTGCACCTTGTCATCAACCTTATGCAGTGTTGTAATCATGTTGACCCCAGGACATTAGAGAGTTAAGGTGGGTGAAGTAATATCTTTTATTGGACCAACTTCCGTTGGTGAGAGAGACAAGCATTCAAGATATACAGAGCTCTTCAGATCTGTGAAAAGCTCTGTGTTTCTTGTAAGTTTGTCCCTCTCACCAACAAAAGTTAGTCAAACAAAAGATATTATCTCTCCTACTTTGCATCTTTAATCAAATTGTACTAGCATTTGGCAGAGTCAACTACTGGACATGTAATTTATTGAATGACATCTACCCTCTGAGTCTGATTTGATCTAATGTCGCAGCACGGTGCTATCTTTCAGATGAGAAGTTTAGCTGAAGCCTTGCCAGCCTCTTGAAATTACAGTGTACGTATTTTGATTTGTACACAAACCCATGGATTTGAGATATTTGTATTTATTTTTAACAATGATAAAAATATGTAATCCCTACACATTTTCTCATCTGATCTTTTCCTGTTGATGTTGCCGTTGTTGAGTATTACAGAGAATATTGTACAGCTTGTGCTGCCCATAGCTGAGTGCTGTGATTGGATCATCACTATTTAAATACACTATATGCTGATTTGAATTCCCTTTGGAATTCATGTGAAAAAATGAGCAAAATGCCCATATCTACAGTCTGTTGTAATGTGACTCATTACAGTGAGCCAGAAGAAGCTGGTCATTTTTTAGATTATCTGTCCACAAGTTTGATTCTGTTTAGTCTACAGTTTTGCATCTGCTAGTGACCACATGGGAATACCAGTTCTAATGTAGGGAGGGCAGTGGTGGAGTCCTGGAGTAACCCTAAATTGACTTAGGGCTACTCCAGGTCTACACTGGCCTAAGTTGTCTTTTAAAAAGTCGACTTTAGGCTTAAATCGAAGCAAGCTTAAGTCGACTTAATTTACAAGTGTAGATGCACCCTAAGATTCCACAGCACCTTTCATAAGAAAAGAGTGGCATTCCCAGTGTCCTGGCTAAATTCAGTCTTGGGTAATGAATTCTGTCTGCCTACTTATCCCTTGCAATTCCAAAAGGCTATTGTAATCATTCTAATCTATTACCTAAAATAGAGATACAAGCAAAAGTTAGTAAAAATTTCCCTTTTACCCGGGGATGTTACCAGACCATTTTGGTCCTGTTATTGTGAGGCAAAGCGAAAGTGATAGGACTTGTTGCTCTGGAAGTGGTGAGATCTAGACTTGCTCAGTAGCTGGTGTAATCATATTCCATTGATTGTTGTTTGTATTTGTATAGTATGTAGACGCATCAGCTGAGTTCTGGGCCTGTAGAAGGAGGTAAAATAGAAAAGAAAAGTAGAAACAGTCAGACTGAGGCCTGAGGCCTAGTGAACCAAACCAAAACAGTAGGCCTGAGTTGGATAACTAGCTAAATTGACAAGAGTCAGGCTAAGACAGTCTGACAGCACAGAAATTGGCAAGAAGCAAGCTGCAGCTGCAGAAAGGACCTTGAAGGTATGAAGTGTCCACTCGCCCCAGTGCCAAGGAGATACAAAGAGATGCTGTGAACTATTTTTGAACTCTCCAGCGCAAGGGTATACTATATGTAATCACAAAATGACTCCTTGATGGATGGATCAGGGATGCATGGACCTATCAAATTGATGGATGGCAACAAAAAAGGGGTACATGTACCAATCAAGGTGGTTAGACCCCAAAGAGGGTGGAGCCAATAGGTCCAAGCTGGTTAGAAAAACAGGAGCTTCAAAGCCTAGGGTTTGAGCAGCTGAAGCGGGTGACGGAGAGTCCTGCCATCAGTTGAGCTTTTGCATTGTAATGAGAGCACAGATCTGTTGACATAGATTGCTTGCCATTGTGGTTTCCTGCAATAAAGCCTAATCTGGCACCTTCACTTCTACAAAGATCCATGGTTGTGTTGGTTTATTCGATTGTGAGTATTCCTTCAGTTTACCTCTTGCACACAGGGTACACCTAGGCTTAAGGTTAATGAGCTGAGTTCTCACTATAAACCTAAGCCAAAGGTAACCAAAAGTATTAACCGAAGGAACAGCTCAGCTTCAGATCACCAGGCTAACTCAGTCCCTGCTTAGCGTTCCAAGCCAGGCTCTAGTCCAGGGATCTCAAACTCAAATCACCATGAGGGCCACATGAGGACTAAGATATTGTCCCGAGGGCTGCATCACTGAAACCTTTTCATACAACAATACAAAACTATAGTCAAAATGAAAAGTAATATAATGTAATATGCTATGAAAAGCCAAGATGGCAGTATCATCAGAAAGAGAAAGAATAAGCAAATAAACACTTAAAATTATATGTTATAAATTATAATTATTATACAAATTCCAAGTGTCGTTGCGGGCCACAGGAAGTAACTCTGCATGTTTGAGACCCCTGCTCTAGTCTATATCATTGGGCTAACTGAGTTCCCACAGGTAATCTAGAGACTCACGCATTCAGCCAAACAAACATCCGTGCTGAACGCAGAACAACAAAGAGGTCAGAAAACCTCTTGTCTGGCAGCCACTGGGCCCACTGTGCTTAGGACACATGGCAAGAGCCATTTTCTGTCCCCAAAAGTGTACAATCTAAGGAGACAAGACAAAGGGTGGGATGAGAAACACAGGCCTAAAGAGGTGAAGTGACTAGTCCAAGGTCATAGTTCAGGTCTGTGGCAGAGCCCGCTTCAGTAAAACCCAGGTCTCCAGAGTCCCATTTCAGTGGTCTATCAATTAGAACATATACCTTCTCATTTTTCTGCAATAGCACTGCAACTTCTCTGACTTCGTCCAAGACAGCCTACACTGCACCATTTCCGACAGTGACGTCTGTGAATCACATAAAGAGATGCAATCTTGGGGTCCTTTGTAGATATTGTCCATTATGTGCATCTCTAAAATATTATGGTGTTGCTGTGAGTTGCTAACAAGCTCTTTGTGTGGTGGGAGGAATGATCTCTGTATGTTTTATATATTTCTTTGTGGAACCCTTGGGATCTTTCAGGGAAAAAATACGATAGAAATGTGAAACTATGTCTCATGGCTCTAGTTAATCAAAACACCTGACAAGAAGCAAGGTGTTAAACTAGATGGAATCTGAGGAGGTTTCCTTCCCCTTTATCTCTGAAGTAATCTCCATTGTATCACTTCCTTAATTACTCCTTTTGACAGAAGATGGCAGCGTCTGTACTTTCTAATTCAAGGAGATTTCTGTCCTCAGCGTGGAGCTGGGTTTCATTTCTTTAAACTTGACAGAGGCTTCCGGAAAGAAAGTGAGATTGAGCAGAATTTGTGTTAGAAGCTTTTTGTTGTTGGCAAAGGCTAGGAATGATACGTTCATCACATTATGTTGGAAAGGTGAATAGGGTTTTTCTAGTAGAAATACAAAAAGCCATGTGCTTGGTATGTTCATGATCCTTTCTGTGAAAGCTGAGTCTGCAAAGTTCAGCCATTTCTTTGCCAAGCATAACTTAATTGGTAAAATGAGGCGGAACTGGGTGGTCTGGACCTTTTCTTTAAGCAAATGGTTTCACAATTTAATTTGATCCATTCACAGGGAAACACTGCTATTAAAAATTTAATACAATTTTCTCTAATTCAGTGGCTTCTAGAACTGGAAGCTATTTCTGGACCCAGTGTTACTCTGTGAGAGGATGCATGGCAGCACTGAACATTGTAGGAACATGTCAGTGAAACAACTCCATCCTTGTACCTGAAAATTTCTGGACTGGTAATCAGGTGCCAGGATTTCTAACATGAAGCATTGATACTACAGTGGGAGTAAGGGTGCTCAGTGCCTTGACAGGACTGGATTTAGTTTTAGCTTCTGAACACAAATCACTGTTAGGGTGTCTTTGTCATTTTTTTCATCTCATCCAAAATGTGAAATATTAATGAACAGTATATTTTAAATACATCTTACTAGAAATTGGTGATTTGATTAGCTGAAATGATAAAAGCCACTTAAGCAGTATGTCGTCAGCTCTGAATTTTAAAAATCATGAAGACATTAGAAAGTTAAAAGTAACTGTGTGTCTGAGATAGGGAGAGTTGAAATCGAATCATTATCTGTGGAGAGCAAAATCCAAGGAAGAGCCTCAGATGTGCTATAATATGATAGGCTATGTCTACATTAGAAAAATTAAGTCGACTTTATTAAGTCGACTTAACAAAAGTCGACTTAACTTTTCTAGTGTAGACATAGCCCCTTTTCGACCTTATTAAGTCGACTTAATTAAGTTAAGGTTAAGTTGACCTAAAATGAGGTGTTATTAAGTTGACTTAACTTTTCCTTAAGTCGACTTAAGGAAAGCCCAGTGTGGACGCAGAGTAGTTTAGTTTGACTTAAGCCTCCTTAAGTCAACCTAACTTGTAAGTGTAGACGCATACATAGAGAGGTAGTAAAAAGTGGTTGCCATTGGTGCTAGATATAATCACGAAGGGGAGATGAAACCACTAGATAAAGTAAGCATTAACTGTAGGAAGTAATAACTTAAAAATGATATGTGAGGAGCATTCTAACTTTTATCAGGGGACTGATTAGGATTGCCATTTATTGGAGTGTGGCCATTGGGATCATTGTGTGTTATGTTACTATGATGTTGATGCGGTGTGTTATGAAGACATTTTATCATTTACGCTTGCCCCACTTGAGGGCCTCTTATTTCTGATCATCTCTTATTCAAGTTATGTCCAAATAACATTATGGCACATTCTGTAATTTGCTAAAATCGTACAATTATTGCAATATAAAATAGACCAATTCTGCAAAAACGGAATAGAAGGAATCCTTAGGATCCATGATGGCTTATTATAGGCCTACGTAGTTGAAGAATAGCTGTGGTGTGAGATGAAAGTAGAGCAGTATGTCAAAGACTGAAAGTACATTCCTCGCTCATTGTCCTCAACGGAAAAACCCATGTGGGTATTGACACTGTCAGCTTGCTTTTAGTGAGACGAAGCTATAGGTATGTATTCAAGAAAAGATCCTGCATCTCTTGACTGTTTGGATTCTTACAGGGAAGCGTATCAGCTGCAAAGTGGAGATTCCCAGAAACCATCTGGAAACCCTGAAAAGACTTGAGGGAAACTGTCTGTCTATTACATCACTGCCACCGTTTTGGAATTACAAACTGTGACTTTCCTTTGCATATAGGTTACCTCCTTTAACCTTTCAATAACTCTCATTTCCTTTTCCTAGTTAATAAATCTTTGCTAGTTTATTATAGACTTGGTTACCAGCATTGTCTTTAATGTAAGGTCTAGAATAATATAATATAATATATTATATTGTCTTTAATGTAAGGTCTAGAGTAATATAATATAATATATTATAACTAGTAATATAAAATAAAATGTGAAATGAAAAAGTCATTTCTAAATGAGAAATTAAAATGTTCTGTTCCAATAAGTTTGAAACAAAGATGCTTAAAAAAACCAAAATACCTCCCCCGCAACTTGACTGAAACTTTATGAAGATCAATATGAGCCTGTAGAAATTTTTTTTAATATTATTTTGAGGAAAAGACGATCTCTAAGGGAATTTTTTTTACCAGTTCTTTCTTTAACCTGATCTGCAATTCCTTCTTCTACTGTTCTAGACCTGTACTGCTTTGAATTAACTGTGCAAATCAACATATTCATGTTGCCAGTGAAGACAAAATACCACTAGATTAAATCCAATCGGCATGCACATATGACTTAAATATGTTTTGAACCCTGTTTTTGAAGGATGAAATGATACTACATTAACCTTTGGTGCCAACTAGAATCTATTTCAATGCTGTTTTCACATAAATAATTCAATAAATATTATTAATGAATTCAACTATTGCTTGATATGTCTGTTGCTACAAAATAGTGTGGAGTTGGGCACCTTGGAAATGCATATACATACAACACAGAATAAAATAGTTACTATGCCAACTAATGAAGCCTATAGAAATATAGATGATGGTGTGTTGAAGTGAATTTTGAAGCCAGATCTTACTCTCAGTTCTGTTAAAGTGAAACAACATTGACAATTGAATAGCTGGTCAAATCTTCAATCCCTTTAACGTTACCATCTGCATTTAATTTGAGGTTGACTGTCTTTTAGCCTTCCAGTATAACTCAGACTATTCCAAAGTGGGATATGTTACACTTCAGTTCTTCATAGTGAAGCATCCCCATCCAAATGAAACTGATAATTGTTGTTGCTTTTGGAGGAAGGAAATGTTTATCTGTGACTTCCTTGCTTATTCCTTTCTCGAGTTTATGTTTAAAATATAATAAGGTTCTGATGTGGTGTATGAACCGCACAGGGGTAACAAGAGCTTAAGGGATTATTTTGGGCCCACTGAGCCCCCCCCCCCCCCTTCAGCAAAAACTCCATCTGGTAGAGGAATTAAGACAGGGAAACCACTCATTTGGGAGCAGACCTGGGAGAAAGCAGACCTGCAGTACACAGGTCCAGAAACACAGAACAGGGGGAAGGCTAAAGTCTCTGACACAACTACCCCAAAGGGGTGCTCCCTGAGGAAAAGGAGGACCCACCCTAGAAGCCATCAGAGAAGGAACCATTCCCTTCTCCTCCAAATAGGAACCTTGGACATTGGTAATCCCTTCTTATTTTCATGATTTGGAATCCCCCACCAGGGAAAAGCCCTGTACTAAGCTGATCTGGGGAAGTGGCTGGGGAGAGAGAGGAAGTGGCCCAGGAAGGTCAACCTTAAGCAACCTCAGTTGCCATTGGTAGTCAAAAGAGTCCTGGGTTGGAGCCCACTGGCATGGGGGAGGGACTGGATTCCCCTACCAACAACCCTCCATTCCCCGCCAGTCACTGGTTGTGGATTTACCACTAGGCAATGCTTTCCAACCAAACCCTGAGTGAGAACTGGTAAAGACTGTAAGGACACCTTATGGTCAAGTTACAGTCGTTGCTGATTTGATTTGGCATAATTAGCAATTAATATCTTTCTACTTCACCTGAAAAGCACTAATAATTTAGGAGTGTACCATCTGTGCTCACTGATTCCCTAAATCCTTGACTCTTCTTTGAATGTAACATCAAGGAAATTTCTGGTCCTATTCTGCAAGTGAGAAATCACCTTGAAAATGCAGGTAGCATAACAATCTGTTGAAGGGATGTGGTTGAAAATATGTTGATAACCGGTTATAAATATTCATGGCTAATAAAAATTTATCAGAAATACATGGTAGGGGTGGATTTTATCCAAGGCCATTGTAATACATTCTTATTTATTTATAAAGCAGGGTCAAGTCATATCCTTGATTACATCCATGTAAATCCATAGTAACTCCAATGAAGTCAATAGAATGGAATTTTTCCAGATGTACACTGATGTAGCTGAGAACAAAATTGGGCTCTGAACAGGTACACAACACAAGGGACCTAGGAAAAGTGGCTTGCATTTCTCTTATTCTGTGACCTATTGGGGCAGCCCAAACATACATCCTGGCTGCTATAGCCCGTGTAGGATTTTCTGAAGCAGGGGAAAGGTACCACACCAGGCAGGCCCCCTCCATCCCTGGTACATCCTTCCACCTCCAATCTTCCCCCAAGAATTGGGGTGGGGGTGATCTGCAGCAGGGGATACTCCTTGAAAGTAGGGATGACAGGTAATTGGGGCCCACACTATTCATTGAACATCTTTGCAAACATCTGATTTCAGGAGGACTTAAAAATCAGAATATGCTCACCGCGTTGTCTCCATCTAGAAATGGACAATCATCAGGCTTTGTGAGAAAGGGATAATGAAATAATCTTGGTCTGTTAGCTTGATTGGCGGTAGTATTGTTCACCTCTTATTTTGTGGCTTTAATCAGGATTGAATCTCTGCACTGCTGGGCAGTGAACAAACACACAAAGGCAGAGTTTGTGCCCCAAACAGCTTAGGAAAAACTGACCACTCTAATTCCTCACAGGTGAGTATTTAACAGTACCTCAGGCTCCTCCAGCTTTTACTCCGCAGATTTCAGCTTTGATTATTACAGTTATTCATTTGTTCCAAAAAAGAAGTTGACAGACTGTTTATGTAGCATAACTATACCAGCTTGGCAATAGAGATCTGTATAAAATGGAGACTGCATAGTAGTCCTGCATTTTATATATTGTGTCACTTCCAAGGAGACCTTTTCCTCCGTATTCTTTTGCCTTCTTAAAAAATAAGTCTAAAATTGATGTATAACAGCATAAATATTGTCTAAATTTTCCAACCCCTGAGCACTGGACAGAAAAAAAACTATTAATCACTAACATTATTAATGTATTAGGTCACTATTGATAAGCAGTTGATTGGAAGGAGAAATCTGCAGATTGATGGGGGAGATTCCTATAGGATCAGTAGAGCAATAATGGTTATATTGTCTGCCAGGGAAATGTGGGAACGTACAGCAAGAGTTTTACAGGAAAGCTGCTGGGCTCTTTGTGGCAGAGACCGTCGTGTGTATTGGACAATGACTAGCCCAACCTCAGAGAAAGAAACTTGGGATACCCAAGTTCAATTCCCTACCCTGCCTCAGACCTTCTTTGTGACATTGGGCAAGTCACTTGGGCCCAGATCCTCAAAGATAGTTAGGGGCTCTAGCTCCCATTGAAATGAATAGGAGCTAGCTTCCTAAGTACCTCGGAAGATCTGTGCCATAGTTTCTCTGTGCCTCGGTTCCCTATCTGTAAAATGGGACAGTAGTATTTCCCCATCTCATAGGGATGCTGTGAGGGTAAATACATTCAAGACTGGGTGGTGCCCAGATACAATCATAATGGGGGCCAGAGAAGTACCTTAGATGGATCCTGGTTGTGGTCTTTAGGCCCTTGGAAATATAGATGATACCTAATAACCCTAGAACACTGCACATGTCTCTACAAGGGGAGTAGGCACACATTTGTGGTTTCTATGGCTATCTGTACACTGTGAGTGACTCCCTGTTTGTGTACAGTATGAGATGAGAGCTATGAATAGCAGTGTAGCATATGCATCAGCAGCGAAGACATGGCTTAGCCACACCCAGGGCCGGCCCAACCATATAGGTGAACTAGGCGGTCGCCTAGGGCACCAGGTTTTAAGGGGTCCCAAAGTAAATGGAAGTGAATTTTTTTCTCTGTTTTTTTTTTTTTTTAAATATTAATATGTTATTTCTTATAACAAGTAGAGGGGGCGCCAATGTCAAAGCTTGCCTAGGGCGCCAAAAACCCTTGGGCCGGCCCTGGCCACACCCAATACAAATCTACCTGAAAGTGGTGGATACATGGTGTGCATGGCTTAGCCAGGACCCTTCTTTTCCTCGTGCCACCATGGCTACACTGCTATTTCTATTTATTTCTTGAAAAAGCAGGAGAGCCACAGACCGCACACACAGCACAGACCTCGTCTGTAAGAGGGGTGCAGGAGTCCTTACCTGTCTCTAAGAAGAGATTGAGGAAGGAAGTGAAAGTTTCTACAGGAAAGGATTATTCATATGTGAGCGGGTCTCTCTAGACAACATGGAACCTTTACAAAGGAAATGTAGGAAGGCACCAGATTCCTTTTCAAGAGGACTAGGGAAGAATGTAGCAGTTACTATGCAAGATAAAACCTATCCTGACAGGACAATGTTTCCTGATCCTAGAAGAAGAAATGACCTATACTTTTTTATAAACGTTATCATATAAAATGACAGAAAAGAATCCATGATCTTTATCCCTTCTAGTAATAGAAATTAATTACACAGAAGAGGTTTTACTAGTCAATTTGCCTCTCTGCTCCTCAGTTTTCCCCATCTACAAAATCATACCTTCCTCAGTAAGCACCTTGAAATCTGTGAATGAAAACTTCCATGTATGGGCTAAGTATCATAAAATGCAGTAAAGCTTGTCTTTAGGAAAAGTTATATTTCATTGTTCTGACTTCACAGCTGTGAAATTTTGCCTTTTGGTCACATCATAGCTGTGAAATCTGACTTTCTCCCATTAATTAGCAGTGGGAATTTTGATATATTCATTATATACATACACACAGTGCTAATAACTTACAATATTAAATTCTCAAAACACTGGATTTTCCTTATAAAATTTGGCAATGATGTATGTTTATACATGAGCCCAAGAGTCTGTTGCAAGAAATCCTAATCTGTATTGAATATATATCCTTTGATAGGCCAGCTGTGTACGTCATTTTTCCATGCAAAGGTTGGATGTCCAAACCAAATCACAAGCCTCCCTCTACATCTGTTCTATCATGCTAATTATTATTTATTACCATCTTTCGTCAGCAAGGCCATTGCTATCATTTCCCTTACTATAGGGCATGTAGCATGGTACTGTCAACCAGCTGCAACATGTTGATTTTGGGCTGCTGACAAGTTTGGCAGGAAAAGAAATGACTGGTGACTTCCAACTTTTTTCTAGTAGAGCTGAGCAAGGGGTTTCTAAAACTGAACATGAATCTGACAGCAAATTCAGACCAGGTTCAGAAACCAGGGAATAATATAATAGAACCAAAACTGGTGTATCCTCTCAGTACTTTTTGTCTGGTATGCCGGGCTATTATCCATTTACTTGCAAAGCTGTTATTGTAGAAAAGTGTTCCTATGCAAAGAACAGAAGTATATAAGGAATACATGGATCTTACAAGTAATAATACTTAGTCCTCATGTACTGCTGTTCAGCTAAGCATCTCAAAGTATTTTAAAAACATTAATTTATTTAACTGCAAAATATACTTTAAAAGTAGGTAAGTGGTGTTGAATCCATTTTATTGATGGGTATATTGAGGTTCAGAGACTTGCCCAGGTATATTAAGTCAATATGCCATAAACAACCTGGTACACAGCTGATTAGTGTCAGGTTGGGGTAAGAACTCACAAGTCTCAACTGCCAGGTCATATCTCTAATCACCATACGCTACTAATGTGTCAGCATATCTTGCTTCTCCTGTATTAGACAATAGAAGTATATGCTTAAAACATAAAGGTACATTTATAAATGTTACAAAAAATCATCAATAAAAATATCAAATAATGGTTTACTAAAATCCCCAGAACTGTTTATCACTGCTATATTTTGGAAGAGCAGTGTAAAATTTATTACTGTGATATTAACCACTAAATGGATGGCTTTATGATTGGAGCAATTTATTCATATTGTATGAATAATCATATTGGTCCACACCCATGTTTTCCAACCAGACCTTTTACTCATTCTCTGTGAGTTGATGAAGTACTATTTGCAATTTAGAATTGGCCCTTATCCTCGTTTTTCATATTGCACTGGAAAAACATAAATGAAAAGAACATTGAATGCCTCCGTATTTTTCCTACTTTGGCTGCTATCTGATGGTTGCCTATTTACTTGAGCTCTATTGTCTGTTATCTTGTCTGTCAAGGAAGCATTTCATACTTACTCACAAGAGATGGACAAATGGGGCTATGTTCGGCTCAGGATATATACTATCTTTTGCATCAGGCATCTTATGATAGATTATCTTCCAGAAGTCTGGTTCTGTCATTGAGCCTTCAGTTAATGATGTGTCTTGCACACATGCTCAGGGTTTAACTGATCACCATATTTGGGGTTGGGAAGGAATTTTCCCCCAGGCAGATTGGCAAAGGTTCTAGGGGGGTTTCTCTGTAACATGGGGCATGTCTCAATTGTTGATGGATTCTCTATACCTTAAAATCTTTAAATCATGATTTGAGGACTTTAATATCTTAGTCATAGATTAGAGGTATATTGCAGGAGAGGGTAGGTGAGGTTCTGTGGCCTGCATTGTGCAGGAGGTCAAATTAGATTATTTTATTGGCCCCTCTTGACCTTAGATTCTGAGTCTAATTTGCTGAGTAGATTTTTATTTCTTAACTCTGTCCCTGATGCTAGAAGAGTACAGAATCACTTAGTGGTCCAAGCAAAGAACTGTGAGCTAACAACTCTGTGCCCTAATCTTGCCTATACTATTAATTTCTTCTGAGGTCTTAAGCAAATTATCAAGTCTCTCTCTGCCTCAGTTTCTTCTTTTTCACCATGAGACACTCACTTTCCTACCCTATACATGTGTCTTGAGGATGGATTAATAATGTTTATACAATATATATATTGAAGGGTAGCGCCAAGATTTATTTTGAAAGTTAGGTTCTTTTGTCTTCGATGGAAGCTACCAGGTGTCTGGCATTTTTGAAAACCAAAGGCATAGAGTCCAAGGCTAGAAGGAACCACCAGATCATTCAGTCTGACCTCCTCTATATTGCAGGGCCCCAACACAATCCAGCCCCCATACACTAAACCCAACAACCAAAATTACATCTCAATATTGCAACCCACAGGAGAGTAAACCATTGCATGCCCGGGACAGAGGTATATTAGTGTCCAAGGTCCCTTGAATGGCAGGGAATTAATTGAGATATACCCAAATAATCCCAGCAAGTTACCTTTAAACCCCATTTTCCACCACCCCACTTCCATCAGGTCACTGAAATTGACCCAGCGTAAAATTCCTTCCCAACCCCACTGGGTGATAATCATTCAGGCCCTGAGTGTGGGAGCAAGGACTAGACAGCCAAGCATCTGAGAGAACGCTTGTTACCAACATACAGCACAGGCTCACCCTGTCCACTGTTCCATCACAAGCTGTAAAGATCTGCTTAGTGTAGCTCACCTCAGAAACCACAGGACCTTCCTCTCACTCAATCTCCCTCCCCCCCCCAAGCCATCAGAAGATGCTTAATCATGACATTTATAAATTATAATACATTTGAGGTTTTTACTCCCCTGCCCCCCCCTTTTTTGAGCCTTTAATGTGCACATGGGTTATGTTTTCAAACATTTCTCAGCAACCAGGAGGACTAGAAACACATTTTTTTGTTTTAGTGAAAACTGAGCTTTGTACCTAACTAGAGATCTCCCAAAGATGGAGATGTACGAACACCACCAAATATCATGAGACTTGTGACAAAAATCACAAGAGTGGATCAGACTGGGTGCCAAAGTATGGACTAGTCTCTTAACTCTCTTGTGATAACTTCAGGATTAACAGTAGACTAAAAGTTACTGACTGAAACTTTTTTCATCTGAAAAATGCAGTCAGGTCGACCAAAACATATCACAAATTTCTACTGAATTTGCCAAATTATTTCAGTCAAAACCCTCCCAATTTTTTTTTTTAAAAGAACTTTTCTTTTAAAATTTGCTGGGTTCCTTTCTTAAAAAAAAAATAAAATAAAAAATAAAAAAACTCAATTAAACATTTTGGGCTCCACAAAACATTTTAAATATTTTTTATTCGGTTCCCCCCTGCTACTTCCCCCAAATAATTAAGTGTTTGTTTTGGGTTAACCTGACACAAAACTATTTTTGGATTTTTACAGTTTGGCCAGTGGATCAAAAAATCATTTATTCTTAAAGCTCTACTTGGAATTCCTGTCTTACACATCTTTTTAACTGGCATCATTAGCTAGGTGGGAGACCCAGCTGTATTAGGGATATCTCTTATCCTTTCTTCTAAGTATTTTTTGGAGACATCCAGCTGTCTTCTTTGGCCTCCTAGAGCTTTTCTGGAAGTTACTGCATGGTGCACTTTCTTATGTTCACTCACTAGGGAACAGTTGCCATGACATGCCTGCTGGTTTTCTACATCCCACTACAGTTACCTGATGTCCCAATATTTGGGGCTTTGTCTTATATAGGTAACTATTACCCTCCACCCCAAACTGATTTTTCACACTTGCTATCTCATTATGCTACCCACTGGCAAGTTAAAGAGTACAGGCACATGTGAGTCTGCTCAGGAATTTGAATGGATGGATAGAAGGTTTGTGCTGGGTAATGTCTGATGGAGGCATCTTTGTCTGTGAATGAGAGAAAAGAAGAAGAAAAAAAAAAAAAAACCCACACCAGAGAAGCAAGGAAAAAGCAGCAACAAAGCCCTAGGCATAGCCTGAACAAACACTGAGTGTGTCATCCTCAGTAAAGCCGAAAGAGTGTGCTTTTGGCCTCACTGCTGACTGAGAGGTGCTGGGAGCAAAAAGGAAAAAAAAATTGTTTCCTGCTTGATTCTTGGAGTGTTCAGGGGATCAGAAACTTACTATTTCTTATATTTATCCCAAGCGAAGGGTGGCTGCTACACTTAGCAGTTTTAACAAGGTTGAACCCAACCAGTAACTATACAGGATAATAGGGAAATTTAGGAAAAAAATCTGAATTCCCTTCCAGGAATCCTGTTAGGTTTTTGCTGTAAAATGCAACACTTAAAAGGGAGAGAAGAAGATTGAAGAAAAGGCATAAACTGGGGTCCTATGGTGTCACAGGATGGACTAGTCCTTTTAGGGGAGTTAAGCTCAGCTCACTCCATCTGTGCTTTATTAGCTCCCTGCCTTCACAGGTGACCAACTTTGAGACAGATAAAAGGGTGTGTGCTCAACTCTCTTTCTCTCTCCCCACCAGACAAAAGAAAAAGACTGATTAGTGTTACCTGTAGTGTGGGGTTAAAGCCTGAAGAGAAAACACCAGCTAGTAGGACTGAAAAGAAACAGCTGAGCCCAGCATTGAGTTAAAAAACTGCAGTGTCTCAGAAAACAGTGTTTTGATTTAAGTTGACATTTGTACTGTGCTGTTGTTTTCATGAACTAGAAGAGGTGTTATTTCTCTCGTATGAGAGCCTGGATGCAATTATTAGGAAGCCCAAAGAGGGGAAACTGAGGCAGTAGTGGGCTCTGATGCTGTATGAGGTAAGAAAAGGAATTTTTGACTGTGGACTAATCTGGCTTTATTTGAAAACTTGTGAAACACAAATCTGATTTTTCTCCACTGAAGTCAGTGGAAATTAGCTAAAACCCAATACTTTCTTAAAGCGAAGAACATCTATGGAGAGAGACAGTGGTGCGAAAAAAGCCCAGATTAATCCTCAGCCTTGTTCATGCAAAAGCCTTTGACAATATCCATGAGTTTCAAAGCCTACTTCTTATCACTGGAACTATTGTATCCAAATTCTGCTTCTCATCCTCTGAGTGGAATATGTATTAAATCTGGATTTTTTTAAATAGCAGTCATAGTTTAAGGTTTTTAGACTTCACTAATATAATAGAAAAGGAGACAGAATGGAAGATGATTCAGTTTAAAATATTACATGGGATGTGTTAGGTTCCTCCACTTGCTTTAAAGGGGGTTAACGATGTGCTATCTGTTTAGCAATATGGTAAATGAGAAGGAAGCTTATCCATACTATTTGCTCCTGTCCTAAAATTCAGAGGTTGGTCTGAAGTAGTTAAGGTGATCCATGGTATCTACTAATATAAATTGCCCCCTTTGCTGAAACTATTTCTTCTAAATTATTTTTTCATGTTTCCAAGTATCACTAAAATCTCTTAAAAATGGGTGGCCATTGCTCGCTCTTTCGCAAAGTAATTGATTCTGAGAAGGGAGCAGGGGAAATGTCAATGTTCGAGTTACTAAAGGCTGGAATCTGAAAATGACTGAACTAGCCTCACATGAATACTAGTATATAAATTAGATGAATTTAAATTCATTATGGTCAGAGTTCATCTGCTTTTTATAGGATAGAGGATGTAGTCATTCCAAGGGGATTAGAATTTAAATTACACTGTAGGTTCATGACAAAGGGAAGAGTTGTGATGAAGGTATGAAGAGAGGAGCAATTCTACTTTTATTTCCCTGATTGTCTGGGGTTTGTGTAGACTTAGTTGTACTGGATTTATTTTTATGTTGTATTTTGCTAGAGTTACAGCAGGAGCTTTTTGGTGCCTCCTATTACGAATTGCATTGAAATTGTTCTTCTCCAGTTTTGCCTGCTCAGAACTCCCTGAAAAATTCTTTGGGGATGTTTTATGCCCTCTTTCAGCTCTCATGTAACTTTCTCTTTCCTGGGAAGTTTGAACAAAATTCTTTCACTCATTTCTTGAGGTTTTTTTTTGTTTGTTTGTTTTTTGTGGTGTTGGGGGGAGGTAAAATTAAATATCTTCCATTGTAAGAAAACATTAACATGAACTTTTCATTGTCTTCATGTAATTGAAAAATTACTAATTTAAAATGAGAAATGTTCATTAGCAAGTTTTGCCTGAGTAAACTTTCTTTCTATTTACATGAAGGGAGGGGGAATTGCTTTTAAAATCTTTGGCTATGTCTACACTTACTAAAATTAGTTCAAATTAGTTAGTTCGAACTAACTAATTCAAACTAATTTTAGTTAGTTCAAATTAACTTAATTTGAACTAGAAAAAATTAGTTAAAACTAAGCCGGTGCCATTCACGGCACTGGCTTAGTTCAAATTAGCGATCTCCATTGATTTCAATGGGCCGGTTAGTTCGAACTAAGAAATTATTTCGAACTAACATGGCCACATGGGTTCATTCGAACTAACTAGTTCAAATTAACCCTTACTTCTAATACCCTATTCAAAGTTATTAGTTCGAATTAAGGAAGCCCTTAATTCAAACTAATTAAAGCCTAGTGTAGCCATGGCTTTAGTTAATTCGAATTAAGCTTCCTTAATTCGAACTAACTTGCCAGTGTAGACATAGCCATTATGAATGGAAGAATGAGGCCATATTTTGGTATTAATGTTTCTTCATGTAGAGTAGAATGACATTTAGATTCCAAAAATGTTGAAACAGTATTACGCTGAGTTTTGTTCCCAAATAAAGGTAAAAATGGTCAAAATAGTTCTAAACTTGACCATTGGGAGAGTTGTTCTATGTGGCTTCTCTCCTGCAGATGCCACTCTGAGAGGAAAGATGACCCGCAAAGTAGATGAATGAATGAGGTGCAGGGACTAGTGAGGCTGTGAGGACAAATAACTCTATCAACATGACTGAGGTACCTTTACCCTTCCTTGGCAGAGGTCAATGAGCAGAAAGGCCTTCGGAGAATTCCTGGCTGGTTCAGTGAAGTTACACTTAAGAAGAGCCTGTATATGTAACAGGGCTTTGACCTGGGGAACTAACTGTAAATGACTTTCAATCTCATTGCACTAATGCTCCATTCATCTTACTGAGCAGTTGCGCCTGTAGATTCAACCCCACTCTCCCTTCTATTCAGAGTGCAGGACATATACTGGAGTAACAAATGCTAGGAGCTGCAATACTAACTGCCTCATGAAGCAGGATCGACTTTTTTTAAACATTCAAATATCATGTATCAGGCCAGAAAAGAATCATGAGATTCTACTCTCTCTATTCTTGTTCTGCCCTCATCACCGTGGTATATGAACACCTTCCAGTAGTGTCTTAAGTGACAAGACTAACATCCGTCATCTTTCACCCAGCCTCTCCCTGGAGATTGGCTTAAAAATCATGAAATTGTTCTAACTTGGCGTGGGGTTTATTTGCCCTTTCTGTTTCTGAGCCTTCAGGGCATGTTTGCTTTCAATCATCAAGCTTTCTCTCTGCAACTGGGAGGGCTAAAATCTTTTTCTGTATGAAAGCTGAGATTCTCATGCCAACTCCTAAAGCCTCAGCTGCTGGAATCAAGAAGAACACCAATTATTGTAAGACTTGCCAGAAAATCTTCAGATGGCAGCACTGCAAATGGCCAGATTTTTTTTTTTAATTGAATTTTTATTTTTATTTTTTTTGGCAAGGTGCTGATTGCTCTCAATTCATCCTCTTACAGGAGTCACTCAGCAGGATTAAGCTCTATTTCTAATCTGATAGAAAGTTTTCATCATAAAGAAAGCTTTTGCTGTCAAGAGTCTTTGTAGTGCAGAAGCAAATTGCATATTGAAATCCTTATGGTTCTGTGGCGCATGAATGCCTCTCTCTCTTGCCAAATCTCTCTTTCTCCTTGCTTGTAACAGCTCCAGCCGGTTGTGGTTGAATTGCAGTGATGCTACTAAATACAAGATGCAAAAAAACACAAGTCTAATTCCACATGTGTTTGGATAGACAACTATTCGAACTATCCCCTCCCTATACTCCTTTAGATGTACATGCAGTAGAATGTGTTATATTGCAATTCTGGATCTATCCCTTAGCATTAACACTGGGACCTTTATATAAATCTTTAATGCCTTGTGCCATGTAATCCAGTTCTTGAACTAAATCATAAATGAGAAGAGAGTAATAGAAAGAGAGGTTAAAAACAAAATTATATATAGCATAGGAGAGAAACTAGCTTGGAGTAAAAACCTCTAGTTACAGTAATGTAATTAGGTACCTCTGCCTGGATTTACAGATTTCAGGGATGCTCGTTGTCAAAGCCACCAGCAGCATAAATACTAGATGGCTTCACACCTCTCTTTTCCTCATTATTATTTAATGTGGCCAACTTCCAGTATCTCCCTGCAATGAAAGAGAAGAGGGACACATTTTCTTTCTGCTATACTTGTACTTAAGTGCAAGCGAATGTCTGAGGGGAAAATCGGTTGGAGACTTACTGAGAAGCCTGAAACTGGACAATAGCATTGGTTAATCTGTCATGAGTCTGTGAGCTGTCTTCTCTGGTGAAAATCACATTCTCGGCAAATTTTATAACCACTCAAGGTCTTTGCAGTTGTTGCTTTACCCCTGTTTTTCAGAGCCATTCATACTTAAGCACACATCACCTGTTTATACCCCATATAATCAGGGGAGAAAGAATCAAGAGCAGTATTACTGAGAGCCAAATCCGTTGTTATGTAGGGGAAAGGTTTGGTTTCAGTCACAAATGTCGTCAGATTTGGAATCTGACTAAATATTTGCAACACCGGGCATTGAGATTTAATCACGTTGTAAGGTTAATCTGATAGCCCTCCAGGGAGGGAAAGCAGGAATCAGGAAAGGACCACACATATGACAGAGATTGCTTTAGAATCCCTCATAAGACCAGCCATCCTAGGTCAAACCAATGGTCTATCTAGCCCAGTAACCTGCCTTCAGACGGTGCCTAGTGTTTCAGAGGGAATGAACAAGAGCTGTTGGGTTTTGTTTTGTTTTGTTTCTTTCCACTTTTACCATATTTCAATAAAAAAAAAATTCAAAACCAGACTTCAGTGTTCAATTGCAGAGCTGGAGTTCATATGCAAACTTGACACTATCAGACTGGGTCTAAATAGGGCCTGGGAATGGCTAGCTCTCTACAAAAGGTAATTTTCCCTCTTTAAACATTCACACCTTCTCATCATTTGTTGTTAATGGGCCACATCTACACTGTTTGAATTGACCCTTGTTAACTCATCCTTCTTTGCATGTGTATCTATACCTAACATACTGCAGTTTTCATTTCATGCACCTGAGGATGCGGGTTGTGCCCACAGAAACTTGTGCCTTAATTTTGTTACACTTTATAAGTGTCTCACGAACTCCTTATTTGTTTTGTTGAAATAGACTAACATGGCTACTTCTTTGGAACTTCTCACAGTGCATGGAGTTACGTCCCAGTCCATCTTGGCTAATAGCCATTGATGGACATAACTTCCATGAATGTATCTAGTTTTTATTAATTCTGTTACAATTTTGGCCTTCACAACATCCCTTGGCAACAGGCTCCCCAAGTTGACTGTGCAATGTGCAAAGAAGCACTTCCTTTTGTTTGTTTTTCACCTACTGCCTATTAATTTCATTGAATGACTCATAATTCTTGTGTTCTGTGAAGGAGTAAAAAATACTTCCTAATTCACTTTCTCCAGTCAAGATTTTATACACCTTTATCCTATCCCATCTTAATCATCTTTTTTTCCAAACTGGGAAGTCCCAGTCCTTTTTAATCTCACCTCAGAAGTTGTCCAATGCCCCTAATCATTTTTGTTGCTCTTCTCTGTACCTTTTCCAGTTCCAATATATCTATTTTCTTCATAGGTAATGAGCAGACATATAAGGCCAAGGTACATCTTTACACTGCTACTGGGATGTGGCCTTGCTGACTTCCATAATAGAAAACAGGGAGGCCTATCAGAAGGTTTGATGGTGGTTGTGAGGCACCTCACCACTATGAGCCCGTAGCATGAAGCAGTCTTGTCTGTACATGCTACAGTTCAGCTCCCTGAAATCACCAGCCTCTGGCAACACAAACACCATCTTCTAGGTATCTGCAGACCCTGCTGTCTCTGCACAAGCTAGTGATAGGCACACACCAAGCCCTTAGAGTGTTACCTGTAGGGTCCAGCCCCTTGTCCATTGGACACTCACAGAAATTCTCATGTCCCCAAGGGAATGCAATACACAACTTGGTTGTTACCACTCTGAATCAGCTCTTTCATAACACCACAGCATTGAGAGGTATTTACAGTGAAAACAATCATAAATTTATTATCAGAAGCTAAAATTTAAGAGAGTAAGAATAAGGGAAACAGAAACAGTTGTATACTAAACAAAATCATAACATGCTTTTTAGAAATTAAACTGAACTTTTACAGGGTAAATCCTTGTCTAAAGCAATTTATCTCACCTAAAGCAAGTGCAGGATCTCTCAGTATCGACAACCATCATGGATGGGATCCCTCTTTTTGTTCATCCACATATGCTGTACTTTTCTTCCTCAATGAAGAATAAAGGGGCGTCTCTTTATCTTCCCCTTCTATTCCCCCAAATTCATTGTTTGCCCAGAGTCAGGACAATGGGGCTTCTATAGTGCTGGCTTACAATGCTCCATTTACATGTGAACCGAGGTAGACAGGGAATATACATCTTTGTTTAGCAGAAACTTTTTTTATCAACCCTGCCTTGATTCAGACTTTAAAAACATGTTTTCCAGTATATGGACATAACTCCTTCCTTTGTGTCAATATCTATATTTCACAATAATGTTAATTACCAGTGTGATCCTGGCTTTCATTTAAGGTCTCACATCAGATTTTTGTGCATAAATACTATGAAAGCAGTATGTTAATGTAGTGAGTTTATCAGACCTGACAGAAATTGCTGCTATAGAAAGTGAATTCTTTGCTGGTTAGCACTGAGGTTCTTCTGGGTCACAGAAGGGTCTCAAACTATTTAAAGAGATATCCTAGGCACTACAGATTCCTAGCATAAGGCTTTCAGATTTGAACATGTGCACCCAGATCCATCGCTGACAGAAGCAGATTCTACTCTCCTGTATGCCAGCTTTGCCCAGTTCTGACTTTGGCTTCTAAAGTTCAGGTCCTGCTCAACTAACTTGAACACAGTATGGTAGTGATTACACAGCTTCGTTTCTCTTCCCCAAACACTTTGTGCCTCCTTTGCAACAGTGACCATAGATGCCTGCTCATGTGTAAGGCTGAATAGTTGTCTAAATTTGGATGAATCTTTTTAAATATATGCTCATTACCATGCTCTTGGTTGGATTAGCATTATCATCATTTAATGATTGTTATTATTATTAAACACTTGGAATTATTTCCCAGCACAAAAGCAATAGCATCTTTTGAAATTCACATTGTCCAATTTTATATAAGAACACAAGAATTTCTATATCAGACCTGGTCCAACTTATTCCAGTGTTTTCGCTTGAACAATGGTCAGTACAAAATGCTTTAGTTTAGAGGAAGATGCAGGAAACCTTACAATGGAATAATCTGCCAGTAGGGAAAATGTCTAACTTGCCATTAATTAGTTATGGCAATGAAACAATGATGGTTTGTATCCTGTCAGGGGTGGACAACCTTTGCCAGCTCCCATGCCAGCCCCCCCCCCCCCCCCCCCCCCCCCCGCAGCCGCCAGGGGCAGGGCCAGCAGGTGCTGGGGGGGGGGATCCAGCAGAGGAAAGGAGCCCTCCCCTGTTGGCCCCACCCACACTTCCCCGGGGATCAGGGCCAACAAGGGATGGGAGGCATGCATGCAGATTCTTCTGTGCTGGCCCCCCCCCGGGGCAGGGCCAGCAGTGGGGGGAGGAGGGGAGGAGCTACAGCACCTCAGGGCTAGGAACCCTGTATGCTGCTGCAAATAGGCGCGCAAGCCAGAGATTGCCGACCTGTGCTCTATGTACTGTAATTATGGTTGTTATTGTGTGTGTATATATAAATATCTAATCTTTTTGTAAATCCTGTGGAGCAACCCACCTCTCTAATCTTGCAGCAAGAATTTCCACAGTTCATGCATTTAAAAAAAAGTTTTTCATTTCATCAATGTTAAATCAGTTACCTTTCATTTCATTAGCTGTCCCTTGTTCTTGGATTAAAAGAAAGAGCAAATAGGAGAACGTGATTTACACTCTTTATTCTGTATACCTTGTTAATATCTCGGCTCACAAGAGAAAAGTAACTGTAGCCTTTTCACTTGCGTCATAAAACCTTCCTTACCTGTCATCATTTTTATTATCCTCATTTTACAGACAGGAACTGAGGCACAGAGAAGGTAAGCGACTTCCCCAGAGCCAGACCGGAAGTCTGTGGCAGAGCAGGGTGAGGCCACTTATAATTTATATGATTTATGTAATAACACTATCAAAGTTTCAATATTAGTGTGTACTGTATGTATGCACCCTAATGCTTTCTTTGCTTCAGGGTATTCTCCCTCCCATTCTAGTCTCTATCAATTTATACATTTGCAAGCATGCCATCCCAGTGATCTTTTAGAAAGCAGATATAATAACATTGTGGTTGTGAGGGAAAGTATTTGTCTTGCTGAGTCTAATCCTGCAAAACAATTTGTATCTGCAAAGCTTAAAGTTCCTATCTGCTGTGAGAGTAACTCCATCCTGCTGGAAAATGGTTCAGCCCTGTCCCTCATGGGGCTTCGTGCATTCTGTTCTGTGGTGCCCTCTCTGAGCCACAGCAGAGGAAGAGTCAGAGACGGTTTTTAGGGTAGGCGAAGCAGGTGCCCACCTAGATCCTTTTCGCCTACCCCAAAAGCCATGTCTGCTTCCCATCCTGCAGAATATGTGGTGGGGAGCTGGGACCAGGGCTGGTGGTGGGGCAGTTTTGGGGCCTCTACTAAGATGCCAGGACTGCAGGGGGGCTGGCTGTGGGGAGCTTGGGCTGCAGGGGTGGGAGGGATGGCCAAGGGGAGCTGGGGCCATGGGGAGGGCTGGGGTTCCTGGTAGGGAGCTGGGGCTACAGGGGGGTTTCAGGGCCCCTTGCAGGGGGCTCCACAATGGACCTTTGCCTAAGGCCCCAGATAGCCAAAGGCTACCTCTGGGATGAGTCGATCACCCATCTCCTTTTCTGTGAGGATGGGTGGAGTAGGTAGGCAGGGCTAGTGATTGACTCATTTAAACCCAAGCAGATGTTCAAAGTTACACTGGGAAATTCTTTAAACACAGCTACTTGGCAGTCAGAAAGGGAGAAATCTGTCTGAGTGGGAAGAGCTCCAGATTCAATAACTAAAGTGCTGGGCAATAGTCTGAAGGGTCCCTTTTCTTTTGTGTAAAAGATGGTGTGGTGTTACATTCTCTATCTGTATTTATTGATATGAATGAACTCTTGAAATGGAAACAAACTTTTTTTTTTTTTTTTTTTTTTTTTTGCAAAGGACATTTTACTGCTGCTATACCACGATGGCTTGTTTCATCACCTCCTGGCTATAATTACATTCTCATGGTTATTGGATTAACATTTGTTCTCTGGCTGAAACTCCAAAATTACTTTCTCCTCCCCTTCAGGAATTAAATTTGGAATCAATCGCTAATGGGGAGAAAAGGAAGCAATTCTCAAGTCTCAGTGAGCACAGATTGAAAAGAGGTGGGCCTGCAGAAATTAACTTAAAATCTTTTCTCTATGCCACTTGCATCATATCATCTAGGTATACCAGCAATGATGTGTTGCTTATTATTGCAACAGACAGGGAGATCAGTGCATCTCAACTCTGTATGAGAAAAGAAAAATCAATAACCTTTGTTAGGTCAAACAAATAATATTTCACTAATTGGTTATCACCCCAACCCTAACTCATTATCTTTCTGAAGAGCCCTACTTTGCATGCCGTCAGTGAGTGTTTGGCTGAATGTCTCGACAGCACTGTGGAAAGTTCATTGATTTAGGGGCTGTGACTAATGCGGAGGAGAATGGAGTGCTTTAGACAATTACTTGTCTACACTACTCTGGTCTCTGCTGAAGGGTTTTCAGGGGGACTGGTTATGAGCTCTAGGGCAGGGCCCTATGTGTCCCTGCACCTTGACAGTTATTTCACATGAATCCTTCATGTGTGACATATCTTATTTAGCTATGGCTTCACTGGGCAGAGTAAAGGAATATACAGTCTCTCTTCTGTTTCTACACAATGGCGTAACACAACCCCACTACTTAGGCTCTTATCCATTATTGAAAATAAGGAAATAATGAGGAAAAATATTCTGGCTTTAGAGACTTTTCTGGTGACCCTTTCTAACAGGTATGTTTCCATGGTAACCGCATCTGGCTGCGCTTGAGGAATCCTTCCCTCTCAATATCCACAGATACAGAGGATAAAATCAAGAGCTAAATTACCCTATGGATAAAAATAGGCATGCTTTATCTTTTTAGTACTTCCTTCTTTTATCTGGACGATGCTGATCTCCTTGTGGCTATATATGTTGTCTAATCAGTTAATATAAACTGGCTCTTGAAGAGCTGTCTTGTCACTTAATGCTGACTCTTCTACTGGCTTCCAGCTGAAAGAAAGTGACACAACAGATGTGTGTGGAAGGGATGATGGAATCAAGAGCAAAAGGAAATACAAACTACTTCCTTCTTCACAAACAGCAAAACACATCTCAGACTAAAGATTACAAACACCTGTTTCTTGTAAGCAAGTGCCATAGTTGCCTCAAGGATGTTACTTAGACTGGGAAGTAGCCCACATAGTAACGTTGAGGGAAGAACTATTTCAGTTGATTGTGAAGGGGGAGGAGCCCATGAAATAATTTCTCTGTTAAGATATGTCATATTGTCATATGTTAGGACCATGCTTGACAACATTTGATCATAACCAGCTTCATCTCTGCAGGAATCTCCAGGGAATTTGAAAGGGTTAAAACATAACACACTTTAAATGCTCTGAGTTGGATCAAACACTTCAAAACCCACAAAGAAACGTACCCATCCTGTAAAGATATTCTGTTTCCCAGAAAAAAGGGGTGTCTTGTCAGAAGTACAAAATTGCTCCATGTGGTCTCTCTGGGGGCATTTGATTTGCATGTTGTGAAACTGAGCCAGAAAGGGTCATGTCACTAGCAGGCTGAATGACCCAAAATCAACCTTCAAAGACCTATTAGAAAACAATGAAATGGTAATAAGGGTCATTTTTTTGTAAATGGCTAGCAAAACCACGTTAGATAGACAAATACAATCACTGTTTACACCTATGTATTAGAAAGACAACAGAGTCCTGTGGCACTTTTAAAGACTAACAGATTTATTTATCGCATGAGCTTTCGTGGGAGAAGATCCCACTTCGTCAGACGCTTTGAAGATAGGAAAGTAATTTCCTCCCACTCTGTAAGCATTTAATTTCCTCCCACTCTGTAAGCATTTAATTTCCTCCCACTCTGTAACTTTCCTATCTTCAAAGC
>ML685756.1:23092762-23111568 GCA_007922175.1 Pelusios castaneus | reverse complement strand
CCCACTCTGTAACTTTCCTATCTTCAAAGCGTCTGACGAAGTGGGATCTTCTCCCACGAAAGCTCATGCGATAAATAAATCTGTTAGTCTTTAAAAGTGCCACAGGACTCTGTTGTCTTTCTACAATAGACTAACACGGCTACCCCTTTGGAATTTGACTATGTATTAGAAGTTATCGATGAAACTGGTTAGTGCCTGCCTGTCACTGTATTCTGCTATTTCAAAGATGAAAAGAGGATATTAACATTTTGATGGAACTTGAATGTAGTAAGATCATTGGTTTTAATTCTCTTTGAAGTCTGCAGTAACTACCTGTAAATGGCTGTCAATGCGTAACTGTGTTATACAAATGCAGCTAGTTATTGGTGTGTATGCAGGAAATAGATGTTTCAAATCTACAAGCAATTACTTCTTATCCACGCATGGAAATACCAGCTGTCAAGAAACTAATGATAATGGGCAAGAGATCTCTAAAAGGGTTGTATGGCTCTCGCCCTATTATTTTACATGTGCTTAAACTTTTGGCCATGTCTATGCTTAGTTATGCTGGCAAAATTTTGTTGCTTAAGGGTATGAAAACAGCTCCCATCAACATAATAAAACCACCTAAATGAGTGGCAGTTGCCATGCCAGCAGAAAGCATCAGCTACCAACCTAGTACTGTCCACGCTTGCGCTGATGCTGGCAAAAGTTACATCACTAGAGGTGTGGATATTTTCACACCTCAGAGTGACAAAGATTTGTCAGCATAACTGCAAGTATAGACGAGGGCTTTGACAGAGCAAGAGTGAGATGCAAGAGTAAGTTCTCAGCTGCAGTCTGGATTTACCCGGCTATTCCTCATTGAGAAAGTTATACAGACTCTATATATGAACTATCTGGTAGTTTATAACCTATGAAATGATTCCTGAAAATAACTTTTGCACTTCATTTTACTATCTCTACTATGAAATTGACCTATGGACTTCATTCCTATTTGTATGTATGATGATCTTTGAAACAATATTCTCTCTTCTTTCTTTCTCAATAAATACTAGTTTAGCTAATAAGAATTGGCTGTAAGCATGTATTTGGGTAAGATCTGAAATATTTGTTGTCCTGGTTGGTAATGTGTCCAATCATTTGGGATTTGTAGAACCTTTTCATACAATGGACAAGCTTTCAGTAATCCTCTCTCATGTTTCATTTGGATGTCTCGATGGGAGCTCAGGGCTGAGTTGTTTCAAGGGAACTTTGTTTTTGGCTTCTAGGTAACCAGTAAGGTAGTGTAGAAGCGATTTTATTGCTGGGTTGGTGACTAATTATTAGGAATAACCACCAGCTTCAGGGATTGCCTGCCTCACTCTTTGCAGTTTACCCTCATTGAGCAATCTCAATGTGGCCCTCATAGAGGCCAAGGTCACACATGTATAATACTGATGGGACAATATAACAGTGAAGGATTGGATTGAATTGAGAGATGAAGTGCTGTTATCTTTGTAGGAGAGTAGTTGAGGTCCTAAAATAGTTGTTTACGTGTGACTTCAGTGTTATGTTGCAGTATGCTGAAAATACTTCCTGCTCTAAGGTGATAAATAAAAGTTAAGAATAGAGTCTCTACTACTATAGCTAACAAGGCTGTTCTAACTGATTTCATTCATCTTTCATGGCACCAGAACTACTGCCAGAAATCAAAAAGGCAATGACAAAGGTGCAAGACTAGAAGAGAGAAGACTTCAGTACTGAAAGGGAAGTAATCAAACCTCCAGCTTTGTTGCCAATAGCAGGAAAGTCATTTCACTTCACTTCCAAAGTGAACAAAGAATCTGGGTAGCTCCTGTGAATCTGGGGCTGATGTACTGTATGAAAGCAAATTCCAAAGGGGTAGCCATGTTAGTCTATTGTAGAAAGACAAGAGAGTCATGTGGCACTTTTAAAGACTAACAGATTTATTTATCGCATGAGCTTTCGTGGGAGAAAATCCCACTTCGTCAGACGCTTTGAAGATAGGAAAGTTACAGAGTGGGAGGAAATTAAATGCAGGGGAGTGTATGACACAGCATCAGGTCAGGCTGTAACAGCAAATCAAAGTAGGTGTTAGGATTCAAAACACTGGGGAACAGCACATAGAGGAGGGGGAGGTCAAATCACTTGTTGTAATGCGAGAAAAACAGGAATGCAGGACATGTATGTAGATTGTGCCAATCAGTTAGTAGCTATGGTCAGATATTACAGATGCCTGGGACTACAGAAGAGAGAGTGGCCAGAGAACAGGAATGAAGATTGTGCAGACCAAAAGTAAAGAAAAAGTGCTTGGCTGTTTGTTGTAGTGCCAGGCCGAGGAAAGAATGTGAGGCAATCAGGCCTTTGACAACCCTGGGCTAGCTGTAAAAGAGCATACAGGATTATAGACACAAGCTGTGACAGCGAATTAGCTATGGACACAGCTGTAGCTGTGAAAATATGTTTCTGGGTACAGTGTTTGCCAAGTGTTTGGTATATTAACAACACAGCTGGAGAGATCTGTGGCAGAAAAAGCACAAGATGCAGCACTGCAGAAAAGGATCTTTAATTTACAGCATGAGCGGCCCTGTGGTTAATACAAGTGACTCAATCCATTCCAGGGGATAGCAGAGGGAGGAGTAGTATCAGAAAACAGACAGAGTTCAGTGTAAGCAAAATGAAATCCAAGAGAGAATTCATTAACTCCTCAGTCTCAGGCAGATTTGGGCTTGTGTGTATCATTTGATGGGGCAGGACCCAATGGATATTGGGTCTGGATTCGTTGTGAAGTGTGTGGGCTTTAATGAAAGTTTACCTAAGTTTGTAGGAGAGCATTGGGGAAAACCGCCCACTTCCTTGTATCCACTCCGTAAGGGGTGTGGGGGCTGCTGCTGTTGGCCAGTATACTCATAAATGCGCAGAGCGATTTAGAAAGGGGGTGAGGGCAACCAAGAAATGCAATGAGGTGTTTTAAAACAGCACTACACTAAAGGAGACTGAAGCTGCTACCACCACCTGACCACCACTGACGTGGAGTCTTCAGTAGGCTACAGCTGCCCTATGGGAGCGGAGGGTACAAAGTGCCAAATAAGAGTAACCAAGCACCTTGAACACATTGCTAGGAGATTAAGTATGTATCATAAACACCCCTGCAGTGAGGGGATGATTTGTGACAGCAATAGTACCTGCCCGTTTCCAGAAATTTGGGTTGTGTTTATTTTAATGTAATAAAGGCCATTGGTTATTGATTAAATACTATTCCAGCTCTCTAAAAGTTGCCCTGCACCACCCATGTAACAATGGAAGTGAATTTTTAGTTTGGTGCACTGATTCCCAGCAACAATCACAGAGAACGGTCTAACCCACTGGTTCCCAATCTGTGACTTAGGGTTCCAAAGTGGCCCATGGCTTCCCTCCTTCTGGTTGTAGAAGGCAGCCGTTGCCTAAGGACCCAGGCAGAGTGCATTTCCTCTGGGTTTAAAACCAGTACAGGCTTCTTGCTGAAGACAAGGGGTGGGAGATCAGTGCTCCCGCCTTCCCATGTCTATAGCTGGGAGCGTGGCAAAGGGCTCCACCTTGATCCATAGGGGCTAGGGCCTGCTGGAGCCAGAGGGAAGAAAGCACTGATCTCCTACTGTCTAGGGACCCAAGTGAAGTGCATGGGACTACAGGGCGTGTGTGGTTTCCCTGCTGTGACCAGGAAGACAAGAGATCAGTGAGGAGGCAATCTCCATCCATCTGGATTCTGTTGGGGGTGGGGGGATGGAGGAACCCTGCTGGTGGAGACTGGTGGCCCTTCAGAGTTGTAAACATAATATCTCTGGCCCGCGAGCCAAAAAGGTTGGAACCACTGGTCTAATCTGTCCTATGTAGATTTTTATGCTGTACTCTTCACCATAATATCAGAGCTGTGTTATCCAGCAATAGCATCTTGTATATCGGCAACTTTTATAAGTCAGAAGTACAGGTAGCAAAATCTTGCTAAGTCAGGAATTCCAAGGGGGCTGCTGTGGGGTCTTCTGACTGGGCAGATCAAAAGGAATTTAGAAATGTTTCTCAGTTCCTATCCTAGGATCTTACTTCAGATATCTTGGTGTCGTCTTGCTTTTTAAACAACGAGAGTCCTGTGGTACCTTATTGACTAACAGATTTTCTTCGGCATAAGCTTTCATGGGCTATAATCCACTTCGTCAGATGGGTTATAGCCCATGAAAGCTCATGCCGAAGAAAATCTGTTAGTCTATAAGGTGCCACAGGACTCTTGTTTTTTGCTGTATACAGACTAACACAGCTACCCCTCTGGAAATTTGCTTTTTAAACGATATCCTTTCCCAATGTCTGGGATTCTCCCAATGACAAAAGCCATAGTCAACAATTGCATGGGATTTCATGGTTCTGCTACAGCTGGGCTGGATGAGAGGGCGTGGGGAGGGGCTGCAACTGGGCTGGAGTGTTATGTCTTCACTGGCAAGTTAGTTTGAATTAAGGAAGCTTAATTCAAACTAACTAAAGCCATGGCTAAACTAGGCTTTAATTAGTTCGAATTAAGGGCTTCCTTAATTCGAACTAATAAATATGAATAGGCTGTTCGAAGTAAGGGTTAATTTGAACTAGTTAGTTCGAATGAACCAATGTGGCCATGTTAGTTTGAACTAATTGCTTAGTTCGAACTAACCGGCCCATTGAATTCAATGCAAATCGCTAATTCATAAGAACATAAGAACATAAGAAAGGCCGTACTGGGTCAGACCAGAGGTCCATCTAGCCCAGTATCTGTCTACTGACAGTGGCCAGTGCCCAGGTGCCCCAGAGGGAGTGAACCTAACAGGCAATGATCAAGTGATCACTCTCCTGCCATCCGTCTCCATCCTCTGATAAACAGTGCCATGAATGGCACTTGCTTAGTTCGAACTAAATTTTGCTAGTTTGAATTAAGTCAGTTCGAACTAACTAAAATTGGTTTGAATTAGTTAGTTTGAATTAACTAATTCGAACTAATTTTAGTAAGTGTAGACGTAGCCCTCCGGAGGAGAGGGCTGCAGCCATGTAGTGCAAGAGCACTGGACTGGGTTACCTTGAGCAGTGGTGGAATCTCTATCCCTAGAAGTTTTTAAGAAGTGACTTGACAAAGCTCTGGCTGGGATGATTTAGTTGGGATTGGTCCTGCTTTGAGCAAGGGGTTGGTCTAGATCCGGGGTTGGAAACCCAAAAGATAAAAAGAGCCATTAAATTTTTTTTCTCAATAAGCAAGTATTTTGAGATCTGGAATGAGTGTAGCATCTCTCTCTCACCTGGCACAGCTGCAGCTGCCCTGCCCCAAGCTTTCCGCCAGCCTGGCTGCAGCCCCTCCCCTCCCCCACCCCACTCTGCCACTGCATGCTGCAGCCCCCCCATCCAGCCTGGCTGTTGTCCCCTTCTTCACCCTTCTAATGAAAACGATTTTCCTAATGTTGAACCTAGACCTCCCCCATTGCAACTTGAGATCATTGCTTCTAATTCTGTCATCTGCCGCCACTGAGAACAGTTCAGCTCCATTCTCCCTGGAACCCTCCATCAGGTAGTTAAGGCTTCTATCAAGTCCCCCCTCATTCTACTCTTCTGCAAACTAAACAAGCTTCATTCTCTCAGCCTCTCCTCATAAGTCGTATGCTAGCCCCCTAATCATGTTTGTTTGTCCTCCTCTGGCCTCTCTCCAATTTGTTCATATTCTTTTTGTGCTGGGGGGGGGGGGTCCAAAATAGACACTTAGAAATGCAGCACGAGCAAAAAATTTCTGATAGTTTGGCAGGCTATCCTGCGTCACTGAGGGAGAAGGATAGTGGGCACAGAAAGGAACTTCAACACCGTAATAAAAAAGCTTCTCATTTAGAGGCGAGTTAGCATCTGGGTTGTGTGATATCATGAATAAAAATGGAAACTTTTATAGATGGAGTAGAAGATTTCATGAAAAGTGAGTTGTGAGTTTTGGCTTGAATTTCATATTTGTATTCAGTGATCTGGACAGGGCTAGACATACTGGACCTAGACTAAGGGACATCATCAGTACTGGATTTTATTGTTGGGAAACTGAATTGGGTAATAAAAGTACTACTACGTCAGAAGGAAGGAGGTAAATAATTAAGACTTTCCCAAGTACAAAAATCACCTTTTACAATAACTAAAATGGTCAGGATAATGCTCTAAATACATGAAGGGACTAACCATCAGGATGGAATGGAATTAGAGTCATAGGATTAGGAGAGCATGAAATTAAGAAATGGAACACTTAACTTGAACAGCAGAAAACTTGTCTGTTACACTGTGGAATACTCACCCAGGGAACTCATGGCAAATCCATTCCTAGATACCACCAAAATAATCCCTAGTACAATTACACTGACTTCAGTGGAATTATACCAACAATGAATTTCACCTACTAGGTCTCTTCCAGTTCTAATTTCTCTGAATTTATTCCTTAGGACAAAGCATACTGTGTAGCCTAAATACCTTGACAATTAACTAGCTAAATTATCCTGTTGTGTGTAGTCAAAGCCCCCTGTACTTCTAGGCAGGCAGGACCTAAATTCAATGGGAGTTGTGGCTGTTTAATGTCTCCTAAAATCAGTCCACCTATTTAGATGCCCAAATATGGATTAAGGTTTTGGTTCTCAGGTGGATTCTTGCTGTGACTGCACATGTTGCTGCAGCAAATTTATAGTGGCTACAGTTTTGACAGTTAAAATATATTAAATCTAATCATATGGTCATTTAGAAGAGTCATGTGAATAAAAATAATGAATTAATCTTTTCAATGTGAAGAATAATATGTACTATTAATAGTACCACAAAACCCAGGTTTGGCCTAGACCAAATAGTGCCCCAGGTCAGGAACATCTTTAGTGCCCTTCTCCCCCACCTCACACTTTCATAGTTACACAATAAAACACAGTATCACAACTGGGCTCTCACTTCACTTCTTTCTGAAAGCTCCCTGACTGACTGGTGGCACCCTGTTCCTTGTATACCCGGGGGGGGGGGGGGGGGGGGGGCTGACAGCATTCTGAGTGGTTTGAGGGAAATGTAGTTCCCAAAAGTCTGAAAGGTCCCATGACAGTCCACGAAGGTCCAGAACGTTCTAGAAGGTTAGAGAAAAATGAATCCACATACGGAATACCTGAAGCACTTCCTTTCAAAAATTCTATTTTCTTTTTTTCCTTTAACAATTAAAACAACACCTTGAGCCTGGCACACTCCAAGCCCAGCACCCCAGAGGGTTTCCTGGGTCACCTGCCCCTAAATCTAGCCCTGAGAAAACAAACATGGTTATTACTAGCTGTATCAGTATAACTAGGGGCAGAGGCTGGTTTCCTCCCACAGTCCGAGGCAGCAGCCCTATTGCACTGTAATAAAATGCTGTTGGGCAGCCTTGGATTTGGGCTGCTGCTATAGGAAGCAGAGCTGGTGGCCGTGGCAGGGAGCTTGGGGCAGGGTCTCCAGGACTTCAAAAACTTGACAGCTGCTCATGAAGTTCCTGAAGGCTACATGTGGCCACACATAAGAATCACTGGATTAAAGTGCCTAACCTTGGGGCCTATTTCTGAATATGCTGACCTCTATGAGTAGCCATTAATCTAAGTGATATCTAGTGAGGCGGGAACCTCAAAAACAGAGACTGAATTTACCATATATGCTACTGTAATTAGCTGCTTTTGGTTTTGCTTTCTTTTATAGATGAACTGTGTACATAAATGAACACACATACAAATACCACAAGAACAGCCTTTGTTCTTTTAATATCGATTTTTGGATCCAGGAACTAAAGAGGTGCACAAAATGTACTACACACCACAAATGTTAGTTGAGCAACTCCTTTGTCATAGAATCATAGGGCTGGGAGGGACCTCATGAGGTCATATAGTCCAACCCCCTGCTAAAAGCAGGACCACTCCCACTAAATCATCCCAGCTAGTTGTCCCAGTTTTGTCTAACCGGGCCTTAAATATCTCCAAACACGGAGATTCCACCACCTCCCTAGGTAACCCATTCCAATGCTTCACGACCCTCCTAGTGAGAAAGTTCTTCCTAATATCCAACCTCGACCTCCCCAGCTGTAATTTGAAACTATTGCTCCTTGTTCTGTCCTCTGTTACCACCGAGAACAGCCTAGCTCCCTCCTCTTTGGAGCACCCCTTCAAGTAGTTGAAGGTTGCTATCAAATCTCCCCTCAGTCTTCTCTTCTGTAGACTAAATAAGCCTACTTCCTTCAGTCTCTTCTCATAAGTCATGTGCCCCAGCCCTCTAATAATTTTTGTTGCCCTCCGCTGGACTCTTTCTAATTTGTCCACATCCTTTCTGTACTGGAAAGCCCAAAACTGGACACAGTATTTCAGATGAGGGCTCACCAGTTCCGAATAGAGGAAAATTAGTGCCGAATAGAGGGGAATTGTCAAAGGTTTGGTTTGGATTTTGGACAAAGATTTCAGCTGATTCCTTCTTTGATCAAAGGTGGCTTGGCTAGTGACTTTCAGTGCTTTTGAGAAGAGGTACAGTCAAGATTAGGAGCAAGTGGCAGAAAATTCTGAGCTTTGCTATTCATTGATTGACCTTGGCAAATCGCTTATCCTTTCTTGCCTCAATTTTCCTGTATGTAAAAATGAGGTGAATGATACCCTCAAAGAGGGATTGTGAGGATTCAGTGCTTTGCAGATATGAAATAAGTTTGCATATTGTTGGAAAAACATGGAGCTCCGGGTCATCTTAAACCCTAATAAAATTATTTGGGCATGACTTTTTGTTTGTTTGTTTGGTCTTTAAAGAAAGAGGGACTGCAAGAATAGGGCGCAAAAAGTTACTGCAGTAACTTGCTGCTGTAACATAATTTCTTCCTGTTGAAAAAATAGACACAGACCCCATTCTGTTGCTCTAGCTCAGTGATTCTAAACCTTTTGAGAGTCGTGACACACTTAGCAGCATATAGCGACCCTACAGGACACGCCAGCCCACCCTCTAAGGCCAAATCCAGCCATTTCCTTGGCTCGCCATGACACACTTACTGCTGCGTAGAGAGACAGTAATGTCCTGACACAGTGGTGGAGAATCACTGTTGGCTAACAGAACTATCCTGACAGATTACTGATTGTTATGATGACCTTTAAAAAAGTCCCATGCTGATCCAGCCACCTACTTCAAGCCTAACCCTGTGTGGGGCTGACAGGCCTCAGGTTGGGTAAAGACCCTTAAGTAGTGTAGTCAGAAAAGCCTGGCCGCTGTTACAGAGATTTTCTGCAACTATGATATATTTTAGCTAAAAGATGTAAGTGGGTAAAACCTGAGGATAAGTTCTCTTGGAATAGTAACATTAAGTTTCTGTGTGGAACTGGATTTAATTTTAAAATCAGAATCATAAAAAATGTATTTCAGTGATGACTGCAGAAGGTGCATGGGGAAAATCACTGAATAGCTTCCAAGCTAAATATTGAGAGAGAAGAAAAGCTGTATTTAAAAAATCATACATAGAGGGTGTGTTTTCTGTTGCAGTTATACAAGATCCATCACAATGCTGGCACTTTTATTTTCATGGAACAACCATTGCCTGATGAGAAGGTAAAAACTGAACAGCCCTCATCTTTTCAATCCAGTTATGACTGCACACTCCAAGCAGAAATTCACACCTGGGGAAAGTAGCTAATCCGATGAAAGGAATATTTGAAGTAATTTATTATGGAACTGTAGTTCAATGGATGTTGCCTTTTGTTTAGGCCTGAGATTATTGTCTGTGAATTTGTGGACTCTGAAGAGCTACTCAAGTACTTGTAATATCAAGATTCTAAAAATCAAATAGTTTAGTCTCTGAGGAGAGGAGGAATCTCAAAGAGAGGATGCCGATGGCTTGTGTGACATTCAAAAACAAGAAGTTGCTGGATGATGGCAGAAATAGAGGGGCATTTTTTATTGCAGCAAATGAAAACAATCCTCTCCAGGTTCTCTTTATTTAAGTGCACTCCACTCTCTGTAGGGTAGTCTAACAACCTTGTTGCTTTACTGCATGGTACCTATGAGCACAGTGCTTAACAGGAGAATTAACATTCCAAAGGGGTGTTAGTCTATTGTAGAAAAACAACAGAGTCCTGTGGCACTTTTAAAGACTAACAGATTTATTTATCGCATGAGCTTTCATGGGAGAAAATCTCACTTCGTCAGATGCTTTGAAGATGGGAAACTTACAGAATGGGAGGAAATTAATTGCAGGGGAGTGTGTGACATAGGATCAGCTCAGGCTGTAACAGCAAATCAAAATAAGTGTTAGGATTCAAACACTGGGGAACAGCACATAGAGGAAGGTGAGGTCAAATCACCTGTTGTAATGAGAGAAAAATCCATAGTCCCTATTTAACCCCAAGGCAACTGAGTCAAATTTGCATATAAATTCGAGTTCTGCAGTTTCTCTTTGAAGCAGTGATTTGTTATTCATCTGTTTCAACACAGCTATTAGCAAGTCGTCAATGGAGTGAGCAGAGAGATTGAAGTGTTCCCCTATTGGTTTTGTAGTGTTGCAATTCCTGATGTCAGATCTGTGTCCATTTATTCTTTGGCACAAAGACTCCTGTTTGTCCAATATATAAGGCAGAGGGGCATTTCTGGCACATGATGGCATAAATCACATTGGTGGATGAGTAGGTGAATGAGCCCTTGGTGGAGTAGGTGGCTTGATTAGATCCTGTGATAGTGTCTTCAGTATAGATATGAGGGCAAAGTTGGCAGCGTGCTCTGATGCAGGGATATGTTAGTTAGTGTTTCTGTTGTATGATCTGTAGTTGATGGTGAGTATCCATTTAAAGTTGGGGGCTGTCTGTAAGTAAGGAGAGGTCTGTCTCCCAAGGCTTGAGAGAGTGAGGGATCATCTTGTAGAATAGGCTGTAGATCTTTGATGATGTGTTGAAGAGGTCTGACTTGGGGGTTGTAGGTGGTGACCAATGGTGTTCTGTTGTTTTTTTTTCTTGGGCTTCTCCTGTAGTAGTTGATTTCTGAGTACCTGTCAGGCTCTGTCAATTTGTTTCTTCACTTCTACGGTGGAGAATTAACAGTCTTTGATAAGCATTCAGCAGTTCATGTCTCTGGCCATAGGAAGGAACAAAGAAAGAAGCAGTCTTTTGCCTGGTCTCCTGGCTTGGGCAGACAATCCATAACAGTCTATACAGAATTCTGGCCCTCTGGGTAGGACAGAGCTGTCAGTAATCTTTCCCCCACCCTCTGGCTCAGACAGACACCATACAAACACTGGCCTCTTAGCCTAGCTGGGTAAGTAGCCACCCCAGGGATAGGGTTGACTCGAGGGATAGGGGGATCTGGACACACCCTACTCCACCAGGTCCCAGCCCAGGGCCCTAACAGTGGCAGACGTGTCTACCACTGGGTCAGCAGGGATTCCACTGAAACACGCTGATCTAGGCTCTGACAACAGAACTGGACTGCTATCTGATGTCCCTGGACCTTTTTCTGCTACCCCTTTTGGGGCTCCTCAGTCTCCCTGGTGTGTCCAGCCAGTGGCAGTCCCAGTAACTCCTCTGAGTACTTGTCAGTTGGCAGTCCCAGCAGCTTTTCTGGGTCCTTGGTGATGTTGAACTCAGACTCCAGCACAGAGTTTGGCAGCAGGCAATTGATGATTGCTCCTTTCTTCCACTATTGCACAGCTGAGCTGTAAGACCTGACTTTTAAACTTCCTGATGTAGCTTTCTGCTTTTAGTTGGGGAGTGGAGAGGAAGGGATGGACATGGCTGGTTCAACTCTTTCCACCAGGGGATTATTGTAGTCCCTCCCAATCAGTTTCAGAGGGACTCACTGCACGTGTATGGACACACACACCCAAATTCCAGCTCCCAGTCCTTGGGGCTGGCTAGGTCTCTCTCTCACAACCACAACAGAAAGTCCATGTTCATGTTCTCCTTTACCTGTTTGATACTGTATGGTGAACGCATAGTACTGGACAGTGAGGTACCATTGCATTATAAAATCAGAAAACTGGAAGGGACTATGAGAGATCATGGAGTCCAGTCCCCTGCACTCATGGCAGGACCAAGTCCCATCTAGAGCATCCCTGACAGGTGTTTGTCTAACCAGCTCTTAAAAAGTTCCATTGATGGAGATTCCACGGCCTCCCTAGGCAACATACTCCACTGTTAATCAACCTGACAGGAATGTTTTCCTAATGCCCAGCCTAAACCTCCCTTGCTGTAATTTAAGTCCATTGCTCTTCTTGTCCTATCATCAGCAGTTAAGGAGAACAATTTTTCTCCCTCCTCTTTGTAATAGTCTTTTAGGTACTTGAAAACTGTTATCATGTCTCCTCTCAGTCTCCTCTTTCCAGACTAAAGAAACCCAGCTCTTTCAATCTTCCTTCATGAGTCAAATGTTCCAGACCTTTAATCATTTTTGTTGCTTAGTCTTGAATTGGTCTTTCATTGTCTGGAGCCATCATTAGCACAAAAGGGGCACCCAGGAAGTATGGCGGAGGACATCCACCACTCATGCCATTATCAATAAGGAGGCCCTGATGGTTGAATAGTTATGCTTTCAGGGAAATAATTTCCATCTGCTGTACATGATGGGGTGCTCTTCCTCATTGTTTTTATGGGAGAGGGCAGTGCTCAGTTGGTCTGTACAATGAAGTTGTGGGTAAAATCAAGGCTCTGCACTAAATCTCAGCATAGGTGCCCCTTGATAGTCCAGAATACTTCCTCACGTTCGGGGGAGCTACATACCCATTGCAAGATGTCCTTAGTTAAAAAGTTGGTCAGCAGGGCAGCAACTGAGGTAAACTAGAAGACAAACCAGCAGTAATCGTCAGAGAGACCTAAGAATTGCCTCACCTGTTCCTTGATGGTGGGGGCCAGGTACTCCTGCAGGATCTGGACTGCTTTCATGAAGAGGGAACACTTGACTTCATCCCAGGGAGTATCGGGGATGGTCTCCTGCTATCCAATCCAGCACTTGTCACACAAGGGGTTCATTGTTAGCCCAGCAGCCCAAGGAGTGGTCAGCAGAGCTTCTACCTGGTTTATATGGTCCTCCCAGTAGCAACTGTATACCACCATATTGTCAAGATATATGGTGGTATACTTGGTGTGGGGCTGGAGTAGGCAATTCATTAGCCACTGAAAGGTTGCAGGGATATCATGAAGTCAAAAGGGCATCTGGATAAATTGATAAAGCCAGCATATGGTGTTGAAGGTGGTCTTTTCCTTTGATCATGGGTCCATCAGGATTTGCTAATAAGTCTTGCTGAGATCAAGGGCACCTATGTACCAGCCCTCTCTGAGCCAATTGAGCAGCTTGTCAATCTGGAGCATCAGCTGGCATTGAAATTTGGAGATGGCATTGATCTGTCCATTGCTAAGTTAGTTAGTATGTGCAGTGGCTCTTTTTCTGATAAGTCACCATTTCCGTGTGCATATTGGTGATAGACCTAGTGTGTGGAGGTACCAGAAGAATGGCTTCCTATAAGGATCAGTATTGTCTCCATTGTTATTCAGCTTATATTCAAATGACCTATAATATAGCAGGTCTCATGAGTGTGTTTATACAGATGACATTTCGCGACACTCAGTCACACTCCTTTGACATACTTGAGACTGTTCTGAATGTAGATATGGTGCTATGGCCGATTATTGTTGGTGGTAGCTCCTGATACCAAATGGAAGTGAGGCGGTGTTGACTGTCTTCCACTTACATCATGCACAAATGGGCAGAGTCTTTTCCTGCCTCCAATGCCCTGCTGCAGGGAGAGTATAGGCCCACCTTTGACACTGGAGCATGACCAGTTGGGATCAGGGCTCATAGGTTCGGGGTTCCAGACACCTCACAGAAGCCTTCCTTGGTCAGTTTGAACCATGGTCAATGGGCTATTTGCCGAGGTTTCATTGCTTCCTCATTGACATATGCCAGCTGGCGGTAAGCCTGGTTGAGAATAGGGTCCTCCCTCTGGTCCTGATTGAAATCAGCCACTAGGTCTAGTGGTGCATTCTCTGCTGGCTGTGGTGTGTCTTTCTGTGGGTGTTCTAGCCCAGTGGTTGGTCACCCGGATCAGCTCTCCCAGGTCCCTCTTCATCCTTGAAGCGGTCTCTCTTGAGGGTCATCTATACACTTGGGCCTCAAAGGCTTATATCTCATAGGATTCTGATGAACCCCAATCTGTACCATGTAAGAATGATGGGGTAGGCCAGGCAACCTTGGAGCTAGTCCCACCATCATTATTTTGGTCACACCATCCACAATCAGGACCCAGGTATTGGGGTAGGATTTCACATTGCCATGAATACATAGGAATTGAATCTTACTGGCCCTGGGACAGTTACAGAGATGAGCCCCATATGCATTAGGATCTGCACACAACACTACCAGGTGGGGACCTGTTTCTTGCCGAGGCCCATCAGAACAGTCACCTCTGAAGGGGACATGGGTGGACACAGGACTCCCCTGTGTACACATGTTCAAAGGTGCAATCCATTCCTTGGCATGCTTGCTGAAGGTGGCTGAAACAGCTGCAGGAAAAAGTGTCCAGCCTCTGCATGGTCAGACCAGGTTTTGGAGTTTCATGCATGCTCCAGTATGCTTGGATGTGCAACCCCTCCCACCATGACTGGCAGGGGCTTCTTGAGATATTGGTCTGGTCTGTTGAAGGTGCCTGCTGATGCGGCAGTCTTTGTGGTTTGAGCCCGGTTTAGCCTTGGTCTTGGGTCTGTGCAACTTCCTCGGTCTTAGGGTGTTCCTGGCTGGCATCATGACCTTAGCCCCCAGTGAAACTGGTGTCTCCACAGCCAGGAAGTCTTCCATCAACCACACTGCCACCCTCAGGATGGGAGGTTGATGTTGGAGAACCCAAGCCCTCCTTCGGTGCGGAAGTATGTGGATAAAAGGTTTGACAACGACCTGGTTAGCCATGTCGGTTGCAGAGTGCTCCTCTGGGTATGTCTCAGTTGGGAGTCCTGGCAGTTTCTCTGAGTTCTGGGTACTGTCGAGCTCAGTCTCAGGTGCAGAGCTCGGCAACAGATGGGAGACATCTGCTCTTTTCCCTGGCGTTATCACAACAGAGCTGTAAGGCCTGTCCTTTAAACTTTCTATCCTGCCCCTCTGCTGCTGGTGGATGGGGAGAGACGTGGCTGGTCCAGTTCCACCCACCAGCGGGGAGTGTTATAGTCCCTCCCCATCAGCCTCGGAAGGTGACCTTGCAGGTCTGTTAAAGGTGCTATCCTTGTATTTGGATAGGTTTCTTAAAATATATCCCCTCATTAACTAAAGACGCTTTCCCACCTTGTATTTGGTGAGGTCATGAATTTATTAAGAATTTCATAACGCTGTACAGAATCAATCTAAAGCGCTCCCCAATGAGATGAGTTGACTCCTATTTACAGGCTGTCTTTCTGATTTTTTTTTTTTAAGATAACACTTGAGAAATAAATATTGGAATACAAAATCCACTAGAAAAAGGAAATCTTAGGCAAATGGATTTCTAGGGCACACTTCAACTAAACACTATATGATAAATACCCCGTCTTTAATATAATAGCCATTTAGATCTCTTTTAAAAAATAAAATGCAAATTTTTTTTTACCTATTTTTTATTAAATAGTGGAAGCCTATGCTTCCCTGTGGCAGTTGGGCCAAGTAATGCATCATCTTTTTAGGCTCCCATAGACAACCAATGAAATTCTTGCATAAAAATTCACTGTAAACTAAGGGTGGTGGTTGATTGTGTTACCTCTGATATCACAAGTATGTTGGACTCTTAGCATAGCACAGGTACATGCAAGGTCAGATTTAGGAGCAGGTAACTGCCTGGGGTGCTGGGCTTGGTGGATGCAGGGTTTGGGGTGCTGTTTTTGTTAGTGACAAAAAGGAAAAGGAAATGTTTGAAGGAATATGTTTCAGGTATTCTGAGGATGGATTCTTTTTTAACAACCTTCTAGAAGGAGGGTTTTCAAACTGGGGTCATAAAGTTATGTGGGGGTTGCGAGCTGTCAGTCCTGTGCATGCTCCAGAGTTGGGTGCCCAAAGAGCAGGAGCTGCTGACCAGGTGCTCTGAAGGCAATGCCACCCCCACCAGCAGTTCAGAAGTAAGGGTAGCATGGCATGGTGGGGGGTCATCACTTTCAGAAGGGGAAGGGTCATCAGACCCTGAAATATTTTCAAAGGCGATCCCAGGAAAAAAAAGATTGAGAACCACTGTCCTAGAATGTTCTGGACCTTTGTGGAATCTCATGGAACCTTTCAGACTTTCTGAGAACTACATTTACCTCAAACCTCCTAAAATGTTATCAGCTATTTCCTTGTAGACACACATGAGGCAGGGTATTTCTGGTCAGGGAATAAGATATAAGAATGAACGGAAGTGAAATGAAAGCTCAGAGATATTGTGAAACTTGTTTTATTGTGTAATTGTGTAAGTTACTTATGTTCTAAGACTTGAAAACTGTCCGTAGCGACAATAACACTATTGAATACTGATCCACATAATGCTGGTGCACAGTTCAATTTCTTGATGTTAATACATTGCAGTTATTCTTAAAATTGAAAATTTCTATAAGCTTAGAGGAAACAATTTTTATTTGCTTATATATGGCATGAATAAATAGATATTTTCACATCTTAGCATGCGGATTTATCATCTTATATGATAGAGATGAATCGTGCATCAAAATCAAAAGGTTTTCAAAAGTTTATCAAACAGAAGGGGATGCACCAAAGACTCTTCACCTCAGGCACCATTTGGTCTAGGGTTGGCCCTGGATACATGCTTTGTGTTATGATTCATGAATGCAAACTGCTTGGGAAATTTAAAAATAGGATGGTAATACATTGAATCCCGGTGGTGGCTGAACCTGGTGATATTTTAAATGAAAAGGGCTCTCAACCATGCTTCTTGTTCTTTCCATCCTGTCATACTGACTCAACAGACATTTTAGGCATCAGAATGTCACATACAAGTAAAATAAACAAAGAGTAGAATCTTATTCTCAAGATTCTAGTAGAACATAGCTATATCAGAATCTAGAAAAATTGCATGCAGCTAGGCAAGAATATTTGAAGAGCGGGAATTGCAATGTCAACCTTGCACAGATATTCCAATACATATTAAGTGGTTAACTCAGAGGTAAATTTACCTAGATTACAGCACTATATCATTGGACCTCTTCAGAGAACTTAGTGTTTGGAAGTTGAGTTAGTTGAGAATGTGCAAGTGGAAGAGGCAGAACTAACTGAGTTTAGAGCAAGAAACTAGTTTGTGGTATTCCCTCTTGGAAGCGGGGAAGGGAAATAGCTTTGCACATGCATAATCGTTATACACCATCACTTGTGCGTATAGAAATAGTAGAATTCTTATTCAAGTGGAAAAAGAGCAGAAGTGGGATTCATACATGTAAAGCTTGTTATCCATTCTGAGCATCATCACTTATGACTACAAATGACTATGCACGTGCACAAATGGGGGCCCATTTAAAAAATGTGATTCATAAAATGCAAGTCAAAATGTATTGTATGTATATATACTATAGAATACCTTCACATTCATGTATGCTAAAGCAAAACCGGAACAATTATTACAATAATGTACCAATTTTTTGACCAATTCATAGCATATAACGTCTGTCCCTGTGGCAGCTAGGTCCATCAATAACATAAAATAAGATACCAGACATATGGGCTCAGATCCAGAGAGAGACTTAGGTATGTAAACCCCAAATTTAGGCACGTAAATCCTAGTTTTAGGCACCACTGTGATCCACAAAAGCCCCTTTTGGTTGTCATATCAACATACTTGTCTAAATTTCCACTGTAAAATTCCCTAGAGCTAGGTGCTATGTCAAACCGGGGGATAATAGGCGTTTGTCTGCCTATATTGCCTGCAGGGTCCAGTCCGATTCAAAATCAGAATTCGACTGGGCTGTAGGAGGTGGTGGTAGTAGTGCCCACCATTATAATTTTTAGCCAACTGACTAGACCACTAAGGCCTGGCTTACACTTACAATTTAGAGCAGCAGCACTGTCACCCAGAATGTGAAAAATTCACACCTCTGAGCTCTGCCGCCCTCAACTACACGGTAGACGCAGTGAGGCCAATGGAATAATGCTTTCATCAATGGAGCTACCAGCATTCAGAGAGGTGGATTACCTACAGCAATGGAAGTCCCTTACATTCCTCTAGGAAGCATCTACACAATGGCACTGCAGCTTCGTAACTATTGTGCCTGTAATACAGACAGTCCCCCCCCCACATGGGGTGTGAGTGTCCCAGGTTCAGTTCTCTTCTCTGCCTGATGGAGAGAGAGGATTTGAACAGAGACTACTCAAGTGACTGCCCTAATCACTGTGCTCTGAGATATTCTGATGTGAGGCTCCATCAATCACTCCTGTTAAAGCCATTCCACTTGGAATAAATGCTTAGTCATTGACCTTGAGAGAGAGAGAGAGAGAGAGAGAGAGAGACTCTATAGCTAGGCTTGGAGATTAGAGCAATCACTTGAGAGGTAGGAGATCCAGAGCCTGGTCTCCCTGTCCTCATTCATCAGATTCACCCTGGCATAACTCAGTTGATAGCGCATTATACCTTGGTTTAGATCATTTTAACTAAGGCTATGTCTACACGAGAAAACTTGTCCCGCAATAAGTTATTGCGGGACAAGTGAAGCGCAATAAGTATTGTGCTTTCTCATGTACACACGTGCTCTTTCTTTCGCAAAGGAGCATTCACCCTTGGAATGCTCCTTTGTGAAAGAAGAGCAGTGCATGGTGGGCACCTGTCCCACCATGCACTGCCCACAGCCAGCCCCCTAGCCCAGCTGCAGGGCTTC
>ML685756.1:23076107-23092362 GCA_007922175.1 Pelusios castaneus | reverse complement strand
GGTAATGATTTTTAGTGCGGATTACGGTGCTCGTGTAGGCAAGCCCTAAGTGTAGAATTTGGCCCAGTGTCTTTTAATCTCATTATGCAACCACTAAAATCTGAAGGGAGAGAAAGAAGGAAGGTGGAAAATGGGGAAAGAAAGAGCGAATGTTAAAATAATGGCTATCTGGACACATCATCCCTTTTGTAATTAGAGACTCTGATTTAATCTCTTCCAACATTTGCACAACTGTTAATTAGAAAGAAATCTTCCCAAACTTCTCATTACCTTGCCAAATTATCATTCAGCCTGCATATTAGCTCCTTATAAGATGCTATCTCCATCATGCAGAGAACCTAATCAGTAATCAGAGGTGGATGTGAGTGTTGCTGTTCATACAGCAATGCTCTTCTCATGTACAGCATCACCAAAGGAATTAGTTGCTTGTTCGGATGTGGGAGGCTAACCAAATACTTAGATCAGATAGTCTAATGCCTTTATATGACTAAGTCACTCTTCCTACTAATCTCTTTAAGGCTTGGAACCCCTAATAGTATACCCAGCAGATTTTGTGATTGTACCAATCTCTATAATCTTAGTTGTACATAGTCAAGAGTTTGATATTGCCAGCTCTTTTTATATGGAGAAATGCCTTGTTTAAACAGTTTACTCACAGATGAGTGCAGTCAGTGAAGAATTTTAATAGAATTAAATACAGACTTCCTGGCCAAAATATGAGGATTGTAGCTTCCTGCACCACTATTATTTCTTAAAATCTACATGTAAATTTCCCACTCACCTGGCTGTTAAATTATCTAACTGTGACTAGTTTTATCAGCCTTATTGCTTTTCTACTTAGTCACCCTTTTTGGTCCCAGGACCTAGTCACTTACTCCATTGTTACACAAATGTGTAAGATTACTCAGTGATAAAACTGAGCAATCCCTACTCTTCCAGTAGTGCAAATATGTGATCCTGGCTTCAAACTTTGGTAGGACCTGAGAACTTGACACTTCTCATACTGCGGTGCACCCCAAGGATATGACCAGATGGAAGAATAAAAAAAATTCCCTGTTCTTTCAGTAGCCAGTTGTCTCCTAGGGTATATGTACATGACAATTAAAAACTAGGGCTTGCAGGGCATCCTTAAAAGAGGATTTTAATTGGAGTTTAGAGCATTGAACACAAGACCCTGTGAGGTAGGTAGTCTGTGGATGTCCTCTGTGCAGTGAAATTGCTATGGGGAAGAGGAAGAAAAATGGAAAAGAGGAGAAAGGTTAGCTGTATGCTATTCAGGATTTCAAATCCTTTATTTCAAGACACTTTGTCTGTTCATAGCAAAAAACCTAAATGTTCCTGGTTCTGGAAGGGAAAGGGATGGTTTCTTCTCCTTTGACTTTGCAATAGATCAACCCTCTTCCCTTTAAAAAAAAATTGACAGGTAAGCAGAGTGAATGCTTAGTGATGTGATTGTTCAATATGTAGTGAACAGCAGTGAGGAATCGGAAAGTAGATGCAGCATTTAGGTCTCTGGGAGAGAGCCAGCTGAAAAAAATTGGCCTTTCTATTTCTGGTTTTAAATAAAAGGGGGGAAAAAGCTCTAAGTAATCAGGCCAAGGGGAAAATACTGGATGGGCACCACTGGGAACTGTAGGTTCATGAGCCAGTCTTTTACACTACTTTGAGCCCAGGTGTACCTAAAGAATTCTCTCTAGGAAATAACTTTACATAGAAACAATTTATAACTATTATCTGCCATCTGGAATAGTCCTTTAGAATGCAATCATCAGAAAAGGGTAATGTTACATTGCCCCCCTTTGCTGAGTATGAGCAGAATTTAGGGATTGCCAGGACGATTTTGCTTTGGAGCAGAAACTGATGATGTATTGTCAGGCACTTTCTCAATATAATTTTTGTTTGTTTACAAAATGTACATAAGTCCTGTTTCTTTGAGCAAAGGTTGGAAACAAAGCACATGGACACATCCCTCATGCAGAAACCTAAGATCATTCACCTCTGCCCTGTCCCAGAAGCAACTATCTTATGCCTTTCTCTTTCTCTAAAGCTTCACACACTCTCATCACTCAGCAAATTCTGTGCCCCTTTTCCATACTCATCCCCAGTACTTATCACTAGAGCTGGTCAGAAATTTTTCCCTGCAATGTTTTGTCAGAAAATGTCAGTTTCCTGGAGCAAAATGTTTTGCATATGTAAAATTTGGAGAAACTTTTTTGCCAAAACACAGGCAGGTTTACACGGGGAACTGCTAGTGTTCCAGGGACCACAGCAGAGTGCCTGGGAACCATGACAATAGTCAGGTTTCTTGGGAGTGGTAGCTCTCTGATAGTTGACCTTGGAGCCTGGAAGCCCTGGGGCAATCCATGTGGACTGGTAAGGCTGCCCCAGAGAGCCACAGAACATAGCCTATAGGAGATTTAGTGTACTTCCAGGTCCCAAGCTACACCTCAGGGTCCACGGACACCTTTAAAGCCCCAGCTTGAGTTAGCCTATCAACCAAGTAAGTCCCAAGTCTAGCCAGCGATCCCCAGGCTACCAGGCTCCATGCTTTGGCACAGCAGTGTGAAATTCAAACAGAGTCCTGTGGCACTTTTAAAGATTAACAGATTTATTTATTGCATGAGCTTTTGTGAGAAAAAAATCTCACTTCATCAGATGATTTTCTCCCACAAAAACTCATGCGATAAAATAAATCCATTAGTCTTTAAAAGTGCCACAGGACTCTGTTTGTTTTTCTGCAATAGACTAACATGGCTTCCCCTTTGGAACAGTGTGAAATTGACATGCTCGTCGATTTCACATATTTTGTGTCAAGAACACCATTTTGATCATCCTGAAACTAAATTTTCAGGGATCTCTGGTTTGCTGAGTAATTTTGGTGTATTTGTTTTCGTTCCAGTTTGGAACACATGCAAATTCTGAAATAACTAAACTTTTCTTCAACTGAGAATCTGTCATGTTTCAGACAGCTCTATTGTCACCTGGGCAACCCCTAGTAAAGGCTACTCATGAAGAACATTTAACCTGGAGAAGTGATCCTGAACCTGAGCATCTAACTTCCTTTTGTGCAACTGCTTTGCAATCCAAGGACACTCAGAAAGATCTAATGGCTCAGATAAAGACTGAATACTTCAACCCACCCAATTTCCTTTAATGGATCTGTAAATGAATTTCCTGTGGGCCATCTTTAACTGTTTCTATCGAGAATTATACCCTGGGTGTTCAAAGATCAATGATCCCCAAACCGTGAACCATTAACACCTTTTGTTGAACCTGTTGCTTACGTCCGCTTCTGGATTACTATTGTATAGTGGTGCTTTTAATTTATTTTATAGTAATTTAATTACCGCATATAGTGGAGTTTCCACTTGAATAACAGGACTGGTTGAGGTAAGAAATAACCCAAGAGAACAGAACAGGTCTGCCATGTAGTGCCTGTGTAACATAAAGCAATTAAACACTTTAACTGTGCAATCATGTCTCCTTCTAATAATTGACTTGTGTAAAAGGCAAAAGACTGCTACTTACATCCACTTCAAGTGACTGGAGCTTGTGTTTCAACAATGTGTACAGGAAAGGCATGAGAAACCCAGTAGTGCCCATCCAATATAGAAGGACTCTGTGAAATCTGATAAGACCATTGTTGTATCTGTGGGCTTCTAAAAACACTGTTTCAGTCTTGCTGTAATGCTCCATATCGTATTGTGACAAATAAATAAGACCACATAAAGTTAGAACACCTCCAGGACTGCTTTATCCTATGCTGGGTCCGGAGCAAAGAATCAATAAGCCAAAACTGGCACCATTGCCTTAGAGTTAAACAGATACATCGGGTGGTTTTCTTATTACAACAGGTGATTTTTTGCCTTCTTTTTACCTCCCCACCCTCTAATATGCTGATCAACACTGTTTGAATCTAAACAAGTGCTTTGATTTGCTGTAACAGTCTGACCCGATCTTATGATTTATACTCCCCTACATCTATTTTCCTTTCAGTCTATAAGTTCTCCATCTTTAAGCATCTAACAAAGTGGGATTTTTCTCCCACAAAAGCTCATGCAATAAATAAATTTATTAGCCTTTAAAAATGCCACAAGACTCCTTGTTTGTTTGGCTTCCTGACAGGCTCTCTGGTTGGCTAGCCTCAGCAGTAGTTGGAGACTCTGCTCGATGCTGAATATTTTTTCACCTTACATGGAAGCTGAAAGTAATAAAGGTTAGAAGCTGGGGCATCAAGCTTCTCCTAACAGATGAGTAAACAACACCAGTTACTCCTTATTATTAACCTTATTCACCCAAATACACTGTATGAGTCAGACAATATGAAGAAGAAAGGAAAATATCTGGCCTTAATTGATAGTGTGTTTCTTGATTTTTGATTCCATTGTTTTAAACACAAATTATTAAAACGTCCACATTTTCACCAAGAAAAAAGGTGATATGTCAAGAACAATATCTGTACACTGGGAGTGTTTCCCACACTGCACCTGAGGTGGTAAATTCCTAAGCAGTATTTCTGTCTGTTAAGACACACGAACACTGCATTGTAAGTCAGGAAAGTTCAGTCTGCAGAGTCCAGACTGAAAGTAAAACTTGAATAGCAAAGAATTATTTGTCTATCAACATTACATGCCATCTTCTCTAGCTAGAACCACGTCCTTCACCACTGACACAGCCACTATATACCACAGAGAATGCACCCTTAACTCTGAGTCTTCCTGAACCCCTTTCTCCAAGCTTTACCCTACCACATCCCCCAGAACAAGACCAGACTTCCTTCTTTGCTTAACCCTCCACTCTCTCTCCTATGCAATACTGAGGCTGGTAAGATTTGCTGTTAGGACTTATTTTCTTTCTTTAAAGAGAGAGTTTGTTCTGTAAAGCAGACAAAAAGAAATGTACATACGTAATATTCAATGATATCCTGGCTAGGATACCCCATAATCATTTGTATTGATTTTCTAATCATAGCAAACAAGCAGAAAGTATCAAAGTGTGGGCTGTTTGGAAGCAGAGTACAGTTTGCTTAATGAAGGACCTGAGGAATATTATGTACAGCTTATAATTAAACGTGTTACTAGCAGGTAGTTATGGTTGCCGTGATGGAATAAGAGTCTCTTTCTGACCCCAGTCTGCTGAGCTATTTGTGATGTGCACTCAAAAAAGAGGTGTAAGTATTTTTCTGAACATAGCTTCCAAATCATAGAAAACATTAAAGTTTTTCTAACATTCTCCTTGGCAAGTAGTGGGGACCAAATTCTTCTCTTTTGTACTGGTGAAACTCCACTGACGTCATTGGGGTTGCATCAGTGTCACTGAGTGCCCGCTGCTATAGCAATCTATAGCATGCTATTTTCTCTCCTATAATTTCTAGAGGGTCACAGACTTTGTTATTTCTGTAGGCCAAGCTCATGGCACATGAGTCTCGGCTCTATGGGCAGTAGAAACAGAGAAACTGGATACGTTTGCAATAGTCTATTAACTGTATGCTTGGGCCTAAAATGTTTCTCTAATGTTCTTTGGATCATGGTCAATCGCCCCAAGTCCTGCCAGCCATGATTCAGAAAAATGAACAAGTGCCTATTACCTACATGCAAAAAGAGGTCTCTGAGCTGTGCACAAGTGAGGGAGAAGAAAAGAGGATTCCAGTAATGAGGCTAATGCAGATAGATCCTTTTTCACTAACTGTAAACGAGTCAAATTGAAGACAGCTGTGCGGATGCTGCTTGCTTTCAATATTGCCACCTACTAGAGTTTGAGTGAGTAAATAATTATGCACAAAGAAAGAGTCTTTCCATCTTCTGCTTGGACTGATGGGCATTTTCTTCTGTGTATCCAGGCATGATCTGTGTGTCAAGCTCATAGTAAAACTTAAGCTGGGAGATGTTTGTGTTTAAGAAAGTTCCACTATCTAATTCCAAGCCTGTAGTAATCAGGAGAAGACACAAAGTTGGGAAATGTTGCTGGTGTAACCCATCTCCTGAGTTCTGTTTCAAACCGCTTCCCTTTTCTGGCCCTGATGCTTGCTATGATCCAGTATGTGGAGTGGCTTCTCCTTTCTCCTTAGATGGGCCAGGTCCTGGGTTCTTTTTTGGTGTCTGGTGCCTCCACTCTGCTCATGAACGTAAGCGTGTTGTCCTTTGACAAAATTAAGACTTCTACTGACTGGCAAGGATAAGAATGCCTGGTACATAGGGAACAATAGAGCAACATGGATTCACCAAGGGCAAATCATGCTTGACCAACCTGATTGCCTTCTATGATGAGATGACTGGATTTGTGGATGTGGGAAGTGCTGTTGACATAGTATACCCCGACTTTAGCAAGGCTTTTGATATGGTTTCCCACAGCATTCTCGTCAGCAAGTTAAGGAAGTATGGGTTGGACGAATGGACCATAAGGTGGATAGAAAACTGGCTAGATCGATGGGCTCAGCGGGTAGGAATCAATGGCTCGATGTCTAGTTGGCAACCGGTAACGAGTGGAGTGCCCCAGGGGTCGGTCCTGGGGCCGGTTCTGTTCAACATCTTCATTAATGATCTTGATGATGGGATAGACTGCGTGCTTAGTAAGTTCGTGGATAACACTAAGCTGGGGGGAATAGTAGATACTCTGGAGGGCAGAGACAGGATCCAGGGAGACTTGGACAAATTGGAACACTGGGCCGAAAGAAATCTCATGAGGTTCAACAAAGACAAATGCAAAGTTCTACACTTAGGACGGAAAAATCCCATGCTCTGCTACAGGATGGGAACCGATCGGCTAAGTAGCAGCGCTGTAGAAAAGGACCTGGGGGTTATGGTGGATGGGAAGATGAATATGAGCCAACAGTGTGCCCTTGTTGCGAAAAACGCCAATGGCATATTAGGCTTCATCAGTAGGAGTATTGCCAGCAGATCGAGGGATGTGATAATTCCCCTCTATTCGACACTGGTCAGGCCGCATCTGGAATACTGAGTCCAGTTTTGGGCTCCCCACTACAGAAAGGATGTGGACAAATTAGAAAGAGTCCAGAGGAGGGCAACAAAAATGATTAGAGGGCTGGGGCACATGATTTATGAGGAGAGACTGAAGGAACTAGGCTTATTTAGTCTATAGAAGAGAAGACTGAGGGGATAGCAACCTTCAACTACTTGAAGGGGTGCTCCAAAGAGGAAGGAGCCAGGCTGTTCTCGATGGTAACAGAGGACAGAACAAGGAGCAATGGTTTCAAATTACAGCTGGGGAGGTCGAGGTTGGATATTAGGAAAAACTTTCTCACTAGGAGGGTGATGAAGCATTGGAATGGGCTATCTAGGGAGGTGGTAGAATCTCCATCTTTTGAGATTTTTAAGGCCCGGTTAGACACAACTCTCGCTGGGGTGATTTAGTGGGAGTGGTCCTGCTTTTTAGCAGGGGGTTGGACTCTATGACCTCATGAGGTCCCTTCCATCCCTATTATTCTATTATTCTATGAAATAAAACCAACCCCAGCAAAGGAATAACCAATTATAACAGTGAACAAAGAGCTTTGACTTTATTGGGAACGGAAAACTAGGGTCTGAGGAAAGACAATGATATAATTAATAATCAGTTGCCCACTTCTTAACATTCATCAGCCCACCAAACCCCAGCCAGGGCCGGATTTAGGGGTGGGTGACCCAGGCAACTGCCTGGGCCACTGTACTTGGGGGGAACCAGGCTAGGTATGCTATTCTTATTTTTAGAGAGAAAAAGGGAAATATAGACTGTCTGAAGTAAAATGTTGTTGTTCTTAAAATTATAAGTTTCTATAAGCTTTGAGGAAATGAATTTTTTATTTGCTTATATATGGCATGAATAAATACAGATTTACAAATCCTAGCATGCTAATTTATCATCCCGCATGACAGGGTTAAGTCATGCATGTAAATCGTCCATCAAAGTCATGGAATGGGTTACAAAGACAATAAAAAATAAGGTTTCAAAAATTTAACAAATGGGATGGGGTGGGGCGCCAGAGATGCTCCTTGCCAGGGTGGCCATTAGGTGTAGGGCTGGCCCTGACCCCAGCTCCCTCAATGGCTCCTTCTCAAGGGAGATTATAAATCAAAGTTGAGAGTCTTGCCTCGCAGTGGTATTGGCAAGCTTAAAGAAAAGTCCCTGGCACCCAAGCATGAGACAGTGCCCTGTCCTAACTCCAGCCAGGCTCGCTTTACCCCTGTCTGAAATTCTTCTGGGGTTTCAGCCAGCTCTTGGTAGCCAGTGGTAGGTTGGATCTCTCTCTGCAGGATGCTGGTCACTGCACACCAGTGATTCATGCTCTCTCAGCTGTACAACAATTCCATTTTGGAGGGAGTGGAATATAGTCAGGACTCCCTGAGCTGTGTTGTCTTTCTCACAGCTTCCAGACTAGAACTAAATTCTCTTTTGTGTAAAGTCAGGCTATCACCTTGCTGGAGTCTGTGCAGCCCTAGCTTACCGCTGGTCCAGTAGACTGTTTGTCTGTATATCACATCTTGCAAAAGTCTCCCTTACTGTTTCATTAGGGGTTTTTAGTTCTTTCTGTCCACACCGTTGACCCCAACCATGCTGGGAAAGGGTGTCTGTGGGCTCTAGTAGTCACTCTAGATACGGTCCTGTAAAGATTCAGTCCAGAGCTCCAGGTGTTGGCAAACTCCAAGTGTGGTTTCACTGAGAAGAAACCAAAAAGGGAAATTATAAAATCCTTTAATAAGGTGATTGAAAAACCTCTAATGCTATTCAAATCAGCATTGCATCTTGAGTCTTTGCCTGTAGAAAGAAAAAGGATCATTTATGCCAAGCAAACAAATTACCTTGTCAGTATTACACTGTATTACATTTGTATACATCGTTCATTTATGTCTATCTCAGCTAGAATAACAAGGTAGCTGAAGTTACCTTGTTGTGTAAAAAGTGAACCAATCTTCCTTAAAAAAATTTCTTACCTTGCTCTCAATCTGTCGTTGTTCATTTCCTTTCTGACAATTTCTCATCTCTAAGGTATTCATATCTGATTAAACTGATTCTGACCTCAGTTACAGCAGAGTCTTAAGTCACTGAAGACAACATTCATAATAAACAGTGCTGTCACTTTGTTTAGTTCATTATCATTGCTGTTTCACATATGTTCAGTTTGCTGCTAGGTCTGTTGCATGCGTATGATGGGGTATCTTCCACAGCTACATGCTTGTATTTTCCCCTTCATCATTACATTTTGGAGTTAGTGTAAGAACTTGTAGGGCTGGAAATGGGAGCCATGGAGTCCTGGACTGCTGATGCCAATAGCTCACCACTGTGTTTAGGCTAAACTCCCACAGGAGGTCCCTGTGAAGCTGGGCTCAGCAGGAATTAGTGCTCAGTGGGACCTGAGTGGTGGCTCCCTTAGCCCACCGATTGTCCGGTACCAGTATTTAAACCAGGAAGCTAACAGAGATGTGGACTGACTGACTGACTGTCTCTGTTCCAGTTCCTACTTGTGAGAAATCCTGGACTCCACCTTCTCATGCTAGTTTGTCCTTGACTTTGCTCTTTGGCTGTTTGTAATTTGGTGCCCGACCCTGATTTCCTGGGAACTTGATGCTGCCTGTCTCCTGATTCTCAGTTTGCCATCTGGCCTATCTCAGGTCCTGACCTACCAATACCTGATTCAGCCTGACTCCTGCTCTGACCATTAGGTATGTCTACACTCATCCTAGTTGTGACAGTGAGAAATTGAAATGATTGCAATGAGACCTAATATAAAAAGAAGGAAAAAAGAGCTTTCTTGAAACATAGACCTAGTCTAGTGAAATGTTCGCAAATCCACTGTAACGTTTTTCTTCCAAACCATGTTTTTTAATAAGACACTATATTAATTCAGCTATTTTGACAGACTTTTGCTTGAGAGTTTTCAGGTTATTCATATACAAAGCTGAAAGTGAAACTCTTGGGGTGCAAGCTAACCCTCATGAATGTGTGTGACCTGTTAAGATAAATTGTAAATATTACATTTTTCAGTTAGAAGAACTTGATTCTCACATCATTACTACTATCATAATAATTTTATAGCTCCTAGATATCTGTGAGACACTTATAGGACAAATTGAAAGACTTTGTCCATGTTCCCTAGAGTTTACAATCTATTTATAAATATGATGGTGGTAATGAGGAAGGTTAAGGGTTACGTGCATAATATTACATAATTAGTAGGTTGAGGAATGTATGCCTAATGATTTGAATACCATGGTGTATAAATTACCATCTGGCCACCTGTCTGGAAAGTTGCAGGGCAATTTTTTTGAAGTAATGTAACCATGTCAATTCACTTTACATTAGCCCAATTTAATTAGAAATGTACTTAACAGAGGGTTTAAAAAATCTGGGATTCCAAAAAACAAAAGTAGTTTAGCATTCTATAGAACTTTCCATCTGAAGATCTCAGAGCATTTCACAAGCATTAATTAAACCTGACTAACCCCTCTGTGATTATCTATTAATTATCTAGTATTGCCAGTATTTATCTTCATTATACAGGTGAGATGGAAAAACTGAAGGTAGTGGAATGGTACAGTGACTTAGCCAAGGACACACAAATGGTGAGGGGGAAAAACTAGACCATCTAAAGCACAGGATTTGCACTCAGCTAGGGTTTGTTCTCCCCCCCATTTCATTGTGACTGGCTAAAACAAACACATGGATATGGATACAGTTATTTACGTAGTTTCAAACTTCATTTTATGTCTGTAATCTCTTGATAATTAAATGCATCAGAACAGGGTCTGTGGTGACTAATGTGCCTTAGGGCACTTTTTCCTTCAGAGACTCATGAGTGTTCTGGGTTCTTTCATGGACCTGCTGATGGTGTATAGATTTTAGTTATTCATATTATAAGTAAACTATTACCATATTAACCTACAGAAACCTCATGTGAATGATCTTAATAAATCTCACAGTTCAATGAATGCAAAATTCCTTTCTGTAGGGCATCGCTTCACATGAAGGCTAAATTTATTTCAGTCACTCTAGTTGCTTGCCCTTAAAATTAGATTACAGTTTTCTCCAAGAAAATCTTCAAGACTACCAGATACATGAAGATGTATTTAAGCTCCTCATCCCATCTTCATTTTTAACCAGCTGAAAATTTTCTTTCCTTTGAATCTGCCCTGAGTAATTCTGAAAGATGAAAAAAAAATCCATCGTGTTCTGAGGTTATTTTTATCTTCTTTGATAATGCCAGACTTCATTTTGTTAGTGAAGTCCTATAGACACAGAATAGGAGCTTTGAGTCCACGTGTTATAGGATCAATACTCTTTGAGTTTTATCAGTTTCAATTCCGGTCTTTGCAATTTATTTTTAGCATTTCAGGAACACATTGCTGCACGAGTCAGCACAGTTTTTTTCACCTGCTTGAAAGAAAACAGATATACAGTACACCTTGATCCCACAAAAGCGGACTGCGCAGATGAAGTTTTGTAGAGAGACCCATTGAAGTCACTGGGACTCTGTACAGAGGCTAATGTCTCCACCTATCCAGATATCCTTGCAAAATTGGGTCTTGTTCTCTGTCTCTGGTCTTGAAGGTCACCCTCTCTCCACATAAGAATTTCTACCTGGTAGGTGAGTGACACAATCCTGCTGCAATCCCAGGGAGTCTTAGTCACAACCATGGATCAATTGTTGACGTGTTCCAGAGGGGTAGCTGTGTTACTCTGTGTACAGCAAAAACATCGAGAGTTCTGTGGCGCTTTAAAGGCTAACGAATTTCTTTGGGCATAAGCTTTTGTGGGCTCCAACCCACTTTGTCAGCTCAATTTTTCATAAAACAAATTAAAACCTGGAACTACCAAGGTACATGCCAGCAAGAGCCCAGTCATATCACTTTTGTACCATATTCTTTTCCCTCCCCTTTGCTTGTTTTATTCTTTAATTAAGTACCTTGTCTTGCACAGACTAATTGCGTGGAATCGCTCTGAGGTTAATAGGAGTTCCCCAGGAGAAGGGCTTATAAGATTGGGCGCTAAGAATCTTCAGGGCAGGAACCTTGTTATGCATGTCTGTGAAGTGCCAGACACATGAAAGAGAGTAGATAAATATTAATAATAATTTCCACCCTTTTCCATCCTGTTGAAAAATAGTAAATCTATCAACCACTCTGAAAAAAGCTTTAAATAACCAGTGTCTTTGGGTCACATAATTCCATGAGCCCCTCTCACACCAGTCAAATCATGTTTCAGCATCAGCATTAGCATTCAGCCTCTTCAATTCTAAGATAGTTTAACACACAGTCTGTACAACAGGGTCTAATCCTGGCCTCACCTATTCATTAGCTATTTTTTCCTGGCATTCTAAATACTTTACTGTACTATGTGGAAAACACTTTCCATGATTCCCAAGCTCAGGACTTCTTACCAGAGTTATTGAAGTCGATACAGTATTTTTAAAAATACCATAAACTTCACAGCAGGGGCTATTTATTGCTGTCACATTCCACTCCCTCCTCTCTCATCCCCATTATAAATTCCACAAGTTATTTTTTTCTAAATGCAAAATTACAGCAAATAAAAAAGTTGTATACAGGCGAAGTGTCCTGGGAAGATAGGTGCGGAGGAGAGAGTAGGATGATCGGAGTTGTAATCCAGATCAGTGAGAAGTTCTCACTTGAAATTGAAAACACTCTAAATTCTAAAATTTTAATTTACCAAGATACAGCTTTTGTTCGAGATGTTTTCTCTCCCCACCAATCTTCTTTCTTCCCAGCCATGGCTGACTTTCTCCATCAGGATGTGGCACAAAAACACAAGGGGCTGCTTAGGTGAAAGATTTTTGCCTAAGCAGATTTCTCACCTATGGTCAGTTCCAGAGACTTCAGCCTAACTATTTCAGCTTGCTGGAGTTCTGTCCTTGTGTGTCTATCTGGTGGTGATTGCCAAAGATGACGTCTGTCCTTGCTTATTCCAATTCAATGACTTTGTTTCAAGAGGCAGAAAGAGCGCATGCTGTTTTTCCTTCTTATGGTCTTCCCATCCCTCTCCTGATTCCTGTGTAAATGGATTGTACATTGTTTCTGGTCACACCTTGCTTAATTTCACTGGAGACATGCTGGTAGCTTCCTTCCCTCCTGTCTGGGGGAAAGCTTGTTTCTCTCTTTGTTTGGTTATAGACTGAAAAGCCTAATATCAATGATTATCCATCTTTCCTTATGTAGTATTAATTACAGTTCACAATTATATTAATCACTAGTTGTCATAGGCTTTCATAAAAGACCTTACACTATACACCTTTATAACAGTAATATTATACACAATCAGTTGATTCAATTGCTTGTAATATGAGGTTCAGCCAACTGTATTTATAAGACCAATATATCTTTGAAGCAGATTCTTCTGAATCTGAAGGTTACTTCTCAGAATAGTTTCTCAAAGCTGTGAGGAAGATCACCTAGAGCATGATGGTGAAGGCAATTCCTGTTGTCTTCCCCCAGCCCTCTTCCTCCCGCCCCCACACGCTGGAGTTTGCTAAAATGCAATTTGTTCTGTTTCCTGCAAGCACCTCTTCCTCCTTTCTTGATGGTCCTTTTTATTGCTTGTATATAAAAAGGGACCTTCATTGTCTTTGCCTGAAGACCAGGCTGATCAGAGAAACAAATACACATTCCTGTTTCTAGGGCAAACTAGTTTGCCAACTCCTCCTGACATGCTTGGCTTAAACACATTTTAGTCACCAGTCTACATTCCAGCATGCATGCATAACTCTTAATACACACCACATACACACAGCATGCAAGAATATTAATGACCAGTAAGTTTAGTTTTCCAACGGCATGTTACATGGCACTTTTGAAATACAGATTATGACCATAGTGAATTGGTTACAAGCAATATGACCACTGAATCAGTTAGGCCAGCTGAAACTCATTACTTGATACCAGTAAGCCTCTTGCCTGCTGGCACTGGGATGCGATTAGAGTCACACCTCAAAAGCCACAGGAGGGCAAGCCTCTGACTGACCTGGAGGCAGCAGGAGAAAGCTTCATTTCCTGGACCAGGTATCTGCAACCATATTTTCATTCCCCTCTACATAGATGAAACATGTTTAGTGCCTTTCCAATCTCCAGGACTAAAATAGAGAGTATCCATAGTTTCACCTACAGAGTTGTTATAAACATTTCACAGTGATGTTAATGACTGTGATATTAGTTTTTTAAACAATATATTATATTTCACCTTTTAAATACATATGACACCAGCATGTGAGTTATAGTGAGTATGTCAGGCCTGACAAGCGTAGTAACCTACAAATGAACCTCTGTCATGCAGCGGCTGATAGTATTTGCTTTGTATGACTTGATTTTCTTTTAAATATTTGTGAAATGACTTGTTTTCTAGCTATTGCAGCGGTACATGGATGGACTGTACTTTTTCTAACTTCACTTTTGTTATATCCAAAAAGTTCTGGATCAGCTATTTTTCTGCTTTATAAGAGTGGTAAGATTAATCTATATTTGCCCTGAGGACATATCTGCTATCTATGGGAACTCACTGGTCTTAAATTAGCTGCAGTAGGACTCTTCTTGTTCCATAAACATAATAGATTGAGATATTGAGCATTACAAAGAATGCAAAGTTAAAATAAAGGGAGTTCTCAGGTTCATAGCAAGTTCTACATACATGCCAAATAGCATAAAAATTAAACTTAAAGCTTCACTGCCTTTCTCTTTGGGTGTTCATTTGCACTATTTTTTAATTGATTATAAATTGTTGTTATTAATATAAATTCATGGAGAATTGTAATTGTGTACCGTTTTACATATTTGGAAAGTAGAGGTAAATGAACACACATAATGCAGGGAGTCAGAGTAGCAGGCCTTTTATATTTTCTTTAGTTTCACGAACAAAAAGAGGTTCTTTAATCTATTTTCTTTTCAATTAATTTTGTGTTATTTCAGATAATAGAGTCATAGACTCATAGGCTATGTCTACACTTGCTAAAATTAGTTTGAATTAGTTAGTTCAAATTAGCTTAATTCAAACTATCATGGCCACACTGGAACGTTAGTTCAAACTAAGCAAGCACTTGCTTAGTTCGAATTAGCAATCCCCATTCATTTCAATAGCTGGTTAATTCAAACTAAGAAATTAGTTCGAATTAACATGAACACATTGTTTAATTTGAACTAGTTAGTTCAAATTAACCCCTTACTTCGAATACCCTATTCGAACTTATTAGTTCAAATTAAGGAAGCCCTTAATTCGAACTAACTAAAGCCTAGTGTAGCCATGGTTTTAGTTAGTTCGAATTAAGCCTGCTTAATTTGTTCTGTGAAGAGATTCAACTAAAAAAAGTGATCATTATTCAAAATAAAAAAGAGAAAGAGTTTTATGATATTTTTAGGGCTTCAGGATACTCCTATAAAAAAGAAATACAGAAGCTGGTTTTGGTTTCTTAAATGCGAGTTGGTGTCACTACTGCCGGCTTCTGACTCATCAATGACATGTATATTTCTGAGGTGGAGGATTTTTTTTCCAGGAACTTACTCTTTTGAAAGAGTTTATCATGAAAAAGTGCTGTTAACATTCAATTTGACCACATGAGGGACGTTTGATTTTTGTCTAGATATACTTAATTTTCCTCTTCTCTCCAAACACTGCATCACCCTTAAGAGCTGTGCCTCTGGACTGTTTCTGATCAACACAAAATAAATTCTACCCATTGCAGCAATATGTCTTGAATAGAGCTGAGAGAAAAACTGCATCTGCCTAAGGTGCCACAATGCCTTATTGGAGTTGTAGTTCCAGTGCCTTATGTCCTCATTCTTTCCTATGGACTGAGCTCAGTGGCTGAACTATATCTCCCACAAACAAACATGTTGTAATTAAAAAAAAAAAAAAAAGATACTGTAATACTTGCTCTCAGAATCTGAGATTTGTTGGGGTACTGCAAAGAGCCAGCTCCAGTACGCATCGGTGGGACTGAACTTCCTGCTGGCTCAGATTAACTACATAATACTGTGCAGGTCAGCAGCTTAATATATTCTAGGACCAACACAGCTACAGCAACACTGCAAACAATAACTTAATACAAAGATAAGGATGCCTCACCATTTACTTGCTGTCCACAATGAACATTACAACTCTGCCTCTTTTAGTTACATAAGAATTTAATGGTAACTCCAGGAATCCAGGCAGTCTCCTATCTATGGAGATTTCTGTATTATTCTGCCTTCTCAAGTCCTGTATTCAGTCATAGATGCCTCACTCATAGGTGAATTTAGATTATCAGTGAATAGAATTCATA